>OY987329.1:53279955-53904205 GCA_963920685.1 Polydrusus tereticollis
CCCCTTGAGGGTTTTGTTGTAGCCAAAATGAACAACCAGGCTGAGGAGTGTTTGTGTTATTAATATTTGACGATTGTATGTTTGTGACTGGATTCTCATTAGCTTGTATTTGTGTATCAATGTAATCTTGAGGGTTAGGAGTGTGAGGCGGTATCGGCATGTTAATTTCAATTATTTAGGACGCCAGTGGTTTCAGAAGCAATAAAGTCACTTTCGGTGATAACAGAGAAATCGTATGGCCAAATTCCGCATTTTCTGAAAGCATTTACTGATGTAGCCGTGGTCGCTGCCTGTATAAAAGATTTTCCGAACAACTCGGCTACTTACCTGCTTGACACTACAAGTCCAGGATTAGACCGTAGCCACGAACTCAAAGCTTAGTCATAATAAGTGCTCAACGGCTTCATAAGGCCCACGTCAAGTGGTGGAAGCCGGTAAGTTGTATGAGGCGGACACGCGATGATCTCTACTCCATTTTCTCTAGCCACATTTATTTAATTAATGTTTTTATTATGCGTTCCATGTCCGTAAAGGAGCAGAAGCACAGGACGTTCTTTTGTTGCTTCACTGAATACAATGAACTTCTTGGACCATTCTAAGAACAGTTCCGTGGTTATCCAGCCTGAGTCGCTATGTGGAGCATTAGCCATCAGTTCCGGTTTCATTCTCTTCCGCGGAAACACCATCATCATTGGCATATAATGCCCTGTTGCATTGAAACAAACCTGCACTGTGCACTGAATATAATGCGCCAACTTGTTTCCTCCCTGTTTTTGCTATGATGTTGCATCTGCTTTTCGGAACGATGGAGACACCAGTTTCGTCTGTATTATAAACTCGCTCAGCAGGAGTATCTTTCTCGTCGTATACTTTGCTCAATAGCTTAAAAAAATTGTCGACTGCAATTTTATTAAAACCAGCAGCTCTTGCAGCTGAAGTGCTCTACGGTTTTCTAATGGAAAGTTCGGGATGGCGCTTTAAGAACCCTAAAATCCAATCTTTTTCGACCTTTAAAAGTATGAAATAATGTATTTTATTATTTCTTATCGCCAATTGGTAAGCTAAAGACTTAAGGTCGCTAGTCGTAAGTTCAAAGGGTCTACTTTCCATGTCAATTATATGGTTTACCATTTCGGCTTCCTCGACTGTGGAAAAAAATGGTTGTCTGTGGGCCTAGGGGTACTTTTATACTTCACACCAATTTGGCAATTTCTCGAGACAATTGTACCTTTCTGTCTAAACTTATTTGTGCAACATGAAAAGTTTTAGCGGCTAAATAATAACCCATTTTTCCCTGTAAAACAGCGGAAATTGCATTCATCATTTGTTCTCTCGACCATCGCCCTCTGTCAGTTTTTCGAACATAGTTTCTCACCATTCGGAAACAATACGAAATAAAAATAAAAATGTTCAGGGCAAGACGGGATACCCCATCTTGCCCCGCTGCTGAGTACCCCATCATACCCCTTAAGGTATTCTCACACAAATGGCAGCATTTAGGAAAAAACGGTTAGCAAAAATTTGAAAACTGATCCTTACCTTAATGTCTACTTTACACTGCCTCATCAACAGTCCAAGCGGGTACAATTGAAAATTAATTATAGTTTTAAACACGGACGGAAAACAGAAAAGAAATAATAGCAAAAGTCGTAAAAGCTGGATTTTATGTGCTTAAGCAGGGACGCAACCTTTTACTTTGACGACACTTCAGCGACTGAGAAAAGCAAGTTGACCTCGTGTATGTGTGTGCTCGTCTCGGTTTAGATGCTTTCAATTTAAAAGAAAGTGGGGGTACCCCGTCTTGCCCCACCTTCCTCTATGGGGGGTCAAATGTTAGAAGTCTTTACAGAAAGGTAACTTGTTTATGTAAAAGGTCTTTCTGACATTCCCGGAAGACCTAGAAACCAGTTAATAAAATGCATGCTTATCAAAGATTGCTTGTAGTTTATAAGCAGACTAGTTTTGTTTCCAAATCTTTTACTTTTATGCAAGGTCTTAAAGGAAATAAAAACAATATCTTTTCACAAGTTTTTAATATGAATATTTTTACAGTAGAGTCGTGTCAACGGGAACACGAAAAATTTTACCCTGTTCATATTAATGAGATATTGTTCACACTACTGAGAGTGTCTCGTTTAAGAAACCATTTGTATAGTTTACTTTCCATTTTAGGATTTTCACTTTTTCTCAAATTGACTTTACGCCAATAATCAAAACAATTATTATTACAACACCCTATTAAAGCGCTAACTCTCAGGGTGTAGGCAAGGTCTGCTTACAATTTGCTAAATAACATTTGAATCGAGGGATATTGAATATTTTAAAAAATAGACCACTTATTGAAATATAATTAACAAGAACTCAACATGTTCCTTTTTGAATTGAGAGTCACTGATTATTTCCGCTTCATACAGTATTTGACTTTTAAATTATTATAATATGTAGTTTCCCAGGTAATTTGCCGGGTGTTTACCCCGCAATTCGCGCATTTAGCCTTCTCTTCGCGAGCTCTAGGGCACTCATATGAGAAGTGATCCAGCGCGCACTTCAGACATTTGATAGGGGCGTTACATCTGAACTGCTAGTGGCCGGGGATTATCAATTTTAATGTTATTCATGTCGTTGCTGTCAACAATTGTCATTGTCTTTTGTCCGTCAAATTTTATTTTTAAATTTACATTTGAATTTTTGTCTTTTGTATTATCTTTATTGATATCTCGGTACCTAGCTATTTCGGCCAAAAGCTCCTTATTAGATTCCTGAAATTCTTGTAGGACCCTTGCCTTAACAAATCCAGCCTCTTTTACTTGCTTTAGTATATTTAGCCACTCATGTTCGTGTCGTATTTCCAGAAATTTTTTAGGGTCTATTTTGTACAAAAATTTTTTACCTGAAAGCTCTGGGACTAATAGTTCCTGAGATATAGCCGGCGTCCTTTCTGATTTGGACACCCGGTAAAATAGACTCAAGTCGCCAACCTGCCTTCGATGTTCAAGGCTTTCCAGGTTGTTCCTCAGATTATGGTCACCGATCAAGCGAGTGGCTCCTTTTTGAACGAAATCTGGCAATCTTAGGGTAAGTCTAGGAGCAGAGCCCCAAATATGCGAACAGTACTTCAGCGATGTTATGTTGTTTTTACACGAACTTTTTAGTATCTAAGTTCGAGTGTTTTTAGCACAGGCTTTTAGTTTGCCACGAAGAAAGTTTAATTGAGTTTTGACCCTTTCTCTATGTCCTTTCTGCTATCAGTCATTCTAGTAACTTAAATAAACGTCTCCAGGTTGCTCATTATTTTGAGTTCATCGTTTTTTGGGGTAGCATGTAGTCATTGTAAAAAAAAATATTTACATATGAAAGCAATTTAAACAGGCATCTAAAAACAGTGCATAAAATTAGCAAGTAGTTATCAGCAGTCGAATTACAAACACTCTATTAATTGTCGATCGAGATATCGAAGTCGATCAGTGGCATTTCGAATCGGAATACATTTGCGACTACGACCAATCGCTTGGTAATTATCGATATGTGCTCGGTTGCTTTCGGTCAATCGACAGTGGACATCTAGCTATTCCTAAAAACATTGACTTTGGAGTAGCACCAGTAGAACTACCTCAGACGAGCAAGCGAACTACCTATTTTCTTTAAATACAAATATAAATGACTTGATGCCAGTAAAAAACCTCATCTAATACTACGCAGTTTCGTATAGTTCCTTTACATGGTTGTAGAAATAGTATGTATATTATATAATGAGGATTTTCAATAAATAATATTGAATAATTATTGACATATACAGTGTGTCCGCGGATAGAGGTACCCAATATGGAAGAATTCTTTATTATTCATTTTACGACCAAAAGTCATTCTTTATAAAAAGTTCTGCTTATTGAGAAAATAAATTTACGATAAAAAAAATTTAGATCACATGTACAGGGTGTTAATAAATTAGGAAAATTTGAAAACGCTTCAAGAGAGAAGTACCATTATTTATTATTTTTAACAAAAATTTTATAAAACAAAGTTGTTTATAAACTAACGTAAAGTCTAAATACGACTTTGAAATAAAAATTCCAATTTTTAAAACATATTCAACATAGCTACCTCCCAACATGACGCACTTTTCCGCTAACTTAATAAATTTACCGTACACTTTACAAATGCTTCGCGGCACATTTAGATAATGGATTGCTTCTTCTATGCGTTGTTTTAATATTTTCCTATCATGTGGAAGATTATCTGAATAAACCTTTTGGTTTAAGGCACCCCACAAAAAGAAATCTAGCAATGAAAAGTCAGGCGACCTAGCTGGATAATGGTTTGGACCAAACCTTCCTATCCACCTTGCGCCAAAATGATCATTTAACCATTGTTTGACCAAGGCTGTGCAAATGAGCAGGACAGCCGTCTTGTTGCCAAAACATATTATTGCGTACTTCTGGCTCTAACGTATTAAGAAATGGTAAGACGAAATGTTCCAAAATGTTCAAATACACGTGCTGGTTTGAATTTTCCTCTATAAAATATGGGCCAATGATCCGATAATAAAAAATTCCACACCATACATTAACTTTTTTGTAACGTTGACTTCGTTTGTTTACTACATAATTAGGATTTTCGTAAGCCCAATGACGACTGTTTTGTGAAGATACGTGCCCGTTTGTGTAAAATGTAGATTCGTCGGTAAATAAAATAAATCTATGAAATCGTTGGTTCTCAAGCTACTTTTCACCTATCCATAAACAAAACTCTAAACGTCTTTCTTCATCTCCAAGTTCAAGTGTATGCCGGATCTTTGGCTTTAACGGTATAATTTTGTTTTCCTTAAAAATTGTGTGTACTTCACTTTTGCTTAAATCCACTGTTTGTGCACGCTTCCTTAAAGATAATTTCGGGTTATCTAAAACTGACCCTATTGCTAATAATGTAGCTGCATCATTTTAATCGTATTTTTTCTTTGATTTCTTTACATTCATCACCGACCTAGTTTCATTGAATTTTTTAAATAATCTTCGCAATGCTTTTATTGACACCGGCATATTAGGAAACTTTTCATGAAAAACATCTATAGCGTATTGATAAGACACATTTCCAATACCGTAACATTTTATTTAGTAAATACGCTCTTCTTTGGTTAACATTTTCGAAAATGCCTTCACGAAAGCAGAATACTGACACATAATAATAATAATAATACATTTATGGTTTCAACCATTCAACAGTAACAAACATTTTACAAAAATGGCAAAAAATGAAAAAAATGGCAACTATAACATGTAAATGTAACATGTAAATAAGATGATGACGTAACATGAACGTATACAAAATCGCCATTCTTGATTTTTTTGTAAAATGCAAATAGTTACATAAAACCCATTTTATTTTTAAAAATTGGAATTTTTATTCCAAAATTTGTATTTAGACTTTACGTTAGTTTATAAATAACTTCGTTTTATAAAATTTTTGTTAAAAATAATAAATAATGGTACTTCTCTCTTGAAGCGTTTTCATATTTTCCTAATTTATTAACACCCTGTACATGTGATCTAAATTTTTTTTATCGTAAATTCATTTTCTCAACAAGCAGAACTTTTTATAAAGAATGACTTTTGGTCGTAAAATGAATAATAAAGAATTCTTCCCTATTGGGTACCCCCATCCGCGGACACACTGCACTGTATAGTACAGGCAATAATACGTTTAATTTACTCACAATTAAATGATAAATATTGTACAGCATTTAACTTGCACAAGACTAATTTTTGGAAAAAATAACAAATTTGAATTTAATTTAAAAATGAAAAATGGATAAATCAAAACATCGGCACTAAAGATTACTCTTTCTTGCTAAAAATTGAGGTTATCTTTTGGCTCGATATGGCTATCGGGTCCATAAAACTGGTCGCTTATTGCCGTGTCGAGAAAATCGACATGTTTTAACTAATAGATTGTCAATTTCTGTAATTCCCATCTTGTCGATTTAAACCGGACTACGGCAAGACGAGGAGAGAAGCAAGGGAGTTTTGTTCATGTCGAGTGTTCGTAACTCGGCTGCAGTGCTTCCTAATAATCCCGATCCTCCGTGGCGTCCCTGGCGTCTGTTCAATCCGATGACCGGTTGAGCGATAGTAGCATATTACTGTATTATCAGAATACTCGTAGCATTAAAAATTGCACTACTGATATTTATAATTCATTAACTCATTTTGAATACGATATTGTCGCTTTGACTGAAACTTGGCTTGATTCTGCGGTGAACGATATAGAAGTATGCCCTTGCGACTTTAATTTATTTCGTTGTGACCGGAATTTTGCGGCGGCTGGTCGTCGTAGGGGGGGTGGGGTTGCGCTTGCCATTCGTGATCGTTTTCCGTGTGAGGCACTCGATCTGGGATTGGCCAGTGCGAATATTTCTAGACTTATTGATGCCGTTGCTGTTAAGTTGTCGTCTGAGAGGAGCACGCTTTATATTCTGCTATTTTACATACCTCCGCGGTTAAGCGTCGAGGAATATCAAACGTTTCTAGAGCATCTGTCATCCTTAGAATTCCTAAATAGATCTGATGTGCTCATTCTAGGTGATTTCAATATACCCAATTATGCGGACTTTTTTTAAGAGATGGGAGGCCAGACAATTATGTAACTGCCCTACTTAATTTTTTAAATATAACAGGATTGCACCAGCATAACTCAATCATTAACACTGATAACAGACTGCTGGATCTCATAATTTTTAACCGGCATTGCGATGTCAGTAACTCAGAAGTGCTCCTAACCCGAGTTGATGAATACCATCCCGCGTTATCTGTTTCATTTTCATACAATAATAGTATTAACCTAAATCGTCATATCCCTAACCGACGAACAGGGCAATATAATTTCAGAAAGGCTGACTTTACCTCTATGTATAATATGTTTCTTAACTTAGATTGGACGTTTCTTGACCTGTCGGACAACTTGGAGGAATGTTGCAGAATGCTTTATGATAAGATCTACACTGTTTTTGATGCTTGTGTGCCGAGGTTTGGATTATCCAATCGTCGCAGTTACCCGCCTTGGTTCACTGCTAATATCAAGTGTAATATTCGACTTAAAGCCATACATTGGCGGAAATATAAGCGTACTGGAAACAGATCTGATTATGACAACTTTTCTGCATTAAGGCGCGAAGTAAAGGCTGAAATTGATAACTGTCTTAGGCATTACATGCGGCAGATCGAAAGCTGTGTTAATGTCGACCCTAATAAATTTTGGTCTTTTATAAGCTCTAAAAGAGGATCAAATTCTATTGCTCGCAATATGCATCTTGATGACACTACTTTTTCCAGTGCTGATGATATTGTCAACGCTTTTGCCGATTTTTTTAGTGGTTCTTATCTAACAGCGTCTAATTCAACCGCAAACTCTGATCAGTTGTCAAGTTTGAATATAAATATTGCCAGTTTCAGTAGGGAGGATGTCTTTAATGCAATTAAGCAGATTAAACCTAAATTAACTACAGGACCAGACAGCATTCCAGCGTTTATTGTCAGAGACTGTGCTGGTGTCTTTGCCCATCCTCTGTCCGTATTGTTTAATAAATGTCTCGACGTCGGCATGATGCCAAATATTTGGAAATCTTCTAAGGTGTGCCCTGTTTTTAAGAAGGGTGACAGATTGGATATATCTAATTATAGACCGATATCAATAATTTGTAACTTCTCCAAGGTTTTTGAAATTTTATTACATAATATCATTTTCTCTAGGGTTAAGAACGTTATTATTCCGGAGCAACATGGATTTGTTAAGGGTCGTTCAACCATTACAAACCTAGTGTGCATTACCCAATGTTTGACTGAAGGTATTGATCGGCGTAAGCAGACAGACGTGATTTATACGGACTTCTCCAAAGCCTTTGATCGGCTTGACCACGCCATTTTACTGCAGAAATTGAGGTACTTCGGATTCTCCGATCAGTTGATGTTATTCTTCGATTCCTATTTAAAGAATAGGAGTCAGTTCGTGGCTTATGGCGGGGTCAGATCGACGGAGTATTTTGCCACATCTGGAGTTCCCCAGGGTTCCATCCTTGGTCCGTTGCTATTTACGCTGTTTATTAATGATATTGTTGATGATCTCTCAGTCCGCTGTTTGCTCTATGCTGATGACCTAAAATTATTTTCAACAATTTCTAGTGATGGTGATTGCTTGGATCTGCAACATAACTTGGATATTTTGAATGATTGGTGTGTAAAGAATAGATTGAACTTAAACGTTTCGAAATGTAATATTATGACCTACACTAATAAAAACACGATCATTCATTTCAACTATAACATAAATGGCGTCAATCTGCAACGACCTGAGGTGTTCAAAGATCTAGGAGTAACTTTTGATAAGGGACTGTCCTTTGTTCCTCATATCGAAGACACTGTGTCTGCCTCGTATAAATTACTTGGTTTTGTCTTGAGGGCCACAAGGGAGTTTCAGAGTGATGTTCCGTTAAAAACTTTATTTTTCTCTTTTGTTGTATCTAAATTGGAATACGCATCGGTGGTTTGGTCTCCCTATTATAAAGCACATATAGATAATATTGAATCCGTTCAGAGACGATTCGCGAAGGCTTTGTGGTTCAGATCGGATGGGGTCTACCCCTTTAGGGGCTTTCCACACGATCAACTGTTGCAGAGGTTTTTGCTCGTCAACCTGTCTGACAGGCGCAGATGTTTCGGCCAGTTGTTTTTATATAAGTTAATTAATAATCGACTAATCTGTGAAGAGCTACTACACAGACTAAACTTTAGAATTCCATCCCTGAACTCGCGGTATGCTGATACATTTTACCTACCTAACTTTCGAACAAATGTATTTAAATATGCGCCTCTCAATAGAATCTGTAGCTTGTACAATGAAAACATCACAACGTATGATATTTTCAACTGCAGCCCGGCCACGATCAAGAATCATTTTTACAGCCACCCTGTGTAGGTCTTCTGCCGCCATTTTTCTTTTTCTTTTTTGTTGATTGTTATTTCTATGTTACCTATTATTAACTTTATTGACATGTATATTGTGTAATGTAAGAATTTAGGTTAAATACATTAGTTATTAAGTTTATAATATTAAATTGTTTTGTACCTGTTTTGTAACTGGGAAACTGTAAAACAGTGTATTGAAATAAATAAATAAATAAAATAAATAATAAAATCGACTATACAGGAATTTATTTTAAAAAATAGGTCTGAGGAACATAACTGTGCCTAAAAAGTGAGTGCTAAAATGCAATAATATTACTGTTTGTGAGAATACATACGTATTTAACACAACATTTAAAAATAATACAATTAGGTACAGTGCTTTCATTTTAATTTGTCGCACTATTACATGGCTGCAAAATACTTACTTTTTAAGCTAGAACGAGAGCTAGAAGGTTGACTAAAAAAATTAATTGTAAAATTTTATATAAAGTTTTATGCCGGAACGCCCTAGTATATGATTAAATATTTAAAATTACACTATTTTTCTGAATACGAATATATGCTACATAATAATATGCCCTTTATTAGTTTAGCCTAAATTAATATAAATATAATTAAAATTGTATAATTACTTTTGTTTTCAATAACTAATTTATTGTCAATAGTTTTTATAGTTTAATACTTTTGAGGCATTTTTTAGATATATAGAACGACAAATTTATTTAATAAATAAAAAATTAAATTTACAAACAACATTTTTTTTAAATTTAAATGCTGCTCCACATGTTCTCCTTCATTTTCAATGCACTTAATATATTTAGGGTGTTCATTTGAACACTTCCCACCACGGATTTATCGAAAACCACTGATAAAAAGAAAAAACGCCGAGACAAGTGTTCAAAATGTTGCCCGGTATTGGCCAAACAATGATATAGGCGATGTTCAAATTCCTGACGGACATTTTCATAAACATGTTGTGGGAGATCATGGCAGCTTTCGATGATGCGTTGACGAAGTTCATCCAAACTTTCAGGTTGGGAAGTGAACACAATAGATTTCAAATGGCCCCATACAAAAAAGTCTAATGGCGTCAAGTCAGGAGACCTAGCAGGCCATTCTATAGGCTCTCTTCGCCCTATCCATTTATCTGGAAACTCGTCGTCTAGCCATTGCTGAACCGGAAGAACATAGTGAGGAGGAGCGCCGTCTTGCTGGAATCATATTTCAGCCTCATCAAGAATAGGGTTTCCATCGTCTTCGATTTGGTTTTCAATGGTTTCAGTGATAAGCGGATTGATAGTATTTTCCAACATATCTAAATAAATGCCTCCATTTAAATTCCCATTAATAAACAATGGCCCAATCACTTTGTTTCCTAAAATGCCTGCCCATACATTAATTTTTTGGGGGTACTGAGTATGCCCTTCTACAAAAGCATGAGGATTTTGATTGCTCCAATACCTGCAGTTATGCTTATTGACAAATCCATTTAAATAAAATGTGCATACATCACTGAAGCAGATATTCTTTACATGAATAGTATTATCATTAATCGCTGCAGTCATTTGTTCACAAAACTCAACTCGCCTATCGAAATCATCTTCGGTTAACTCTTGCAATATTTTCATTTTGAATGTATGAAATTTATGTAATTTAGTAACTGTGTGTACAGAGCCTAATGAAATACCAGTCGCATCCACAATTTTGCGTAATGAAGTATTAGGATTTATGCCAAAATTGCCCAAAATCCAAAACTCTACGATGATTACGTTTTTTATTTGCAACAGATCCAGTTTGAGTAAATTTAGTAACAAGGTCCAAAACATACCTATGCGAAGTTATCTTTTCCGGATGTCTGGCGTTAAATGTGACGGCAGTTTGCCGAGCACATTGATTTTGGGCACCATAAATTAGAATCATTTACACTCCTTCGGCTAGTGTGTAAACCATTTTGGAAGTAAAATCCGAATCAATAAATTAATTTTCACTATCCCAAGATTGTCACAAAGGTAACTGACAGCAAATTAAATTCTTTCTTTTCCTTAGCAACTATAAAAAACTAAACAGGTATAAGAATAAATACAGTTCGCCCATGTTATCTGTGTTTATAAATAGATGGCAGAAAAAAACTCGGGTTGTTATTTGGTTGCTGCCACGTCTAATCTTCCGAATTGCTGTTTATTTTGGTTTTTGAACACTTATTGAAATAAGAAGTGATATTTTTGTTTCTTTTTTTTTCTATCTGAACAAATTAAGATAAATAAAGATTTTTCTAATTTTCTCGAAAACGAATCGACCGATTTTACAAAATCAAACGTCAATATAAAGCACTTTAAAAGACCTTTCAAACAAGCAATTACTTGATACCCCTTGTTATTTAAAATTTTTAAGGGGATGACCTCGGGGGGCAGAGGGTAAAAGGGGGTGAAGAAGTTTTTGGTTAAAAAGTTGTCCCCTTTGGCAAACCTTTTGACGTGTCTCGGCGTCTTTTCTTTTAATCAGTGGTTTTCGATAAATCCGTGGTGGGAAGTTTTCAAATGAACACCCTATATATACTTTAGCTGTATGCCCTTAAATTTTTAACAGAATGGCTCTTAGGTTTTTTGGTAAATTACTCAAACCTGGGAACAACAAATTAAAAAAAAAACTTAGAGTCAGTTAATTTTTTTTTAAATTGTTTGTTATTTGTAAATTCGATTCATTTTATTTTTAAATATATTTGTTGTTTAACCTTCTAGCTCAAAAAATAAAAAAAAAATTACAGCCATGTTAAATAAAGTAGGACAAATTCCAATGAAAGAACTGTATCTAGTTTTGTTTTTTTATCAACAGAGACCTTATGTGGGTTTGAATTTTTTAGAAAGTGACGATGATCGATACCGATATAAAGTACGATACTATAATATACCAGTTGGGAGCTTGTTTTCATTTATATTTTTAGTAGGAACAATACAGAGGTAGAGTGGACAATATTGGCTCCGTGCCAGTGCGTAGCCAGAGGGGGGCGAAGGGGGGCGATCGCCCCCCCGCCGTTCCTTGGCCTGACGCCCCTTTACTACTTAAATAATAATTCTTAAAAAACAAGATCGGTCTCGGAAAGCGTCCCACCACATTATATTTATTTTTTTTATATAGCGGATTTTAACTTCATGTAGCATAAGGAAGGTAAATTCCTACGAAATTTGGGCGTGGTCCCAAAAATTTTTTGCCTGCCGCGCTTTAGCTCCGCGCTCTGCGCCCTTCCAATAATTCGCCCCAATCGCCACAAAATGCTGGCTGCGCCACTGCTCCGTGCTTTATTTTTACTATTCTGTGTTACTGTTTTTTTTAGCAAAAGATTAATACGTACCCTTAAATTTATCCTCTCCTATAAAATACTTAATAAGAAGCTTTTAGCTTTGGGTTTATTAACTTTATATATCCCGCGCTTACTAGCAAAGAGCCAATATGGCAACATTGCAAAGTGACTGACGCATGCGCATGTCCGGTATTGAATGCCTCCTAGGGATGTCGATATCGGAAAGAAGTATCGATATATATTGTATCGATATTTTAAAAATATATCGTTTTAGTAATTCGATATATCGAGAAAATATATCGATACTTCGATATATACTTTTGTTGTATTGAGTTGGCGTAATGTATATTGGGTTTCTAACAATGTCTGTCCTTTTTTATACATTAATGATATGAGAGAGACATAGTTTACAGACTGATATGCTAGTCTCATGTGTCGGAAAAGGGAACATGCGGGGTCGAGCGACCCCGCCCATATAAGTTTCACTCACGTGCTGCGAATTATCGCAAATTCAAAACGAAATTCGAGTGTTATTAAGGTTAGGTTGCTAGGTCGTTCTTCGTTCTATCATCCCGTGTAGCGGTTACCGCATGCATTAGGCGTATTCAAATTTTTATCTTGACATACTGATACCATAGTTTAAAGAATAAATGAATGTCTGCGCGTAGACGAACCAGCCAAATTGTCGTGTGGCTGAACAGCAGAGCGGTTGCACCTTGGTTTCCCTCAACCTACGCTAAGGAAAAGTGTTATTTTTTTATTATTTAGAAGCCGACACTGACTAACGCCTATGCTACCTTTTCTTGTAAAACTAGTTTAACGGCATAGCATTACCTATTCGTCCATTGGCAAAAAGTAAACTTGCTTTAAACTGACTATGGGCAAAGCAACCCATATTTTTTATCAGCCGGGAAATTTAGCGTGTCGGCCAAGCTTCGTGTCGTGGGCCAGTGGCCTAAGGGGATGTGTATTCATTATTAAGCTTGGTTAAAACCTTATGTAAATCGGTCACTGGCTCCTAGACTGTTACCACGCCCTTATCATCTTTATTACTCACATTACCTACTGTTCTTCTTATAAGCTGAATTTGTGGGTTATGGCCGAAATTCGAACTGGGAGTGGTTGCACTACTGGTCGAGGAGTTGGTGTGCTTCGGGCGTTACTGTATGTGTATTTAAAACGGTATTTTTTCTCATCTGTTTTATATAAATTCTAAAAAGGTAGGTAACATTTTCTCGATGAAATCATCGATTTTCAAAACAAAATGTGGTGCTCTAAACATTCTGCAACGAACTTGATGCACTAACATATTGACAAATCTTTTGTTATAATGTGTCAGTCATTGGAATTAATTGATAAGCAAATTAACTATCTGAGCTACGAAATGTTGATTTTTTATTAGATGACAATAATAAAAATCACCAAGCATTATTTCTTAAATTTCTATTACTTACTTATTAGTTTCTCTTCTGCTATTTGGGAAAAATATATTAAATTAAATAATAATAATTAATAGCAGTTATATTTCATAGTTGATTGTAGAGCGACTAAATAGACAGATGTAATTTAAAAAATGGTTAACTGTACAAATTAGGTAATACAACGCAAAAAGCTAACTTTTAAGTGCCGGTAAGTTTTGGCACTGATTAACTAATTTAATAGACGATTAAAATAATCATGGTTCCCAAGATGCCAAAACCTTTAATTTTATATTAACATTCGCACTTTCAAAACCCTAATTATTTTAATCATCTATCAAATGAGTTAATCAATGCCAAAAGTACCGGCACTAAATGTTGTAAATTTTATATTTATTTCTGGTGTGATATAACTTAAAAAGGCATTAGGAACAAGCCTAAAACCAATACCTATGTCATGAGGTAGCAGCCAACTCACTTCCATAACAATTTCTTTTTCGATAATTAAGAAGTTATTTGGACGCAAGTGTTCACAGATATTAAGAATTTAAACCCTATAATTATATGATAATAATAAAAAGGTTTTCCGTTAAATTTTTGGCAAACTTGCTATTAATACAAATTATTGATATTTCATATCTTATTCTGCACATTTTATACTACAGGACATCTCACCACAGAAGCCTTAATGTGGAATCAAGATAAGGACGAAAGAACGATATCAGGTATGACGTCGGAGGACTTCAGAGATAGATTGAATGACGTTTTGCGAGAAGAAGGGTACAACATCGCCAATCAGAGGTATCCTGAAGGTTATCAGGAAGCGCCTTTGGCTTACGATGCAGTCTGGTCTGTAGCTTTAGGTAAATATCTTACTTTACCTAGTTTGCTTTTAGATTTAATAACTTTAGTAGATGTGCTGTTCGGTAGGTTAGTTTCTACGGCCTACTACTTTCTAGTAAAAGCGATAACACGACATTGTCGATAATATTTCAGAACATGTTCTTTTATGCAAAGACATAAATTTGTGGATAGTCTAGTTGACTAGTTCACCATAGACGTCTAATACGCTATCTACGTAAAACATTCAGTATTATAAGTTTATTATAGGATGAATTAATTTTAGCTTATGCGAAATTCTATATTAATTTCAGTGTTTATTTTCTTGTGTTTTATGGATCCTCATATTCCCATTCTCACATTAAACATATTATAAAAAGAAAACATTTCCAAATACCCATCCAATTTTGAAGATTCAATTTTAAAATTGTATAACTCCAAACTGTATTCGTTTTTAGATACATTATCCGCCTTTTTTAGGTCAGAATAGTTAAAAATGTACTACCTACATAAACGTTTTGTTTGTGGGTAGGGTAGGTACCAATATTTATAAATTAATTTGAATATTGAAAACAAAAGAAAACGAATTTGAAAATAATCCTACGAAAAAGTAGTAACTCTGGTTCAACTCTTAGTAAATTCGAAGTTTTGGTACTAGGGTCGATGAAAATAAAATGAATGCAAGTTAAAATATATCAGCCCTAAACTTTACAACTTAATTACAAAAACTTCATAGAATGATCACCCTTGGAAAAGTTTTACCCAACATATTAAAAAAACATATTCCTTACGTAAACTTTTCAGTGACAGAAATGTCTAAGTTTGGGAAACTGAACAACATCAATGCTCTGAGAAATGCTTTAAATACTGGCATCAATTTTCTCACGACATCTCATAACTACAAAATATTGTACAGGGACATTTTTTGAGTGTCTCGCCTAATTCGCGATTTTCCTACTGACTATGATAAAATGTAAATTAGACATTTCTCAAAAATTTTCCGCAAGGAAGCCCAATGCAATGTTAAAAAATATATGGATTCACAAATTTAACAGATACGACGCCATTTTCAATTTTTTTTTAATTGCAACCCTCATAAGTAACCACACGAGTGGATTGCATTTCGCGATCCGATTTCAAAAACCTATAGTGGTTGATATTGATTCTTAGCCATTTCGGAAATACGGTGTTCCTAATTTGCCTTCATCCATTTTGCCTTTTCTTACGCCTTTAATAAATAGACCTTCTAAACTGAAACTCCCAATTTTTTTCACGATTACATGATTTCCCGTGGCCAAGCTATTGACGCTATAATCAAATACGACGGACGTCAAAAAATAACAGATACGATTTCATTTTTTTTAATGGCAAGCCTCACTCACTACTTCTAGCTATAGTGGAAACATTCCAGTAAAAATAATTAATTAAACTTGTTAAATTTTTAAAGTTACGCCGCGAAGAGTAAATAGATTATTAATTAATTTTACCATGACAAGACGACGAATTTCGTTTTAGTTCCAGTATCATTTTGTTGATTTTTCCCTCGATGGTCAACCTTAAGAACATACTATTAATGCAGCTAACCTGATTACACAAAAGATTAGGCTCCAACAATCGAAGTTCTTCTTCCAAGTCTTTGGCAGTATACCGGTGTATTTCACATAATGGGACAATTGCATGCCTGATACTGTAGATTAAAAAGTACAAACTATTTTTGGTTTCTGTGAAAACAATATGAAAGAAAAGGACGTTTTCGAGATACATTTTTTTATTTCGTCTATGTTTAGGTTTCCTTTCTATTTTGAATAATCCTACACAAAACCGTCATTTCGGTGACTGTCCGTTTTACGATTTTTTTAAGTTTGCAATTATCTATGAACATAGAAAAACAAACATTTTAATATTAATTAACATTCTAAAAGTATTTATTATAATTTTTTAGGGTCCCTAGTGCGTTGTTGTTCAGTTGGTAAAATCCAGCCATTAAATAAAATTGTCCGGAATTGCTCATATCATATCGGTAGCACGTTAAAAACCAGGCAAGATCTATATTACCGACCGGGTGTAGCAAGTCGAGCATGTGTAAAAAAAGTAACCAGTTAATGTACTTTTCTGAATAAGTTTTTAAATGATTGCTGTTTGTGGTGAGTTTTTTAAAATTAATTATCGAATGTTAATTTTATTCGCGTATACTTATTATGACATGTTTCGTGCGGATCCTTGTAATCCAAGGAGTGAAGCCTGCGACATTCAACTTGGAGAGAAAAATGGACAATCCAACTAAACAACAATTAAAAAACGGGCCTTTAAAAGTCCTTACCTGGCTATGATCCGATAGTTCCCAGCAGGCCTGATTTTAATGGAGACTTCCCGCTTTCCTTGGACCTTTTTAATTTAAATATGGGGGTTGCGGGTGATAAAATAAAAACTACTTTTCCGTTGTGAGTTCACACTACACTTGAATCTCTAGTCCGCCGTAGAACGGGCGGTACCCAGAACTCGTAAAGGCGACCATAAACGCGGAGATATTATATATAAAAGTTGGGTATGGACCGCTGTTATAATAACTAGAAAAAAATTCAAAACAAACGAAGCTATGAAAGTGAAAATAATTAATAAATTGTTAATTACAAAACCAAACATTGACTTGGACGATACACGCTAGTGTGCACGGACCATGATACTTCGGTAACGCAGTGAAATTGATTTGTACGTTATTTTCGAACAGATTTGAGACAGATAGAGGGCGATATCTGACATTTGTATTGCATTTTCATCGTATCGGTAATATCAAATGGATTTGTTTTTACGTTTTTACGTTTCACAATGAACGAAATATTTAAAATTCTAAAGAATAGTTAGGAAACAATAGGGAGAAAGCCTTGACCTTAATCTATTAAAAAAAATACTAAAAAAAAAACAAAAAAAAAGTAACTAAAAACGCCAAAAATTATGGAAAACAAAACAAGACTGATAGTCAAGTTGGTACTACTTTAAAAAGAAAAAGACAAATTAATCAGAATATCATATACAAATCCAAAGTTAACCAACTAATATCGAATGCGGTTGAAAAACTAAACAATTCTAAATGAGACCCCAAAAATAAAAACTAATACGACCGAAAAAGAAACCAATTATGAATACGGTTAAAAAAATTAAGAATAATCATAAAACTAAAAAAATGAAGGCTGAAATGTAGAAAGAGAATTAATTCGGACAGAGAGCAATCTATAAAAGAAAAATGAGTAAACATAAAAATAAGGGTGCAATAGCATATACTTTTATTGTCAGAAAAACAACTTAAAGAAAAACGAAGATAGGATAGAGAAAATAATTCACAAAAAACAAACAAATTGGATTGATTTAAAGTGTAAGAGAACTGTCGCCAGTAAAGCAAGCAACTACAACGAAATGAATGGAACGTCGAACGTCAATAGTCAAAGATATAGAGACACAAAGGGGCTACAAAATGAAACAGAGAGGTATCTTAAACTGATGATAAACAAGATCTAAATCCACCACTTTTGGAAAACAATAATAAAGACAACCATTTGGAAGAAGAAAACGAAGTTATTAAAAAAAAAAGTTGGAAGGCAGAAACCCTTGCACTTGTAGTAAGGATATTATCGTGCTAGTTCGTAAGCCCGATCGGTTTCGATTAACCAATTTAGTTTAAAAATATGGGTAAAACTTAGTTTGCATGAGTGCTGGGTTAGTACGTCAACTGAAACTACAAACAGAAATGTTAGTCGCTAAAAATTTCATTTGCCTTAAAACCTGTCTATTGATATCTGGTGTAATTGAAACCAAGAGCTACTGTGCAATATATATAATTTATGTTTTTTTTTAGCATTCAATAAGACGATGGATCGCCTTAGTCAGATTGGAAAGAGTTTAAAAGACTTCAATTATAACAATAAAGAAGTAGCAGATAGTATATATTCAGCGATAAATTCTACTCAATTTTTAGGTGTTTCGGTAAGTTTCATTTACATAATGTATAAATATTTTTGTTTTCTTTCCTCATTTTAAAAACAAACAAAAATTAGACAAAATAACTTGTACCTAGGTATATTGATTTTTGATATAGGTTAGTTAGTGAAAACGGCAAATTTTCAATTCTGGCAGGAACGTAGCGGTCTAATAGTCTTCTTTAGGCGTTTCCATTTTTTACTACGAATGAACGAAACTCAGTTTTTTAAGAAATTTTTCTAAATATTATAATTTGGCTTTCTTCCAGGTTTTAGAAAATACTTAAAAGGTAGAAAGGTAGCGCATACATACTTACGGGTTTATATTATTAAAGTACAATAAGAAAAATACATGCTGAATCGAACTGCCACAACCACATTGAATTTTTAATTTGGTACATTGGCGTTGCATATGAGAAGGCGGCGATTCACGTTGGTCTTGCATTTTTTGAGTCTAAGGCAAAAATGTCGTGATAACTAATTTAGCCCTAATAAAAAAATATTATTGATTTTACTGTTTATTGGATAGATGTAGATATTTATAAGATAACTTGTTACAATATAGTTGCAGAATTTACTATATTTTGGGAGATAAGTAGTATTGTTTATTAAAAATTGTCAAAAGGAGAAGATAAGTGGTATTTCTCCGCAGCCATCTTGTCTGGGATATACTTGGTATTGTATTTTTTATTGACTCATCACGCCAACATTGTTCAACTTATCGACTAAACAGCAATGCGCATTGGAAATGTTAAGCAAATAAGGACGAAATCGTCATTTGAAGAGAACGTAGAGATACGTGGAATTGCATCGATACTCATTAGGGAACACGATTTCAGAAAGGTCGTTTCAGAGTAATGACTTCGTTGGATGGAATCCAGCAGTTTCGGAGTATGTTTGGGAGCAGAGCCCTATTAATCGATGCATCAAAAAATGACTTTGTATTTTAACTTAAGGAATAAAAATTATAAGATACAAAAATAGTGATTTAACGTTTCTCTCTATTTAGTTATAATAATTTAGAGAGTACCCCTAATTGATACAATTTTAAAAGCGCCTTTTATGTTTTTTTTTTTTTTTGAAAATCATTTATTTAATACAACTTCTTAAATTTACATAACTCAATAATCCTTTAATCAGTGTATTCAAACACTGGTAACAAGGATAGTTTATAATACTAAATTACAAGCAAACAGGTAACCTATTACAGAAGGATCAACAATAATTACTAATTATATCACAATTCACATTATACAAGTTTCAAATAATAAGAGTAGACATGGGTAGGAAAAAACATATAGTAAAAATTTTCAAAAACAGCATTTTCTGGTTAGGATAAATCTATGTATAATTTTAATTCTTTTATAAATTTGTAATAATTCGTGGCGGTTTTAATATGGTTAGGAAGTTTATTAAATGCCTCTGAGGCCTGGAAAATAGGGTTAGTCCTTTGTTACTTCTTACATTGCAATGAAATACATGATCCCGCGACCTGGTATCGTGAGAATGAATATCTCGAATATAAGCAATTTCAATATTCGTTTTGTGTGTTTTGTTTATAACTTTATACATAAATTTACATTGTTCCAGGCGCAGTATCTTAACTAGTTTCCACACCCTTAAATTATTATACAGGTCCACAGTGTGTGTCAATCGATCATAATTAAATAAAACTTTTAAGACTTTATTTTGCAGAATTTGCATTGAGTTTAGATTTACCACACCACACGTGCCCCATACAGGAATCAGATATCTAAAGTGCGTCAAGAAAAAAGAGTTATATACCTCAAGCTTGCTGTTATATGAAAGATAATTTCTGTTTCTATATAAAGCACTGAACATTGGCATAATTTTAGAAGATATATTATATTCTACATGTTTATTCCAATTAAGTTTATCATCAATATACAGTCCTAGATATTTTATATTTGTTACATGTCCTATTTGTTTATTATCTGACTTTATATTTAGAATTTCTGCAAATTTATTTTTTTGTTTAAAAAACATAAATTTTGTTTTATTTACATTAATTTTTAACTTGTTATGCAATAACCAATCTGTGTAACGTTCGAGATCTGTATTAACAATGTATTTAAGTTCAACCACATTATCCGAGCTATATATTAGGACCGTATCGTCAGCAAACGTATAATATCTAGCGGCTAAACCAGCATTTTTTAAACTTAACACATACAAGGAATAAAATAGTGGTCCAAGAATAGAACCCTGTGGAACCCCATAATCACAGCCTACAGCATGACTTACCCTATGATCTAATTTCACATATTGCTTTCTATTAGATAAATATGATTTTACAATATTATACATACTTCCTCTAAACCCCATAGTGCTTAATTTACGTAACAGAATATCTATACTAACCACATCGAAAGCCTTCTGTAAATCTATAAAAACTGCTATTACTATTCTACCCTTAGCCAACTCCATTGAGACACTATTCACTAAATCAATTACTGCACTTTGAGTGCTGCTATGCTCAACAAACCCATACTGATATGCATCTAAAGGTATATACTTGCTAACAAAACACATTATTCTATTTTTAATAACAGACTCTAAAATCTTCGAAAATACACTTATTACACTAATTGGACGGTAATTAATCAAATCAAATCAAAATATGCTTTATTGTCATAAAAAATTATTTTTATCGACAAAGCCTTTTTTTAAAATTAAATTAACAATAAAATATAATAATATAATAAAACTTAAAATATCGGAATAAACAAAAAAAATGCAAATAATTATGACAGAGTATCACTAAAATATTCATCTAGAGTATAATAAGCTTTTTCCAATAATATATTTTTAACATTATTTTTAAACATTTTAAAATTTGACATTTTCTTAATAAAAACTGGAAGAAAATTAAAAATTTTTTTAGAATCATAAATTATGGATTTTTTTACAAGACTTGAAGAAGGAATAGGTAAACATATAATAAAGGTTTCTCTTGTATTATAAGTATGTGAATTAATACTATTTCTATGCTTTTTATGAATTAAACAAACTGTTTCCAATATAAAAATTGAAGTTAGTGTTAAAAATTTGATTAATTAATTACTCATACATTTTTTACAACCAGACTTAAAGATAGGACTTATTCTATTTATTTTTAATTCTTGTGGAAAATATCCAGTTATAAGGTTATCATTAAATTAAATATATCACAGACTGTTATTTGGTCATGAGTTCATGACCAGGAGCTGATTTTTTTTTTAAATGTAACATAATATTGTTTATTTCCTGTTTATTACATAAAGTTACAAAACAAGTTTTATCACAGTATACTTCATTAAATCTACGAACATTTGGGTCATCAGGTACTAGATTGTATATTTGGTTTTCTATGTCTTGTACGATTTTGTTACCTACAGTTGCAAAATGTTTATTTAGCTCATTAACTATGGCTAACGGTTCAGTAATTTCATTATTATTGTCAATTAGGGATTCAATGATTGTTGGATTGTTATTTCCTTTAACCAAACTATTTATAAAGCGCCACTGTTTTCTTGAGTCTGTTCCACACTCACACCACTTGTTTCTAAAGTATTGATTTTTTAGTGTTTTAATTTTGTTAGCGATATGATTTTTTACCGCCTTAAACCTATTATTAAGCTCAATATTACCGGGTTGCATACGTTTTTTTTTTTATATAGCTGGTCACGCTGTTTAATTAATTCCAAGTACTCTGTTTAGTTTTACATGAATTTATGATATCTATTAACTCTTGGAAGGTTTTTATGTCATTATGTACGCTCTGACTAAAGAGTGTTTTAAATTTTTTATGATCTATTCCTCGAGTTTTTTTTAGTATTTTTTGTTTACATATCTTGACCTTCTCTTTAATACTAAGCAATAACCTGTTGTGATCAGACATGGAGTTATATTCGACTGCAATTGGGGAACAACATACTGCTTATCTGATCAACTATTACATAATCAATTAACGATTTTGAGTCTGCTGTGACCCGAGTAGCATGTTCAATCCCTATATTATTTTTTATTATAAAATTGTTTTGCATTAATTTATGTTTAAAGAATTTTACATTTGTGTTTTCAGTATCTAACAAGTTAATATTAAAATCCCCCACTATTAGGTGATTTTTACTGAACTGCTCAAGCATACTTTCAAAGGTCTCTATGAATTGATTGTAATTGTAACTTGGCGGTTTATAAATTGCACTTATTTTTAATGTATCTACTTGCATACATATCCAACTTAAAGTGTCATCTGGATTAGATTTGGATAGTTCCTTAAATGTAATACCATTTTTTATGTAAATTGTTGCACCTCCACCTCGCTTCGTTCTGCATGAATTTAATGCCTGATATCCTTTGATTTCATAAAGCCAAGTATCGCTTTCCATCAACCATGTCTCTACCAGTATCAAAATATCACATTTTTTTTCTGACATCAGACATTCCACTTCATCAAATTTGTTTTTAATACTTTGGATGTTCATATATATTACAGCTAATTTAGTTTCACATACTGGCTTATCTAGTTTTTTAGAATATCCATGTTGTTCACCAGTATGGTTTTATCATTATCATTTTTTCTAAGCAGAATGTCACCATTGTTGAACCATAGATACTTGTATCCTTTTTCTTTCTTAAAGAGTCTAGCTGCAGTGTAGAGTTCTCGGTTAGTTTTAGTCATATCATGGTTTAAATAAATTTTAGTGTCTAATTGATAGCCCAAATCGTTACTCTTTAACTGGAATTTCCTTTCCGATTTCCACCACTTTAGTTTTACATTTTTATCTTCAAATACAATTTTAAGTGGATTATCCTTGGTCCTATCTCTGCCCACTCTGTACGCAGTAAACTTTCCCGCAGGAATTTTCAAGAAATCTTCCATTTTTGTAACTATTTCATTTGGATTTTCTCCATCTTTATATGGTATATTCTGTATAATTAAGTTGTTTTCCAGCTCCTTTTGTTCCCTTTTCATAACTTGATTTTTAACATACTTCAGTTCCCTCTGTAGCTCTTCATTTATCTGTATTTGCTCATTATATTTCATAAAAAGTGAATTATACTTCTGTTCCATGTCGTCCAGCTTTGCCATAACATCATTTAAAGTGTATGTTTTTTGTTGTTGCTTTGTTTGGCCACCTTGTCATTGTTTAGACAGTCGTCACAATTCCATGGTTGATCGGACTTGCTAATTCTATAATATGTTTTCTGAGCCATTCCTACACACACTCTATGTTTCCAAATAAAGCATTTCTCGCAGAACAGCCCTTCTTGATTATCAAGGACAGCCTTCTTACAAATATTGCAAACTTCATTTTCTTGCCGCGGCATCTTGGCAACACTGCACAGGACGTCAGCCTAAATTGTAAACAATGTAGATCAATTCAAGCACGAATTCCAGAAGAAATTCACTTGCCTCCACTGTATGCACTCTCTAACGGATAATGCACAATATGACACTGATTTTAGAATTTATTTTGTCCAAAAATCCAGATAATACACCAATAATTCGCGAATTTGCCTGGACTATCAATCTCAAGATAACAATATGCTTCATACATGTCAAAAACGAATCCAAATACCTATGATCGCATTAAAAATGATGCTATTCTGTTCAGGTTCATTCAGTCCGTATATTATCAATGCGCGATTCCAATACATCTAAACTACTGACCTTTTTAATCATTTTCAGTTATGGAGGCATTAGCTCTATAATCTAAAATTATTTGGAATTATACAGAGGTTGTCCTAAATAGCTAAGTTTCACTACCATACTTTTTTTTAAAGGAACACCCTATACAACAAAGAATTTTGGGACTTCTTGATCAATTCTAAGATAATTGTGTATAATATATTTTATGTATAAATTAAAAATTTTTTAGTTATTAGGTACGAATATTTCAAAAATTTTTCCTTTTGCAGCACTTAAAAACATGCACCCGTTGGCAGTACAGATTGACAGTAGTATATGGATTTTGAGTTTGGTAATGTGATTTTTTATTTGCGACTAAAGCTTATTTTAAAAAAGAAAAATATTAATCGGAGCCTTTAAGATGACTTTCTGCATAATAATATAACAATTTAAAAACCTAAAACATCCTAAAAGTCTTATATTTTAAATACCGTATTGGTTTTTAAGTCTAGTCGAAAGGCATTTTTAATGTAATTTTAATTATACTATTGTTCCCTATATCTTTTTTTTATGACTTTCGCTATACTTATTTTTTCCTGTACCATAAATAATTAATGCTCACTTTGTCACTAGAGTGACTTGATCGCATTATACAATACATTTTTTCTTGAGTGCCCTGGACGCTAAACTAATGACAATTGTTCCAAGAATAACTCATACATTTTAAGCCTAGTTTTTTTATAAATTTATGCAGATCAATTAAGAAATAATAAAATAAATTAACGGTTAACATGTTCGTAATGCTTTGGTAGCATTTATGTACATCAGCTAAAAATTGATGAAAATTTAAAAAAAAACTAAGGTCTTAAATGACCTGCATAAATCCACCTTGATGGGCCATTTTCCCGAGGCTACTACATTCCCATAAACCAATCCAGTAAGTGGCTTGGGGCAATGGCTCAAGACATTCAATTGCCTCTATTCACACGATGCCAATTTTAGATTGACTTAATATATTATTATATAATGTCTTCACCGGCCTCGCATAAAGGGTCCATTAGTTAAAAATTAATTAATTATTTAATTTCCCAAGACATTATTTTGTCGCTCGGAATAGCATAACCCTAGAAGGACTCCGTATTATTTATAACGAGTGATTTTTAATTATTTTGCTCAAGGGAGGCCATGCATTTTAAAAGCATCATGGCCGTACTGCGTAGATAAGATGACATGATTGTTTTATGACATTTACGTCTTATTTGAATTTGTGTATTTGTAAAGTTTAAAAATTGGAGAAATTTAGTAATTTTTGCAGTTATTTGAAGGTAGGTTACTATTGCTTTAACTAATATTTCTCCGGGGAGTCGTCTTTTGGCTATTATAAAGTGCTATTTGCAGGATATGATTTTATTTTTTATTTTTTTTTTTATTTTTCAGCGTATCAAGTTTTGGTGAAGCTCTGTTGCCGGATTGAAAGTTCTACAGTAAAAATGTTTAGTGAAGCACAAAAAATTTTTATTGTTGAAAGTTTTTTTAGAAATGGAAACAAAATAGGCGGTGTGTGGAATTACTCTATGCATGACTGCTTTGATGAATTTCGAACCGAGTTTCCTGATGTTGCGGTGACCTTTCATAATTTTCGTACTGGGTCACAATACCTAATTGATAAATTTCGTCAGACTGGTTCTGTTCAACATAAAGAAGGGGCTGGAAGACCAACGAAACGATCGAATGAGGTTATTGAAGAAGCGCGACAAATTATGGAAAATAATCCTTCAACTTCTATTAGGCATTTATCTCAACAAATTCAGCAAACGGATTTATGCTACAGTACATGTCAAACACTTTTGAAAAAGGATCTGCATCTATACCCTTATCGTGTTACGGCTATTCATGAACTCCTTCCCAATGACGTTCCCCAAAGACTTAATTTTTGTGAATGGTTTTTAAACAATTTTCAAGAAGAAAATAGTGGTGCTTTTGAAAAAACATTTTTTACCGATGAGGCTTATTTTTATTTATCAGGCTATGTTAATTCACAAAATATGCGAATGTGGAATACGCAAAATCCGCATGTTTTTGTAGAAAGACCTCTTCATCCTCAAAAAGTTGGTGTGTGGGCAGCAATTAGTTCTAGAAGAATAGTAGGCCCAATTTACTTTGATGGCACAATTACAGCTGAGAGATATCGGATCGAAATTCTGACAACATTTATTAATGAGCTTCACGATGATGAATTGCGGGAAGGTTACTTCCAACAAGATGGCGCTACACCTCATGTAACCAGAGAAAATTTAAATTTTTTAAGTGAATTTTTTGAAAACAGAGTTATAAGCCGAAATACGCAACAAATATGACCACCTCGTTCCTGCGATTTAACACCCTGCGAATTCTTCTTGTGGCCTTTTATAAAAAACTCCATTTATCGAACATCAATTGAGGATATAAATGATCTTAAACGAAGGATTTCAGAAAAAATTGCCGAAATTAATAATTCTCCAAACGTATTGGTTAATGTGTCTCTGAGGGTAAGAAGAAACATCAGAAGGTGTCTAGAAGTAGGAGGCGGCCATATAAAGTAGGCTTTCAAAGTAAGATAGCTCAGGATTTTATATTACATACCGTCAAAAAACATTATTTTAGGTTTTCAACATGACAACGCTGCTTTCTTGCAAATTCACACATTAGGATTAATTTTTTAATCATCATTATTTTATTTTATACACATTTTATTGTATTTGTGACAAAGCAAATATCATGAATTATTGATTAAACTGTGAATGGATAAATAAATAAATAAATAAATAACTAAATAAATAAATAAAAAGATCCCCATACATGTAGGCTAAATCATAATGATTTAATCTACGCGCTACTGCTACACTATGTATACTGGGTCACAGCCGCCCTTGAGCAAAATAATTAATAATCACTCGTTATATATTTTCACAACATTTTGTTTTACCGTTTTTTTTATATACCAAATATTTTTAAAAATATTTATACTGTATAGCGTGGCCCAAATTTAGCCTACATGTATGGGGATCTTTTTATTTATTTATTTAGTTATTTATTTATTTATTTATTTATCCATTCACAGTTTAATCAATAATTCATGATATTTGCTTTGTCACAAATACAATAAAATGTGTATAAAATAAAATAACAATTGCACAACATTCACACCCAGAAATTACATTGCTGTGTATTCCCTCAGCAGCTTTTACACCCCATGCATACCAACCACTCACACCATACAAACAATAATAAAGTAAAACTAAGTAGACACCTAAAATATACAATTAAAATATTCCTGAAGAGAATAAAAGCTGTCATTTAACAACACTTTTTTTACTTAAATTTTAAAAATATTCCTGCATTTGACTTCCCTAATGTGCTTAGGCAGATGCTTATATATCTTAATAGGCATTACACACTGCTGTCTGCTGTGCAGGACAGTCGGTGTTGAGGCAATCTGATCGCCCTTAATGGGTGATCATGAGGCATATCACCAGCATTTTGGAAAGTATGGACATTGTCCCTAACATGAAGAGAGCACTGCAATATGTATATTGATATTACAGTAAGAATGTTAAGATCTTTAAATAATTGACGACACGAGAACATAATTTTTTTAAACATAATTGTTCTTATTATTTTTTTTTGTGTTATTAAATCCTCATTAATCCTTTTGCTATTATCCCAACATACCGTTCCATACGACAGTGTCGAGTTAACATAGGCAATAGGACAAAAGAATTGGTCTATTAATATAATATGATCTTAAACGCCATAATACAAATGAATAACGGGACATTTTTGTTAAAACAACATTTATACTATTACTCCACGATAGTAGAGAGTCCAATTTCAAACCCAAAAACTTAGTGCAGTTCACCTGTTTCATCAGGCCAGTTTTCGATTTTATTAGTAGGCTATAGTTACATTCCCTTGTAGAAAACATCATCGTCTCACTCTTTGATAGATTTAGTAAGAGTTTACTTTCGTCACTGAAGAACTGTATATTCGAAGCACAAGTACTAACTAGCCTTATAACTTAAATCATCCACATCCAATGAGATTACTATAGCAAATATATCGTCTGCAAACATTGTGAGACGTTCTACTTCATTTACCTTACTGTCGCTGATATTATTTATAAATACAAGAAAAAAAAGCGGTACCAGGACACTTCCCTGTGGGACTCCCATATCAGCATTCAAAGGCTCAGAAGCATACACCCTACTCCAAAAGCTCTTAAAGCCGCTTAGTACGCGATTCTATATTTTTTTGTTTTTGAGATATTTTTGAAAAACCAAAAAGTTGCATTTTCGAAAATATGCTGTAACCTTTTTATTTTTCACTATTTTGGCATTCTGTGAAAAAATTTTTGAAGCAACTTTTTAAGTAGGTAGGTTCCAGTTCTGTAATTCGATTTTGAACACGACGCTTTCTTTTTTTTAAACCATATCAGGTTCATTTTTTCTTATTGATGCCATATTGTATTTTGAACTTAAAAAGTAGCTATTGATGTCAGCTTTACAACAATATATCACTGATTGGTAAATAAATTATATTGACTTGAGAAAACAAAAAAATTTTTTTGTTGTTAACTGGTCAGCATCTTATTTATCTGTCGTAAATTGTCAAACAAAATTAGTTAAAAACACGCAACATAGTATAGTAAAAAATGTAATATTCAAAAAAACATCATCAAGAAATATTAAAGAAGCTCGAGAAATATTGGCAGGACCTGGATTAGTATATTATATTAAATGAAAAATGGGGATAAGGAAACGTTCAAAATTAACAATGTCAACTTCAACGTCTGACATAAAAGAAACTGACGTAACTGAAAATAATGATGTTTCAGATAATGAGTACTTACCGCTGAAGTATCCAAACGACAAAAGGTACAAAGAATTTATAAAGGACTTTAACATATGTACTCAGGATAAAAAAGAAGCATGTGGATCAGGAATTTTAAAAATTATTAACTCCAACTGCTCAAATTGTGCAGTAAAATTTACAAAAAGTTCTCATTCGATTGACTGCATTTATTGTAATAAGTGGTTTTGTTTAAATTGTTCATCCTTATCAAAAGCGCAAATGACAGAATTGAAGAAACAAAAAAGATATTGGAATTGTATTAATTGTAATGCAATTTCAGAAGAAAATTCAAAAATAGATAAAATTAGACAGGAAAATACTGTTCTCAAAGAATTTATCAGAGAAATTCTAAGCAAAATGGATGAATTAAAATCTAAAATGGAAAAACTCGAGAAAATAAATATAAATTCAAAGTTCAATAAAATCGATTCAACCCTAGAAGAAATATTAGAGACCCTGCAAAAAAAAGGTGACAATGTTCAAGGCAAAAATGAATTATACTCGAATATATTAAAATTTCCCCCAAAAAAATTAATTCCAAAACAAAATCTTCCAGTTGTTATAATTAAACCGAAGAAATACCAAACATATCAGCAAACGAAATATGAAGTGCAAAAAAATATTAATCCAATAAGTATAAGGGCTTCAATTAATGGCATCAAAGAAATTAAAAATGGAGGTATTGTAATAAAAGCAAATTCAAGTGAAGAAATCGATAACCTTAAAATTTTTCGGAAGAAAAACTTCATCAAAATTATCTAATTAAAATATCGAAATTAAATTCACCAAAATTAGTACTCATAGGATCCAGCAAGAAATATACAGAGGAAGAACTTTTAGAAGAATTAAAGGCATTGAAATATATTGATATATCCGATAATCTAAAGATTAATTATATAAGAAAATCAAATTTTTCAAGAAAATATGTTATTTATATAGAAACAAATGGAGGAACTTATAGAAAACTCGTTAATAAATATGTTTGCTTAGGGTGGGATAAATGTCAATTCAAAGAAGATTTAAATATAAGAACTTGCTACAAATGTTGCGGATATGGTCATAAAACTAAATTATGTGAGAAATCAGAGACTTGCTCCATTTGTTCAGGAGAACACTCGTTTTGGGAATGTAAACAAAAAAATCCTTCATGTAATAATTGTAAAATACACAATCTTAAATATAGTAAAAATGTATGCATCAAACATGAAGCTTTAAGTGAAAATTGTCCATTGCACCAACAAAAAATCATTGAAGCAAAAGAAAAGATTAATTACTCTTAATGAGCATAGCTGCCTGTATACAAACATGAAAATTTTATATCTAAACTCAAGATCAATCAAAAACAAAATAGATGAAATTGAAATGCTAGCGTTTGAAGAAAAGGCTGATATTGTAATAGCTACAGAAACATGGGTAAACAAATCAGAAGAAAAATATATTAATCTAAACAATTATAATTCCGTCTTTGCAACTAGAGAGAAAAGGGGAGGAGGAGTAGGAATTTTTATTAAAAATAACTTAAATTTCGAAATCATAGAAAAAATTGAAAATGAAATATCTTATGTTTCAATCAAAATAAAGTTGCCGCGCCTAATAATATCTGGAATTTATAGACCACCTTCAGTAAATAGTAAGTGTTTCTTAAACCTTTTTGATGAGATATTGGAAAATTTAACCAAATTAAAAATGGAATGCATTGTTCTTGGTGACATGAATATAAACATTCTTCCGGATGATAATCAAAAAAATGAACTTCTAGATATTTACATGGCAAATAATTTTAAAATATGCAACATAGATATTTCAACGAGGGATACAAACAATGGAGCATCTCTAATAGACCATGTACTTTGCAATTTTAACCAAAATGTTGATATAAAAATGATTATTTCGCAACTTAGTGATCATAAGCTTTAAGTAGTGGAAATTCAAACAAAAAACAAAATAAAAGATACCAAATATAAGTATCTTCTAATTAAGAAGTTTGATGTAGAAAAACTGAAAAGTAAACTTTTTCAATTAAACATTAGGAAATCTGATTTTTTGAACCCAAATATTTTATATGAAAACATTTTAAACATCTTTGATTCCTGTTCTTCAGATCAGTCAATTAAGATTTTACAAAAATCCAAACCATGGTTTACCCAGGAATTAAGAAAAATGCTGAAATTAAGAGACAAACATTACTACAAACTCAAAATGTATCCAAATAACTTAGAATTTAAAGAAGTACATGCGCATTACAATAAATTAGTCAAAAAAACAATTAGAAAAGTTAAGAAAAATTATTATAATGAACACTTTATTAATACAAATCAAAAAGCCATATGGAACAGCATTAATCAAATTTTAACAAACAAACATAATGAGAAGCAAACCATTGACTATCTACTGGTAAATGATTTAAATATAGAGGGAAAATGGCAAATCTGTGAAGAGATAAATACCCACTCTGTAAATGTTGGTGAGATCTTATCTAGCAAAATTCCAAATATATCAAATACCAGTTCTGACCGACAAAATGAGCAGTCGATGTGTTTGGATGTAGAAAATATTAATAACAAAGATATTGAAGACATCATTGATGAAATTCAAGTGAAGAAAGCTAGTGGTTTTGACAACATAAATATTAAAATTATAAAACTTGTCAAAAATGAAATTATTCCTATTTTACTCTGCTTAACAAAACTTTCTTTTAACATGGGAATTTTTCCAGATAAATTAAAAATTGCAAAAATAACACCAATCTATAAAAATGGTGAAAGGTATAACTGTAACAATTACCGACCTATTTCTGTATTGCCGGTCATCTCAAAGGTAATAGAAAAAATTATGAATATCAAATTATCAGAGTTTTTAGAAAATAAAAATTTATTTTTTTCTGGTCAATACGACTTTCGTCAATATAGAGATACTGAAATTGCAGTAGCAGATGTCATAACAAAAATTCAATCTCACGTTGATAATAATAAAAAATGTTGTCTCTTATCACTAGACTTATGCAAAGCCTTTGATACTGTTAATCATAAAAAATTAATGCAATGTCTGTATAATATTGGGGTAAGAGGAATGGTTTACTGTTGGTTTGAAAACTATCTTTATAATCGTAAACAATTTGTCCAAATTGAAAATAACAAAAGCAATAAAAAAACTATAACTTGTGGAGTACCACAAGGCTCTGTATTAGGACCGATCCTCTTTTTAATTTACATTAATTCAATAGGAAATTTAAATTTAAAAGGGAATATTAAACTATTTGCCGTTGATACGACTGTAATATATTTTTCAGATAATATTTTTCAACTGGAAAATGATATAAAATATGATTTAAATATTATTTTTGCATGGCTTCAATCGTATAAATTAACTCTAAATTTCAACAAGTCCTCTTACATGCTGATGAGTAAGAACAATTCAAATAAGGAACATATTTCACAATTAATGTTTAACGGCCAAATTATCAAGTATACAAAGACAATTAAATTTTTGGGATTATATTTAGATGAAAATCTAAGTTGGAAGTACCACATTCAAAAACTAAAAACTAATATATCTCCATTAATAGGAATTTTATATAAAATAAGACATTTTGTTCCCTTAAAATATTTAAAGAATATATATTTTTGTCTTATTTATTCAAAAATCCAATATTTAATATCAGTCTGGGGCTCTGCCTGTAAAACTAATTTAAAACCATTACAAAAATTACAAAATAAAGTAATTAAATGTATACACAACTTACCATTTTTAGAACCAACATTGAATTTATATAGACCAAGAAGATATCTAGACCTCAAGCATTTGTATAAATTAAAAATTAGTATATTAATACAGAAAATAAACTTAAAAAAAAAAAATTCAAATATAAAATTATTAAAATCAATTAGCGTTCACCAACATTATACAAGACAATGTAATGATTTCCAAATTACCCAAATTAGATCGAATTTTGGTAAACGATCAATTTTACATGAAGGAATTATTATTTATAATCAATTACCAACGTTTCTTAAAAATATTCAAGTAATCAAAAAATTTAAAAATAAACTAACAAACATAATTCTGGAAGAATGATTTTGTTAAAAGTTTGTGAAACAGATATTTTATTGTGAAATTATTATTTTAATTTTAATATTATTTTATCTATCGTTATGGTTAATCGTATTCTACGTTGTACTATATTCCCTGTAATGAACTGTAATAGTTAGTTGGGAATAAACAATTTAATAATAAACATGACAACAACACCTAGGCAGGGTAAATTATATTTTAAATTCGTTTAAAATGTCACATTATAACACATTACTTTATTTTTTCTTATGGTTAACAATTTCACATTAACATTTCAAATAGTAAGATAAAAAATTAAAGAAGACTAAGCGAGCAATATGAATAATAATTATTATTGTTTCAAAAATCGCAAGAGAAAGTGTAACTACTTATTCGAAATGTTGACCGTTTTTATTAATACATTTTTGACACTTTGTCAACACAGTATTGGTGGACCCTGCGAATAGTGTTGCCATTAATTTGTGCTGGTAAACACATAGGTATCTTACTCTCTCTCTTCTAATTCTTGTACAGTTTCAGGGCGTTCAAAATAATAGACTTAATTTTTTACATACCCCCATAAATAAAAATCTAGAGGGATTATATCGGGGAATCTAGCAGGCCAATTAACTGGTCCGCCGTTTGAAATTACTTTATCATCAAATATCTGTCTTAAGAGAGTTTGAACTTCCCGAACATTATGTGCAGGACAACCGTTTTGTTGAAATCAAATATTATTTAGTTGATCTTGAGAAACTCTTGCTCTAATTGCCAGTAATGTTTGACCTTATAATAGCTCCAAGTATGGTTATAAAAAGTGATCCAATAAGTTGGTTGTCCAAAAAGTAAGAAGAAAAGTAAAAGTTGACTTAATACCAGCTATGTATTTGGCAAGCTAGGTGACATTACTTACCGCCCATTAAAGCCAAATGGGTTTTGCAGTCTTACGTTTGTTCTATAGATATGCTAGTAATGGATCAAGGGCTCTACGCCATTACCGTATTACCTATTCAGGAAGACTCACACCATGCGTTGATACAACGAGATATGTAGTGCGGCAATTTGATTTAACACAGTCCCGAACGTAAGAAAACATTTACAAAAAATGTCAAAGAAGACGTAGATGTCTTACTCCTTTTTGAAGGTAAATTTTGGCTTCTTTCATAAATTTAGGTTAAATAATTGAATTATTATTTTTTTATATAAATGCCTGAACGGTTCCTGATACTGCAATTTACTTTAACAAATCATGCGGGGAAATTCACGAGACTTTAAAAATGAACAAATATCGTCCTTTTAAGTTTTTGCCAGTCCAAGGGCTAACCGAAAATAATATCCAGCAGAGATTACAATTTTGCTTGATTATTACTAAAAACCTGCACGTAAATGCAGATTTTCTAAATAAAATCATTTTTACGGATGAAGCCACATTTACAATAAGTGGCATGTTTAATCGCAAAAATAAACATTCTTGGGCGTCCACAAATCCGCACAAAATCCAAGAAGTAAAAATTCGAGGTCGCAGTGGCATAAATGTTTGGTGCGGTCTGTTTGTTGGCAGAATTACTGGTCCACTCGTTTTTCGAGGTAGTTTAACAGGTGCACGGTATGTTCATTTTTTGGAAAATGATATAGAATATCTTTAAGAGGAACTTCCGATTTATGATTATAATGTTATACCTGTTACCAGTTACTTTAATAACAGGTATAATTTATGGATAGAAAGAAGGGGTCTTATTCGATGGCCGGCAAACAGCCCCGACCTTTCACCCCTCGATATATTCTTATGGGGCTATTTAAAAACTGCATTTACTATAACAAAACGCGAAATATCCAAGTTCTCGAAGAGATAATTCGGAATGAAATCCGAATTTTAAACAGGGATCATCCAAATTTTATAACAGTACCATTAATAGTAAATTGAGGGGAAATATTCAGAAATGTATTAGAAATGGAGGAGGTTATATTGGGAACCAGTAAAATACACACGGGTATTATCAGCTGTTAGTTAATTTAGTTTATGGTTATTTATTTATTTATTTATTTGTATTTTTTCTGAGAGACCACAATAGTTTATTCGTATTTGTAATACAAAATCTTGTTTCTATAACCTCTTTCATTTTATTTTTACATTGACAGTTCTATATCATTAAAAACTAAACTCTGGCAGGACATTGTTTTTCAAGGCACTCTATTCATAATTGTTGCATGGTACCGTTTATAATAATTACCTAATCGAATTTAATTTAATGACGGTTCCAGCAATGAAATATAGAGAAACTGTATATTTTTGGAATCAGGAAATAAAGGTCTTATATAAAAATAAAAAATACATAAACAGAGTGGTCCATTAAAGAAAAAACCTAATTTGTTAATTTTTCTTAGTTTATACATGGTATTTTGTTTCTTTTTAAAAAAATTTCTGGCGGTTCAGATGAAACCCAACAACTCCTACATTTAAAGTTTTCTTGTATCTCTTAGAGGGAACCCTGTAGATATGACCGAAAATATCTCTGAAAACCCTGTACATCATGCTATTTTACTAAATATTTTCACAACATTGTGAATAATATATTGAAAACACGTATCTGCAACACTACAAATAAATGAATATATAAAAAATATGTCAAATATTTTATAAATATTTTTTAAATAAATATATTTTTATACTCTGCTTTTACAAAACCACAATATTTTATAAATATTTTCAATAATATGCTGACAATATTGTTGCAAAAATTAATATTACATAGACGTTGCCTCAATTTGGCGTCCATGCTACCCGAGAAAAAAAAAACGTTGTACGGGCGCGGTGGGCGTTCAAGGCACCCTATAAAAAATGAGGTCAAGATTTTTATGCGTCTATATTTTAGGGAAAACTATAAAGGGTAGGTATAGGGGAACCCAAGTATTAGACATAAGAAATAAAATATGTTTAAGTAATTTTTATTTTGGCCAATCAGTATGTTGTTAAGTATTTTTGCGTCATGCTTTTTGGTAAACCCAACAGCTTTTTTATAACACCTTTTTTTGTATCCTTTGTAATTTGGGTGCTATCGAAAATGAACATCTTATCGACGCACCACAAGACTAAAGATTTTTTAAGTTTTTAGAATTGTTTCATTTAGAATGCCAATTTAAAAACCTCCGACAAGTATTTTAATATGCTTCAGTCGCTACTAAACAATCACATTTCATAACTTAAATTTCATTTAGTTTTGTCGGTCTATAATACCGACAGGTGAACGTTTTTAAGTGATTGTGAAATCAACAAATTTTTGAAAAATTGTTATTAACTCCAAACGTCTCCAATTTGAACAAAAGATATTGTTTTACAAAAATTTCGTAGAATTCATCAAGAATTCCGAAAGTGTAATAGTAAAATAGTGTTTAATAAAAAAAATTTGTTTAATAACCTCAAACTATTTGGAGCACCCTGTATGACTACAAACTTAATTTAAATTGTAGACAATGCCTATAAATAACTCAGTTTTTAAAAAGTAATAAAATGTTGACTGGTTTATATAGATGTCACGCAATCCTAATTATTAATTTTAAAGAAATTTAAAAAAATGTTATTAAATATTTCCTAAACGTCTTATTAGAAAGGTATCGAAAAACAACTCGTTCCAAATTTCCAATAATATTATACCGATGATAATATGGTCACTTGATCGTTACGTCTAAGGGAAACAGCTTGGCACAAAATTTTTTAGGGACAATACTTTTCAACTAATTCTGTTCGGTTCTTAGGACTAACACCATTCTCTACGATATTGGACATCAATTGAGAAACATTACCAATTCGGAATTCTTCCCTAAAGCTGATTTTATACAAAACCTAAAAACCGTAATAGGCATGTGTTTCGTTTTATTTAAAGTTTCGATTTAATGCATAATTCACCAAACGGTTATAGGATGAATAGCAATAATATCAGTGACGCACATCCCGTAATCCCAAAGATTATCTCTTGCAGCATAATATGATTAAGCTTTAAACATTAAATTGATATAATCAAATTTATTGTAGATAATGGATTGGTTTCTATATCTGCACCAAAGCAGTTTAGGTTAGTTACAGCAATTAGTAAATTTGCACTAGTGTTCACAAATAGAACCTCTGGTTCAAAAATGTGTTTCTGACTAACTGTGCTCACAAACAGTAAAGGAACCTTATCTTAAAAACATATGAAGTATACTAAGTAATTATAGATCGTTCTAGATAACTGCATTACAGCATTCCCAAGCAGCAATTAGTAAATTTAGCAGTACTGTGTTCATACTCAAAACTGCTGATTCAAAAATGTTTTTCTTACAAACTTTGTTGACAATCATTCAAGGAACATTATTACAATAGTATATTAAAGGCAAAAAAAAATCTTTGCAGAAACAAAAGAGAGAAAACCCTATTACTAGGCTGACCATTTGATTTCGACCAGAGCCATAAACTTAAAACATTACTAGAGTAACAAAAACATAACACGTTATAATAATTAACAAACTATTTAGGTAACTATTATTTATTTATTAGTCCGATTCTCGGAAGGACTTTTAAACTGGTTATTTGCTCTCTCCCACTTCTGGCCAAGCACTTTTCATGTCATCTTGAAACAAGCCTTCAGCATGGTGGTGAAGGCGGCATTGATATAATATGACGTCTTTTACTGCTGCCTATCTTGTTAAAATGTACTTTTCTTTCATTATCTTTGATTTTTTTAATGCAATTTCTTTATCAAACCCTAAAATTTGTTTGTTTCTTTGAACGATACGTTTCCGCTTGTTAAGAATTTCCTAACGGGGTTGCGTGTCGATGCGATACCACCTGCACAAAAACAGCAGGTTAGGACAACAGATGAACAACGTAGGGTGCTTCAGGAAGTAGGGTAGTTGTTTTGGTTTTGAAATCTGTGGTCGATCGGTTTTATATATTTAGCAATTTATTGTACTGATGGCTTTGAATTCACAATAAGAAGCATTATAAAAGTATTACAAATTTTAAAAATAACTGATAAATGGCATACTAGGCAAAACGAAACTAGTAATTAGTAAAGACATTAAGGACGAAACCTAATACCATTAAACCGAGGGTTTCATGTCACGCGATCGGTTTTCTCAATCTAATCAACCAAAAAGGTTTAAGTATTTTATCGGTAGCACTTTGTCTAAATAGATACAAATTAGGTAACATTAACTGTTGAAATTCACATAATCAGTTATCGTTCTAATTGAGGTTTTAAAAAAATTGAGTTTTACTTATAATACGAGCCTGCGAAGGTCTGCTGACGGATGACATATCATTACGTAGTACATTTTGTGCTTTCATTTTACAAATTATTATTTTTTATCATCCGTCGGCAGCTATACGTACATGTTAGGCACAGTGTATCTATTCTAATATATCAATATATTTATTAAAATATTTGCTGGTAATAATCGTTATTAATCCAAAAATTAAATATCGGTAAATTGAATTATAATTGTTCCTGAATCATCTTAAATCAATAAATATTAATAATCATTATTAGTATATAATATTTCGAAAATATAAAAAAAAAAACTGGAAATTATCAAGAGATGGTTTTGTGAATTTTTAATTTTACTTAACTCACAAGGGTTTTTAAACGTTCACAGGTGCATCGAAAAAGCTACTTGCACTAGGAGGATCCTAGTGAGTGGTAGGCCTTCGCGCTTAAGAGTGTTCCACATTATTCAAAATAGTGATTACCGTATCTAATAGAATGGCTGCGTCTGAGGATAAAGCTGGGGTCTGTTCGAAAGCGGCACCGTCAAAGTACGATTAATTACGTCACAACAAAAGCTGCTGTGCGATTTCAGTAGAAGTGTTTCCAACAGAGCGAACACCGTAACAAAAAATAGCGCTGCTGTCGTCTCATATTCAAAGCAGTGTTAGTGTGACAGTTGGCTCAACGTTTTTTGATTTCGGTTAAGTTAAATTCTTGTGCGCCTTATTCCGCAAGTTTCGTATATAACTCCGATCCTTCCTCTCTCCTTTTAACCTCTTATTGATTTTTCTCTGAAATGATTATAAGCGTGAGATCGTTGTCATCCATATTATTATGTTTTAAAAAACTGCACCGTTTTCCTGATGCCGCCGAGTATGCTTGCTGTATTTTTTTACCGCTGTATGACGTAATTCACCGTATTTTGACGGCCACTATGTGACGGTACCGCTTTCAAGGATGGGTTTAATATTGTCGCATATCGAAATTTTATTATATATTGACAATAACTAAAAGTGCAGTCCCAAATCGAATATGTGACTGTAATTAAAGCTCTAACTTATTCCGTTTCTTCTTAATATGTTTGTTCTCTCACATCTTAGTTATTGGTTTATATTTGTTATATTATGTTATCATTTTCCGAAATTGTTTAATTTCGTCATATCTTATATTAACTATACGCTGGTTTTCCACTGCTTTTGCATTACTTACGATCTTCGCAAAATTTAGTGCCATACACGCGCATAAGGCTTTCTTTCGAAAAAAGTTGTATGCAACAGTTTGTTTAATTTTTTTAAAACAAAATTTGAAGCAAGTGTTATGGCTAAATTATTGTATATCCTAAAAAATTACCCTCTGACTGAAAACTATCTAGTAATTGACTATCTGGACATTAAACCATTTTTTTTAGGAATCTTCAAAGAATTAATTCCATGGCAACCATTTCTGGCAGGCTTAAAGCCATTTTTCAACACTAATATTAAGCCAAAATTTATTTTAAATACCAACTATTTTGGTTAAACTTTATGTAAACATTTTAAGTATAACAATCATGTATTGGCGACTATCCAAAATTTGTTTAAATATTGTAAGCCAACTTTGCCTACACCCTCAGAATAAGTGTAGAGCAACACAACACACAAACCGGAACGAATAAAAAAAACAATTTGTAAAATTTTGATAAGCTTTACTTATACACATTAATGGCATTTTTCCAACTTTAATTTATTTTTAAGATAATATATTTTGGTATTAAGTAAATTGATACCTATCATGTATGTCTCTCTGAAAAAGATCGGATTGAAATTTACATTATTATGATTGTTAAGTGGTTACGGAGATCCAAAACGATCTGTGTGTGTGTGATCGTTTTATTCTGATCAGATTCCACATTATCAACTAGAGTGACAAAAAATGTAATATAAGATTAACGGTAATGCAAGAAATTTGGTCAGAAGTGGCAGAGCGAAAGTAAATGGGAACCTAGAGGTTAATATTCTCTTTACAATTAATGATGGCACTCATGCCCTACTTTACAAATATAGTCGAAAATAATACTCAAATAAAAATGTTGACGTTTAAAATTGCCCTTATTAATACAGACATTTACGTTGTCAAGGCGACGCGATGCATTGTAAAGCCAACTTTGCACAAAGTCTATTAAAAATTTTCACGATTTTGGCGAGTGCCTAGGGTAAAAGTGGGAGAGACGCTACACAAGACATGCCTTATCTCGCGATGTGAAAGAGATAGCCCTATACTTTATACTGGAAATAACTACTTATCGACGCTGTCGTCGTAGCGACTCAGTGCCATAGAAAAAAGAAACAAAGTTTAGAACGCAAACTGCCTAATAAAATTATTTGCGATAATGCGCCAAGACACGCCGGGACTGCACGCACAACTAAAAGCAAAGATAGTATTCTATAACTTATTGCACAAAATGAATTACAGGAACCACTATGCAACGCAATGGTAAGGCCCTGCGACATCTTACGGTGTTCGAACGTACCAATTACAGAAATCTGTTTTTTTCCCTCACCATTTAGTCAAGATTAGAAGAAGCTTAATTATTATTTTTATTTCTTGGGTTTTCGGTCAATTTCAAAATTAAAAACAATGTTTGTTTTTTGTGACGTTTTGCTTTATAATATTGTAAACCATAAAACGTTTAAAATATAATAAACCGAAAACGCTTAATGGTTTACAATATAATAAAGCGAAACGTCACAAAAAACAAACATTGTTTTTAATTTTGAAATTGACCGAAAACCCAAGAAATAAAAATAATAATTAAGCTTCTTCATAACAATAAATAATAACAGTTCATTATTATCATTTATCACTTGCATGTCTTCAGGGCATGAAATTTCAATTTTCGTAGAATATCTTATAAAAAATAAAGATTAAAACTAAGCACACTTTTTTAGAGATGCTACTCTACTGTTTACCATACAAAAATAATAAAAAATCTCTAAAAGTGTGGATTCCAATTTTATGAAACACATTATTCCAAAAACAATGAATTTTTATGCCCTAAACACATATAGGTACAAATTGACAAATAATCTCATTACCACAAAAAAAAAGGAGGAATAAAAGATAAGACATGTTGACATTTTTTTATTAAATTTATTGTCTAATAATAATAAACCCTCTTGATTTCAAAAGCATGTTACAACCAAAGTTTAACACATAAAACGAAATATTGTGAACAATAAAACATGACCTGTATTGTTTCTAACAAATTCAAAATATTCATATCATAAGGTTTCATAGTTGACAGCAATTAAATGTTTTCCTTTTTAACTTCTTAAACGCATTTATACTAGGAGGCAAATGATATAAGAACTTTATACAATAAATAAATATCATGCCCCTCTCTGTTATTTGTCATTGTTAGTTTGTGTTTGGAATAATTATAATAATTGTTAATATGCCTAGATGGGTATGCAAAGTATACATTTTGCGGAGGGCTATTCTTAAATATACAGCGTGTTTCATAATTAAATGTTAATATTGAAGGGGGTTCATATATTTGCATGATTTTAAGAAAAGAAGTTCCTTTAAACCCATGTCTGCAAATGCTCGAATTTTATAACATACAAAAAAATGTTATTCCACTTGCGAACTCTATACCTATTCGTGGACACACTGTGGGGGGGGGGGGCGGAGATATTTTGTAAATCACTTATAAATGAGCAATAGGATGATGTTACAATAAAGTAATAAAATCTTTATAAATTTTAGGTCATTAAGTATTATCAATGGTCAAGAAATTTGAATATGGCAGGTAGGTATAACAAATGGGACTTTTTTTATGTTATAAAATTAGGTTTCTCTTTAAAATGAATTTATGACCCATTTAATATTTTGGTATTTCCTTAATCTATAAATTGATGCATGGCTATAGGAGATTGGCCTTTCTCTCCATTGTGTGCACAAATTTTAATATTTCCTAGTATCTAGGTATACATAGGTATATATAGGCAAAAAGTAATTTAGGTATACAAAAATGTTTATAAAATGCTAAATATACTGTAACAAATCACTTACCCACCAAAATACTTGCTTTTGATAGGGCACTGACCTACTTTCTTGTCCTGATATGTTTGGCAACATCCATTGTTGTGCCCTTGAGGGAACTGCTGAAAAATGCCATGCAATATATTAATTATTTATACATTACTAGAAACTTCTACAGAGCCATCCATATAATATTACTTATAATAAATCAGTTAAAGTTTACTGCAATAGGCACCTATTTATATAATAAACTTAACCCTTATAGAAGTCATAATAAATATGTAATATTATATAGGTATATAACGAAAAGAGAAATACACCAAAACTATTGTTTTTCTTTAAAAAATTGAACAAACAACAGCAGGTATACATCTAAATCTTATAAGGTACGTACCTATACCTACACTAGATTGTATGTAGTTACTACAATAATTACTCTACAAATCTTCCATTATTTAAAAGTTAGAGGGAGTTTATTAAACTATTGATTTTCTTCTGCATGGAAATGTATATAAAATAACATACCTTTGATATATCCACCATCAATCGACAATCAGGCAACCTCCTTTTCCTGCGACTCCTTCCAAATTAAAATCAGTAACTCCTGGAATACAAAAAAAAATTAGGTAAGTATAATATATAGGCACCTCAAGTCAATTATCCTACTTAAAAGTATAGGTAGATATAGATAAATTAAAAGTAGGTACCTATATTCTGCCTCTAAAACTATTGCAATATTGTTATAGGCACAATATATTTTAGTTCGGTTATTTAAAAAGTAAGTGGTACCACTGCTAGGAAAAAAAACCGACAAAAACATTTTATCTATATTATTCTAGATCTTATAGACTATCATAAAAAAAATAAAACATGGAATCGATGCTCTACTAATCAACAGACAAAAGTGACCTATTTTGAACATCGAAGCTGATAATTTTTTTATAGGCTCTCTAGAACAGGAGGTAGAAGCAAAAATGCGTGTCTCAGTTTTCTTTGCTCGCAATGGTACTTTAATTCTGTAACTTACCTGGCACGTTGAGTGTAGGAACTGCATTAACCTTTAGGACCGCTCCGGAATTGATGACGCATTAGGGGTCAACATTTTCTTCACATACACAATATTTCTTATTAATTTCTTCTACACTCAAAGTTTAATAACTTGCAGGCTTTACAAGTTGAAACCAAATGTTATACGTACAACTCCGGATTATGTTTTGGAAATCGATGCCGCCTGTTATGCCTATTTGTGCAGTTTTACACACAACACTTTGTTGGGCGAACTGCAGGTACATAGTATTTATTCATGGCTCAAAAGGAAACACACTTCACCACTTCACAGTTTTAGCCAAATGCCAAATACAAATTAATATAAAATTCGCACAGATTCAAACTCGATGCCTCTTACCACCATGGATGCGCGAAAGCAAAAAAATTAAAAACTAAACCGTTGTCCGTCACTAAAATTCACAAGATGACAAAGCAACAGTCGACAGGAATCTGCACCCACTCTGCACCGCGGCGAGCACCATCGCTCGGGATATTTCTGGTAAGTGGCGCCATCCGACGACTGCACGTCGAAATTATCAGTCAGAATAATGCTCCATTTAAGTTTTTATTCTAAACTTTGTTTCTTTTTTCTATGCTCAGTGCCTGTTCGGCTGCCCTTAAGTGCGTTACGTTTTGTCAAGAAATATTTTTTTCTAAGTGATTTATTCGATGAAAATTTTGAGCATATTGTGTTTTAGTGAATGCCGTTAGTACAGCCGAGATAAGTTTAAGTGAGCTATTTTAACATTTTGTTCAGCTTGTTTTTAACACGATAAAAATATATTTTTGTGTCATTGCTTATACTGAGTGATATTTTAACTGTATGGCACCTATCCTTCAAAATGATATGATATGTATTTTAATGTTAAATTTGAACAAGGTTATTACTATTTCAGAATGCCCAGGAAATATGTATTTCCCCCATTGCAATAATTGTGGGAGGGAAACAGTACGCAAAAAAAATATTTTAATCAGACAAAATAATATGTACGGCATCCCTCCCAATATGTACGGCATCCCTCCCTCGTGTCATGGCATCTCTCCCACATGTGTGAATAAACAATTTGATTATATTGCAATTTTTCTTATAAAATTTCACACTTGCAAAAACTATGGCGTCTCTCCCACTTTTACCCTAAGTAGGTTCTTGCTAATATAAGAGTAGGAAAGCATTTTTATTTGTATTTATGGCATCAACGTTATGTCAAACTAGGTGTTTTTTGTCGGATATATTTGGATTTTTTTTTTAATTACCTGCACATTTACACAATTTTAACACTAATGTTATTTTTATTATTATTTAAACTCATATTTCCTGGAAATTTAAGTTTCTAGAACTATTCAACAAATTCATCGCTATTATGTTTGCAAATTTATTTGAATTCCAAACTGTAATTTGACTACGTGTGAACTCTCCTTATCCTTTACACAATTTAAACTAAGCAACTATACTTCCAATTAACATAAGCAAAATTATACTCGATTGTACGTGCATACAAAGCTAGTGATAGTGATGTGTACTATACTCCAGGCCAAACCTCGGAAGATGTGCTAGATAGTGAAGATGGCGAAAATGATGATGCAGAAATTGGTGCAAGTGATCAATCTGACACAATATTAATGCAGTCAGACGAGGATGATAAAAAAATGGACGAAGGTGAACTAAGAAAAAATGTAACGTAAGAAAAAATGGGTACAAGTGTTATAAAAGACCTTTTTTTATCAATCATACACGTACGGTTCAAAAGAATAACATAGTGCTTCCTCTACCAGGCCCAAAGTTATGTGTTTACACACACCAGAAGCGATTTCCGCTTGAAATTTAGTTTCAGGAATCAATAATAACATTCCCTAATTTTGAATCTACTTGGCAAAAACAACACCCAAGTTTTACCAACATCAAATGAATCAAATGCTTTATCTCCAATGGCACAAACTTATTGGAAAATGCTTAAAGGATAGATAATTTTTTAAACACCAATAACATAGGTACTAATAAAAATCAGTTTGGGTTTGTTGAATGTTACAGCATCGCTGATGCAATGTCTAAGTTAACACAGGAGTGGTCCACAATTTGGATAAGGGGAGAAAGTGTGTTGCCTTATTTTTGGACCTTAGCGGAGGTATCCAGCATGTTGGACTTGTGGATGTCCTTAAGTCCCTCCACGACTGTTATGCATGAGGTTTGGGGTACCACAAGGTACTGTCATGGAACCAATCTTGTTTAACATATACATAAATAAAATATGTAATATTGGCGTGATAGGATGGGTGGTGGCGGATGCGGATGATACAGTTGTTATTTTTGGTAATGGTATTTATTATAGGAAAAAATTTAAAAAGGTGACCTAAAAGTAAACAATTTTCTGGACAGTCACAAATTAACCTAAAATATCAAAAAGTCACACTACATTGCCTTCATAATAATGCTGTAAACCGAGCTTATTTAAACCAAATTGCGACGTGTAAGTACACCTTGCACTTTTGACATGTATACAGTTTGGCTGTGATATACTCGACATCTCATTTGCTTGTTTACGACACAACGGACCACCAAATGGCCTACATCGCAATTGGTCGATAGCTGTTGCATATGCAGGAGAATAAGTCCCACGATCTTTTATTGGTTCTGTTGTTCCGGATAGTACCAGTAGCAAAAGAAACATCCTTTTTTAGATTTACATTTACAAATAGCTTAAATGAAGAAAAAAAAATTATCAAAAAATACTTGGTGGTTGATTGACTTTTTTACCACCGAAAGCAAACTCCTAACAATATCGCCGCCAAGCCCAAGTGAAAAGTACTTTCATTAGGTTCTTGTCCCGCATATTGCAAAGAATAAAATAGATATCCATCGACCAAATTTTAAACCCAAATCGGATCTTACCCTTCAAAAACATTTTACAAGAATGCCGTCCAAAATATGTTCATCTATTGATAAATTGTGGACAAAAATACCCAATATCATGTTTTTTTTATTTAGTATCTTCAAAAACGAACGTAGGTTTTGAGACCGTATCATTTTTGTCTAACTTTTCATTACTAGAAAGACGTTTCGTTTGATATTTTGGAATCTGTTTCTACTCATGCAATCTTTTATAATGCTTATTCCTTTATCTTCGTCGCTGGACCAATAAATTGTCAGTTGGGTCAGATTATGGCAGGTATGTATCCCGCATTTCATAGAATTCCTGAGAACTGCTGAGTTGCAGTTCACACGACTAGTATCATTCTCGGAGTACATCATCCGTTACATTTTCGCAATTAGAATCGACATAGACTTCGAATGTTCAACACTTAAATTATAATATTGTACTTTTCTTAATAATTAACTTTAATCAATGTAAAACAATAAAAACAAATCTTTTTTAAAAAGTAGTTTCTATTATCTGGAAACATAAAGTAGCACCCCCTGGAAAGAAGTATGGTAATAAAATTTAAAAGTTCTTCTTTCTCCAACCAAAAGTTATGGCGATATTATCCTTAGCATATTTTATAGTAAACTCTAAATTAAGATTGATAACTTCGTCATCAAAAAATTTAAAAAAAATCTAATGCGGTCTTTCCACTAAACAAATTTAAGTTTTTCATATCTTGAACTTCCACTTCTTGAGAGAGTGAGTGTAACTGATCTCACACTTTTCCCATAGAACCACAAGTGGCTCTTGACTCGGAGGTGTGGCTGCAATTATCTTCCTCCGTTTAGAAGCTAGTGTTTCATCATCAGAAGAGTCACTCAAAGACTGTTGAGACCTGTTTGAGTTTAAAGACCGGCAGTATTTTGAAATGACCCTTCCACATTTACAGAAACGGCATCGTCTAGTGGGTCAGATATCCCGTCCTGTAGAAACTTCTCAGAAGGACCTTGCAACTCAAAAGTTCTCGCTATGTCTTCAGGCTCCTCTGTCTCGCGTAAATCTCTTTCATCGTCAACACGCCATCGGGATAGCAAAATATTATTTTAGCATCAAAAATAATAACTAAAAATATAGCTAATCTTTTCTAATAATTCATAACCTAATTAGATTATATACCTATTATAAATAATATTATATTAGTATAATAATTAAAAATGTAACTTACTATCCCCATCAAATTCCCTTACGGCCTCCTTCATAGCGTCCTTTAATTATTTTTGAGAGAGAAAGCCATTTTAAATATAATCTTTCTTCCATTTGTTCAGATTCTAATAGGCTCTAACATAGAAATCTGGCGTTTTGAGTATACCAATTATCCCAGCGATGCGTTTTCGCAACGGTATAGTTTTTCAAATTTTTTTATTTATTGTACTGTCAAAATATTCTGTGTGGCTCATGGGTCATAAAGAACTAGGTATATATTCAGGCATAAAAGCTTTTCTGGTTTGAAGATAAAATTAACAACATTTTGAAAAAAATCTAAAAGGAATATTTTCCCAAAATTTGAGTCATCATATTTTTTTCTGGAAGTAAGGCTTTAAATATTTTAGGCCTTAATTACATATCCATCTGTATTTTTTCCAAATAGATGACAAATTTAAAACAAAAAAAATGTATAAACAGCAAAAACAAATTTTGAATTATTTGTTGCATAAACGCATCAATGGGACTATATGAGTTAACACACACATTTGACATTCTCAGAGAAAGTCTCAACAAAAAGCTCATCATCATGTTCTGTAAGGCGCTTATTAAACCTCTACTAGATGCAGATTTCAGCGTGTGTGGGCTTGAATCGATGCAAGATCAATGTATTTCAGTTTTCCCCCTTATAAATCATTTATCTGTGGTTCAGTTTAAGTTTATACCTCCTACCAATAATATCACTACGAGAGCAACAGAAATTTTAGTTTTTCAAAAAAGAAACCTTGTCACAAAGAAATATCTACATGGACTGCGGGTTATTTCATAATTTTTGGAAATCGATGCGTGCTTTACCACATGCTTCTGTGTGTGTAGACAGACCGATGCTAATGCCTAGTTTTATTATTCCCAGAGTCGATGCATGCATTGTCGCATGTTTCAGTATGTATAGGCGGCTTAAAAATTTGTACATTATTACAACATGTAATTTCCTGTCACTCAAATGAATATTTCAAAAAATTAAAAATGCCACACGATCGTCAGACCAGAGGCAAACAAACGAACTGGTACACATTTATAGAACTAAGACAAGAATGATGCAACATTTTGCAAAATACTATGGTTCAAAATTGTATATCTTAATACCTAAAGATATTAGAACTTCTTATTTGAGAATATTACTGGTTTTCTCCATTAGTTTAGATATTCCTTGTTTAAAAAGTGCTATTGTGCATTGGGCGGTTCTTGTAAAGATGATTTCTATAGGCGTATTATCGTTTAAAATGTAAGCACAGAAAATATAGCTATACGTGTAAGCTTAACAAACGAATATAGGTGTTGCACGCCTAAGTATATAAAATAGTATGTTAAATTGTATTCAATGTTTTTAAACCTTTACATCTCACAATGTATTTTTGTGGAATTAAATAAATAAATAAATGAATAAAAACTAAATATATCAATACAGAAGAGAAATTCGCCTAATCGGTGACCATGACTGGCAAACAATTTTGAATGCTTAGAACATCGAAGACAAGTTGAGGGCTTGAGCCTCTTTTACCGATATTGTCAGGGCAAATGTTTAGCTCACTTGCTAACCCGTACGTAGTTTAGCTTAGTTTCGAAGGACCCTTTTTAAGAAATGATTCCTTTGGAACGACCTATCTGATGCCAAATTAATACCATTTTCAAAAAATAAGACCAACGTGGATAGAAAGAATCCTTCGCACACGCATCAGTTTCAGAGCGCCATATATGATTTCATCAGGACTTGTGCCTGAAAATAGAAAGACACAAAAACTACCATTTGTTTGACGTGAAAAGAATATGTCTTGTCTGCAGAAAGATTCTACTTTCAGATATTTTATCCAGTAACGAAAATATACATATATTTTCAACTCTATATTCCAAGTGAAATTTGGCCATAGTCTAAAAAGCCTACATGTGTTGCATAACTTTTAACAAAATTTTAGCGTCGTAATATTTCAGAGTTCAAAAATATAAATGAATAATCAGAATACATATTTCGAGATAATTCTCGAAAAAAGCATAAGAAAATAATTAGGATGGTTTTAAAAGCGGCAACACCACATTGTCAAAAATAATTTAGGTACATAGAGCATGTTCGTTTATGCAGAAAAAACAAATTTGGGGACTGGCCCGTCATTAACTTTAACTTAACTAACTATTTTTTTTTTAATTTTAAACAAAATTATTTATTTTGAGCAACACATATGAACTATAGTGATTTTTCTTTTACTTAATATACAGGGTATTACAAATTCTAGGCTAAGTACAGGGATCTCTGAAACTATAGGTGATACAAAGTTGGTTAAATGGGGGCAAAGTTCAACAAAACACCGCTGAAAAACCTTGTAAGAGTACCTTCGAGATATCCGAAAAAATTGGTTTTTATTTTACATTACATTTGTTGAAGTCAACTTCATTTTTTCGAATACGGACCTGGAATTTAAATTGCATATTTTTGATTCTCATATCCCTAAAACCTAATATTTGATGTCTTCTGAATGCCATTTAGATGATTCGGTTCTTAAAAATACATCAGAAATCTTTTTGGATCTTTTACAAATACTGAACTGGTGAAGATTAGAACAAAAACGGATACATATTAGATAAACTTCACACAACACAACACAATCATTCTGAATTTTTTAAATCGCATTATCTGGATGGATGAATCAAAATTCACAAACTGTGGTTTACTTAACAGAAATAACGAACATGTTTGAGCTGTAGAGACTCCAGAGAAAATAGAGAACTTCGTCCTCAAATCAGGATTTCCATTAAAATGTTTGGACAGGATTATGTGAGGACAAAATGTTGAGTTCATTTTTATGTTTATAACTTAAATGCATGACATATATATCTTAATTTTTTAAACAACCAATTTAAAGATTTGTTAATGGACATCCCGTTGGCTATGCTACCACATCTTTGGTTTCAACATAACGGGGCACCTCCCCATAATGGTAGAGATGTGCGCGCATTTTTACATCGACATTTCCCAAAATAGTGGATAGGAAATCGAGGTGTGGTGGAACGGCCAGCGAGCTCACCATTCACTCCTGGATTTTTTGCTATGAGATGCAATAGAAAAATATAGTATATAAATAAACTTGGCACAGTTACGTGAAAAAATTATAAACTCGTGCCGATCTTTACGCAGACGGTAAATAACACATCAGTTAAATGTTTAAACGGTAAACATTTGAGATAAGTTTCAAGAATATTCTTACCTTTTCTTAATTTTGTTTTGGTCGTGCCTAAATCCTGTTTTAATTAAATCTGTATCTTATTTAAGTAAGTTTATCTAATATGTATCTGGTTTGGTTCTGTTTCTCTTACCCATCATTTATTACATTTATTATTTCTAAATAGGAATATAAAAGACAAAATATTTAAATTTCCTCTTATACACCGCATCCGCTCAATTTCAAACAAATTGTGATTTTCACCAGGAGAGTATTTGTAAAAAATCCAAAAACCTTGCTGATCTAATTTTAGAAACCGATACGTCCGAATGGCATTCAGAAGACATAAAATGTTAGGTTTTAGAGGTATGAGAATCAAAAATATGCAATTTATATTCCGTATTCGAAAAAATGAAGTTGATGATGGCGGCCCGAAAACGAAACGTCGGAATTAGCAGCTAGTTAGTTAGTTAGTTCGCGGTACTTAGCCTCGAACTTGTAACACCCTGTATTTCATTTAGTGTGTCTTTCTTTTTTAAAATATATATTATTGAACGGCACACAACTACTTAACTTTTAACTATTTCTATTTGGCTTTTGTATAGCCTGAAGCTTTATAATTTAAATAAGTCAGCAATATTTTCGCTAAATATAGGTCGATACATGTGAGACCTTGGTTGAATTTATTTGGGTTAATTAAAAGTATAAAATACAAGTAAGGCAAACTATAAGCAACACGATGTAAGTCTGTAAGAACTGTATTCTCTTGTTCACATCCAAAAAGTAAGTTAAGTCCTATAAAAAAAATGTGCATTTAATCCAAGGCCATGGACAACTTAAAAATGTTACGTTAGTTGCCTATAATAGTTAGGTTTCTGAATTATTATTAAGTCGCCTATGACTTTTGTAAAATATGAATACTTGTATAGAAAAACAAAAATATTATTATTTTAATTTTTTATATACGTACACTATTTTGAACAAACGACAAACTACGCTGTTTGTATATAATATTATTATGAAATTAACACTAAAGGCACTTGGTACATATTTGCTTTTATTGCCACTGACAAAACAATTCACAAGAACAATTTTTGTGTTTTTATTGTGGGACAATTAAATTTGGACAGTATTTCTTAAGCGTGTTCAAACTAGAAAACTGGACAAATATACTGATATCAGAATTTTTAATTCGGTTCTTTTTATACTTTAAATATAATCAATCACTTACGCAGAACAAGGCCCACTTAAACCATAGACCGATAAAAGTATACAAAAGGTAGGTTTCTTGGCAATTATATACCAGTAAAATTATCGAAAGGGCGGCGAACTTTGATTTATGGTCGTCTCCAAGAGTAATTTTTCACGTAGAACACATTCCGGAGCGATCAAAGTGAAACTTCACCCCTAAAAAGCAAAGAAACGACATTATTATTTGTGTTTTTGGGCAAATACGTACTTAGGCACCCGCCAAAGATTTTTTTGCAAATGCAAGTTTGGGAGTACCTATGCAAAGAAGTGGCTTACCAAAAGTTGCAACTCCAAGAATTCCGCCTTTTTCATAAAAATAAATTACAGTAATTGGTACATTTATAGCAGTTAAGCTGCCAAGGTTACGGTCCAAATTGTCTCGTGGGTATCAACGAAATTGATTTGATATGACAGTCGCCTGAGAGTATAGTGGAATGCAGCAAAGACTAGTTACCGTTTCTACGGTTTTGGTGCCTGGAAAATGTTCCATTGAACTATTCACTCCTTGTCCGAGTTAACGACGCTATTTGGACGGTAACCATGTATGTGTGCGACGACTCAAAGACTTAACAATACCAAATTTAGTATAACAGAGTATTGGATCTTTTATGCTCAAATTTATTCATATCGAATTTATCATTGATGTGCAAAGTGATTGCAATAAAAGTATACCTAATTTTCTGGGGATTATACGCATCTACTTCTACGCGAGGCAATGACACTGCGACTGTACAACAATGTAATTGTCAACCTATTGTCACAAAAAACTTGCATGTAATTGGTCGCAAGTCAGGGATTCCAAGTCCACCTTTGCTTTCCCTTAAATTTTAACTTAATATGGTGACATAAATAGACCGATAGTTCAAGCACTTTAAACCTACAATAGGTCTCGAACCCCAACTTGGAGCAAACTAACTGAAGTTTTGTTATGTACTGCATGGATACCACCCTCACAAAATGGTGGCACAACATTATGACGTCTATAAATCATCACTGGCTCCCAACTTATACCCTTCAGAAATATCAAAAATTGATCATATTTTATTCTTCATTTTAACAATTAATGCTGTGTAATTATTTTTAGGGAATAGTGGCATTTAGTTCTCAGGGCGATCGTATAGCGCTCACACAAATCGAACAAGTTATAGATGGCAACTACGTCGTTTTGGGATATTATGACACACAAGCCGACAATTTAACTTGGTTTGATCGAGAGGTATGGCGAGGTAAGTACAACTATTATAAGCATAATTGTAACACTTACCACACTTACCAAGTTTTATGCGTTTATCTAATGCTCCGGCAACGAGAAATGGGGGTTATTTAAAATAATAACACCCTAACCACTTCTTTAGAATATATTTAAATACTTTATAGATAACTACAAACGAAACAGAAAAAAACATTAAACAAAGCCTAAAGATATGACAATCACTATATTTACGTCTTCTCTTTGCCGATCGAAAAACATGATCTGTCGTGCGAGTTTGCTTAAATTGCACAAGTAATAGAAAATTCTTTCCCGTCGGTAAAGGAATTAGGTATCTCACTAAGTTTGTAAGAAAATAATTTGAAATATAGCAGTTTGGGACAAGTAGGTACATTATTAAGATACCTTAATATGTTTTCCAAAAAAGGTTTCTAGGAGTATTTCCAATTTTGCTCTTCCTGTGGTATGGTAACGTGATTCTCATTTACCCACATGCCGTACAAGGTGTCTAGATTTCAAAGTTTTTGTGGTATGTCGCGGAAACCATATTTCTTTATCTTCTTTATATAATTATATATATAATAATAATTATAAGAAATAGAGAGAGATGCGGTTTTCGCGACACTGTTTTTACAACTGGCCTATGTACATATTTTCCTTAACAATTATAGTTTTGCCCAATATAAAAAATGTCGCACTTCTTTTGGTTTACTCTCAGTGGGCTGGAAAATCTAAGGAAGATGAAGAATGTCGTAAAAGGAAACGCGAAGAACCCAGTAAACGGCCAAAATCGGTGAAAAAATGGGCTAGACCTGCCGGAAAGTAGTACATCTACTTCAGGAGACGTTATTGAAGCTAAAAGATTACGAGAGCCGTGTAAATGTAAAAGATAGTGTTACTTCCGTCAAACCCAAACCTTGGACGCGTTTCGCCGTATTACGGCTCATTGGCAAGGCTATAGATTCTGACGAAAAGGAAAGGGACCTCACAGTGCATTTCAACACAAAATAAAAAGGTACATATGCGAGATATTGTACATGTCGACATCTCGCATAATATGTACCTTGATATGAATTTTGTTTAGATGAACTTGAAGAATTTTTGCAGCTGTTTCCCAATTTAAGTGAGAGGACAATACAACAGGTTGCGTAGGTTGCAGTTGTAGTCAATCTAGTCTTGGGCATATTAGCACTATAATAATAATTACAGTGCTTAAATACGACGCTTCTTTGTGGGATACTAGAAATTAGAGATAGAGAATCACTGTGCTCTCCATAATGTTCAACATAAAATAAATCATCCTTCTGTATAATGGTAATTCAATAGGACATATTATAATAATCATGTGGTAGATATTCTTTAAGCTTATAAAATACGCCTGTGTGGCAAGCTATATTGAAGGGCTGTGTCACATCGAGAAAAGCCGTTGGGTATTAGGTAGGTACCTTTTCTTTTATATATTTTCAAACTTTTTTTTTATTATTAATATTTCTTATCTTCTAATGGACAATTTGAAAGGATAAATATTTATGTAGGTTGTTTTATTTAAAAAAAAATGAAGTTTGAGTGCCCTACGTTTGTCAATTAACCTGTATAAATTATTATATTCGCAAGTTGTACCTCTTACCAATCTACATAACTTTTGTGAAATACTTTTTTTTATATCTCATCTAGAATTCGAAATATATTCCGTCCATGCGCGCACTAAATGGATACCCTCTATAGATAATTATTTCGCCCCTTTACTGGTAAAGTATCACATCGGAAAATAGGTAGTTTTGAAATATTAATTATTTCTTTTTAATGCTTGAACGATGTCTTTGGTATAAACACCGATTAAACATTTAATTTTTTAACTTTCCTGGATAGCCAATCTATAAAATTAACAAAATTGATAACAAAACAAGCATAGGTATTAGGACAGCTTGAATTTTTAAATTGCAGTGTAGCACCCCTTAGTTCCGCCACGCTCCGCACTACCGCTCTCGATGGCGCCACCCGTATTCATCGCCGAGTGCCGCGCCGTACTACCCTTAGCAGCTTCACCCCCACCTGTGACGTCAGCCGCCAGCGCCTTGATAAGCAGCCACCAGCCCTTAGGACGGCAGTTCTTCTCGAGCTCGCTCTCTCGCCTCTACCTTGGCATCCTGGTTGGGATCCTTGACGTGCAGAAGCTACGCTTGAAAGACAACGCGACGCCGCTACTCGAGCGCTCTAGGTGTGAGCCTTGATAGTGGTACTCTGACGGATTATAGACATTCGTGCGGAAATTCTCAACAGTGCTATTTACTTGTTATCATACCTTTGTACATATATTCTTGTTTAATAAACTATTAAAACCAATCCGTGTCTTAAATAAAATACATAACACTCCCATCGGTGATAAAATGGCCTCCCAACGTGTGGCACGGGAAAGTGAATACCTATGTACGTGTATATGATATTAAGCGCGCTCGTGATAATCATTCTGATAGTGTTTACGTGCAAATATATCTGCAGTTCCACACACCAGGAGAGAGGAAATCACCCACAGATCCAAGAAGTATTCGATCCCGTCATCATTTACAGTCCATATTAGCATCATTCCCGTTACACGACGTCAAGCAGCTATGGCAATTACCGCTGAAAATTTGCAACAACTCATCCAGCAATTACAACCACCGCCGTTGCCAGCAAAACATCTTACGCACTGCCCCGCTCGATTCAATGGGACCCGCAGCAAAGATGCAGTAGATGACTTCCTTGACAGCATCGAGTTCTACAAACAAAGTGAAGGAATATCGGACGAAAACGCGCTTCGAGGCCTAGCACTTTTACTAGAAGGTTTCGCACACCTTTGGTGGACCGGAATAAAAAATTCAGCAACGACATGGGAGAATGCCAAGCTACTGCTCCGCAACGAATTTGCTCCAAGACCTCCGGCCTATAAAATATATCAGGATGTTTTTGCTTCTAGACAGGACGAAAATACACCAACAGGCCAATTCATCGCTGAAAAACGATCATTATTAGCACAGCTCGAAACTCCGCTTGAAGAAATCATGCAGCTTGACATGCTCTACGGCTTACTCACCCTCGCAGTTCGTGACAGAGTTCCACGAGAATCAGTTAACAGTTTTGCAGATCTGTTGACCAAAGCCAGACTAGTCAACACAGCCCGTACTAGTCCAGTTATTCAAGAAATCACTCCGTATCAGACTAAACGCACCAAGAACCGTTGTCAGTTTTGTAAAAATATAGATCATGATGTCTCAGTATGTCGGAAAAAAGCCGCAAGCCTGCGCAGTACCGCAAATAAGGAAAATACCCCGCTCACCAGTGTACCCAGAAACGACACAATCAAGTGCTATGGATGTCAACGCCCTGGATTTATTAGAAGAAACTGCCCCAGCTGCAATCCAACTCCCGACCGCCAACCAGCCTTAGCTTTTTCCTTCGTGTCTCTATCAAAACAGACACGCCCCGCGGTCCACATTCAAGTAGATGGCATCCCAGGATCAGCCTTCCTAGATACAGGAGCCCGCGCTTCGCTTGCTGGAACGTCTCTCTACCATCTACTACGACAAAGAGGTTACAAGTTCAACACCCGAACCATGGACGTCACCTTAGCCGACGGCAAACCCCGAAAACAGCTCGTACAAATAGTCACCGTACCAGTCACCCTCCAAGGTCGCATAGTGCCAACTACCTTCTGTGCTTTTCCTGATGCTCATTTTGCACAAACTCTGCTAGGGATTGATTTTATATTCGCCGCAGGACTTGTCCTCAACTTTAGCAGCAACCAATGGAATTTTGACAATGACGCCAGCACTCAGCACCCCTTCTCTCCAAAGGACGAAGATTCGTCACCACCTGTTCTCCAAAGCATGGATACCGATGACTGCATAACCCTAGACAGTATCGCCAACGAATATAGGCTTCCTGCCATGCTGTCGCCCCTACCCGCTACACCAGCTCGTCCAGTTACGCCAGTTCCCATAATGCTGTCACCTATGCCAGTTACACCAACTCGTCCGATCACGCCAGGTCTAGCAAGCGCGCCGCCTCCGCCGCCCACTTACCTAGCAGAGCTAGATACTATGTTTATCAGCGACCATCAGTCCGGTCTAGCCGACCACTATGGCCCCTGCATACAACAAACCGCCGCCAGTCAGCCCTTAGCTACTACCGTTTCCGCCCTTCAGCAGAATCCCTTCTCGCGCCATGGTTATATGCTTCAAGATGCTTACGATACCATCAACGCCATGTGGGACGACTCAATTGCAGATACCTCACTTATCTTCGCATCCTTGGACCTTCGCGAAGATGAAGCCAGCGAATTCACCTCCAAACAACGTCAGACAATGACGCAACTCCTTCATGACTACAGCTCCGTGTTCGCCCTCCATGGACCAGCCACGCCGTTTGCTGAGCACCGGATCGCCACTGGAGACCACGCTCCACTCAGTGCTCCGCCTTACCGAGTAACGTCCCAGAAAAGTGAACGCTTGAGACAAGCCATTCAAGAATTACTGGACCACGACATCATCGAAGAATGCGAGAGCGCTTGGGCAGCTCCGACCGTCCTGGTGCCCAAACCTGGAGGAGGGATCCGTCTATGCATTGATTTCCGCCGGTTGAACGCCGTCACCATTGCTGACCAGTATCCCCTACCCAACCTAGACGACCTGCTCCATTCAACTGGCAACATCGGATGCATTAGCACCATGGACCTTCGCGCCGGCTACCACCAAATCCGAATAAAGGAAGAAGACAAGGACAAGACCTGTTTCGTCACCCCTTTTTGCACTTACCGGTTCAACCGCATGCCATTTGGACTCCGCAACGCCCCCGCTACGTTCCAGAGACTAATGGATCGTTTCCGACGACGACTCCCAGACCTACGCCTCTTAGCCTACCTAGATGACCTAATCCTTCTCTCCGATCACATCGACGACCACCTTTACGCTTTACGCCGTGTTTTCGACATGCTTCAGGAATTCCAGCTCCGCCTCCATCGCCCGAAGTGCCGCTTTGGCTGCCGCGAGACACGTTACCTGGGCCATGTCATCAGCACACAAGGAATACACACCGATCCTGCAAAGATCAGCGCCATTCAAAACTTTCAGGCACCACGCAACGCAAAACAAGTAATAACCTTTCTACAAACGTGCAGTTGGTACCGAAAATTCATTCCCCAGTTCGCAAAACTATCACAACCAATCAGTAAATTAACCCGTCAAAAGGAACCCTGGGAATGGGGCTCTGAACAGGACCAGTCTTTTAACAAGCTAAAGTCTGCCCTAACTTCTGCTCCAATCCTACGGCCCGCTGACCATGGACAACCGTTCACACTCCGCACAGATGCCAGCGCTTACGCAATTGGTGCAGCATTACTCCAGGGGGAGGGAGTGGATGAACGACCCGTTGAATACGCCAGTCGCCTGTTGACCGCCCCGGAACGGAATTACTCAACAACCGAGCGAGAAGCCTTAGCTATCGTTTGGGCTGTCAATCGTTTCCGAGGATACCTAGAGGAAACTTCTGTCATCATCATTACTGATCACCAGCCGTTGAAGTGGCTGATGTCCCTACGATCTCCCAGTGGACGACTCGCCCGATGGGCCTTGCAGCTCCAGCCTTACAACCTACAGATACACTACACGCCCGGAAAAGCTAACGTCGTAGCGGATACGCTATCCAGACCTCCCCAGGCAAACAGTGAAAACCCCGCAACAGACTTTAAGTTCATCAGTCTAGACTTGCCAACAATCGACGCCTCCTCCCTAAGGGAAGCTCAACAAGCCGACCCCGAACTAAAGAAAATACTAGATGCTTTCGACGCAGGAGACCAGGAGATTACCGCTCCCTGGACCTCCCGAGGCTACCTTTGCTCCCAAGGAATCCTGTATCGGTACTCCCCCGATGACGACGTCGAAGAAGCCCAGCTCGTCATTCCTAACGACCTGAAAACTAAGATACTCCACGATCATCACGATGCCTCTACCGCAGGACATTATGGTGCCGAACGAACTCTTCATAAGATACTACAAAAATTTTATTGGCCCGGAATCAGACGCGATGTTACCAAGTATGTAAAAACTTGCCCTGAATGCCAGAAATATAAACCCTCCAACCAAGTGCCCGCTGGCCTGTTACAAACCCCAGTGATGAACCAGCGATTCGAAGTTCTCGCCATAGATCTGTTCGGACCCCTACCAGAAAGCATCAACCAGAAGAAATGGATACTGACCCTAGAAGGTACCGCCTCCCGGTGGATAGAGCTTTTTCCCCTGTCCAAAGCCACTTCCGAAGAATGCGCTTGGACCCTGGTTAACGAGGTATGCTTACGATATGGTTTACCACGCCGTGTAATCAGTGACAATGGACCCCAGTTTATCAGCTCAGTCATGCAATGTCTTACTTACTGCCTAGGAATTGACCAGTGCCTAACCCCCGTATATCACCCTGCTGCCAACCCTATAGAGCGCAGACACCGAGAACTAAAAACTCAACTAGCCATCCAAGTAGGAACCGATCAGACTTCATGGGATGAGAAGCTACCAGCCATCCGTTTCGCCATGAACACCGCTCGCTGCCAGTCAACCGGTTACTCTCCCGCCTACTTAACCTTTGGTCGTGAACTACGGACCCCAACCGGTGTCAATCACGACCTACGCACCATCGTAACTCAGGAGAACTTCGTACCAGAAGTTACCCCCCGCTTGTTACGTCTGGCCGACACTCTAGACCAAGCCCGAGAAACACACGAAAAAGAGCAGAACCGACGTAAGGCCCAAGCCGACTCTCGTCGCCGCCCTTCACCAGGACTCAGCCCCGGAGATTACGTATACGTCACCTCTCATACGTTGAGCAGCTCTGCACACCATCGTTCCTCAAAACTGACCCCCCAAGCGCGATGGAACGTACCTGATCCTCCGTCAGCAAGGACCCTGTAGCTACCAGATTGCCCACTCCAACCAACCAACCGAGCCTATTGGTGTATACCATGTGTCAGCCCTCACTCCATACCGACCTCCCGAGGATTCCAGCGACGTGCCAGCTCCACTTCCCGCGCCGCTGTTACCTATTAGACGTCGAGGACGCCCCAGGAAGGTGACCACTCCTACGACTACAGAGCCTAGTACGAGGACGACTCCCAGGCTCTGAGGGGGAGAATTGTAGCACCCCTTAGTTCCGCCGCGCTCCGCACTACCGCTCTCGATGGCGCCACCCGTATTCATCGCCGAGTGCCGCGCCGTACTACCCTTAGCAGCTTCACCCCCACCTGTGACGTCAGCCGCCAGCGCCTTGATAAGCAGCCACCAGCCCTTAGGACGGCAGTTCTTCTCGAGCTCGCTCTCTCGCCTCTACCTTGGCATCCTGGTTGGGATCCTTGACGTGCAGAAGCTACGCTTGAAAGACAACGCGACGCTGCTACTCGAGCGCTCTAGGTGTGAGCCTTGATAGTGGTACTCTGACGGATTATAGACATTCGTGCGGAAATTCTCAACAGTGCTATTTACTTGTTATCATACCTTTGTACATATATTCTTGTTTAATAAACTATTAAAACCAATCCGTGTCTTAAATAAAATACATAACACTCCCATCGGTGTTAAAGCAGTAGTTTTACAGAAAACGTTGGTTCTTCGTTTTTTCTAGAATTTCCGACAAGAATTTTTTGGACGTGTTGCTATTCTATTGCAAGGATTTAACATTTTATATTATGTTGCCAGTCGATTTGATTTAAATATCAAATTTTTTGAGCCTCTTTAGGGATATTATATTGTTTTTTTTGTTGAAAAATAGTTGTGTGATTCGAAGTAATATATTTAACCAATGTTCTCATTTCCACTATTTTTTGGTTTTACATTTAGGATCCAATTATTTAATAGACAATATTCTCAAATTTTTGGAGAAATACTTACAAAAATACAAATACACTACATACATATTTATTTTTTGCAGGTGGAAAAGTTCCTCAAGATCGAACCATAATAAAAAGATCTCTACGAAAAGTGTCATTGCCACTGTTTGTGTGCATGTGTGTCGTTTCCAGTGTTGGGATTATCATTGCCACAGCCTTAGTCATTTTTAATATTTGGAATAAACATAGACGGTAAGTTAATTCCACGTTCATTGAATATTGCTTTGATATTTTTATCTTGTACTGAAGACAAAGAGTAAAGGTACAAAATCCTAGGGCAGCGACCCGAGATTCTAGTAATTTGCAACGTAGAGAAATCCAATTCAGTATATACTAGAGATCTGTTCATTTCATTCCGAGTGAATTCAAATGTATTGTCATGAAATGAAATAGATACCTAGTTGCAAATAAATTGCGATAAAATATTTTTTTTAGCTAAAGTTGGGTAGATATGGGTAGCAAGTGTAACAGCCCCTTTTTAGGGCATATTGAAGCATTTTTTAATAACAAATTTAAAAAACAAATACTGCTAGGCTACTTTCTACAAGAAAGTTGTCTCACTCATGTTTAGTCTACACTACTAACTACAGGTAAAAGTTGACCTTACACTAAACTAACCAAAATTAACGGTACATTTTAAGAATTTTAATTCTTTCACCCCGTGCGGGTTATGGTGATAACCTGGCTGAGCTTTTCTTTAAAGACAATAGTGTCCAGTCACTTGCATTTCTTGCATTATTATGAATTATCCACTACAGTAAAGAGATTATCTGGAACCACTTCGATCCCTCGGATGGGAGAAAAGCCCGAACCTGTATAAGACAAGTAATAATGAAAGTATATAAATTTCTTAATCCTTAACAACCTATATTCCGTTTTTTCTCTTAACAAATTTGTATAAAAATGAAAATAATTTATCTAAAATTCCAGAGAGCTGTCATTTTAACACAGGTTTTTCACCATTGATTGTTCCGAATACCTATATCAAACTTCAATCATATAGTTAAATCGAAGAATTCTCAAAGAGATATGTGTAGATAAGGGTCTTGAGTAACGCTTTGTTGCAAACCACTTGTACTTAGATCTTACAGCAGCTTTTGTTGGGACGTAATTCACTGGATTTTGATTGTCGCTATATTTTGTGCCGGTGCCGCTTTCGAGGAAACCCCAGCTAAGACCAAAAGTCTTAGTTTCAAAATGTTCTGTTTATAAAGAAATGATGTGTGTGTGAAAAATCAAACTATTAATTTAACACAGGTGTTGTCTATAAGTGGTTAATTAGGTCTGTACATGCCTTACCGGGCGAATCATACTACTATTTTCTTTATAAACAAAAAGTTTGGAGACTAAGACTTTGTGTTTTTATTAATTTTTGTCGTAAGCTCATAAAGGTCCATAATATATTGTCCAACGTTATATCACTTTTTTTGTATTATGACGCATGAAGAATATAAAAAGTATGTGTCACTCGTGGTAAAAGGTTCTTTATGTGTTTCGCCCAATACGAAACCTCGGCTAGCGCCTCGACCCGATCGTGCAAGCTTCTGCACTTCTGCGAAGCGATTTCTACTCCTAACAGCGTAATATACTTTTATTGTAAGTCTCACAAACTCCTTAAGAACAAAATCATTAAGACAACCTAACTTTATACAAGTTTATATATTTTTACCCTATGGCAATTTCTAATACTTTAAATTTACATTTCTACTTTGCTATAAAGCATAGAAATTAAAATAAAATACTTAAGGGAAAACACTAAACATATTTCAGTCTTTGTATATTAGAGCGTTTACTAAGGACATCTGGATACTTTATTTTTAGGCGCTTTTACATTTTCATTTAATTTATGGGTTTTGTATATCCCTATTTTCGCTGAACTTTTAATTAGAAATTCTTGCAAAATTTCTTGGTGTCAAGAAATTATTATTAACGAAAAGAAGCACTTTATGGCATTTGAAAATTATAAAATATCTTTACTGATATTTCATTCCGGTATTTAATAATATACTTTGTCAATCCAGAATCACCTTGTACTGCTATTTTAATAACCATAATAATAAAACATTACTTTTAAGTTGTTTAAATAAAATATAATAATTGCTTAAAGTTCAACTTACAAATTAAAGGAATCAAGTTTTGGTAGGCACTTTAAGCAACTACTAATATTCTGTTAATAGCATATAATATAATATTATGTTAGGTTTTCAAAATTGGCTTTATATAATTTACTATGGGATCAAATTAATTCAGTGGACTAAAACAAATCTATAGATATTAAGAGCCTAAAGTTTAACGATTTTTATTTACTATCTAAGTAGTTATCGATAAAAGAAGAGAGAAATGAAAATTTAAAATTTAAATCTTTTTACAAAACAAATAATTATTATAAAACAAAACAATATTCTATTTTTACAAAAAGTATTCAAATCGCCTCCTACTTCAAGACATGCAGACAGTCACACGCTTTATCATGAAAGCGGAAACCCTCAGGAGCATGTTTTTTCATGTATAAATTTTACAGCAGTTCGGTGTGGCTGTAGTAGTGGTTGGTCATCTATATACATTTAATGCTTTTTATTCTTTTTGTCGAAAACTGTTTGTCGGACGATAAAAAGGCAAGATATTAAATTTGGCCTAAAATGAATGAGTATTTTAAAAATAATTTTTATCTTGAGAAAAAGCAGTGGCGTACATAATATTTTTCCAAAATGTCTAGTCCAAACCCTTTCAGGACGCCACTGGTTAAAAACTTTTAAAATTTTTCTGCACCTAAAAATGGCTATTAATGCTTAGAGGGCATGTGTGAAAAATTCATAAAAATAGCTATAAAGTTGTTAAAGTTATGATAGAAAAACGATTTTTTTCCTAAAACTTTAACGCTTTGTAGTTCGAAAGTTGATAGGTTAAGGATATATGTTAATTTGAACTTTTCTTCTTAAAATCACCTAAGGATTCACACCGTTAAGGATCAGCATCTTATTCTGAAACACCCTACAGTGTGTGGATAAAGTCTGGAAACGGCTTAATAACATCACAATTTATTGGCCGATTTGAACCAAATTTAGTACAGTTGTGTAAGAGGATCTGACGCACCGAATGACGATATTGGCGTTGTTGCCAGCTTTTAAGGTTGTCTGGAATTCGAACTAATTTTATATTTTTAAATGTAACACCCTGTATATTTTTTCATTTAAAGTTTTTACTTTAAATTTGTTACACTTTTGGTATAACATACTTTGTTCTTAATATCAGTAGTTTTCGAAATAACGAGTACGATTTAGAAAAAATACATTTTTTATATTAAATGTTCAAACTGTTTTCCCTGTACAGCTTGACAGTGTGCTAATTGAAAATTCATCGTGCAATCTATCGCTCGCTATACTTTACATAAGTATCTATATTACTTTTTCGGCTTTTAAGGAAAACGACAATCGACTTGCGACCGCCCTTGATTGTATCGTGATGAGGAATCAGTAAGTTATTTATCACTTGCGTCTCTTTTCATCATGGATCACACAATTTCGCTTATAAAAACTTGTTTTTTTGTTACCTAAGTATCCTTTATTTGTACAGCTGTGGTAAAAGCTGGAAATATCTCGCCTTTGATCCCCGATAAGAACAAGGACAAAAACACTACTTTAATTAAAACTGATGCTCAGCTTTCTGAACAGAAAGGCGAGCCACCTAGGCTAATCTGCCTAGTAAATCGTCTTTAATTTACGCCTTTGGAACCGAGGTTAAACTGTATGCCCCTTCTATTGGGTATTATTCAAAGAAAAAAATTTAACCGCTGTAAGCAAATACCCATGCTTCCGTAAGCGCGATTTCATAAATTTACAATTTACAAGACTACAATCAAAATAAGTTACGTTAATTATTTTATTTCTTAAAAATCATATTATATATAATTTTGGTAGAGTGACTGATTTCTAATTTTCTTTTATTGTAATTTGTCAGCGCTAATGGCAGGATCCAATTATTTAATTCTTATTAAATGGATCCACTGATAAGAAAACAATGAAGGAAGAAATGCTTCAGAATGGAAATTTTATTGATTTTCTATTATAATCTCTCTTTGTAAAGAATATGGATTTAGTTTATTAAATATTTAAGCAGTCAAGCAATATTCCTTTTATAGCTGCTCTGGTAGAAAAACTGAATTTAAGGCAACATAAACAAGTTTAACAATTAATAGTCGATATACTGATAATATGTATCTGCAGAGTTGTGATAAATTAAGAAATAAATTGATTATCGTTAAAATCAACAAATTCATTTGCACACTCTAGGAAACATAGATTAATTTTAATTACGTCTGCAATATAATGGGGCTAAAACGGGACAATGACAATCTACCAAACCTCATGTACGAGTATTAACCGAAATACTAAGCAGATGGTTAAGTAAGGCCAGCTACTTATATATCTGTAAAAGTTGCAGTAAAGTCGGCTTCCACTTAACTAGGCGCGTTATAAATTTCTCATAGAGAAACTTATATAGTGTTGTCTTGCTCAAACCAAGGTTAAAACGGCATTATAAAGATATCCGTAATATAAGAGTAGTGTGATATAGAGAGAGCTAGACCAAGTGGTGCACCACTCTCGGTGGTGCTGTTTATGATCTAACCCGAGCGTTTCAGTGATGCGGTTTACAACCTAACCCGAGATTAAACCTGACTTTTTACGATCTAACCCTTCCTTTCGGTGGTGCGGTTTATGACCTAACTTCATTTTTTGACGATTCGTTTTTCCGCGTTTTAACCTAACCATGAAAAAGGTTAGGTTATGTGTTATGACAGTAATGTAATATAAGCTTAGCTTAGTACATTACCAACATAACCTAACCTTTTTTTATGCTACGCTCAAACCTTAAATCAAAATTAGGTTAGTTAGGATAAAATAAAACCCATAATATAATTTAATCATAATTTATTCATAATTCATTAAAAAATACTAAACGTACAAAGTGCATAACTTATACACATACTTATTTATTAAACTAAACTAAACTAATTAGTACAAAATTATCTACCTAAAAAATTACATCCGGTTCGAACAGAACCATCTAAAGCATTATAGCTTAAAAATGCATCATGTAACACTAATGCAAAAACTTTAATGTTTTTTGCAAATTTTTTGCGCGTTTCAATGTCAATTTTGATATCTACTGTCGAATTTTTTATGTTATTAACCGCTTGCGGGCTGGAATCAATGACAAAGACCGGGTTTGCAAAAAATTCATCTAAATCAAGTAAAGGAGCACAATCTTGTCGGCCATAGTAGCTACGCTGAAAATTTTCATAGGCGTAGTATGCAGGTCCACAAAGCTTTTTACTAAAGTCCAAGTCCCACCTCTCATAAGGAAACACATTGCTATTTAAATATATGCGAATATCTCGAATACCCGCGCTAATAAAATCTACTGCATTCTTTTTGTAGTTATCCAAACTTTCTGTACATATAAAACTTATAATTACATATCTAGGTTTTTCAAGACTGGTACTAGTTCTTAAAGCCCATATATCAGAAGTTGTTTCTCGTAGTGTGAGAACCTCATATAAGTCCCACATTCTATAAGCTATATTTACTTGAGCATTATTGCCACATTTATTTATACGAGAAAGCAGTTTAAGCTTTTGTCGATCCTCGGGAACAATATGACGAACTTTCCATTCGATTTTGCTTACATTAATAGTTGCTTCTACTTCGCCAACGTAGCAGTTAACTTAATATGATCTAGATAAAACCAATATTAATTCTTGTTTTACGTTAAGAACTCCTTTTAAATAATCCTAAGCAAAACCGAATAGATATTTTAATGGTAATTTTCCGCTAAATACATGACTTGTTTTATCAAAAATAGCCTGGCATTCCTCATTTAAGCCCAATCCTGAGGTAAGTAAGATTTTACTATGTAATGGATTAAATGATACCAACGCCTTTAACGCTGTTGTTATACCAGGCTTTCTTACAATTGCTACATGTTCTCCACCCATCTCATATCTTATTTCATCAAATAAACAGGCTAAACAATTATTTGATAAATAACATTTCTTTGTAGCATCACTGGAATTAAATGTACCCTCAATATATATGTAACTATCCGCAATGTCAAGTATTAGATCTTGAAACAGAATTGGTATACGAATTTCATCAGAATTTCCATATGTTGGCGATCCATAAGGTCTATATGTATGCTCATTTAAACTGACAAGTGAATAATCAAATAAAGGTTCATCAGAAACCTCCAATTTCTCGCTTGTTGAAATGTTAGCCATATTTACTGAAATTTTCAGTTTCAGCCCCAGGGATTTTAAAAACTTGCGATCTTCAGTGCTTATATCACTTCCTTCTGGAACGACGTTTCTTTTTATAATGCGAGATTTGGCTTTAGGTTTACTACTTTTATTAACTGTTAATATATTATATGTTTTTTGATATTTATAAATCTGAGAATTATATTAAAAACCCATTTTCTTAGACAATTTTCTTTAATTGTAATTTAATTATAATTTTCTCTCCTTGGGAATTAACCAAGTCTCCTTCATCGTCTAAGATTCTCAACGTAATGTTATCTATAAACTGACGACCCAAAGGTTGTATAAGCATATATATTATAATATGGGGCTCCTTAGAAAGTTTATAGCCTGGTATAACGTCAATATCAAACTCGAACAACGTGTGAGATTTTGTTGAATTCAGATATGCTCCAGATATATATATATATATTACAGTCAACTCGTATCATTCGAACTTTCATTATATCCACTGACAGAGTGGATTCATGAAGCTTATTGGCTTTAAACACTTTACCTGCAAAACCTAGAGTTGTGCCTATAGACGTTTTCGTTAAAGAATCTAAATCCCAAGTTGAATTTTCATCTATGTTAAAAATAGAGTTATAAGTGTAAAATCCCAACAATCCTAAACGATATTTTGAATTCTTCTCAAGCTCAAGCGAGGGATAAAAATTAGCGCTTTACACGCTACTATGATCTGATAGGGTAAACGTGCACGAGATGACTACAAACAAATTCTGAGTACTCTAATATTTATTGTAGCATAGAACGTTTATCCGATGGGAAAACTTTCATTTTATTATCTGACGCTACATTTATATCCTCCATTTTACAATAGCAACAGAATAATTTTCGCTTTGGTGGTCCATCATTCACATCCTCACTATCATCCTGCTCATGCTCAGTACAAAATGAATAGTTTTTTATATCTGGGTCTTCCTGTAAGTGTTTAGGAAGCTTAGACCAAATAAATGGAATTTCTCGAAATGCACAATTTATTATAACTTCTTTCGGCATATCGACTAACTCCTCCTTCGTTATATTTAATAAGCTTCGCGCTTTGAAAAACACTCGCATAGAATGAGTCATCTTTTTTACCGCATCTTTCTCCATTATTAATTTTTGTTAATAAGAAACTTTAAGCATAAATGACCACACCAGACTGTGACAAAATCTTGCTCTCGTATGAAGTTATAGAATATCTTCTCGGTTTTATATCGGCCAGTATACAAATAACCAACTAACTCAGTTGGTGAAGTTAAATCTCCAAAGCTATCGTAATAATATATTTTATCATTTTTCTTGTTATACGCAACCCAATGCGTCCCTACCCCTTCTGCATCATCCAAATTGACAATTCCACTTTCAAACTTATTGGGTCCTGTTTTGGCATGTCGTCTCTCATGTATATACCTCTAAATAGAGGGATATTTAGCTGCGCTGCATGTTGAAACAGGTCAAAATTTGTAAGCGCTCGTTGCGCTTGTTTCCCGACTAAGGCAATTTTAGTTGTATTTATTGCTCTAACGATCCCAGCAGATCGCCTGCTAATGAGCCTAAAGCAGAAAGTCCTGCAAATATCGGAATCGGAGGTAAAATACCGCCCTGCTGTGGTATTGGTATAATGCGTGGAGTTTGTATTTTTCTTTTACCTTTTTAATGATTTTTGTGCTACTATTAGAGCCATTTTTGCAATTTTTTGTATATTAGGTTTTTTCAAACCTGAATTTAATCGTTTCTTTAAAGATTTACGAATATTATTTATAATCCCGTTGCCGAAAACTATTTTTTTCTGCTTTTTATTTCTTTTAATTTTCTTTTTAGGTTTAAGTAATGCTTTTTTGCAACCCATTCCTAACTTTCTTTTTATTTTCATTGCAGTTGTTACCAACCAAGCTGCAGTTTTTTCGCCAAAACTAGAGTTTCCCGACTTTACACGTTTCCAAGCGCTTTGTTCAAGTTCGTAATCTGCTTTATGTCGTTCACTTAACTTTTTATGTTTTGCATAGGCTATATCATGCTTTTTACATGCAATATCTAAATAATTTATTCCAGGATCACCACGGGTTAGTCTTTTCCCTAACTTTGTTCCAGGTCCGCAATACTGATATCAAGGTAAACGTAATTCAATTGGTAACTTATTTATTACGGTATCAACTAAGCCTTTACCACTCGCCTTCTTGCTGTTAGAGCGAAAGGATATACGTCCCAATCGTTTGGTGGCTGACATTAAACTAAAATATAGTGCGCAAGTAATAGATATTTACGTTATAAGTCCGGTAAATCAACTTTTACAGTATGAGTGAAATGTTTCGAGACGAGGCGACGAAGGAGCCGAGTCTGGAATTTTGAAACGAATACTGTAAAGGATTTGCCGGACGAATGACGTACAATATTTTATTTCATACTGTTCTGTTGAAAATTATAATTATGTTTTGAAATTATAATGAAGTTTTATTCTGCATCGTATGTTTGAAAAGTGCTTATATTAACTGGTGGAAACATTGTGTGTTTGACATTGATTAAACTAAAACTTTCAAATTTCAGTCCGGTAAAGAAATTTTACAGGACTAGTCCGGTAAAAAAGTTTTACCGGACTTATTGCTGTAAAACCTTATTTTCTGGACTAAATTCAAATATGTAAAGGTGTGTTTTACAATACAGTATGAAATAAAGTATATTTACAGCAATATGTTTATTGAAAAATCAGGCTATGAATTGGACGTAGTTATGCAGAAACCTACCAACCCACAAAAACATTATTCTGAGAAAATCGATGTTAAAGATTTTAAGATAAATTTGTTATTAATTCGGTACCAAAGCAAAATTTAATATCCAGCTTTTGGTATATAATGGGCATTCACATGCTTTCCGAGAATGAAAACAATTTGTTTGTTGGACTGAATTTTGTGGGTTGGTAAGTTTCTGCAAAATTAAATTTTTAAATCGACTGAAGTTTGTGGGTTGGTGAGTTTCTGCAAAATTAAATTTTTTTAAATCGACTGAAGTTTGTGGGTTGGTAAGTTTCTGCAAAATTAAAACTGTCATTTATTTAATTAAAACATTGCATATAATGAAAAATTAACTTTATTCTTGGGATGATATTCATCTGCGTATTACGCATGCATTTATGCAGAATGCTACCAACCCCTTGTGCATATAACGGTTTGACGTTTGGTGAAAATCTCCTTTTTGCAGTAACCTACCAACCCACTTGGTTGTTTTAAATATTATAGATATAGCTACCAAGTGGGTTGATATTCTTCTGCGTATGTTAAATAATCGAATAACATATAAATGGATTGGTAGGTAACCCAGCTGTTCATTATCGGGACCTTGAATTAGATGGTAGGTTTCTGTAAATCACAGAATACAGTAAGAAAAAGTTCGTTATGTGCTTAACTCATTTTTGGCGAAGTTGTGGGTTGGTAGGTTTCTGCATAACTACGTCCAATTGGCAGTCGAAAATTTGGATCAGACCGTCGGAGCAGGCTTGACAGACCAAATTCAATAAGAGCGCTTTTAATAGGTCCTTCAAATTGTGGGAGAACAAATGCTATGATAACTCTTCTAACTCATCCTAAAGCCCTTTGTTTTGAAAAAATATATATTTATTCAAAGTCCTTATATCAGCCAAAATATGATTATATTCGCAAAGTATTCAAGCCGATTAAAGAAATTGGTCTTTATACTTATGCTTACAATGAGACAAAAGTTAATCCTGCGTATGCTAAACCCAATTCTGTTTTTATATTTGATTATGTAATTTGTGAAAGACAAGATACTATTCGTTTATATTTTAGTATGGGGAGACATAAAAACATTGACTATTTCTACTTAGCTCAGACATATTCTAAAGTTCCAAAGCAATTAATTCGTGATAATGCAAATTTTCTTATTCTATTTAATCAAGATCAAACAAACCTTAAACACATTTATTTAGATCATGTTTCTCCAGATGTATCATTTGCCGAATTTTTAGGAATGTGTGCAGAGTGTTGGAAAGAAAAATATGGTTTCCTAGTTATTGATAAAAAATTTTTTCTTGTTTATTGGGTTTTTAGTAAACTTAAACCAAACCTTTATTTATTTATAAATGACCTAAAAACGCAATAAACAAGAAAAAAATTTAAATCATAAAGTCAAGAAGAAAACTTTACTGTTATTGATAAAGATAGCGATTTAAAGAGAGGCAGATATTGAATAGGATTTGATAAATACATTTATTTTTAAAATTTTATATCATTTAAGATTAAGTCAGTAAAGGGAGAGGAGTGAAAAAAAAAATGAACGATACTTCAGAAATGGAGCTTAAACGCAAACTAATTGAAGCAACTGATGCTGTGCGCAAAAAATATTATAGCAATAAAAATAAGCAATTTGAAAACAAAAGTGGACATGAAGAATTTTATCAACCTGTTACAACTCATTTAAAATCTATTTCTGATGCTGTTCAAGTTACATCAAGAAAATCTAATGTGCAGCCTCCCTCAGCTAACAAAAGCCAAACCACTATTGAAAAAACAACTAACCAGCCTTATTCGCCTGATGTTGTCGATGTTCATGACGACAGCTTTAATCAGACGTTTGACGCTGTTTCACCACATATCAGTAAAATACGTGCAGAGGATATTTTCTCAACGTCGGATTTAAGTGACACACCTATTAACAAACATGATAAACAGCTAAAATCAAGAAAGATACACTTTTCCTCGCAGTCTAGTCCGCATACAATTTCAATGAGTTATGTGGAAAAAATAAAACGCATTATATCTGGATTTGATGTAAGATATGGAATTCACGTAGATTCGAAAAATAAACTTCATATGGGGAACACTGAGGTTAGATTTCCTCCTAGTGGGATTTCCTTTTGGCGTGGAAGTGTGAATATTGCAACATATCCTGCATCTGCAGAGCTTTTGGATATACTTTTTTTAAAACATCCAAAGGCTTTAGAAAATCCTAGTGCTATAAGTGAGGCAACAAAAAGTATGTATCAAGAAATTCTATACAAAACAAATGTAATTTTTAATCAATATAATCCAGCTCAAGGACTTAATCGCAGCCAATCAGAAAAATATAAAAACATAATAAGGGCTCTTATTTTTAAAGATGGGAAATCAATAACACGTCTACCAATACGTCATAAAGAATTCAACTTTAAAAACAAAGAATTTGTTTACTGGAATACTCCCAAGGAATTGATCGAACGTCTCCGCCTCCTTTGGGCGTCTAAAGTAGCTGGAAGCACGGCGCATGATAATGAAATTATATCCATTTTAGAAGAACTACGAGAAGCTAATATAATATATTAAACGCCTTATAATACGTAGCATTTCAATTTTCATCTCAGTTTATACATAAAATGATGAGTGTTAACACAATAGATAAATTTGGTCGTAAACGTAAATGGAAAGACTTATTCCAGTTTAAACTTCGAGGAACCCCCATAAGCGGCTACAAACTAACTTTTGACGGAAATTATGATTTGCAAGGAAAACGGCTAACCAATGTTTCGCCACCTACAGACTTAAACGATGTTGTGACAATGAATTATTTGACTGAAAAAATTAAGGAATTGGAAGAAAAGTTAAGAAATATGTTAGCTGAAACTACTGAATGGCTAAACAAAAATCTAAGTGTATATATCGACTTTAAAGTGGAAGAAGATTTAACAGAAAGGTTAAAGTATAGCAGTAAACAGTTAACCGATACAATAAACGATGATGTTATACCATATGTTCATAAAACATTGATTGAAGAGCAAAATAATACTCTGGATAAGCTAGTTACAGAATACATAAACAAACACATAAACAATTTTTAAGATAAAAGTAATATACCAAAAGATATAGAGCGAATCATAAAAAAAAAATAAAGCGCACTAAACATTCAAAAGTGGTGATTAAAAAATAACGTTGAAATAAAAATGAATTTAATGCGCTGTATATTGGAAACTTTTTAGTTATTAAACTACTCTAGCTGCTTCAACAATTTACAAAATGATCTCTAAAGAAAAAAGACAAGTCGTTGAAGAACTCCATAAACCCACGCGCCGAAATTTTCCTAGGCGTGAAACTGTAATACGAGATTATTACGACTATTTTCAAATTGATCTAATGGAATTTCAACTATTTTCGCACCTTAACAGAGGCTTCCGCTATGTATTGGTGGTTATAAACTGTTACTCTAAATTTGTTTATACTAGACCACTTAGGACGAAGACTGCATAGAAGTTACTAAAAGTATGAAAGATATACTTGAAACAGCAAAATATTCACCTAGAAATATTGGATCTGATATGCGTTCAGAATTTAAAAATTCGCACTTTAATTCTTTGATGAAAAAATATAAAATAAATAATTTTTTTATTTATAGTAGTAAAAAAGCTGCAATTGTCAAACGTGTTATACGTACATTGAAAACTCGAATATACAAGTATTTCTCTTTACGCGGATCTCACATTTGGTTTGATATCTTACAAGAAATCACAAACGATTATAATAATACTAAGCATAGTACCACAGGAATGAAGCCCTGCGACGTGAAACCTAATACACCGCTAAACTTTATTATTAAAAAAAAGATACTAAAAATAGACGATATTGTCAGGATAAGCAAATATAAAGGTGCATTCAGTAAAGGATTTGAAATTAACTGGTCTCCAGAGTTATTCAAAATAGTCAAAATTAATATTAACAATCCACCAACTTTCCTATTAGAAGATATGAATGGTCAGCCGATAAAGGGTTGTTTTTATCAACTAGAACTACAAAAAACCAAACTTACTGATGTTTATTTGGTGGAGAAAATTATAAGAAAACGAAGAAAAAATGGCGTTAAGCGAGCTTTAGTTCGCTGGCTTGGTTTCTCTTAAAATTGGGTTACTAAAGCTGTCATATTATAGTATTATTAATTCTTAACCTAACTTATTGCATATATTTGTATTTGTAGCTTAAAGGTAAATAAAACAACTTTTTAATAAATTTTTTGTTTTTTATTTTTTAGGTTATTCATTTTATATACAAAATTTTCGTAATATCACATAATATTTCGTGATAATTAAAAGCTAAATATTCTAACATGCAATAATTCTGAACTGATGTCTGTAAACTACATACACTTTTAATTTTTTCGGAATATGTTACATCACTATCATAACCTGTTATATATAATAAAATACTAGTATAATGGCTCGAGAAATCAATTTCTTTCAAAATTTTTAGCTTATAGTCAATAACATAAGAATATAATTTAATTTGCTGAAGCCATTCTTTACAAAAATATAAAACATTATAAAATTTTTCCTATTTTAATCATGTTTGTCCTTCGCATGGTATACTTGTCAGCTTAAATTGTTAAAAAATCATTTCATTTTCACTCAGTGTTCCATCAGCGTTAATTAATGGTAAAATATTGAGCATATGTTCAAATATTTCATGCCAATCTAAATCCATAAATGCTATGGAAATGCTATCCTTAGAACAGGGAGCAACCTACGTCAGTTTGACAGCATCAGACCCGTGCACTCGAGACTCCGCCGCCAATTCTGTGGTCAAGGTTCTTACCTCAACCATACGAATATCAGGCAGTGTCCGACATGCACCATCCGCCCCACCGATCATCCTTCCTTTGGCTCAAGGGTCCCTCCTTCGACAACATGCCGTTTCTAGAGTACCTACTAGACTGAAGTGCCGTTAAGAATTTGTCGGTGTGTGTTGCATACGCAACACTACGTAGTATGGTGACCTGGGCCCTGCAAACTAAAATAGTCTTCTGGGCCAGCCCTAAATACTCAGGATAATAAAAATCTGATGAAGTCATAGAAGATTAACTAGCCATGTTATATTCTTAGTTTCTTTAATAGATATATAACCTGTTTTTTTCTTTCGTATTGTTTAATATCTTTTTTCAGATTTTTATTCAGTTCAGAATTATTGCATGTTAGAATATTTAGCTTTTAATTATCACGAAATATTATGTGATATTACGAAAATTTTGTATATAAAATGAATAACTTAAAAAATAAAAAACAAAGTATTTATTAAAAAGTTGTTTTATTTACCTTTAAGCTACAAATACAAATATATGCAATAAGTTAGGTTAAGAATTAATAATACTATAATAAGACATCAGCTTCATTAACCCACGTAGGTTTGGGGAAACCAAGCCAGCGAACTAAAGCTTGCTTAACGCCATTTTTTCTTCGTTTACTTATAATTTTCTCCACCAAATAAACATCAGTAAGTTTGGTTTTTTGTAGTTCTTGTTGATAAAAACAACCCTTTATCGGCTGACCATTCATATCTTCTAATAGGAAAGTTGGTGGATTGTTAATATTAATTTTGACTATTTTAAATAACTCTGAAGACCAGTTAATTTCACATCCTTTACTGAATGCACCTTAATATTTGCTTATCCTTACAATATCGTCTATTTTTAGTATCTTTTTTTTAATAATAAAGTTTAGCGGTGTATTAGGTTTTACGTCGCAGGGCTTCATTCCTGTGGTACTATGCTTGGTATTATTATAATCGTTTGTGATTTCTTGTAAGATATCAAACCAAATGTGAGATCTGCGTAAAAAGAAATACTTGTATATTCGAGTTTTCAATGTACGTATAACACGTTCGACAATTGCAGCTTTTTTATTACTATAAATAAAAAAATTATTTATTTTATATTTTTTCATCAAAGAATTAAAGTGCGAATTTTTAAATTCTGAACCTATATCAGATCCAATATTTCTAGGTGAATATTTTGCTGTTTCAAGTATATCTTTCATACTTTTAGTAACTTCTATTGCAGTCTTCGTCCTAAGTTGTCTAGTATAAACAAATTTAGAGAAACAGTTTAAAACCACGAATACATAGCGGAAGCCTCTATTAAGGTGCGAAAATGGTTGAAATTCCATTAGATCAATTTGAAAATAGTCGTAATAATCTCGTATTACAGTTTTGCGCCTAGGAAAATTTTGGCGCGTGGGTTTATAGAGTTCTTCAACGACTTGTCTTTTTTCTTTAGAGATCATCTTGTAAATTTTTGACGCAGCTAGAGTAGTTTAATAACTAAAAAGGTTTCCAATATACAGCGCATTAAATTCATTTTTATTTCAACGTTATTTTGTAATCACAACTTTTGAATGTTTAGTGCCCTTTATTTTTTTTTTTTTATGATTCGCTCTATATCTTTTGGTATATTACTTTTATCTTAAAAATTGTTTATGTGTTTGTTTATGTATTCTGTAATTAGCTTATCCAGAGTATTATTTTGCTCTTCAATCACTGTTTTATGAACATATGGTATAACATCATCGTTTATTGTATCGGTTAACTGTTTACTGCTATACTTTAACCTTTCTGTTAAATCTTCTTCCACTTTAAAATCGAAATATACACTTAGATTTTTGTTTAGCCATTCAATAGTTTCAGCTAACATATTTCTTAACTTTTCTTCCAATTCTTTAATTTTTTCAGTCAAATAATTAATTGTCACAACATCGTTTATGTCTGTAGGTGGCGAAACATTGGTCAGCCATTTTCCTTGCAAATCATAATTTCCGTCAGAAGTTAGTTTGTAGCCGCTTATGGGGGTTCCTCGAAGTTTAAACTGGAATGAGTCTTTCCATTTACGTTTACGACCAAATTTATCTATTGTGTTAACGCTCATCATTTTATGTATAAACTGAGATGAAAATTGAAATGCTACGTATTATAAGGCGTTTAATATATTATATTAGCTTCTCGTAGTTCTTCTAAAATGGATATAATTTCATTATCATGCGCCGTGCTTCCAGCTACTTTAGACGCCCAAAGGAGGCGGAGACGTTCGATCAATTCCTTGGGAGTATTCCAGTAAACAAATTCTTTGTTTTTAAAGTTGAATTCTTTATAACGTATTGGTAGACGTGTTATTGATTTCCCATCTTTAAAAATAAGAGCCCTTATTATGTTTTTATATTTTTCTCATTGGCTGCGATTAAGTCCTTGAGCTGGATTATATTGATTAAAAATTACATTATTTGTTTTGTATAGAATTTCTTGATATATACTTTTTGTTGCCTCACTTATAGCACTAGGATTTTCTAAAGCCATTGGATGTTTTAAAAAAATATATCCAAAAGCTCTGCAGATGCAGGATATGTTGCAATATTCACACTTCCACGCCAAAAGGAAATCCCACTAGGAGGAAATCTAACCTCAGTGTTCCCCATATGAAGTTTATTTTTCGAATCTACGTGAATTCCATAACTTACATCAAATCCAGATATAATGCGTTTTATTTTTTCCACATAACTCATTGAAATTGTATGCGGACTAGACTGCGAGGAAAAGTGTATCTTTCTTGATTTTAGCTGTTTATCATGTTTGCTAATAGGAGGTATGTCACTTAAATCCGACGTTGAGAAAATATCTTCTGCAGGTATTGTACTGATATGTGGTGAAACAGCGTTAAACGTCTGATTAAAGCTGTCGTCATGAACATCGACAACATCAGGCGAATAAGGCTGGTTAGTTGTTTTTTCAATAGTGGTTTGGCTTTTATTAGCATTAGATTTTCTTGATGCAACTTGAACAGCATCAGAAATAGGTTTTAAATGAGTTGTAACAGGTTGATAAAATTCTCCAAGTCCACTTTTGTTTTCAAATTGCTTATTTTTAATGCTATAATATTTTTTGCGCACAGCATCAGTTGCTTCAATCAGTTTGCGTTTAAGCTCAATTTCTGAAGTATCGTTCATTTTTTTTTCACTCCTCTCCCTTTACCGACTCAATCTTAAATAATATAAAATTTGAAAAATAAATGTATTTATCAAATCCTATTCGATATCTGCCTCTCTTTAAATCGCTATCTTTATCAATAACTAGGAAACCATATTTTTCTTTTCAACACTCTGCACACATTTCTAAAAATTTGGAAAATGACACATCTGGAGAAACATGATCTAAATAAATGTGTTTAAGGTTTGTTTGATCTTGATTAAATAGAATAAGAAAATTTGCATTATCACGAATTAATTGCTTTGGAACTTTAGAATATGTCTGAGCTAAGTAGAAACAGTCAATGTTTTTATGTCTCCCCATACTAAAATATAAACGAATGGAATCTTGTCTTTCACAAATTACATCATCAAATATAAAAACAGAATTGGGTTTAGCATCCGCAGGATTAACTATTGTCTCATTGTAAGCATAAGTATAAAAACCAATTTCTTTAATCGGCTTGAATACTTTGCGAATATAATCATATTTTGGCTGATATAAGGACTTAAATATATATATTTTTAATTCAAAGGCCTCTAGGATGAGTTACAAGAGTTATCATAGCATTTGTTTTCCCACAATTTGAAGGACCTATTAAAAGTGCTCTTATTGAATTTGTTAATAAAGGTCCATTCCTTTGAATAGCTGTCAAGCCTGCTCCGACGGTCTGATCCAGATTGTGGTTAGTTCAGGAAAATGAGAATCCATCACCTGATTTATTAAAATCTGAACTGATAATGGAAGCGAAAACTATTAAAAAGCAAAAAATATATGTCGTTGATGAAATTTTGCGAGAACACGGTCATGAGGTTTTGCGGTTACCACCGTACCATAGCCGATTTATTGCCATAGAGCTAATTTGGGCAGGCGCAAAATCGTTCTTTGAAAATAATGTTGGTAATAATCTAAGTTCAGATAAGGTAGAAGAAATTTGGTAAAACTCCCTAGCACACATTATAGGGGACTACTGGAGAAAAGCTGTAGAACATACAGAAAAAATTATCCTGGACTGGTTGAACAGAGAAAAATATTGGATGTTCAAGTGGAACCACTTATTATTTCAAATGCAGAAGATAGTGAAAGTACTACTACTGAAGATCAATTTGACGAATCAGAATTTGAAGAGTTTTGAAGCTGTGTTTATTTTGTATTTTTTAACCTCTGTTTAAAATTCTGTAATAATAGTTCACTTATTATAAAAATGCCCCATATAAATTACTGGTCCATGGTGGCCTTAAAGTTAGTTCAGGTTCTTTATTATGCCTTTTCTTCATTGGTATACTTAAGAACTTCCAAGACTTTCTGTGTAATAGATTGGGGATTTGATAACTCGCCGGTTTTAGTAGCTTCTTCTTGTTAATTTTTAACGTAACCTATTAAATTGGGAACATTTTTTTAGGCTGATATTACACAACAAAAATTTAGCCAATGTGTAATTTAATTTGAATTTTTTTGATATTTAATATATTATCTTCTGAAATAAACTAAAATTTGTTTAATTTATCTAACATTCTATTTACTTTGTTTCTTTATATTAGAAATGATTAAAGAAACCATAATAATTATTAAAAAGATATATTGAAAATTCATATTACATGCTACCTTTGGAACAATACGACTTTGTGACATTAATTTCATCATTATCCATGATGAGTTTGAATTTTGCCATAAAAACAATTGCAACTGAAAAGTTTTCGCGTGTTTTGGGACTAACGTGAATTTTTTAAATTGGCGGAAAAAAGGAAATATCTTTCTTTAGATAAAATTGAAAGAAATTTTTATTTGTTTACTACTACCTAGCTTAATGCGTCGTGTATTTTTTGTTTTTATGACTTGTCTAAACATATTGTATGTATATGTATGTACCAATAAATTATTTGTATTTGCAATAATATATACATTAGTTTAGTTGAGATAAATGTACACAAAAACATTCAAAATTGTAATATACAATGTAAAATGCAGACCAGTTCTGATGTTTCAATTTTTGGCTATTAAATAACCACCCCTATTTACCGACCAACATTTGATTCCCGAGGGTGCTCGCTAGTCAAAGGTTTTACCATAATATATTGTTTATTTAATTTTCTACCATCATTTTGATTATTACATTTTTTAAATATAACATTATTGTGTCGACCGTGTGCAACAATACGAACGCACCCCTGAGAAATTAATTTTGGAACGAGACCCGTCATTTATATTATGACTGATAGATAGTTTCAAATTAATTGTTAACCTATTAGCATTTAATTTTATTGAAAATCAGCTGTCCATATACCGCCATATTGGTTTTTATATTTTGAAACATTTTTGAAACCTCTGATTCTACTGATTTGATTCAGAGATCATATGCGCCTAGTTAAGTGGAAGCCGACTTTAGCGATTTAGATGTAATTTTAATGGTTGTCACTTAATCCGTACTAATATTTTTTGTCAACGAGAGAGGACACCAGATCCTAAAGGCTTTAGTGTATTGTGGTTAAAAATATCAACGCAGAGAATCAATAAATTGTTTACTGTCCGCCAATCGATACCCATTATAAACACCTGCAGCGGGATTACGAACTTTCGATACGTAGCGTAAATATACGATTCGAAGAAACTCTAACCGTAGACGTATCGTATTGAGATGTCGATTACGAAAACATTTCGGAAGGCGTTCGGGTATTTGCGCCTTTTTAAATTCTAACCTCGGTCAACAAAACTGAAAATTAATTTGACATTGACAATGACAGAACCAAACAGCCGAGTATCCGGGAGCAACAAAGACCGATACAAAAGGAGAAAAAGATAGATTATCGTTCCGAAATCAATCGTGGTACCAAGAGCCTCGAAATTGTTAATACTGTCGACTTCCTGAAAATGCACCAATCAAACTCAGCACTAAAATTCAAACGACTTATACGGTCACCAATTTAAATCCTTTGCCATCAACTCTACCCTCACTCAACTCGTAAGTGAACCAACTCTGATTATAGATCGAAATGGTGATTTTAATAGTCTGTTCGATCTTTTCCTAACTTCAATCCCTAGTTATACACAATTGTTATAAAGCCTCCATTAGGCACGTCTGGCCACAGTCTTATTTTGGCACTGAACAATCTACCAGTAAGTGCTGAGAAGTGGAATTATACATAAGTTAAATGGGATAACCTAAAGGACCATTTTTAAAACTTTCCTTGGCGGAAAGTTTTCTTTTCCTCTGACTATCCATCAATTATCCACCATCCACATTTTTATTTCCTTCTCAAAAATGCCCCCTAAACGGAAAACTTTGGTGTAACAAAAGTTGCGCGCTAGCTATCAAATCAAAAAATTCTTTCTACCGGCAGTGACGTAAAATCCCTACAGCACAAAATTGTTTAAAAAAATCTATTAACACTCGAAACCAATGCAAGCCATCAATATTCCAAAGCCATAGAATACACTATTAGAGGACCGAACCCAAACTCTTTTGGTCGGTAGCTAAACCCACCAGTCAGAACTTGAGTTTTTACCTTTGACATAGGCAGAGGTATAGACGCGAACAAAACTTTATCAATTCGATCTTTTAATCCTATTGTATTGCTTTAAATCCATTCTTAAGCGTCGTTACGCTTCCTGATTTCGCCTTCTTGTAATTTCCCAAAGTGGAGTTTTCGCGTTTAACGGTGTACTATTTCTAAAAATAGAAACTTTTCAAAATTTTTCCCTAAAAATTAGACACTCTACGCGTAACGTGGCACCCCCTGTGTCGCAGGAGGTTGACAAGCGTATATTTGTTCTTAATAAAAAAGTGTATTTCTGTGTACTGGGCGTGTATTCCTCCCGCCCGAAAGGGCGTGTATATCCCGCTGGAGCGCCCTAAACACTCACCCCACGGAGGGGTGAATTCTAAATACCAAAATTAGTGTATAAACTTGTGTAAATATTTAAAATACTATTAGTTAAGTGTAAATAAATAAACATATAGTAACTGTGTAATGCACAGAACCCCCAATACATAAAGAGAAATGACAAACCACGAAAAAATATAATAGAAGTATCTAGTAGTGAATCTTTCGCAGAACCCCCTCCCCCCGTGAATACGCGCAAGCTCACCCAAAATACTATTATTAAAAAACTTCAAGCGACGTGGGCTGATTGCTCGTTCTGCAGAGATTTTAAAAACAGACTCAAACAGGACAGTGATATAACATCAACAGACTGTTAATAACTAACCATCTCATAGACAGCCACAACAATAACTTTAAGGAAAGTGCACCTAAAAATAGTGAACCGGAAACGGACACGGACGCTTACCTGACCGATTCGTCGACAACAGGACACGCAAAAACTCCCCAGTGCATTGAACCAAATCAAAGCAAAATACAAAATATAAACAAGACTTTAACGATGACTGACCACACTCAACTTGACCTAGTTAGTAAATGCAAACAAATAAACCAGGATGCGGAAATGGCCAGAAACCTGCAAATTTCTATAGATCTTCAAGCCGGAAGTTCAAAACAAAACCACAAGAGCCATGGACTACAGTAGGAGGCACTAAAAGAAGCCTTACATCACCGGAAACTGACTGCGCCGTCGCAAAGAAAATCAATCCATCCAGGTATATTACTCCATGTTGTGTAACCTTACCTAAAGTATAGATATTCAGGGTCGAAAGACAATTTCTTCGTTTTTTAAAATACTTTATTTTTTATTAAAATATTTGACTTCTTATCTTTTTTTTTTATCAACAAATCAATGGCAACTTAAAACTAATCTTCTGTCATCTCCTGGCACCATCCATATTAGCTACCTTCTCCATAACCTGTCAGTTACCAGTTACCTTCTCCATAACATTCTCCTCCGCAGTAATTGTTCCGTCTAAATAAACAATTACTCTTCATTTTTCTTAACATCTAATTTGCAAATTCTGGTGACTGGTCGACGAAGAATAGTACCATTGGCAAGTCTAACATCTACCATTCTTATGCGTTTATCTTTCCCAGGATAAACTTGAATAATTTTACCTTTGGGCCATAGGTTTCTTGGTCCATCTGGATTTACAACAATAACTACGTCATTTTCTTTTATTGGTATAGCTTCTTTAAACCATTTGTTTCTTTTTATCAAAGTTGGCATATATTCTTGTAGCCATCTTTAAATCGCTTAGCTTTTGAGCCGCTTTCCATTTTGTCAATAGGTTAATATTCGTTTCTTCTGTTTGTGCACAAGGCAGAGCACAATAAGAAGGTCCTATTAAGAAATGATTTGGTGTGAGTGGTTCTGAGTCTTCTGAGTCGATAGATAAATTAGTCAATGGTCTTGAATTTATAATATTTTCTGCTTCAATGAATGTGGTTCTCAGGACATATTCTTGCGGACATCGTGACGTTAATATCTCTTTTAAAACCTTTTTTACGCATTGTATCATTCTTTCCCATACTCCTCCCATATGAGGAGCTAGAGGCGGATTAAATGTCCATTTGATGTCCTTTAGAGTGCAAAACTTAACTATTTCCGTTTGCTTTAGATTTCTGAGTGCATTAGTAAATTCTCTTTCCGCAGATTTAAAGTTTGATCCATTGTCGCTGAATAGTTCTTCTGGAAATCCTCTTCGGCATCCAAACTGTCGAAGAACATGGATAAAACTGTCTGTGGTCAAGTCATGGGAAATTTCCAAATGTATGGCTCGTGTTGTCATACATGTAAAAATTACTCCGTATCGTTTTTCTCTGCTTCTCTTTACCGCAACATAAAAGGGTCCAAAGTAGTCTACGCCAGTTTTTATGAAACATCTGATCGTTGGTTCCAAACGACAGCTTGGTAGTTAACCCATAATTGGAATATCTGGTAAAGCTTTTCTAATTTTACATTTTTGACAATGTCTGCCGACGGATTTCACTGCCTGGCGAATATGAAGTATCCAAAATTTTTGTCGCAAATTATTTATTATTATTTTTCTGTTCCTTGGTGAAATACTTGCTCATGAAAATTTTGTATAATTAATTGGGTTATTTTATGTTTTGGGTCCAGTATTAGTGGGTTTTTAACATCATCTGTAACGTTGACTGCATTATTCAGTCTTCCACCCAGTCGAATTAAATTTTCCTTGTCTAATTCACAAGATAATGTATAAAGTCTGTTGGATTTACTTAAAGTTTTCTTTTGTTTCAGTAGTCGAACTTCTTCACCAAAGGTATCCATCTGAGATTTTCTATATAAAATGTTTTCGGCTTTCTTAATTTCACCATTGTCTAATTCTCCAGCTTTCTTATTCCCTCGGCAATTTTTTATAAATCGAAGCATCCATGCTGTTGCTCTTCTAAGTCGATTCCATTTCGAAAATCTCTTTGGGTCCGGGATACTAACTTCGTCAGGAATGAAATTTAGAAGAACATGGTCATTTTTAACCTCTAAGTCGTATTCTGTATTCTTCAGTACCTGCTCTTTTTCTACTTTTTCTGAAGGCCAATCTTTCATATCTTCTTGCAAAAATTTGGGTCCAAACAACCAAGTACTTTCGTTTGAAAAGTCTAGAGGTTTTATCTTCTTTGTTGCTTCATCTGCCATATTTTGTTTTGAAGGGACATATCGCCACTCGGTTGAATTGGTTAAATCTTGAATTTCTCCCAACGTTAACGCTACAAATATTTTAAATCTCTGAGCTTCGGAACGAATCCAGTAAAGCACAGTTTTAGAGTCGGTCCAATAAAACGTGTTGACAATATTAAGATTTAAACTGGATTTTAATGTATTTCCTAATCTTGCTCCCATGACAGCTACCTGTAACTCCATCCTTGGTATAGATAGAGGCTTTAATGGCGCAACTCTAGCCTTTGATGTCACAAAGGCTGTCTGAACCTCTTCTCCCCTCTGAAGTCTTAGATAAGCAACTGTCGCATAGCATTTGTCCGATGCGTCTGTAAAAATATGCAATTGAATAGTACTGTTGTTTCTACATAAAGAAAAATATTGTCTAGGAATCTTAAATTTAAAAATTATTTTTAAATCTTCCAGCCATATGTTCCATTTGTCCAGTAAATTGTCAGGAATTTCGTCGTCCCAATCGATTTTCTGCCTCCAGATGTCCTGTAATAAAACTTTACCCAGTATAATGAAATTTGATAAAAATCCTAGAGGGTCAAAAATGGACATAATAACTTTTAATACTTCTCTCTTAGTTGGAATTTTTTTCTTTTCTAAAATGTCTTTATTTATTTTGTGAAATTTGGTTTCGAAACCAAATGTGTCCTCTTCTGGATTCCACCATACACCTAAAATTCTTTCAATATTTGGTTCCAATTTGTCATTCAAATTTTTCTCTCCCTGTGCAGTCAATTTTGGATCGATACCTGCGAGTAAATTATTTGAATTTGATATCCAATTACATATTTCGAAACCTCCTTGTTTGTGGACATCTTGAATTAACTTTTTTGCCTCAGCCTCTGTGTCTGCGTTGCCTAAATAATCATCCATATAATGAGACGAAATTATTTCTTTTGATGCCTCTGTATGAGAATGTATAAAGTCCATAGCATTCCGGTTTTTAGCTTCTTGTGCTAAGCAGGGTCCGCTGGTTGAGCCGAAGAAAACAACTTGTAATTCATAGACATCAGGAGGTCTTTCGCGATCGATTCCCCGCCACAAGAACCTCTGAGCACAGCGATCTTCTTTTCTCACCTGAACTTGTAAAAACATCTATTTAATATCTGCTGTAAACGCATACTTTTTTATCCTGAAATTTAATAGAATGGAGTGAAGAGAGTTATATAAATCTAGTCCTGTAAGCAAACAATCATTTAGACTTATCCCATTACATTTTGAAGCAGCGTCGAAAACAATTCTTAATTTGTTTGGTTTATTTGGATTTATTATGCCAAAATGAGGTAAATACCATGTCTTTGTATTTTCTTTTGTTGCTTCAGTAGTGTCAAGCTTTTTTATATAACGAATTTTTCACCAATCCTCTTCATGGTTTTGTTTAAAATTTCTTGAGCTTTGATATCGTCTTTTGACAAACTTTTGTTGACTTTATCGAGTCCATAATTGTCAATTTGCCACTGTTGCTTCACTAAGTCATGGAGAATGTCCAAGTCATCTTTTTCTCCATGACTTACATGGCATACAAACCGGTTACCCAAATTAACGGTTGATCCCGTACTAACATTCCCATGAATAACCCAACCTAAAAGTGTCTTGCTCAGTGCTGGTCCATTCCATGGTCCTGTTACGACTTTCCTATTAATAAGAAGAGGCCAGTTGTCTTGTCCTACCAATAATAAGGGTTTAGCTTTAATCATTGTCGAAACTCTATCACTTACACATGGATATTTACTTACTATTTCTTCCGTATTTACGGTCTGTGTAGGCAATGACAAACCTTTTATTGTCCGGGCATGTCTTATCTGAAAATTGTTACCATTTACTCGGGATTGAATATTGCATGATACAACTCTGGAATCTTCCTGTTGATTGACTTGATTATTTGTCCATTGAATGCATAAGGAATGTTTCGGTCCTTCAAGGGCTAATTGGGCAGCTAAATCTTCATCTATGAGGGTTACAGTCGAAGCATCATCTAATAACGCAAATGTTTGCACATAACTTTCACCTTTACTAATAACTACAGGTAAAATTTTTAATAAAACATTTTTATTTCCCGTTATATGACAATTTATTTCAGTTAAATCCTTATTTATAGGCTTTCCCGAAGAAATATATTTATTATCCTCAAAAAATTTTACTTCATCCTTATGTAAAAATGCGTGATGAGGTTTAGTACACCTATTTATCCCACATTTCTTAATTTTTCTACACTTCTTTGTAATATGGTTAGGCATTAAACATGAAAAGCATATTTTATTTGTTGTAGCAAAACGCCAACGTTCATCATTATTCATTGATTTAAATTTAAAACAGGTACTTAGGTGATGTACATCTCCGTTACAACAAATACACCTTTTTTCAGATGGTATAAGACCTGTTGCCAAAGTTATGCCTTTCTGTTGACAACCTTTGCTACCTTTATAACCCTTATTACTGAAGTCTGTTGTCAATTTTGGCAATTGTATTTGACAAGCAATTGAAGCCTTATTGTTTAACCATGAATTAAATTCCAATATTTTGTAATTTTGAAGAGGTTTGCTAGAAATGTGTTCTATCCAGTTTAATTTGTGATTTGTCGGAAGTTTATTTAGTAGTTCTTGCAATAGAATTGGATTTTGTAGATGATCATGTTGATTTAGGGCTTCAATGGTCCCCACAAAATTATTTATTTGGTCAGAAAAATCAATCAACATATCTAACCTATCCTCTCTAACCACAGGAAAGTTTTTAATTTTCTCTAATAGCATCAATATAATATGTTCTGGCCGTCCAAATCTACTTTGTAAAGTATCAATAACTTTATCTACGTTTTGTGGCATTATAAGTAAGCTTTCAACAATTTTTCTAGCATATCCCTTCAAGCAATTTTGAAGTCTACATAAATTTTCTTCTTTCGTAAAGCCGCAAATAGCTGTCGTGTTCTGGTACTGATAAATGAAATTTGGCCACTCAGTAGGATCTCCAGTAAAGTATGGCAGATCCTTAGACATTGATTGTCTAGTAAGCATTTTAGCGCAATATGACGAAGCTATTTGTTGCTCAACACTAAAACTAGGTACTACCTTAAGAGATTCCTATTGTGAAAGTTGCGAGTGTCGTTCAGACCTATCCCATGGACACGCACCGTCCACCCAATTCTTGATATTTGGCCTTTCTTTTATTGACTCACTACCCACCGACTCAGAATCGTCTTCTTCTAATGTTGTTAGCTTCATTTTCAACTCTAAATCAAGCATCTCTTGTTGATGCTTGTGCTCTAGCTCTTTCTTTTTCATTTCCGTTTCAATTCTTACTTGTTCTCGTCTGGATACTTGACTTAATTTCGTTGAGGAAGTACGAATTTTCGGAACATCAGATATTTTCGTAGAATTCTTGCTCACAATACTTGGAGTTTTGTCATGTCCTAGTCTAGCTTGAATGCGCTGACTTCTCCTTAGTAATTGCGGAACCGACTTCGACATCTTTGTTGGACTGTAATTTCTTAGTGTTGACTCTTGCTAGGCGAAAAGGGCCACTTATGTTGTGTAACCTTACCTAAAAGTATAGATATCCGGCTCGAAGGACCACTTATGTTGTGTAACCTTACCTAAAAGTATGGATATTCAGGGTCGAAAGACAATTTCTTCGTTTTTTAAAATACTTTATTTTTTATTAAAATATTTGACTTCTTATTTTTTTTTTTTATCAACAAATCAATGGCAACTTAAAACTAATCTTCTGTCATCTCCTGGCACCATCCATATTAGCTACCTTCTCCATAACCTGTCAGTTACCAGTTACCTTCTCCATAACACTCCATACGTATATAAACCACCGACAAAGACAAACAACATATACCAAATACTCACCCCGACAGAACCGGACCAGGAACAATTTACAAACAATGACGATGACTCAGATAGAGAGGACACTAGTAGCGAGATTAGTGAACACGTACAACGGACCCTTAAAGCAAACAAAAATACTAATTACATACAAAGACTACAATCAAACAAGTCACAACAACAAACAAAACAAACACAACAAACAAAAAAGATTTCACCACCCCCAATTGTAATAGACGGGAACATAAAAACCCCAGAGGATTTTAAAGCCCTCCACGTCGAAATTTATACGATAGTTAAAAAAGGTTTCAACTTAGAATTTGCGAAGAAATCAATAATATTAAATATATTCGACATAGACGAATATGACGCGTACTAATGACAACTCCAGACAAACGTACAGACAAAGTACCATACTTATGCAACAAAAGATACAAAAACTCACGCATTCATTGTACGAGGACTCGACCATAAACCGACAATATAACCTGGGAAAGACGTAACCAACAATAAACTATTATGCAATGTAAGAGATGCCAGATGTGGGGACATGCGACGACATATTGCTGCAGGGATTCTAAGTGCCTCCGCTGTGCCAAAAATCATCTTACCAAAGACTGCACAGAAAACCCGACAATCAAATGCGCAAATTGCAATGGGCAACATATGTCAAATGACGAACAATGCCCGGTTTACATAATTTATAAACTTAATGCAACGCTACAAAATTAGCAGAAGCAACAACAGAGTCAGCAACAGTACGTGGCGGCTCCCATTAATACTAGCAATGCATGGCAAAGGGGCCCATCGTACAACCCCAGGGCAAGTGGGGTCAACTTGCAGGGCAGGGCAAGTGCCCCACCTCTAAAATTCCCACTCCTTCCACAACCCAGAGAAGCAGCAACAACAACAACAGCAACATCGCCTACAAAACCAAAGTGTCAGTGCAGTGAGTGCGAAAGTACACCAAAGTGGCGGAAACAGCGATCCAGCGAACAGCATTCAATGCAAGAGCTGAAAGCTGCCAACCTTACGGAGGTAATCAGAATATTAAAATATCTGGCAACAATCCTGAAAAACCCCGATAAGGCTGGTAAGATCGCAGCGATTTTGAACCTTGCTCAAAATATTGGCTCATATAACTTTGAATGTCTGCGTTCCTTAGAAACACCAAATCGTTGACGATAATCAATTGGAATGCCAACGGCATAAAAAATAAAACAGAAGAAATAATACGTTTTCTACAAAATTTTAAAGTTGACATTATGTTCACCGTAACCAAGTTGGTGCAGAATGACCGTATATCTTTTCGTAACTATGCAATGTATAGAGCAGACAGAGATAATAGAGGGGGGCGGGGTGGCATTGCTCATTAAGCACTCCATTCCTCATAAACAAATAGATAACCAAATTTCACAAATTGAACACGTCTCAATTCAATTACGCAATGGAGTGGTGATGAGCACTCTCTACGCCCCTCCTCGTATCCGCCTAACAGACCGAGATATACGGCCGTTCTTCACCGGCTTCGGCCAGGTACTCATGGCAGGTGATTTCAATGCACGCCACGAAATGTGAGGGAATCACCGGAATAACTAGCACGGAAACATGATCTTTAATTTTTTACTAAATGAAAATGTTCAGGTGATAGCAACGGACAAACCTACCCAGTACCCTCCAAACAGGGCAACGCCCACGTTTATAGATCTGTTTTTAAACAAAAATATACTAGAATTGTCCGACGCTGTCACACTGGACTATTTGTCTTCAGACCACCTTCCGGTACAAATTTTTTATAATGCACGAATGTTTTTCGAGTTCGCAACTAGCACCCTCCTACTCAAGAATGTATACTGGACACGTTTCCGTCACATCCTCGACGGCAAAACTGTAATCAACAATAAAATAGACAATCCGCAACAATTGGAACAAGAAATAGACAAACTAACAAACAATATACAGTACGCCAGAGACCAGATAGCAACAAAAATCAACATAAAACATAAAGAAGACAGAGACTGCCACTAGACATTATCAATTTAATAAAATTTAAAAATAAAATCAAACGACAATGGCAACGAACTCATAGACAAATAGACAGACAAAGAATCAACGACCTACAAAAAACAGTTAAGGAAAAAATAAACATACACAAAAATAATACAAGGACTGATATAATAAATGGACTTTCCACACGGAATTCCTCTTTATGGCGCCTTACAAAGCGCCTAAAGAGGAAATTTAACAATATACCGACCCTACCAAACAATGACGTACAAACAGACAGGGAGAAGGTGGACTGTATAGCAACAGCGCTGGCAGCAGTCTGCACCTCCGCCCCCGAACGTTACAAAAGAACAAAATTACATAACAAACATAACAACCAACATAACGGGACAAAAATATCCAATTTCACCCTCAGTCCTCTCCAAAATCCAAGTCACGCCCAGGGAACTTCGTGATATCATAAATAAACTCTTATTACGTAAGGCCCCTGGGCCTGACGGAATCCACAATCTCCTGTTACGAAACATTCCAGGAAAATATTCGTGTAATTGCTATACATTGTAAATTCTGTATATACTCTACAGCATTTTCCTCGCCAATGGAAGAAGGCCATTGTTATACCCTTATTAAAACCTAACAAGGACCCTACACTACCTAATCCATACAGACCGATTGCACTGACGAACACTATGTCTAAAATACTAGAAAAAACAATCCTAACCAACCTAAACAAACAAAAACTGACAAACAATATACCAGACGAACAATTTGGCTTTAGACCGGGACACTCGACTGTCATGGCAGTGGCAAGGGTGCTCCAGGATATCAAGACGAAATTTAGTCAAGAAATGAACACAGTCTTGCTTTCCCTCGACATTCGGCGCACCTTTGACACTGTCTGGCATAAAGGACTCATACAAAAGTTATTTTATGCTCACAATATTCCATTACATTACGTAACGTTATTACATACTTACATTACAGACAGGACCTTCTGCGTAAGAGTAGAGGGTGCGCTGTCCGCCCCAGTGACGGTTACTGCGGGGGTGCCTCAGGGCACAGTCCTGTCCCCAGTCCTGTATAATCTATATACTGCGGACATACCGAGGTACCCCCTTACAAAACTGGCACTGTACGCAGACGACGCACTAATATATGCTCACTCCTACTACGCAGAAGCTGCCAAAAGACAGATACAAACCCACATCAACTTACTTACACCATACTTAGACAAATGGAAAATTGTGATAAATACAGACAAAACAACATGGATGATACTTACTAAAAAATTTACAAACAATAGAATAGGGCCAAACCGTAGTATGAGCGCATATCTAGATAAACTCATCATCGTCATCATCAACCAGCCCTTAGAGCGTCCACTGCTGGACATAGGCCTCCCTCATGACTTGCCACCTGACTCTATTTTGTCCTGCCTGGATCCAGTTGTTTGCAATTCTTTTCAGGTCATCGGTCCATCGTGTAGGTGGTCTTCCTCTATTTCGCTTATCGGTGCGTGGACTCCATTCCAACAACCTCTTTGTCCATCTGTCGCCGCTCATTCTGGCTACATGTCCTGCCCAATTCCATTTTAACGTGGTTATACGTTCAGGTTAGTTCAGTCTCTTAAACTTAATCCGGTCATTGACCTTTCCATTTTGCGTTGTGCAACTCTCAGTTTTTCCGCGGATGCCATCGTTAAGGTGAGTGTTTCCGCACCGTAGGTGAGCACTGGTAGAACGCATTAATCGAAAACTTTTCTTTTTTGACAGATGGGTAGGTCACTGTTGAAGACGTATTTTAACTTTCCGTAGGCTGCCCATCCGAGGCTGATCCTTCTGTGCAACTCACATGTCTGATTATCTCTAGATATTCTAATATCATGGCCCAGGTACGTGTATGGGTCGAAAAATACACGTACCCAGATAAACTAGATTATGAAAAGAAATGAATTTAAAAAGAAAAAAAGTCAGAACTTAATCAAGCATTCAGCCTCTACGTTACGGCCATAGCTAAAGCTGCATCACAGAAGCTTTTGACGCTCTAAATTCGACCATCGCTGGAATATTGCTCTGCCCCTAAACATACTCGCAGTCTGCCGAACTCAATTCAAAGAAGAGTCATTTACTTGATCCGGCGCTCATAATCTGACAAGCAATTTTAAAAGCTTAGAACATCGAGGACTTGAGTCTTTTTTCTAGATATTTTCAAGAAGTATTTGCAACTATTATTGCTCGCTTAATTCCACCTAGAGTAGTAAATGGTATGTATAGTACAGGGTCTTCCAACGAGGACTGAACAGGGGCTCATTTTTGAGCTTCCTTGCATTTAAAGAAAAATCCAAAATAGCCAATCGATGTACTTTTTCCCGCAGAATTCAAAAATGAAACCAAAAATTTATTTGAACCAGAAACAAAAGAGTTACGCTATGGATAAGGTGTTTTTTAAATGGAACATAGCTTTTTTTATACGATTTTTGGAACGAGTGATTTTTTTTTGTCCGTTCTGATTAAAATATTCAATATTATGACAGCTATTTTTATTAAATTTTAATGTTTTATCCAGTATAATTTAACTTTAACCTGTTTGAAACATACACTAGGTAATAAAGGTATAATCACCTTTGAATCCTTCAAAGTCAAAAAATTTGACAAATTTACTATAATATTGCCGAAATGAAATATTCATTAGATGAGAGATTGCAGATTGTTATCTTGTTCTACAAATGCCAAGAAAATGCAAGAGAAGCAAGGAGAAGATTTATTGCAAATTTTCACAGAAATATATCCGTCCGTAGGATAAAGAACCTATTTGAGGAAAATAAAACATTACATGACAGAAAAAGAAATCCAACTCTTTACTAATTAAAAAAAAAACATTAATAATTTAATTGTTCAATGTGACCTCCGTTGTTCTCGAAACATGTGCGATAACCTCTTTGTAGCCTTTCCAAACTTGCTGTTATACTGTGATTTTCCTGGTTAAGGCGATTTATTTCATCCACAATTTTCTGCATGATCTTCTCAATATCGTGGTTTCGCTGCTTGTATACCACGTTCTTTAAATGGCCCCAAAAAAATGTGTCTAATATTGACAAATCGGGACTATTGGGTAGCCAAGCATAGGTTCCATTTCTACCAATCCATTCTTCATGGCGTCCGTTTAAATATTGAGTTACCTCACGCACGGCATGCGGAGGGGCCCCAACATGTTGCCAAATTAAATTTTGATATTCTTCCAATGGTAAGTCTTCCAAAAAGTTCTCAATTTCGTTTTCTAAGAACTCGTAGTATCTCTGTCCATTTAAAGTCCCGTTAAAAAATATTGGTCCCAAAATTCTATTATTTTTTGTGCCACACCAAACATGGATTGAAGTCCTTCCTTGAAATTTAATTGTCTGAAATTTTCTTGGATTTCCAACGGCCCAGTGATGATTATTATGTCTATTGAAAACCCCCGATGTTGTGAATGTGGCTTCGTCAGTCCATAAGATATTTCTGAATAAATTAGGGTCTTCGTTTTCTTTCCGAATCACAATTTGGGAAACAAATTGGAAGCGAAGTTCTTTTTGTGCCGGTGTTAGCTGTTGAAGTGGAAGGATATGATAAGACTTAAATTTATGATTTCTTAAAGTCCTGTGAACAGTTCCATGGGTAACTCTTCTGCGTCTTACACCGCCGCCGTATTGAACGTCCCGAACTGCGTCCGAAATTGATTCGGTTGGATTCAGTCGAAAATAGTTCACAATGGCACGGTCTCGATTTCTATTCCTTTCTGGATTTCTTTTTCTGTCATGTAATGTTTTATTTTCCTCAAATAGGTTCTTTATCCTTAGAATAGTATTGACGGATATATTTCTGTGAAAATTTGCAATAAATCTTCTCCTTGCTTCTCTTGCATTTTCTTGGCATTTGTAGAACAAGATAACAATCTGCAATCTCTCATCTAATGAATATTTCATTTCGGCAATATTATAGTAAATTTGTCAAAATTTTTTGACTTTGAAGGATTCAAAGGTGATTATACCTTTATTACTTAGTGTATGTTTCAAACAGGTTAAAGTTAAATTATACTGGATAAAACATTAAAATTTAATAAAAATAGCTGTCACAATATTAAATATTTTAATCAGAACGGACAAAAAAAAAATCACTCGTTCCAAAAATCGTATAAAAAAAGCTATGTTCCATTTAAAAAACACCTTATCCATAGCGTAACTCTTTTGTTTCTGGTTCAAATAAATTTTTGGTTTCATTTTTGAATTCTGCAGGAAAAAGTACATCGATTGGCTATTTTAGATTTTTCTTTAAATACAAGGAAGCTCAAAAATGAGCCCCTGTTCAGTCCTCGTTGGAAGACCCTGTACATGCAACCGATCCGTAAATGATTCAAGTAACAGCCGCATTTACCAAGCCTAGTTAACCCTCTATCACACTTTGACAGTGAGTGAAACCTTATCGTAGGAAGATAGCTTGTTAAATAGCTAACCGACTGTCAGGTTTCAATACCAACTAGGTTATAGAGGAGCTTGTGTCATCGTGTGATATCTTGACTAAACATTTTGATTACTTGCTAATACAAGAACAAAAACTACATGATCCTCCTGTTGTGTTAAGAGACAGGACAAAATATAACCAAATCACTAGCTTCTTCAAAGTCAAGATTGACTGTGGAAGGGCACTGACTGGGTGAAGCTCAACTCGTCTACTCCAAATAACTACGTGAAAATAATTAAATTACCCGACACGAACAAGGTGCCTTGGTACCCCTTCCACTTTCCGAAGGAGAAGGATCTGCATATTATTGTACTTAGGAGCGTGCTCGAAGCAAAAAACTAGCTATGGAGGATGCGCTTCAAAGATCATGCAGTCCTTCTAATGAATTTTCTTTAATAATGCAAGAGCAAGTCCATTCAAGTTGTTGATCTTCACTTCATAGGAATAAAGACTAAAACTTAGTGGTTCTACATAATAGCGCAGTCTGCGAGTAGCGCCACCCCTACTTATAATATTTGTAAATACTCTATTTCATTTTAATAAAGACATTTGTTATTATTATTATTATTATTATCTAGGTTAGTCTTTCTAATAGAGGACGATAACGTTCCCTTGTGGGCGCTGGAGACTTTCATGGGACAGTAGAAGGTTTAGAGAAAATTAGAAGGTGGTCTAGAGGGGCTAGGGCAGATTCAAAAAATTACTAAAAAAACACGCTAACTACGCAATAAACTGTAATATAGGTATATATTCTTTACTATTGTATTATCATCGGTTCTTATCACGTGTGCGAAATTTCAAATATTTCGGTCGTCAGGAAGTGAATGAAAATTGAATGGAAAGATTCCATTACATTCATTCATACCTACTTACATACATACAGGTAAAGGTAATAAAAGCGTGTTAATTGAAAAAAGCAAAAAATATTTTTGTAGCAATTAAGTTCTAATAAGTTTTTATTAAATAACGCGATTTTTGCAATCCTGCAAGAATTAACAGGATTATTTGTGTTTGTCCTAACTTCATTGCCCACAAATTCACTTACGCATTCGGGGACATTCGGGAGGTAGCGAGCGCGCATGTACGCATCCTCAGGACTGAGCCCGCAGTCCCCGGCCCGCACTCTGCTCCCGCATCGCCCTTGCCTCCCTCCACGCTCAACTTCGGCGCCGGGCATTATAAACGAGTTGTCTCATGTTTATCTTATTCCTGTCGATGCGTATTGCATGTCTAAAATCTATATTAAGGCAGTTATTGTTCATTTTATTTTCATTAATATTATCGCGCGCAATTAACAGCAGGTTTTTAAAAGTTAATCTTTTACTCACGTATCTCTGAAGTCAAAATCATGTCGGAGACAAAAAAGAGGAGATGACGGTATAGTGCGGAATATAAGAATGCCTTCATATTACGTAATAAAAAATTTACAATAAATAATTATTAATGGGGTGGCAGTATTCTATTCTATTCTATGCTTATCATACAACCACCGGATGAAGTGAAAATGAAAAAATACATCTTGACATTACAAAATAATAGGAACCACATACTATTGGGAAGATTTAATTTTACCTGCAGTAAAAGAAGTACTAACTACTGTGCTCCATAAACCAGCGGCAGATATTATCCGAAAAATTCCTTTGAGCAATAGTTCTGTGCAAAGACGAATTGATAAGATGGCTGAAAGCATTAAAGAATCATTGTGCAATCATCTGCAGGCTTGCCAATTTTCAAGTCAGTTGGATGAGTCCACTTTACCAACCAGTGAAGCATTGTTATTGTCCTACGTGAGGTTGATCAAAGATGAGAAAGTATGTCAAGGACTGTTTGCTACAAATTTAGAAACAGATACAAAAGGAGAAACAATATTTAATACACTGGAAAAGTTTTGTGATGAAAAGGAAGTTCCTTTGAATAATATTATGTTAGCTGCTGCGCATGGCGCTCCGGCTATGCTAGGGCGTCACAAAGGCTTCATAGCGCGCTTAAAAAAATTGAGCTCTTGACGTGCTTGCTGTATATTGCGTCATTCATCGCCAGCATTTGGTTGCGAAAAATCTTAGTGAACGCCTCCATACATCACTGCAATATGTTATCAGAGCAATTAATAAAATCAGAAGTAACTCACTAAATGACAGATTATTTAATCAACTTTGCATTGCCAATAATGAAGATTTTAACCGCTCGCTGCTTCACACAGGTGCGCTGGCTGTCAAAAGGTACTTGTTTGACTAGATTTTATAATTTGTTTGGTTCTGTGATAGAATTCCTGGAAAACAAAGACACATGATTGACAGACCTATGCAAATTATTTAATGATGTGTAGCTCCAGCTTCAAGGCAATGACTTAAACTTGATTAAATCAAAAAATACCGTTGCTGCTTTTGTAGCCAAACCGCAATTATAAATAAGAAATACGTGCAGGCGGGAATTCAATAACTTCCTTAATTTATTGGTATTATCATTCAACAACGACGATTTGCCTGTTTAGTGTCAACACTTAAAAATCCTCCACAGTGATTTCAAGGACATTTTAAACATGGACATACTAGACTGGGTGTTAGATCGTTATTCAAATGTCAACACAGTAGGAACATCCCAGTTAGAAGAACAACTTATAGAACTGACAACAAATGAGGAATTAAAAATTAAATTCAAGAGTGGCTACCAAGAATTTTCGATGCAGAAGCCAATCTCGGAACTGTACTCAGGATTATGGTCGATTGTTCAACCATTTCTGAAAGCATTCCTATCTTCGTATTTATCTGAACGTCTGCTGTAGCAACTAAAAAGAGAAATCGGCTCCATGTTATGTGGCGACTTGCGGCATATTTAAGTGAATTCGAGCCTGATATTAATAAACTCTTTAAAATGCATCAGATTTATCCTTCACATTGGTTGATAAGTTTTAAATTCAATGTCTTCCTGACTTGACCATGCCATGTTTTTCCCATGTTCCGTTTATTATTAAGAAATTATTGAACTATGACTTTTCACATTCAAACTTCAATGAACAATTTTTATTACTGGCATGGAGATGGCTTGCTAATTAACCGTCTGATATTTTAAAATGTTATTTTTACGTAATAGTTATTAACAGTGGCAACTTCCTTAAAAATAACAGTTCTCCCATCACTAATTATGAGCTTCAAGAATTAACACTACTGCTCACCGCAAGACTCCTCCCCCCTTGAACATAGCTTATAGAAAGCTGGATTTGAAATTAATTTACGATTATTAAATAGAAGCTGTGTAACGAAATAATTTATATCGCTTAGGTTCAAATTTTAGTTTTAGACAAACTACAACTGGAAAATAACTTATTTTTCTAAAAATGGGGTTATTATTCCATTTCTCCTTTTGTAAACTCCATTCGAAGATTGTATAATATGATATAATAATATGTTTTATGGATTTGTAATGATATTAACAGATTAATTTATTTTCTTTTCAGAGTAATACAATCATCTCATCCAGTATGTAATACAATAATGCTATTTGGAATCATTGTTTGTCTAACATCCGTGTACCTTCTTGGGCTCGATGGCAGATTCGTCTTTCCAGAAACATTTCCCGCCATTTGTCAGACACGGGCATGGCTCTTGGCAATCGGCTTTACATTGTCATTTGGTGCAATGTTTAGCAAAGTGTGGAGAGTTCACAGGTTAAGCACAAAAGCAAAGACCGATCCGAAAGTAAGAATGGTAAGAGATAATTTTTCAATAGTTGTGTATGTTGGTCTCGTTTCGGAATTTCTGAAGTAGCTCCTATACTATGAAACCTGGAGACATAAAACTCTGTTTAATTTTGAAACATGTATGTATCTAATATCTTTTTTTCTGGACAAAAATATCTTTTATATAATATAACATAATATATTTTTTCAACGAGATAAGTTTAACTCTCTCAAGACGGCGACTATTTGGAAAGATTTACCTCAAAGACTGCAGTTTTTGGAGCGATCTATGAACTACTGACCGATATATCTGTGAAAAAAAACATTGGAATGCCAAAAAAATACATGAAGTGAAGAGAAGTGCAAACAGAAAAATAATAAAATGGTATTCTAAACTGGTATATGGAACATGATCCTCTAACGACATTACATTACACCTGGCTGGGGCTGTCGGGTATCCATCAGCGACGAGTTATCCGACGGAATATTTCGACATCCAGCAAAACATTTTCTACGGGTACGCTCCGACCACCGTATGTCCAGGGTGTCCATTTTTCGATGTAATTGCAGGGTATCTCGGTTATTAGTAAATATAGAGACTTGCGGTTTTAATATTACTGTGCTACTTTTTCGTGAAGGAAAAGACGCCGCAAACAGATTTGTAATAGCTTTCTTAGTTTTTAAGCTACAGAGTGTTTTCGAAAATGTTTGCTTTTTGACCACCTCCTATATCTCGGTTATCCTTAAACTTATCAAAAAATTGAAAACTGCTTCTGAGAGAGTTTTTTAAGTATAATTCAGTGGCTTGCTTACTTTTTTTTTCTGGAAGTCTTACTTTTCGAGATTTAAAGCCAACATATGATTTTCTTGAATTAGTCACCCTATATATTTTTCTCTTATTTGATTGGGTTATTTGTACGCTTTTCAAAATTATATAATAGTTGAAAGTTACTATTAACAATATACGCACAAAAGGAAAAATTTATAAAATTATGGCTTGCTAATTAACATGAAACCATTGAAACAAACAAAAGAATATCTATCGGTTGTCTATTTATCCAAATGTATAGGCAAAAATATAGTTTTGTTAAAATACGTTTTTTTCTATTATTTCACTAAAGTTTAAAAAAATGTCGAAAATCTAGTAGTATGAAAATTTTGAAAATACGACATGTTAGTTTGGTTTATAGAGTGCCATGAAAATAGGTAAGTTTACAATCTTGTAGTTTAAATATCTAACTTATAGAGTTCTTATTTCCATCGATATCCAGAGAGAAGGCAGTCCAATCAAGTAAGATTTTCAACTTTAAAAATTAATTTAATTAAGAATCGATCATTTATAAAGCCAAGACCTAAATCATATATAATAAAGAGAATCGCAAAAGGGACGAAATGAACGTTATGGCTTTTCTAGAGGCACTAGAAGTTCGTGCAAAGTCATAGAAATAGATCCCATAGCAATAAAATATTGTCTAAAAAAATAATTAAATAAATATCATTTGAAACCCTATGAAGTAAAAATTGTGCACCATTTACGGACTGGGAGTGCTGTGCGACCACTTATTTTCTGCAACTGTATCTAAATCGAATACAAGTCGACAGGCAGTTTCCTACAAAAGTAATATTTTCTTATTTTATGAGCTCTGCACAGGCATTATCAATCTAAATGTTACTAGTAAATGTAATTAGTGCGTTTTTACATAATATTTATTTTAGCAGTAATGCCATATTCTTTTGTTTGCTTGAATGGTTTCATAGCCTACTAACCTAATTTTCTAAATTTTTCGATTTGTGCATTTATTGTCAATAATAACTATCAATCATTATATATTTTTGAAAAGCTTATAAATAGCCCAATCAAATAAGAAAAAAATATACAGGATGTCCTATTTAGGAAATCATATGTTGGCTTTAAATCTCAAAAAGTAAGACCTGCAGAAACAAGTAAGCGCGCCACTCAATTCTACTTGAAAAACTCTCTCAGAAACAGTTTTCAATTTTTTGATGAGTTAAAGGGTAACCGAGATACAGGGGGTGGTCAAAAAGCAAACAGTATTGAGAACACTCTGTAGCTTAAAAACTAAGAACGCTATGACAATTCTGTTAGCGGTATCTTTTGTTTGACGAAAAAGTGGTGCAGTAATGTAAAAACCGCAAGTCTCTATCTTTATTAGTTACCGAGGCACCCTGCAGTTACATCGACAAATGGACACCTTGTCCAGGGTTAGAGAGTTTTTTTAAGTACAATTCAGTGGCGTGCGTACTTTCTTTCTGCTTACTTTTCGAGGTTTGAAGCAAACATATGATTTTTTAAATGGGACAACATTTATTTCTTTCTCTTATTCGATTGGTCTATTTTTATGCTTTTCAAAAATATATAATAGCTGATAGTTATTATTAACAATAAGCGCACAAATCGAAAAATTTAGAAAATTAAGGTAGTTAACCATGACACTATTTAAACAAACAAAAGAATAACTACCTGTTATGACTGCTAGAATGAAGATATTGTTCCTTCAAAGTAGTGGACTGTATCTTCTTCTATTAAAACACCATACTTCAACAATAAGACTTATCTATTTTACTTTGAAAATGGTGTTACATTTTTTAATACTTAAAAATCTCTGTCAATTCGATTCTTCTCTGACATCGACATCTCAACAAAACAGCTCACCTTCGTCACCTTTATTCGTCATCTCATACAGGTGGGCGTGCTTCATAAAATGTATGGTTTGTGACGGAACCTGCCGCCCGCCTTGAAATACTTATTTCAATAAACAAAGACAAACAACATATTAACTACAAACATATTAAAACATTTTAAACATCATGTCTCATTAGGTTCGACTGGTAACACGCACAATTTTGTAACAGCGCGTTTACAGATGGAACGATCACCGCACTGTAAACTCACCACACGAGTTACATTATCGGAACCGGGATGCAATTCAATAACACGTCCAGTCTTCCATTTACAAACTGGCACATTGTCTTCTTTTATAAGTACCAAACTGCCATCCTTCCGCAAATTTGGAAAATTCTTCTTTCATTTTATTCTCGATTGTAACTCGGAAATATATTCCTTATTCCAGCGTTTCCAGAACTGTTGAACCATGCATTGTAAGTGTTGAAACGTACGAAGTCGATTTTCAGGTACATTGGTATACTCAGTCTCTGGTAGCGAAGTTAACGGTTTTCGCACCAAAAAATGTGCTGGTGTGAGCGGTGTCATATCTTGTGGGTCCGATGATAGAGGAGTCAATGGTCTAGAGTTCAGTACTCCTTCTATTTGAGTTAAAACAGTGCTCAGATCTTCGAAAGTAAGACTAGTGTCACCGACAACACGATTCAAATGAAATTTAATACTTTTAACACCAGCCTCCCATAAACATCCGAAATTGGATGCTCTAGGTGGCATAATTTCCTCAGACGATAACTCGGAAACTAGTTTATCAAAATTCAAACGTAAAAATTTTTGAAGAGTTGAGTTAGCGCCCACAAAATTAGTTCCATTGTCAGAGTAGATATGCAGAGGCTTACCACTTCTTGCAACAAATCGTTTAAGAACTGCAAGAAAAGCCTCACTAGTCAAGTCACTGACAACTTCTAAATAAACACACTTGGTGTTCATGCATATAAAAATACAAATATACCCCTTAAGTATCTTAGGATTTCTTGTTTTCCGATCCCTTGCCGAGATGGGACCCGCGTAATCAACTCCAGTATAAGTAAAGACTGGTTGAAATGCAGATACGCGATATTCCGGACGATTTCCCATAGAATAATTTATTGCAGTTGGATCTGCTTTAAAACATTTAACACAACGCCTAACTACTGTTCCAGCTATTCTGCGTCCAGAAATGGGCCAAATCCTTTCGCGAATTGTATACAATAACTGTTGCGGACCGCAATGTAACAAGGAGATGTGTAAATTATTCATAATTAGTGTTGTTGGGTAATGTTTGTTATGCAATATAATTGGTTGTTTTTGATCATTAGATACTCGAGCATTTTGAATTCTGCCCCCGACTCTAATTAATCCCATTTCATCGCAATAAGGCTTTAAACATCTGACAGCCAAAAATGGTGACGACGCACAACCATATGTTACAGTATTCAGTTCATAACATTCAATCTCACCATGAGGAATATCTGGATTCTTCCACAAAATCCTCTGATAGCTTCGCTCACTAGGATCTATGAGAACTTGCCTATACATTTTCGAGATAACCGCGTTAATCACGTACGAGTAACTAGGAAAACGTAATAAAATCGAAAGAAGATCCTGTTGAATAGTGGGTCCAACATGTTGTATTTCATTTAAAGATAAACCAGTGTCGCTTTTAGCTGAAGCATCAAAAACTACTCGAACCTTCGTCGTTAAACTAGAATCCTTAATCACGGGATGATGTGGTAAGTAATAACATGGTTTGGTATCACCTTTATCAATAGAAAAATCCCGCACCCTTGACATTTGATCCAAATGTTTATACTCCGTTAGAAAGTTCACATAATCATTCTTTAAACTTGGATTTTTGTTTAAACGTTTTTCAAGAAAACCTAAACGTTTAAGTGCTATATCCTTTGATATACCTAAATCGTTTTTATTGTCCTTAAAAGGATATTTTACAATGAATCGCCCGTCGAGAGGTCGACTATGGGTTTTTATAAAATGATCTTCACAAAATTGTTCAGATTTCGAAAAACAAGGTTGGTTGTCATGACATTCCTCCAATTCCCAAAAACGTGTAAGTTTTTCATTAATCGTCTGATCCAGTGAAAAACAAGTTATTACCTGGTTATTATTAGCGACATTAGAACTATCATAATATCCCCCAACAACCCAACCAAATCTCGTTTTTTGAAGAGTAGGAATTCCTTGTATACGAATTTGTTTCATCAACAATATTTTATAAAATATATCAACTCCCAACAAAATAACAATATCACTCTGGAGATTAAAAGACTCGTCCGCTAATTTCAAATTATCTGGAATACCCCAATTTGAAATATCAAAGGAGACTGTTGGAACCGATTGCGTTATTTTCGTTAGAACTAAACCAGAAATACGTTCGCTATAATCATTAATATTTGACATAAGCATAAGATTAACCTTAGAATTGGATGTAGTCGATAAAGCTTCTCCGATTCCCATAATTTGAAAATCAACAGACGACCTCTGTAAACCCAGTTTTTCCACTAAACTTTCAGTAATAAAATTGCTTTGCGACCCAGGGTCAAGTAATGCTCTAACAACGTGAGGCTTTCCCTGGTTATCCCAAACCTTAACATTCGCAGTTGCCAACACTGACAACGTCGCCGAACTGTTCAACGAGTGACCCGCAGTCGAGATATTTGCTGCCGGCACTGCCGGCGATTCCGCGCCATTTTCAGGAATATTTGGCGGTGGCCTATAATGGTTCTTCTCGACGGTGGTATTGCTTAAATGTAAAAGTGTGTTATGTTTGCCTCCACAAACACGACAAGAAAAATTATTTGAACAATTGCTTGTGTGTTTAAATTTAAAACAATTTGTACATAATTTCAATTCACTAATAGCAGCGATTCTATCCCGAACATTCATGTTTTTAAAAGCAAAACATTTATAAATTGAATGATTCCTTTTACAATAGTAGCAAGAAAATGTACCTTCTGTAGGTATAGAATGAAATCCTCTTAAATTCCCTTTATCCGGTTTAATATGTACGTCCTTTTTTGATGATTCTAATTTTTCTAATAACTGACATTTAGATTTTAAAAACGCGTTAATGTCAAGTAATTTTGGTAATTCCCCACTCGATATAGGATATGACTCCCATTCTCTACGAGTGGTTACGTCAAATTTACTTGTTAATAAATGCACAATCAAGGTATCCCAGTTGTCAGTGTCTTGACCCAAACTTTGCAGAGACCTTAGATTTTTCTGAAATAAATCATACAGGTTTCTAAGATCATTATGTGATTCTTTGACTACAATCGGGCAATCAAACAATGCCTTGACATAATTGTGTATATTGAGTCTTTTATTTTCATAACGATCCGAGAGAAGCGCCCAAGCTACAGAATAATTATCATTCGTAACTTGTAAATTTGCAACAACTTGAAGCGGTTCTCCCTCCAGATATGATTTTAGATAATAGAATTTTTCTACACGGCTTAAAGATGTGTTATCATGAACAATAGCCTGAAATGCATCTTTAAATTCGAGCCAATTTTCATAAGACCCATTAAAGGTTGGTAACTTTAAGGTAGGCAATTTGATTGATTGTCTAGTAGATTGCACAGACATGGTAAGCCCCGTAGCACTACCACAAATTAACCCTTGCCTGCCATTTGAAACTGTGTCACCATTTTCTGAGTCAGTATTATTATATCTAGCAATTAGCACCTTAATTTTACTAATCACTTCAAAATATTGCAATTCAAATTCATCACGTTCTTTACTTTCAACCTCTAATAGATTTTCGTTCTCATTTTGAGACTCACTCAATAATGACTCAATATCACCTTGAACATTTTCGAAGTGTGATAAAAGTGGTTTCGCCCTATCTAGCCTAACTTCTAACTGACCCACATCCAAATCCGTGAGGTTATTTGGATCGACTGAGTGATAATAACGGCTAATTCTAGTGAGTTGGTTTTTTATATTACCGCGTTTTAATTTTAATTTGTTTAGCTCAGACATTGTTAAATATTAAAAACACTAGACAAACTTACCAAGATCACGCACCGTAATAAAACAAATAAGTAGACCAAATCTAATAAGGAACGGACTTACTTTGACAAATAGCTCATTGAACTTCACCTAGCCATTAAGCGATCGGTATCTTGTTTATAAAACTACTGTCTTCCGGAGATCCGGACTGGAATATAGCTGACTGCTAACAGGTATAGGTAATAGGTATCATCTGCCGACAAGCCAAGATGCAAATAAGCTGACTGCTTACAGGTATAGGTAATAGGTATCGTCTGCCGACAAGCCAAGACGCAATTATACTAAAACATAAATACGGATTATTCACTTCATCCGTCTCAATTGGACCAAAATGTTCCTTCAAAGTAGTGGACTGTATCTTCTTCTATTAAAACACCATACTTCAACAATAAGACTTATCTATTTTACTTTGAAAATGGTGTTACATTTTTTAATACTTAAAAATCTCTGTCAATTCGATTCTTCTCTGACATCGACATCTCAACAAAACAGCTCACCTTCGTCACCTTTATTCGTCATCTCATACAGGTGGGCGTGCTTCATAAAATGTATGGTTTGTGACGGAACAGATATTATGTAAAAATACACTAGTATTGAATTTTTAAAATACATACCTAAGGTATTAACAACAATAAATAAATGCAGGAAAAATAAAAACCAAAAATTGAATAATTTTATAAATATTGTTCTAAATTATTGCCGTTCTCCCTAACACAATATGGACACAGCTAAGTGCCTGAATGCTTGGTTGACAGTCCTCCTAAGACGTTCTTTATCGGGATGTCCACTGCCATATACTGTAACCACAAATGCTTTCTTATGGGACCTTTACTGATGTGTCCAATAAGAGAGCCTTGCAATACTCACATTTACCACGGTAGCTCAGTTCGTTCAGGGCAATGGGTTCCCTTCAGATGATTTTAAGTCTAATTTGAGCTTGTCCTTCCACTATTTAGAAAAGAAGAAAAAGTAATGTAGGGCGCCAAGTATTTTTTTTAGAAAAATACTAAAAAATATGAAATGTAAGTTTTTAAGAGCAAATAGAAATTAAATTAAGCCTTGTTTGTTGTTGCCGCACAATAAAACGATAATATAAATCAATAAATACTATTTATTACAATAACCAGAAGCACTAAGCTTCTCGTGACATTTCGCGACTTAAAAATAAAAAAATTGTCAAATTTTAGTTAAAACTACTATTATGTTTAAAAATGAAAATTTCAAGCTATTCTGATAATATTGCCTCGTATAAGAATTGTTCACATTTGCTGACAAAGTTAATCAGGAGTCATAGAACGTGACTTACTTAGATCGCTTCTGCCTGCCTCACGTCGTGAAATGTGGCGAGTTACGGAGAGGTATCTCCAGGTGCTTGCCTCTGTGATAGCGTGTCTCAATGGCGGTTCTAGGCGATTTAGATCTGTTGCTTGCTCACGTCTCCATGTCCTGTTAAGTGCAAAGAAAAAAAGAGAAGCAGTGTGTGTTCTTATGTAAATGGGCAATATGTCTCAAAACGCACTCTACTGAAGATTTTGACTTATTAAGTGATAAATTAAGAAGAAAATTAATTGCGAGAAAATATACACTAGAACTGGTCTTCAAAACCTTAATATCTACTCATGCAAGAGCTGTATACATAATTAAATAAATTGGTGGAGAGAGCTACGTCTCCTCCAATAGTATATAAAAAAAGAAATATTTAAATTAATGAGGGCATTGACCCTTCACATAAATTATGCGTACTTATCATGTACGAGAGGATTCCTTAATCCTTAACAATTGTAAGAAAGGAAATTATGCTTATAAAAAAATGTAATATAAAAAATATACAAATAGTCTCGACAACCCTGAGTACTATTCTTAAATGGGTGTGTTCCACCATGCAATGAAAATTTAAATTTAAATATTATTGAAAAAAATGAAGCCTGGAAATACCTTGCCTTTCAAGCTTAGCATTTGATTAATTATTGAAATTATTCTAAAGTTACTGGAAAATATATTTACAGTGAAGGTTTATCCTTCAGGATATAATATGCTATATATACAAAAGAAGATAAGACAAAATACAGGACACAAGAAATATCCAATCAGTGCCCAACCAAAGCCCCTAATGGTTGGTAGGCATCATCATTTGGATGTGACCTTTATTTTACTCAAAAAAGATAAGGAATACAAAACGAAAACTTGAGTTTTAAAGCAGGTATGTACAGAAAATTTGCTGATCTTAGGGAGCAGCTTAAACACGTGGTGAGGTAAGAAATTTGCCAGTAAGCATTTGGTCATGAAATGTGAAATATTTGAGTGATAAAAAAAGAGAAAAAACGCCGTGCACCAAATTTAGAGAGAAAAGATAGGAGAAGCCCCTTTGACCCGAGTGACCGAGGGCTGAGCACGCGGATTAGGTATCAGGTGAGTTGGTTAACGTATTTTAAAAATTTGGCATGACGCCAATACCAAAAGTGCCCAAAATAACGAATTTCAACTCACCTGAATGCCCTAACGTCCTCCACCGTCGTCAAGTCACTCGTGTCCTCAGGTCTGCTTGGAATAAATCTGCCTGACGTTCGTTCAGCCTGGCTACGTTGCTAACGTCCGTGCAGCTAAAAGAACATAAAGATCACGGCAGAAAAAAGTTTCTAAAAAATATTTCATACACGTGCAATGTGCATCATAGGAAGGCAAGAAAAGATAAATTTGATTACTGTGCACAAAAAAAAGAAGGTGGTTTAGCTACCGTAAATTTAAATGAAATAATCACTAAATTATTTAATTCAGGTACACTATTATTTCAAGTTTGGAAGTACATCCAAATAGGAAAGATATAAAAAAAAAGATATTATATTTCTTAAGGTAAGAGATAAGAGAAAAAATGACCAATTGCTTACCCCAAATTCTGGGAACGTCTCTTCTGGACAAAGGATTGGAATCGAGAGTGAGTCCAGTAAAATTTCACCGATCGTTAGCACTGAATTTAGTCGAAATTGATTTTTACGCTATTGCCAACTCGTTTTTCCCAGTACAAAAAAAATGGATTATAATATTACTTAAAATACTAAATAATAATGAATTGTTTCAATAACCTACTTACAAACAATATCGTACTCGGAAATGTACAAAGTATTACTTAATAAATCATTAATTCATCGAATAATTAATTAATCTTATTCAAAGTTATTTAACTATTATATTCCTGCGGGTTAAATTTTGCTACCTCCGGCAACATTGTCCCTACGACCGATCGTCTATTGATTTTCGTGCGCAGACAATAGCGATATAGTATTTCATGCGGTGACGAGGGAGAACACAAATACTGCTAGATATGAATATAACGCTCAAAACTTGTAAAGCCTATCCTATACTACTGAAAAATTAAATATTTATATATACAAGAGCGAAGCGTGTAACGACCATAAACAGGTGTTTATTTTTTCGTTACACACCCCCTGAAGCAGGTAAAAAAAAATTTTTTCACCAAAAGAAAAATTTTTTTTATTAAATTGAACACCTTTCCCGACCTAATTCTCAGAGCTCATCCTCAGAGATGTCGGACTCTGGTGAATCATCTGAAACTAAATCTGCATAATTTGGTTTCAAATCTTTGGTGTGCCATTTCCCTAAATTATTTCCATTTTCCGCAGTTAATTCATACACCAATGGAGAAATAACTTTGGACACAGTACAAGGTATATATCGCGGAGCTAATTTTGCGGAAAAATCACTTATTGCTTTGGAAAGTACATAGTTTTTCTTCCAAACCTTATCTCCTAATTTAAAAACTTGAGGTCGCCTCCTGAGATTATAATTATGTGAATTTTTGAGATAAGCATTTTTTAATTTTTTCCTAACATCTTCATAAAGTTTTGAAACTCCTTGTGCATCGTTCAGCCTATGCACTTTGTCGCCGATATTTACAATATTATTTGCATTATCTGCAATTTTACCATAAAAATCTCCTTTCACAGGAATATTCCTACAAAAGTTTAAAAAATTTGGGGAATATCCGGTTACGTCATGTTTTGCGGAATTTATAGCGTGCGCAATCTTATAAATGTTTTTGTCCCAATCTTTATGATTCTCATTTATAAAACATCTAATAGTAGATACCACGACTTTATTTGCCCTCTCCGTATGATTTACCTGAGGATGATACCTGGCATTGTACCAGACCTTTTGAACATCATAATTTTTGAGAAACTGCTTAAATTCGTTACTAGTAAACTGTGACCCATTATCACAAGCAAAAATTTGGGGTACACCAAAATTTAAAAAAATTACATTTTCTAAAAATTTAATTATTGACCTAGTAGTAGCCTTGGCAACCGGATTAACATGTACATATTTAGTAAACCAATCAACAACCACTAAGACATACTGATACCCATTTTTTGATCTTGGATAAGGTCCAATTAGATCTGCACTAAGTAATTGATAAGGAAAATTTATATCTTTATAAAGTCCCATTAATCCCGCTTGAGGTAAATTAGAGGGTTTATTTGCTGCGCACGTTTGACATTTCCTAATATATTTATAAACGCATTTTCTCATATTCGGCCAATAATATAACTCTGAAATTTTTGCAAAAGTTTTAGATAGGCCAAAATGACCAGAGGTTTCATTATCGTGACATGACTTCAGAATAGCTTGCCTGTTCGCCGTGGGAACGACAATTTTCCAGTCCGAAACATTACTAACTAGGGGAAGCTTGCTAAAGACATGTTTATACAGGGTGCTGTCCTTAACTAAAAATGAGGGATACGACTCTGGAGAATTCGTGACATTTTCCAGCATATCTCTATACCATTTATCATGTACAAAATCAGATATATTTATGATCGACACATCAACATTAGAACGAGATAAAGCATCTGCAACGATATTCAACGCGCCTTTACGATGCTCAATGTCATAATTATACTGGCCCAATTTAACTAACCAACGGGCAAGTTTTGGAGAAGGATTTGCTAAATTACATAACCATATTAAAGAAGCATGATCCGTGATTATTTTGAATTTAGAACCTTCAACATAACCTCTAAAATGCTCTACTGCTGAAACGACTGCGAAAAGCTCCTTCTCCGTGGTAGTCCACTTTCGTTGACACTTATTTAGCGTCTTACTATAGTAGGCCACAGGATGCTCAAGACCATCTTCTATCTGAAATAAAGCTGCCCCGATTCCACTATCTGATGCGTCACAATGAATTATGAACGGCTTCGAATAGTCTGGACTGGCTAATACTGGAGCGGTCGTCAAACACTGCTTAATTTTTAAGAAAGCATCCTCTGCTTCAGAAGTCCAAGTAATCAATTGTCCCTTTTTTCTACCATGAAGAAGATCAGTAATAGGGGAACATAGTGAAGAAAAGTTCTTCAAGAAACGACGATAATAACTAACTAAACCTAATAAGCGTCTAATCTGCGTAGTGTTCCTAGGAGTGGGGTAATCTACAACTGCCGAAACTTTTTCTGGGTCCGTCCTTAGTCCATATTGATCGACCAGAAAACCTAAGAATTTTAACGAAGATCTACAAAAATGAGACTTTTCAAAATTTATTGTCAACCCTGCATTCTTCAAACGCTCATATACTTTTCTCAAAATCTCAATATGTTTTGAAAAGGTGCTCGTAGCAATAATAATGTCGTCAATATAATATTCGCAATACGGCTCCAGAGCTGGTCCTATCACTTGGTCCATCAGTCGGCACATGGTTTGTGAGCTGCAAGATAAACCGAAAGGCATAACACAAAATTCAAATAAACCACGACCATGTACAGCGAATGCAGTTTTTGGACGCGACTCTGGTTCCAAGGGAATCTGAAAAAATGCCTGTTTCAGGTCTATTGTAAACAAAAACTTAGCATCTCTTATTTTATTCAAGGTATTTTCAATTAAAGGGAGGGGATAACTGTCACGTGACGTTACACCATTTAATTTTCGTCCGTCAAAACAGACTCGGAATGTGTCATCTGACTTTTTTACTAGCCATAATGGACTACAATACGGGGAACTAGAAGGCTGTATTAAACCGAATTTTAACATTTTATCCACCTCTTTATTTAAATGCTGTTGCATAACAGGAGATAATGGATATTGCCTTTGTTTAAACGGTTTCTTATCGATAAGCTCGATTGAATGACTCAATAAATGCGTCCTACCTAACCTATCTTCGGGAGCAATACTTTTAAATAATTTCATTACTTCTTGAATTTGAGATTTTTCTATACGTGATAATGATTCCAATGACTGAATTGCATTCACCACCGATATAGAGATTTCATTCATTTTATATGAACCTTTTGCCATATCTAAACTAATCTCAAATTTTCTTAGAAAATCTACACCTAGTATTAATTTATGTTCCACCGAAGGAATAACTAACACCCTAAGCTCTTTGCAAATATTATTTACAGTAATATGTACATCTATATAACCTAGAAGTTCCTGAGGGCTACCATCAGCAGTGGTAATTTTTAGCTCATTATCATGAATTAAAGGTTTTCCTAACTTTTTGATAATTCCTAAGCCTAAATTACCCAAAATAGTGGCATTACTACCAGTGTCTACTAAAGCTAATATATTTTCACTATTTACACTAACATTTATATAAGGCCTATTATCATTTCCCTTTTTAATAAAAACCGGGCTTAATGAAGCTACTCTTGGAGAGAAAAAATTTTTCACGACATCTAACCACTTAACCCAATCTGAATTCTGCACGTTTACTTCCGTGACTTGTTTTTGACATTTTTGTCCTTTTTGTGGACTTGAGAATTTTGATTTTGAGGTAGAGGCGGAGGTGGTTGGTTTGGATCGAAAAGCTCTAAAAAATTACTCGAGTCAGAATTATCCGAAGGCAATCGTTGGTTATGAAAAGCTCGATTTTCATTAGAAGTCGAAGGTATACTTAACATAGTATTTTGTAAATTTCCATAACTTTGTTTTCCGTTACATTTAGGGCAGGCGGTTTTATTTACCCCTTCCAAACCACAACCGAAACAAAATATTCTTTTTTGCCTGCGGCATTCTCTATGGCTGTGCCCCTCCTTAAAACAGTTCCAACATTTTAAAGCAGATACTTGTTTAGCAAACTGAAAATTTTGTTTCCTGCCATCATCTGGCCTTGAAAAATTTCTATTTCTGTCAGAATGTGATTCATAAAAATTTGGACAACTTAAGTCCGGTTCAAGATAACTACAATTTTTATTTACAATAGGCGGTTTATACCTTTCTGACCAAGTCAGTGACTCTTCTACCTTTTTACACTTAACAACTAATTCATCAATAGTATCTATATCTAATAAAGCTAACTGCGATACATAATAAGGCAATAAATTCCTACGAATTCTATCTACTATAATTTTTTCCGAGGGTTTTTCAGTCAATCTATTAAACAAACCTTCCATATTCATTATATACAAGGAAACTTTTTCATTAGGGCCCTGAGTTCTACTCCTAATTTCATCTAATAAATTTTCGTCATAGTTATAAGGCAGAAAGTCATCTTTTAATTTTTGAGTTAGCTGATCCCAGCTTTGAAATCTAGCTTTATTATTATTGTACCAAGTCCAAGCTTGCGATTTGAATAAATCCCCTGCACTTTTAAAAAGGTCATCCTTATTTACGCCCCTGGCTATTCTCATGGACTCTACTTTTTCCAAAAATGAAATAACCGATTCTTTATTTGTAGTTCCGGTAAAATAAATATTCCATTTATAAGGCAATACGGGCTTAGAAGAATATTGGAAATGATTAAAAGTAGGATCTGAAATCGGAGAGTGAGGTGTTGATGTTAGCGGTATAATTTTTTGATCAAAATCACCCTCTAAATTTAATAATTGTAATCTTACCTTTTTTTGTTCGCTTTGCTGCGCGTCGGATTCAGTTTTAATCCTCGAAATCCTGCCTGAAATATGAAATAACCTAGAAATAAGCCGTTTATAACCTACATCCAAAACATCGCCGTTAAACTTGTCTACCAAACTCGCGATTTCATCTAACGATTGCTTTGTTTCAGTCCTATCAATATCAAACTCATAACACTCAACTATCGGGCAAAAACTACGATCGCTATTTTCCTGACTTAAAAGACCCCTTAATGTTTTTCGTTTTTCGTCACAATCACCTTGTGGTTGTACGTTTCTAATCTTAATTTCATAATTTAATTCCCATACTTTAAGAAAACCAGGATCCATCCCGTATTTAATTTTAGGCAGGTTAGCCATTTTTACAATATTACAATATACTGAGTATGGCAATAGTGCAACAAAAACTTATAAAATTCGTAAAAATGCAATCCACAATGCTAACGAATCGTGAAATAATACTTCAAAATAAAATGCTAAGTATAACACTCGTGATCAAGGTTGTCAGACTTTAAATTTTTATTGCTTGGCAACAGGCATAAATTTTAATAAAACCAAATAAAATACAAGAAAGTAGTGGAAGAATTTTGCAACTATTCAAAATCATATAAATTTAAAGCTAAGTTTAAAAGTTTTAAAGGTCGGGCCCACGTTGGTAGCGTCAAACTTGTGTAACCACAAATGCTTTCTTATGGGACCTTTACTGATGTGTCCAATAAGAGAGCCTTGCAATACTCACATTTACCACGGTAGCTCAGTTCGTTCAGGGCAATGGGTTCCCTTCAGATGATTTTAAGTCTAATTTGAGCTTGTCCTTCCACTATTTAGAAAAGAAGAAAAAGTAATGTAGGGCGCCAAGTATTTTTTTTAGAAAAATACTAAAAAATATGAAATGTAAGTTTTTAAGAGCAAATAGAAATTAAATTAAGCCTTGTATGTTGTTGCCGCACAATAAAACGATAATATAAATCAATAAATACTATTTATTACAATAACCAGAAGCACTAAGCTTCTCGTGACATTTCGCGACTTAAAAATAAAAAAATTGTCAAATTTTAGTTAAAACTACTATTATGTTTAAAAATGAAAATTTCAAGCTATTCTGATAATATTGCCTCGTATAAGAATTGTTCACATTTGCTGACAAAGTTAATCAGGAGTCATAGAACGTGACTTACTTAGATCGCTTCTGCCTGCCTCACGTCGTGAAATGTGGCGAGTTACGGAGAGGTATCTCCAGGTGCTTGCCTCTGTGATAGCGTGTCTCAATGGCGGTTCTAGGCGATTTAGATCTGTTGCTTGCTCACGTCTCCATGTCCTGTTAAGTGCAAAGAAAAAAAGAGAAGCAGTGTGTGTTCTTATGTAAATGGGCAATATGTCTCAAAACGCACTCTACTGAAGATTTTGACTTATTAAGTGATAAATTAAGAAGAAAATTAATTGCGAGAAAATATACACTAGAACTGGTCTTCAAAACCTTAATATCTGCTCATGCAAGAGCTGTATACATAATTAAATAAATTGGTGGAGAGAGCTACGTCTCCTCCAATAGTATATAAAAAAAGAAATATTTAAATTAATGAGGGCATTGACCCTTCACATAAATTATGCGTACTTATCATGTACGAGAGGATTCCTTAATCCTTAACAATTGTAAGAAGGGAAATTATGCTTATAAAAAAATGTAATATAAAAATATACAAATAGTCTCGACAACCCTGAGTACTATTCTTAAATGGGTGTGTTCCACCATGCAATGAAAATTTAAATTTAAATATTATTGAAAAAAATGAAGCCTGGAAATACCTTGCCTTTCAAGCTTAGCATTTGATTAATTATTGAAATTATTCTAAAGTTACTGGAAAATATATTTACAGTGAAGGTTTATCCTTCAGGATATAATATGCTATATATACAAAAGAAGATAAGACAAAATACAGGACACAAGAAATATCCAATCAGTGCCCAACCAAAGCCCCTAATGGTTGGTAGGCATCATCATTTGGATGTGACCTTTATTTTACTCAAAAAAGATAAGGAATACAAAACGAAAACTTGAGTTTTAAAGCAGGTATGTACAGAAAATTTGCTGATCTTAGGGAGCAGCTTAAACACGTGGTGAGGTAAGAAATTTGCCAGTAAGCATTTGGTCATGAAATGTGAAATATTTGAGTGATAAAAAAAGAGAAAAAACGCCGTGCACCAAATTTAGAGAGAAAAGATAGGAGAAGCCCCTTTGACCCGAGTGACCGAGGGCTGAGCACGCGGATTAGGTATCAGGTGAGTTGGTTAACGTATTTTAAAAATTTGGCATGACGCCAGCACCAAAAGTGCCCAAAATAACGAATTTCAACTCACCTGAATGCCCTAACGTCCTCCACCGTCGTCAAGTCACTCGTGTCCTCAGGTCTGCTTGGAATAAATCTGCCTGACGTTCGTTCAGCCTGGCTACGTTGCTAACGTCCGTGCAGCTAAAAGAACATAAAGATCACGGCAGAAAAAAGTTTCTAAAAAATATTTCATACACGTGCAATGTGCATCATAGGAAGGCAAGAAAAGATAAATTTGATTACTGTGCACAAAAAAAAGAAGGTGGTTTAGCTACCGTAAATTTAAATGAAATAATCACTAAATTATTTAATTCAGGTACACTATTATTTCAAGTTTGGAAGTACATCCAAATAGGAAAGATATAAAAAAAAAGATATTATATTTCTTAAGGTAAGAGATAAGAGAAAAAATGACCAATTGCTTACCCCAAATTCTGGGAACGTCTCTTCTGGACAAAGGATTGGAATCGAGAGTGAGTCCAGTAAAATTTCACCGATCGTTAGCACTGAATTTAGTCGAAATTGATTTTTACGCTATTGCCAACTCGTTTTTCCCAGTACAAAAAAAATGGATTATAATATTACTTAAAATACTAAATAATAATGAATTGTTTCAATAACCTACTTACAAACAATATCGTACTCGGAAATGTACAAAGTATTACTTAATAAATCATTAATTCATCGAATAATTAATTAATCTTATTCAAAGTTATTTAACTATTATATTCCTGCGGGTTAAATTTTGCTACCTCCGGCAACATTGTCCCTACGACCGATCGTCTATTGATTTTCGTGCGCAGACAATAGCGATATAGTATTTCATGCGGTGACGAGGGAGAACACAAATACTGCTAGATATGAATATAACGCTCGAAATTTGTAAAGCCTATCCTATACTACTGAAAAATTAAATATTTATATATACAAGAGCGAAGCGTGTAACGACCATAAACAGGTGTTTATTTTTTCGTTACAATACCATGTTTTGTAAATAGCCCCCATAGGAAATAATCCAAAACTGATAAATCTGGTGACCGTGGAGGCCACCTTACGGGCCCTATCATCTTATCTGGAAAATTAGTTTTTAAGAATGGACGAACTAAATGAGCATTATGCGCAGGTGCCTCGTCTTGTTTAAATATTATTTAAAGACACGTGATCTAATAATTCTGGAATAACATCTTCTAAACGTTGTAAATATCTGTTTGCGGATAATGTTCATTCACAAATTCGGTATCTTATTTGCCTCCTCAAAATAAAACAAGCTACAATAAAACCAAACCGTCCTTGCTGTTCCCGTTCAAATATTAAATGTTCGTTAACTGGTGATCAATATCTTGTATTATTGCGATTGAAAATGCCTGAGCTCGTAAAATAAGACTCGTCGGACCATATTACTTTTGTAGCAAACTGCCTGTCGACTCGTATTTGATTTAGGTACCAGTTGCAAAAAATAAGTCGTCGCTCAGCATCCCCAGGATGTAAATGGTGCACAATCTTTACTTTATAGGGTTTAAAATTATATTTATTTAGTATTTTTCGGGCACGACATTTTATCACTCCGACATCTCATTCTATGATTCTGCACGAAGTTCTAGAATGTGCCTTCAGACAAGCCATACCGTTAATTTTGTCCATTTCGCGATTCCCTTTCAGGGTGTTTCAGAATAAGATGCTGATCCTTAACGGTGTGAATCCTTAGGTAATTTTAAGAAGAAAAGTTCAAATTAACATATATCCTTAACCTATCAACTTTTGAACTACAGGGCGTTAAAGTTTTAAGAAAAAAATTGTTTTTCTATCATAATTTTAACAACTTCCTAGCTATTTTTATGAGTTTTTCACACATGCCCTCTAAGCATCAATAGCCATTTTTTCGTGTAGAAAAATTTTAAAATTTTTTAACCAGTGGCGTCCTGAAAGGGTTGGGACTAGACATTTTGGAAAAATATTATGTACGCCACTGCTTTTTCTCAAGATAAAAATTATTTTTAAAATACTCATTCATTTTAGGCCAAATTTAATATCTTGCCTTTTTATCGTCCGACAAACAGTTTCCGACAAAAAAAATAAAAAGCATTAAATGCGCATTCGCTATATGCCTATGGTTTCTGACAAGTAGGCTATGAACTTTGTTAAGGAAACAATGACAATAACGAAATATTTAATGCCAAATAGTTTTGACATCTATTTATTTATGTACACGGCTTTCCACTTAACTTAAATTTTAAAAACGTAATACTTTTTAAACGTATAAGTGTCATGGTAAATTTAACAAATGTCGAGTTTGCGGATATGCATCACCTGTACAGGCTTGCTGACGGCAGTGCATTCGATGCCAGACGATTATACCAAGAGCGTAATCCAAATAGAATAGTTCCGGATGCACGAACGATTTCAGGAACTCACAGAAAGGTATGTGAAACGGGATCTTTTGAAACAAAAAACTACTTAAAAGGGGCACACCAAACTACACGAACACAATCGTGGCCACCTAGATCCCCTGATCTAAACAGTCTAGATTTTTTCCTGTGGGGACATCTGAAAACGTTGGTTTACAGCATCCCAATAAATACTGAAGAGGAGTTGAGAAACCGCATAATAGTTTGATTCGACACTATCAGGAATACTCCAGGAATTTTTCAAAGGGTATGAGACTCAATAAGGAGAAGAGCTGAAGCATGCATTCTTGCAGGTGGTGGCCGCTTTTAACAGCTAATCTAAATTATTTTCGTTTTTAGTCCAAACCCTTTCAAGACGCCACTGGTTAAAAAATTTTAAAATTTTTCTACACCATATAATGGCTATTGATGCTTAGAGGGTATGTGTGAAAAATTCATAAAAATAGCTAGAAAGTTGTTAAAGTTAGGATAGAAAAACAATTTTCTTAAAACTTTAACGCCCTGTAGTTCGAAAGTTGATAGGTTAAGGATATATGTTAATTTAAACTTTCCTTCTTAAAATCACCTAAGGATTCACGCCGTTAAGGATCAGCATCTTATTCTGAAACACCCTTTAATATAGGTCTTGACTTTGTAAATGATCCATTATTTGTTAAATTAATTTTTAATCTTGAAAAATATTACTTGATTTTGCTGCCTTCTCTTTGGATATCTATGAAAGTCAGAAGTCTATAAGTTAGATATATAAATACAAGATTGTAAACTTACCTATTGAAATATAGCTCAGCGCATTCGCCCAAGTTTTCATTGCACTCTATAAAGCAAACTAACATGTGGTGTTTTTCAAAATTTTCATGTACTTTATTTTCAGGCATTTTTGCAAACTTTAGTGACATGTACCTTAACAAAACAATATTTAGCTTATGACAGGTACATATTCATTTGTTTGTTTCAATGGTTTCACGGCCTACTACTCCAATTTTCTAAATTTTTCGATTTGTGCGTTTATTGTTAATAATAACTATCAAATAAGAGAAAATATATAGGATGTTTCATTTAGAAAATCATATGTTTGCTTCAAATCTCTGTAGCTTAAAACCTAAGAAAGCTATTACAATTCTGTTTGCGGCGTCTTTTGCTTCACGAAATAGTAGCAAAGTAATGTAAAAATCACAAGTCTCTATCTTTACTAATTACCGAGATACCCTGCAATTACATCGAAAAATAGACACCCTGTACATAAAGTTCAGTTTTTAAAGGCGCCGCGTATAAACGGCACCAGTTAAAAGAAATTAATTTTGAGCTTTGGAAGGGTAAGGTGAACGTTAATATTATTATTGAATAGAACTTGAGTCTTATTTTTTTTTGATAACTTAAACGTCAATTAGATTCCCAGTTCTTATCCTAATAAATTAAAATTATATAAAATATTAGCAAATAAAATAAGCTCATGGTATTTTAGGGAAATTGCCTGATTCAAAGTCATAATTAATTAAAACATTAAAGAAAAACGTCACACACAAAAACATTTTTTTTGTGAGACTCGTTTAAATTTACATTTCATTTCGGTCGCACAAGCCAGATATTGGAAGTAAACTAAATTCCTACGGTAAGATCTGACCATTCCGAGCAGGACAAGGGCTGTTTCATTCTGGCAGTATGATAGCCAATACGAAGGATGGACGCATCAGAGAAACTACTTGTTGCGCGCATAATTAAACGCGACAGTAAAAAATACCAAAATAGACTGGTATAAAATATCAAAGTCGTAAACGTCAACGGAGCAATGGAATAATATGTCATAAAGCTGCCTGAAATGATCATTAATTTTATTATCTGGCGGAATACAAAAAATGATTTCTGCCGTCCCAGTGAGAAACGCAGTAACTCTGTAAACTATAGTTTAGAGTAAAGCAGCGCCAAACCAATATGTAAAATGTATTGCATTCTAATGGTTTTCGTAAAACTTTTTTTATGGTATTTTAAAACATAAGCAGTATAAACTATTATCATGCATATATAGTTCCATTTTATGATTTCTTTAAAAAAATATTTAAGATAATGCGTTTTTATTTAGTACACTGTCATGCATACCCATGGCATCTCCTAGTAAAAAATGCAGTAAATCGTTCATTTAACCGATCTTACTGCAGTTATTTCTAGTAACGTTTAATATGCCGCAATTGAGTAGATTGCCAAAAACGGTATATTTATCCTACATTTTAGGTAGTCATGAATAAGGCGGATGAAATTTCTGTAATAAATATAAAAAAAATATAATATAAAATAGTGATTACAACATTTACATCTGTAAAAAGTGCAAAGCCAAAGAAAATACGACGTATCTAAATACACCTGTTTTCATCTAACTGACAGTGATATAAAATGAAAGAATTGTGGTTCTTAAACAGTTTATAAGTATTTATTAAGTTTGACTGGTCTACAAAACAGAAAAAATACATGCAAGTGAGCACACGTTGCTTAATCAAATGACTTATTTAAGTCATTTGAGTCTTTACTCCCTTCCATATTTTCTCAAAATACTCTTCTTTCATGGCTCATAAGGGGACATAATTTTTTTTAATATGACATCTTCTTTTTCTTTTGTAATGCCTCTTGATGTGACTTGGCAAGGGGGTGCTGCAACAAACCCATCTTTTTCTTGTTTAGCTTTTAGAAAATTAAGTAGAATTTGCTTGGAGATATCATAATTAGTCGTATGCTTTAAGGAATAGTTTCCCTGTTCTGCAAGGATCGTTGTTATATCCGCTATGTATGGACGTGGTTGAATCTTTCTAACTTTAATTTGTGACGAATCCAGCTATAAAATGTATTTAATTTTATTTCAAGCATAATTATTGTTTCGCACTCTCACATTTCTCGTGACCTAGTTTGGTAAAAGATATGTTTTTTGACTTTACTTCCATTCTGTACAATTCATAGAAACACTTTAAGTTTCGATTTTTCTCTAAAAAATCTTGATACATAAGCATCACTGAGATGTCACTTGGAAGGTAGAGGATACCTTTATTAGCGTGTTCCCTTTTATTTTACCTTATGATTGCTTTTTCCTGAAAAAGATATATTATGATTAGAAATACTTTAACTTGTGACTACAGTCAGCAAAAGTACTTTCACGGATTCGAGCAAAAAGTAAGGATTCCTGACGGGACATGGTGACTAAATATTAAATCCATAGCAACGCCAATCCAACTAAGATACTTTTGCAAACTATAAATTCTTAATAGAATTTGTTGCATTCACTCAAAGAAATATGATAATTTAAAGATTAATTTGAATTTTAACGTTTGAAGAAAAAAACATGATAAATAGGAGAAAAAATATGTCTTCTTTATCTGGCTGTGCTGCATAATGACAGATAATATATACCTAATATCATGTCTACGGAAGAAAAGCAATACAAAAAATATTTACAAAAATTACGCAGTGCCCATTTTCAGTTCAATCTTTATTAAAAATATTTTATATGATCCCTTGCCTATACATTCTGAATTACCCCGTTTAAAAATTGAACTACTTACCCTACTGTAATAATAACATCACTGAAACTTAAGCTGAACACTTCCTCGGCACGTGAATGATGCGCGGCTGCAGGCTTGTGAATAAGAAAAACTGTTAAATTGGCGCTATTTACCGATCACTGCATTTTGCTTGCAAAGCGTGACGTTACCTGGTTGGAATATTACTAGACATAGCAGTAAATCAAGCTTCACCGGATTGTTACTGCATTATCGCTTTGCAAAGTTTCTTTGCTGCGTTACTTGTTAGTAATCGCTGACGTTTTTCAATCCGCATACTTGGAAAAACTGTAGTAATTTATATTTTACTGCATTTTTTCTTAGAACCATGAGATTACTGCGTTTTAAATTTGCAACCCAATACGTTGGATGTTGTTAATAATTGTTATCAAAGCAGCAACCCTGCGAATACTGCGTTTTCTATTAGAAATGGGGAGTTACTGCATTTTCTTTACTACTGGGATTACGTATGAGTGACAATAATTGTTACTGCAAATATTTTTTTGCGATTTTAAGCAAAAAAAATGCTTTTTGAAAAAAACTATTTTGTTAAGCAACTAGTGATGATTTCAATAACTACGATTAAATAAAAATCAAAAAATCCAAAAAATCGACTTTACTGCGTTATTGGTTGGGACGGCAGATTTGTCTTCTGACTTCTTAATTTTGTTTTGCCGTATTTTACTTTTATGTACACTAAAATAATACATAGGAAAGTGGAAATCAATAGGGTTATAAATGTTATAAAAATGCATTCCTTTCGCAAAATGGGTGATCATTCAGGACAATTATTAGTGAAATTTCTATTCATATTAGCAGACGATTTTCCTAATGGTCAGTTTTAGTCAAAATCAATTCAAGCTCAGTTGCCGGCCTTCCATAAATGTCAAATGTAGTTGCGAGAAGTTTAGTGAGTGTTTAAAATGCGTTGACTCGGAGTCGTGGCGCCGGATGCACTGTAACATATTGACTTCGCAGGGTAAGACGAAAATTACTTATTTACTGAATAGAGCAGAGCGTTTCTTAATAATAATGTTTCGGTTTTGTATCTGCAACAAAAGTTAGTAACTAATTAAATTTTATAAATAAGTGAATAGTGACTTTATACTGTTTCATTGATTAGAGGTACCTAACAGTACGTATTGAACGATCAAGGTTGTACTAACTTGCCATCATTAGATACTATTCGCCATAGTACAAGGCTGGTTATCAAAATATTTTGAACAGGGCCGGATTAACAGTTTTTTTTTTTTAAACGTGCGTTTATGTTCGTTGCAAACGGAAACTGATTTATTTAAATTTCAGATGATACGTTTTTTTGGTAGTTTAACTATCGAAAATTCTCCAGTACAGGTCTTGTACTTTGAAAGATATGGGAAGGAGTTAAGGAAGTGATGTAAAATTTGTTGTTGATACGCGTCCGAGTTGAGTTTTACTCCGGCATCTACAACAATGAGACTTGACTTCCCCAATTTGGAAATTGCCACAGAGACGCTAGGTGAAAAGTGACTTTTCTCGATTAAAAGATTTTTCAAAGGGATTTCCCTCTTTACAAATGTATATTAATAAAAAAAAAAGAATATGATAGTCTGTTAATTAAAGCGCGAGCCAGTCAATATGAACATCGATTAGAAATATCGGACAATAAATCTAAGTGTACCTATGTGGTCAATATGCAAAGAAATAAACGGTAGTGTAAATAATGCAGAAATGAAACTAGAGGGAGAGCCAAAAAATATTACTAGCAATTACAACAATTATCTGCTTTCTGTGATACCGAATTTATTAAATAATTTAATTGACATTCCCTTTAACAGTAGTATTAGTGATAATATATGCTCAATGTTTTTAAGACCTATTACTAAAGAGGAAATTTGTGAGATAGCCCTGAACTTAAAAAATAAAAATAGCAATGGAATTGATGAAATTCCCACAAGTATAGTAAAACTCGTAATTCCTGTATTAAAAGAGGTAATGTGCTATTTAATAAATAATTCCTTTAAATATGGAATTTTCCCTGAAAATCTAAAAATAGCGCTAATTAAACCATGCTACAAAAAAGGAGATCCAGAAAGTTTAGACAATTATAGACCTATAAGCTTATTACCAAGCTTTTCAAAGATCTTTGAAAGGGCAATGAGCACTAGATTGGTCAATTTCTTTAATCAGTATAACTTATTAAGTATTGCACAACATGGATTTTTGAAGGGAAGGTCAACACAAACAGCTGTCTTTGCCTTTTTAACAGAAATATTAAACCATCTTGAAAATAATGAAATAGCTCTTGGTTTGTTGTTGGATTTGTCTAGGGCCTATGATTTTATATAGACCTTTTAAGTAAAATGGAAAAATATAGTATTAGGGGTAATGGGAAGAAATGGTTTGTTTCATATGTCAATAACAGGAGACAAACTGTTTCAGTAACAAAAAATGGAATAACTAGACTCTCTAAAATAACAAGCAATGAGGTGGGAATTGCACAAGGTAGTATACTGGGCCCAGTTCTGTTCATCATATTTGTTAATGACCTCTCTTTGTTAATAAATTCCTCTAATCAACATATAATAAAATATGCAGATGATACAAATCTTCTTATAGGAAGTAAGACTTTAGACACTCTAAAAAGCACAGCAGAGGAATTTTTTAACAGGGTAACGGAGTGGTTTTGCACGAATAGGTTAATTATGAATAAATCAAAAACTAATGTGCTGTTATTTCGAACTAAAAAAAATACCTAAACCATTGGAAATGCAATTGAGGGATAGTAATCTAAATTTTAACGAAACTGCGAAATTCCTAGGAATACACATAAATGAACATCTGGATTGGTCACATCATATAGAACAACTAATCAAAAAACTCAATTCCATTTGCTATGGAATCAGGGTAGTGAGTAAATATATGAACGAAAGCTCCTTAAGAGTATTATACTTTGCTAATTTTGAATCTGTTTTAAAATATGGGATTATATACTGGGGAAGGGATTGTATGTTGCAGAATGTTTTTGTTGTACAAAAGAGGATAATAAGAATAATAAAAAAAATGGAATATCTTCAGACCTGCAGATCAGTCTTTAGAAATATGGGAGTCATGACAGTTTATGCTAGGTATATTTACGAATGCTTAATGTTCCTTTTCCGCAACAAAAACATTTTCGAAACAAAAACAGAAAATAACTATAACACAAGAACATTGGACTTTAAATGTGCACCCCATAGACTGGCTCTGACTGAAAAGTCACCGCATTATATATGTGTGTTAAGCTGTTTAACAGTATGCCTAAAGAATTAAAAATTATTACATCAGAAAAAAAAATTAAAAAAGAGATTAGTAAATTTTTAATAAACTTAGAACCATATTGCCTACATGATTTCTGTGCAGACCTATAGAAATATTGTGATTAAAATGACGTCATTTCATTTCAGGTACTTTTTGTATGATGATTTGAAATAAAGATATATATTATTATTAATATTATTATTATTATTTATTCGCACATTTGCGTATACCCGATTATTTTGTGTATTCTTTGGCGGCCTTAAGTAAAACATCTTCTTATCTGAAACTCATATCTTTGCGATATTTTCCCGAGAACGGAATCTTCTTAGTAATAGATTACATGTTTCTAATCGTTTCTCCTTCACATTGGCATTAAGTTTTTGACAGTTTAAATCCTTTAAGTTGGCAATCATTTTTTATAATTCTTTGAAGTGTAGAACGGTGAATTCTTGTTCTTCTCGCTATTTTTTCTGGTAGGTACCTACAGATTCTTCAGGTCGTTCATTTTCTATAATATTTCTTACCATGGTAAAATTTCCTTGAGTTCTTGAAGTGTTCTTCCTTCCCCTTCCAACTTTTATTTTTATGGATCCATTATTTTCTCTAAGATGTCTTAAAAAGTTTCCAACTGTTCCAACATACCAATTTTTTTCAGGAAACTCCTTTACAATTTTTCTTTCACTTAAGACTGCCATTGTGTACGGATTAGCTGTCACGAAGCATACAAAACATAAAAAAAAAACATTGTTTATTATTTTAATAACGGTTATGGATGCTGCGATCATGGTTCAAACGACTTCAAATTTCCAAAATGATAACCGCAATGGTTTAGTACAGGGACATTTTTTTAAGTGCCTCACCCGATTAGCGATTTTCCTGCCGACTATAATAAAAAGCAAACCACACATTTCTCAATGATTTTTGACAAGGAAGGCGAATTTAATGTCAAAAAATCTATAGCTTCACAAATTTGACAGATACGACGCCATCTTGAATTTCTTTAATTGGCAACCCTCATAAATAACCACACGAGTTAATTGCACTTGGCGAACGGATTTGAAAAACCTATAGTTGTGAATATTTATCTTCAGCCGTTCCGGAAATACGGGAGTTTCTAATTTGCCTTCATCGATTTTATTTTTTAAGTGTCTCACCCCTTTAATAAATTAATATTTTTCACAATTACATAATCAAAGCCGACAGATGTCAAGAAGTGACAGATACGACGCCATTTTGATTTTTTTTAATAGCAACCGTCATAAATAAACACACGAGTAAATTGCACTTGGCGATCCGATTTCAAAAACCTATAGCTGCTAATATTTATTTTCAGCCGTTTCGGAAATACGGGGTTCCTAATTCGCCCTCATAGATTTTGTCTTTTAAGTGTCTCACCCCTTTAATAAATAGACCTCCTCAGCTGAACATCTTACTTTTTTTCGTAGTTACACAATTTCCCGTGACCAAGCAATCTACGCTATAATCAAATCCGATAAATGTTAAAAGGTGACAAATACGAAGCCATTTTGAACTTTTTTAAATAGCAACCCTCGTAAATAACCCCACGAGTAAATTGCATTTGGCGATCCGATGTTAATAACCTATAGTTATTAATATTTGTTTTCAGCCGTTTCGGAAATACGGGGGTTAATAATTTGCCTTCATCGATTTTGTCTTTTAAGTTTGTCACCCCTTTAATAAATAGACCTTCTAAGCTGAACACCTTAATTTTTTTCATAGTTACATAATTTCCCGTGACCAAGCTATCTACGCTATACTCAAATCCGACAGATGTCAAAAAGTGACAGATTCGACGCCATTTTGAACTTTTTTAAATAGCAACCCTCGTAAATAACCACACAAGTAAATTTCATTTGGCGATCCGATGTTAAAAACCTATAGTTATTAATATTTGTTTTCAGCCGTTTCGGAAATACGAGGGTTTCTTATTTGCCTTCATCGATTTTGTCTTTTAAGTTTGTCACCCCTAAGCTGAACACCTTAATTTTTTTCGTAGTGACATAATTTCCCGTGACCAAGCAATCTACGCTATAATTAAATCCGGCAGATGTCAAAAAGTGACAAATACGACGCCATTTTCAACTTTTTTAAACAGCAACCCTCATAAATAACCACACTAGTAAATTGCATTTGGCGATCCGATTTCAAAAACCTATAGTTGTTAATATTTATTTTCAGCTGTTTCGGAAATACGGGGGTTCCTAATTTGGCTTCATCTATTTTGTCTTTTAAGTGTCTCACCTCTTTAATGAATATATCTTCTAAGCTATACACCTTAATTTTTTTCATAGTTACGTAATTTCCCGTGAAAAAGCCATTTACGCTATAATCAAATCCGACAGATGTCAAAAAGTGACAGATATGACGCCATTTTGAACTCTTTTATATGGCAACCCACATAAATAGTCGCACAAGTGAATTGCATTTGGCGATCCAATTTCAATAGCCTATAGTTGTTATTATTTATTGTCAGCCGTTTTGGAAATACGGGGGTTCCTAATTTGCCTTCATCGATTTGGTCTTTTAAGTGTCTTACCTCTTTAATAAATAGGCCGCACTAGTGCGGGAAAGTGACACTTTCAAAACTAAAATGCGTGCGGGAAAATGGGTTAAAACGCACGGTTGTAGAAAAAAATATTATACAGGGTGTCCGGATAAGGATACGGAGCGGCCATATCTCGGAAACGATACGTCCCACAGATCTGAAAAAAAAGCTCTCATGATAAAAACTGCCAAGAGAAATTCATTCAAAATAATTTTAAGTTTCGGAAATTGCCGCAAGAGGGCGTAACGGCTTATTTATTTTTTAAAGTTCATTTTACGGCAAAAAATGCCACTTAACCGTAGGAAAGCAGATAAATAATTAAAATCAGTAGATTGTTTACTACAACTTTTGTTATTGTTATTTTTTTGAATCTCGCCTAATAAAGGAGTGGGGGAAGCCTTTAGGACATTTTTCAAAAACTGTCATTATGTCGTTATCCTTCAACGGATTTTCTATAACTTGGGCTTGTTTGAAAGGGAATTTCTTGGAGTTTAAATAAATGATTCAGGAATTGTCACAAGTTTCCTGATACAATTTTAAGATGGCGCTGTTATTCAATCTAACTTATTTTTTTATTTTTCTCGGTATTTGCAAATTGGATGGTATAATTTTTTTCGATAGTAATAGGAGACAATTTGCATAGGGAACGATTAGTCCAAACCGCAAATCGATATCACCAGGGGTTTAAAAGTTATTTTGATTTTTCTTTAAAAAATGATACAGTTTCCATTTACCGGTACCCGGTATACCCCTAATAAGCAAGATAACAACTAATTTCATGGCCTACTGTTTAATAAACTAAAAAATTTATAATAAAAGTTTAACGAGTCAAAGAAACATCAATAACACTGAATAAAATATGAATATTATGATAATATCATATTATGAGACTTAGACTATGAAAAAGTGCACAAATCTTAGAACTAGAAACAATTTTATTAGCAATTTAGCGAGACAACAATAATAATTACAAATGTTCAAAATGTTTTCCGTCATTTTGTAAGCACTTAATTATTCTTCTGTTAGTTGATAATACGGCTGCCTCAATTTCAGCCGTGGATAAGTTTCTAACGGCATTTGTTATCCTTACCATCATGTTTTCCCTTGTTGTTGGTCTCTCTTGGAAAACCAGATCTTTTAACCTAACCCATAGGTAAAAATCAAGACAAGTAAGATCCGGTGAACGAGCCGGCCAGGGAAACAAGCTTCCTCTTCCAATTACACGATGCGCAAATTGCTCTTCTAGGTATTGGCGTACGTTACGATAGTAATGCGCCGGACAACCATCAAGTTGGATCCACATGTTTGTTCTCGTTTGTAAGGAGACTTGTTCCAAAAGAGGTCGAAGGAAAGTGGCCAAGAAATCTAAAAATCTTGCTCCATTAAGGGTTTGGTCAAAAAAATGGGGACCGATAATTTTTCCTTCCAAGATCCCGCACCAAACATTTAAACTCCAGAGGTTTTGAAAATCTACTTGCCTCATCCAATGAGGGTTTTGCTCAGACCAATAGTGCATATTATGCAAATTCACACCCCCAGCGTTAGTGAAAGTGGCCTCGTCTGTCCATAATATCCGTCAAAGAAAATTTGGATTTTCCCTAATCATATTTAATAGCCATTGACAGAAATCCAATCGACGATCATAATCAGTATCGTTCAATGCCTGGTGTATTAGTTTGTAAAATCTCGTGGACATTTGTTTTTGGAACCCCCAAGTCAAGGGAAATTTTTCTGGTGCTTAAAGTGGGATCGTATTGAACGTAAGCCAAAACGTTGATAATATTTACCTCATTACGTGTCCTACGAATGCGTAAGGGTCGTTGAATGGGCTGCACATTACCAGTTTCTCTTAATCGTCGAGCTAATCTTGAGAATACTTCTCGAGAATAGTGTCTTCTTTGTGGAAATCGCATTGCATACTCTCGCGACGCTATTACAGCATTTTCAAGAGATTGAAAATACATATTCAACATATCATACGCTTCTGCGTTAGTAAACGGCATTGCAATATAAATGTAAAAAACAATGCATAATATTATAAGATGCTTGATGTTTAAAACTCATCAACAGCTTGTCACAATAAATTATTAATTTGTTTTTTTCCATGGCCAACTTTGAACTTGTAATTTAGGCGAAAACATGATGGAAAGGATATGAAATGCCGTTCGAAGCTTATCCACGGCTGAAATTGAGGCAAGAGGCAAGTGTGTTTTTCACTGAAAGAAGAATAACTAAGAGCTTAGGAAGTGACGGAAAATATTTTAAACATTTGTAATTATTGTTGTCTTGCTAAATTGCTAATTGTTTCTAGATTTAAGATTTGTGCACTTTTTCATAATCTCATATCATAATATTCATATTTTATTCAGTGTTATTAATGTTTCTTTGACTCGTTAAACTTTTATTATAAATTTTATAGTTTATTAAACAGTAGGCCATGAAATTAGTTGTTATCTTGCTTATTAGGGGTATACCGGGTACCGGTAAATGGAAACTGTATCATTTTTTAAAGAAAAATCAAAATAACTTTTAAACCCCTGGTGATATCGATTTGCGGTTTGGACTAATCGTTCCCTATGCAAATTGTCTCCTATTACTACCGAAAAAAATTATACCATCCAATTTGCAAATACCGAGAAAAATAAAAAAATAAGTTAGATTGAACAACAGCGCCATCTTAAAATTGTATCAGGAAACTTGTGACAATTCCTGAATCATTTATTTAAACTCCAAGGAACTCCCTTTCAAACAAGTCCAAGTTATAGAAAATCCGTTGAAGGATAACGACATAATGACAGTTTTTAAATAATGTCCTAAAGGCTTCCCCACTCCTTTATTAGGCGAGATTCAAAAAATTAACAATAACAAAAGTTGTAGTAAACAATCTACTGATTTTAATTATTTATTTGCTTTTCTACGGTTAAGTGGCATTTTTTGCCGTAAAATGAACTTTAAAAAATAAATAAGCCGTTACGCCCTCTTGCGGCAATTTCCGAAACTTAAAATTATTTTGAATGAATTTCTCTTTGCAGTTTTTATGATGAGAGCTTTTTTTTCAGATCTGTGGGACGTATCGTTTCCGAGATATGGCCGCTCCTTATCCTTATCCGGACACCCTGTATATATTTACTAGGTAGACTAGACACCTATTATGGGCCCGTGCGTGTTATTACTCTTAAATTAAATTTAGAATTGACGCTTGGGCCATATAATGACGTCTCTCTAACTAAGTCTTGGTTCATACTATAATATTAATTATTGGAAAGATCATCCACAATTCCACCCGTTTTCATTATGGGTGCGCAGTTTTATTCTTTTAGTAATTAACAGAGTGGGTACTTGAGTACTATAATTTATTGGAATGTCTATAAAAGTTTAATATATTTTTTAATTATTTTGTTTAACATGTTTCCTACTGCCGACAGGTTTTATTTATTAACTTATTATAATAATTTAATCTATTATAGAAGGCAAGAAGGTCATGATGACCTATAAAAACAACATTAAAACCATTACAGTAGAGTCTTGATAACGTAAACTAATTAGGGATGACTGTGTTAATGTTTTCGAGGAGTTCATGTTACATTCGAAGACACTGTATATTCTACTGTATAACCCCATACTGTAAGAAAACAAGTCAACTACAATTAAGGGAACATGTTCCGCCGTCGTTTTCGCGCTTGGACATTTTAACTATGTTTTTTTTTCCTTAAAACACATTGGGAGCTGGTTAGCGCCAAATCAAAGAATGTAAGGCTTATTTAAGTAGACACCCCAATGAAAAAGTATAAAAATTGAAAATACCCCAAACAGCTGGCGCCAAAATGTCCGGCGCCATTACGTTCGGCGCCAAATCGACAAAATGTCGCGTATCGCCGATTTAGACGCAACTTTGTTCTCTGTCTCTTGATATTTCGTTTTCCCTAAACACTTTGATGTAATGTTGTTTAAAATATAAACAGAGAATCACTTAGTTTATGCGCTACCTTCACCGGCCACCAACAAGCGATACTCATTACAGAAACTTCTAATTACTTGCTATTACCATCGACGAAATGCATCACTCCAATTCACAAGTTGTCATTCATGGCGACTCTAAGGTTCATAATATCAAGTCGCTCAACAACTTTAACAAAAGCGACAGGCAAGTTCCCAAAGCTGAATCCTTTGGTATCAGCTTAGGCCTCACTCCACTCGCTGGCGAACCAACTTGGATTCCAGACGTAGAAAATAATTTTACACAATCACTGTAAAGCCTTTATCAGGAACGTCTGATCACAACCTTATTTCAGCACTGAGCAAATTCTCAATTAGTGCCGAGCAGCCTCCTAGCCACGCAAGATGTGCCATTACACACCAGCTTAGTGGGATAACCTAAAGGACCATTTTCGAACCTTTCCTTGGCGGATAGTTTATTTTACCTCTGACGATCCACTCATCTGTGAAAGAGAAGTATCGAATATAATTCTTAGTAGTATGGAAGCCTTCCTCTCTTCCTCCATTAAAGTGTTCTCCCGTCGCCAAGCCTTGGATTAACAAAAATTGGCAACCAGCTGCCAGAACAAAAAATATTTCCCTTCTTTCTTTATTGGCGTAAAAACTCTACCGCTAAAAATGGTAAGATTCTTACTAACGCTCAGTGCAAGCAAACAATAACGAAAGTAAAGAAACACGTAACAAAGGATCGAAAAACAAAACTTTTTGAATGAGAATGGCTCGAGACTATTTTGTTTGGCCAGAACTTTACCTTACATTCCACCGCTAACAAATTCTAATGGTAATATTGTGGCCATATCGAAAAAAAAAACAATGTTAGTGGTGAAACTATTCTCTTTAGTATCCAATGGTTAATTTACAGGAAAAACATTCCGGCCGTTGAATTGAGAATGCCCGAGATTGTTTCGGACAGCGCGCAGTTAAACGAATCTTGAAGGGTCTCGACACTAAAGGTGCGTCCAGATATAACAAACGAGAACGAACAAACACAGAAAGACAAGACAACAAACGATAGTCTGGACGGTGAAACGATTACGAACGAGCACTGACGAGCGCCGAAATACGAGACGAGCAAGTTTCCATCGCCCGTCGGTACACCAAAGGATTTTGTTCATTCGTGAGCGTTTGTGCGCGTAGCGTTTGGACGGATAATATTTAAAATTCTAAATCAGTGGTCGCATGAGCAAATTAGTTAATTATTAAAAAAAAGAGTGGTCTGACGATATTGTGTTGTTCGTCATAGGAGATGTGGAAAAAATCCCTACATTATGGGATACGAAGAGACCTATTTATAAATTGGGCAAAAAAAATAGACGTGTGGGATAAAGTTGATGATTTATACAATACACTTGTAGAAGTTGTAAAGAAGAAATGGAATTCATGACAGGAAGGAAAAGATAATTATACCAGCAAAATAATTATACATACACATCTTTGTATATTATTCTTAGGCTTCATTTCAAATTTAAAAGGTCAGTACAAAAACTGGAGCATTGAGGAACGACTAAAAATTTGTTCTCCATTGATGGTTCGCGTTTATCAATGCTCGTACAATATTTGTTTGTGATCATTCGTGCTCGTTTCATATTCGCTGCTCATTCGTGCTCGTTTATCATGGCTGGACGCACCCTAAAATAGCTTATGGTTCTAATGAAATCTCAGTTATACCAATAATTAAGACGTGCGCCGATGAATTGACACTGTTATATTCAGGCTTTTTAACTTATCCTTTAAAAAATGAATATTTGTTGGAAAACTGCACAAGTCCAGCGTATACCCAAAACGACAGGAAAGCCGTGCCAAGCAACTACCGACTAGTCGCATCATTTTTGGTTATATTAATAGTTATGAAGAAAGTTATCAATTTAAAGTGTTTCCTCGAGATTTTGAGATATTAGATTTTTTTATAAAAAAATCTTTGCTTTTTAATTTTATAAACTTTTTTAAATCGAATGGTCCTTTATTATATTATAAAGTCATCTTAAGGTACGCCGTTAAATCAGATTTACAACTACTTTATAAAAAATCTCGTTCGCAATAGACTATAGCCTTTTTCTTCTGAAGCAACACAAAATAAATCTAGATTATGTCATTATTATCAATTGAGCTTTTCAAAAATATTATTCTGAATTGGATTTTATTGATATTTAAAAAATGGAACAACCTGTATCTTTGAAAAAAGAACGTCTGTAGACCCATGTATATTAAAATAAATTCTGATATGTTTGGCTTAGGAATTCGGTCTTAAAACCTAGCCGGATATTCTTTAAATACCATGGAATTGGTACAAAATTAATGTTTACCATTTTTTTGATAATTCCATTACTAACACAAACTTAAAACATTTAGTCATAATGTATCTGGTAGATGAACATAAATTTCATAATATTGCCATTGTAAAACTTTATTTTTTTGTTTGTTTTTTAGAAAAAGGTGCAACCCTGGAAACTATACTCCATGGTATCCGGTCTTCTTGTGATTGATCTTATTATTATGGTAACATGGCAAATTATTGATCCATTACAAAGAAGAGTAGAACTGTTTCCATTAGAAGATCCATTGGAAGAATCGGATGATTCTAAAATTAGGCCCGAGCTAGAACACTGTGAGAGTCATCATAATAATGTGTGGCTCTCAATTGTGTTTGCCTATAAAGGTTTAGTTTTGGTAAGTTTTCAATTCATTTATATTTTAGCATTCATATCCCACAGTTTTTGTAAATGTTGCCATGCGATTTTTGTTAAAGAAAGTCACTGTGACCTTATTCCTAAAAAGCAAAAATATGTTTCTTAATTTTAATAAATTCGACCATAATTAATGTTTCAATTATTTTCTTCCAAACGGTAAATTACGACATCCTAAATAAAAGAGACCTATTTTGTTGAGAACTGAATGATAATTAATAGTAAAACAATTATTTGGAAACAATCACCGGCATATAGATAAATCGCTTAAAGATTGCCCTGGACACTCCGGGGTGCGACGAATTGAAGATTGCTGCTACCTCAACAATACTCCAGCATTGTTTCATATGTGTTGGCAGTGAAAAATGATTATTTCTAGTGGTTCATCTCTAGTCTCTACAGCTGTTGAATAAATTTTGTTTTTGAGATATCGCCAATAATAAAACTATATAAGGAGTTTTAATCAAGGCAACTGGCCCTCCTTGACCTATCCGTCGCTCTGTCACTCTGAATACATATTATTTAAGTGCTCTTGTACCGCACGGAGAAAATACAGAAATCGCGGCAATCTCCATCAATCAATATCTGGGTAGGAATATTAGGGAATGATCTCGTATGTCCATTCATTTTACTAGAACGATTAGAGAAACGAAATTAGAATCTCTTTACAATTTCTTCTAGAACATGGTCCACTAGATCCCGTTCCTAAAAAATTCTTAATATTGTCACCAAGAGCACCGGGTGGGGAGGCTTAATCAAAAGGCGGTGGTCATTATAATCATTGCAGCTTTTATTATTAAAATGAGCAGTTAAAATATGTAAATAAATGGTAAACCCCAGTCCTGCCTTTTAACTATCGATGGTATAAATTCAACCGTCGCGTCGTGCAGTGAAAAGTGTCCCTGGAATTAGGTTGGCGGTTCTCTCGTACCGGATCGCCTCTTCAGGTTCAATATGCTCACGTCTCAGGTCTCGAGAATCATGTGTCGCACCTTCTTGCGTAACGTGGTTCTCCACGCACACCCCACTGCACCTTCCTTAGACCCTGCTATGGGTGAAGAAGAGCACTTGGCGACAATATCGTAGATTTAAAAACATCTAATTGAGATGCAAATTTTCTAACACTAGTCACGGGAATTTAACACATTTTCCTCAATGTGAATTGTAGGAAAAAAAAATATATGAACTTGCGATGTTATTTCCATATTATCTATGCGAACTCGAGAGATTGCACAAGAATTCTGGGACACCTTGTATAGAGAACCAACCATTTTATAATATAGCTCTTCGACTTAAAATTTGCGTGAGAATTAAACGATAAATTAAGTCCCTACGTACATAACATAATGACTGTACTATACAACAACCAGTAAAAAATAACCAGAACAATAATACTTTTCAAAATATACGAGAGCAGAAATTCCAAATATATTCTAATAATTAATTAATATATTTAGGCAATTATAATAATAACCGGCACCGTACTCTAAAGTTTTCCTTTCCTAATTTAGAAGCAGATTTACAAATTTTTTAATTTAAGAGCAGCCTGCTGCAAGCATAAGACATAGCCTTTTTTATGTCTATCATTGGAGACCACCTAATTTGCCAAGAGTAATAAAGTAACAAATCCTTTTACCTTTAAGGTTCTAGGTCTAATATATTTATCTCTATCTAGAAGAACAGCCATTCGCTTGATCGGTGTCCATGAACTAACAAACAACCTGGAAAGCCTTGAACATCGAAGGCAGGTTGGCAACTTGAGTCTATTATCCAAATATTTCAGTGCTGAAATGAGGTTACCCGCTTGAGTCCACCCAGAGCGGTGCATGGTAGAAATACTCGATGAGCCACTGTAGCCCACCCGTACGTGGTTCAGCTTAGTGTTCCTCGAACGACACCGTTTAAAAATTCTTTCATCTGGAAAATGTCATCGCTCTGGAACGACCTCCCTGAGGCCGTGTTCCCCAACGGGTATAATCTCCAAAGATTTAAGACAACGTGAAGTATTTCCTGCATACACGCACCGCCCACAGAGCCCCATAAAGGGTTAATCCTGCAGTGCTGTGCCTTACAAAAAATATATACAGTGTGGCCCAAATTGGGCCTACATGTATGGGGATCTTGGAAACTATAGAAGATAGAGAAACGGTTAAATGGGGAAAGTTTTTGACAATTATATTTCTAACTGAAAACCGTTTAATACGCGGCCCTATCTTTTTTGGTTTTTGAAATATGTTGAAAAAACCAAAAAGATGTATTTTCGAAAATATGCTGTAGATTTCTTATTATTCACTATTTTGGCAATCTGTAAAAACCTCGGTAAAAACATTTTTAAAGCAACTTTTTAAGTAGATTTCAGTTCTGCAATTTAATTTTGAACACGACGTTTCAGTTATTTTATACCATCATCAGGTTCATTTTTTCTTATGGGCGCCATATTGTATTTTTTACTTAAAAGGTAGCTTATGACGTTAGCTTTTCAACGATGTATTATTTGTTGGAAAATAAATGAAATTGACTTGAAAAATAAAGAAAATTAATTTTCGCAACACGTCAAATTTGAGAAGAACACATTAGGCAGGGTTAAATTTGTTTAAAATATCATAATATTATAATACATTATTTTATTTTTTCCTTATGGTTAAAAATCTCATTTTAACATTTCAAATAAAGAAAACTAAAAACGCAATGAATAATAATTATTGTTTTGAAAAGAAAATAAGAAAAAATATCTAACTTACTATACTTATTCGAAATGTTGGCCGTTTTTATTAATACATTTTTGACACTTTTTTAACACAGTATTGATGACCCTGCGAAACGTGTTGCCATTTATGCTCGTAAACACATTCCTCACTCTCTCTTCTAATTCTTGTACAGATTCCGGGGGTTCAAACTCATATAATTCATTTTTTACATAACCCCATAAATAAAAATCGAGAGGAGTTATATCAGGGGATCTAGCAGACCAATTAACTGGTCCGCCATTTGAAATTAATTTGTCATGAAATATCTGTCTTAAGAGAGCTTGAACTTCCCGAACATTATGTGCGGGACAACCGTCTTGTTGAAACCAAATATTATTCAATTGATCTTGAGGAACTCTTGCTCTAATTACCGGTAATATTTGATCTTCTAACAGCTCCAAGTATCTTTGGCCATTCAACGTATGATTATAAAAGAATGGTCCTATAAGTCTGTTGTCTAAAATGTAAGGAGAAAAGTAAAGCTGGGTTACTTAATACCTGCTATGTATTTAGCAAGCTAGGTGACATTACTTACCATACATACCACACCATACATTAAAACCAAATCGGGTTTGCAGTCTTCGTTGAGCCAATTGGTGAGGGTTTTCTGTTGCCCAAAAATGATGGTTATGTCTATTAAATACCCCGCAGTTGGTAAAATGTGATTCATCGGTCCAAATTACAAGACGACTGAAATCATGATTTTGTTCGCATTGATTCACATACCAATTTGAAAACTGCATTCTTCTTGGATAATCCGTTTCTCGTAAACCCTGAACTATAGTCGGCTTGTATAGTCGATATTTATTTTCCTTAAGGACTCTTTGTATGGTACTTCGCGGGGTTGGTAAGTCTCTTGCCGACGCTCTTGTAGATGATGTCGGAGCGGCATTAAAATAGATTCTGACATTTTCGTCACGCTCGTTATTACCTGCTTTTTCGTAACTCTTGGGCCGCGGTTTTTCAAAACTTCCATGGTTTCTCAGGTTCATAACAATTTTTGGAAAAAGTCTGACACTTGGCTGCGGTCTTTCAGGAAAATTTTCAAAATACCTTTCTAATGCAAGGTTTGCATTTCTGTTGCAATGAATGTAACATTCTAGCAAATCAAATTTTTCTTCGTGAGAAAAACGCAATGTCATTTTCTTTTAAATTCAGAATACACAAATAAATCGTTATTATTAGATAATAATAATAAAAACTATTATACTTTTACTCGTTCTGACAAGTAATATTTTTGTTTCATTTTCAAACGGTAGTGGTTGGTCATAGGCTACTGGATTTTATTTTTGATTCATAGGTTATTGTAAGGTCATATGCTACTCGATTTTATTTTTGATTCATAGGTTATTGTTATATTGTTGATTGAAACAATGCAAGCAGTGTTTTGTGAATACTACAAAATGTAAACCTTTTAATTGGTATTCAATTTAGGGAGTTATAGTGCAGTTGTCAAATTTGACGTGTTGCGAAAATTAATTTTCTTTATTTTTCAAGTCAATTTCATTTATTTTCCAACAAATAATACATCGTTGAAAAGCGGACGTCATAAGCTACCTTTTAAGTATAAAATACAATATGGCGCCCATAAGAAAAAATGAACCTGATAATGGTATAAAATAACTGAAACGTCGTGTTCAAAATTAAATTGCAGAACTGAAATCTACTTAAAAAGTTGCTTTAAAAATGTTTTTACAGATTGCCAAAATAGTGAATAATAAGAAATCTACAGCATATTTTCGAAAATACATCTTTTTGGTTTTTTCAACATATTTCAAAAACCAGAAAAGATAGGGCCGCGTACTAAACGGTTTTCAGTTAGAAATTTAATTGTTACTTTCCCCATTTAACCGTTTCTCTATCTTCTATAGTTTCCAAGATCCCCATACATGTAGGCCCAATTTGGGCCACACTGTATACACGGCTGCCCAGAAGTCCGGAATAAAATTAATATAGCCTTAACCTGTAACTCTTGGGGAAAATGCTCGGACACGTCAATTTAGTTTTATATATGCACACATTTTGACGTTATTCGTTTGTTTTTCTATAGACATTTGTCAAAGATATGACGACATCGATCTTTTTTTAATGGAAACATACAGCTTGTGATACATCATTTCAAAGCTAATATCTCGTACAGTATGCCTATAAATTTTGGCGCAATTCTGTCAAGCTATTTCAAAATGGCGACTGTTCAAAGTTTTAAAAAAATCCCTATTTAAATAAGCGGAAATGATAAATCATTGATGCTTTTTTTACCTTTTAAGGTAAGAAATCTTCATTGTTCCAAGTTCTGACATTTTGTGACATTGTGAACTTGTAAAATTAATTTAGGTATTTCCGAAGTATTATTTTACAATTTGCTAAACAAAAATGGTTTTGTCGGAAAGGCAGCGTATCGAAGTCTTGATATTGTTAGCATGTGGAGATAAAATAAGAAGTCAAAGTGAAGTGTGCACTTTATTTAATGCTAAATATCTGGAAAATCAAGTTTCACAGGGCACTGTTAGTAAAATATTCCACAAATTTGATGAACATGGCACAGTAAAGGACTTGCCCAGGAATGGACGGTCACGTGTTTTAGGCGACGATGAAAAATTGGATATTGCATTATCTCTGCAGGATAATCCGCATGTTTCAACAGTTTCATTGGCTCAAAATCATGATACATTTAGAGGTACTATTGGAAGATTTTTGAAAGCAGAAAAATACCACCCTTATAAAGTATGTCTTGTCCAAGAGCTTTTAGAAGATGACTATGATAGGCGTTTGCAATTTTGCCAAGAACTGATGAGACGGTGTGACGAGAATAATCGGTTTCCACAGAACATATTATTTTCGGATGAAGCTAATTTCTATTTAAACTGAGTGGTTAACAGACATAATTATCGTTTTGGGAGTCAAGAAAATCCACGATGGATATTGAAAGCGCATACTCAGCGGCCCCAGAAAGTAAATGTATGGGCAGGTATCATTAATAACCGAATTTTAGGGCCATTCTTTTTGGAAGGAAACCTCACAGCTGAACGGTATCTGAATTTCTTAACCTTCGAGTTGAGGCCTGCTCTAGCTGTAATTTTTTCCAACGAAGTAGATTCAGATATACCTAATGAAACAATTTGGCTTCAGCAAGATGGTGCTTCCACGCATTTTGGTGTCAATGTGAGAAGATATTTAGATCAGATATTTCCAGGTCGCCGGATTGGACGACGTGGTACAATTGAATGGAGACAGAGGTCCCCAGACTTAACGCCTCTAGACTATTTTCTTTGGGGATATTTAAAAGAAAAAGTTTACCAAAATAGGCCAAATAATATTGAAGATTTGAAAAACAAATTTAGATTGGAGACACATAACATACAGGCTGAAGCCATTCGAAATTCCGTCGACGGATTTTACCATCGTCTGGGAGCATGCCAAGGAGAGGATGGAGGACATTTCCAGCATTTGCCACGTTAAACCACCTTCTTGTTGTGTTTTGTTTTGCTTTGTTACATTTTTAATTTCTTTTTTGACAAAATAAATAACAAATAAACCATAACTATTATTAAGTCACAATGTCACAAAATGTCAGAACGTAAAACAATGAAGATTTCTTATCTTGACAGGTAAAAAAAGCATCAATGATTTATCATTTCCGCTTATTTAAATATGAATTTTTCGAAAACTTTTAACAGTTATATATAGCATACTGTACGAGATATTAGCTTTCAAATGATGTATCACAAGCTGTATGTTTCTATTAAAAAAAAAACGATGTCGTCATATCTTTGACAAATGTCTATGAAAAAACAAACGAATAACGTCAAAATGTGAGCATATATAAAACTAAAATGACGTGTCCGAGCATTTTCCTCAAAAGTTACAGGTTAAGGCTATATTAATTTTATTCCGGACTTATGGGCAACCCTGTATATATAGAAAAATATATAAAGAAAAAAAAGTAAAAGTTAGTGACGTTTTTAGTTTGTTTCAAGTATTTTTAATAAGCACAAATACAATTTAATGTAGAGCTATAAAAACGAAAATGATTCATTATTAGATTCTCACTAAGGTTGGCATGGCTCACGGGCCAACGTAAATCGATTAAGGTAATTAACACCGACAGATGAGCCAAGCAGTCTCAAATGTGGAAAGTTACGGCAACTCAATCATTAGACGTGGAAGACGTAAAGTGATAAGGGTTATAAGAAAAGTTTGGCAGCCATGCTATTTGATAGGGGCTGCTCTTTAAATTTCCTGATAGATGGTTAAAATTGCTTTCAAATTGGGTCGTAAATTGTTTATTATACCTCCGAATGTAGGGATTTAAGTCGTAAACAAGCATAAATCTGCGTTTATTATAATTTACGAAGTAAATTAAAAAAAAAAAAAAAAAAACATTTGCCATTGCTCGTGGGGTGATTTCTAATTCAAAAATAAATTAAATATAATTTCGTGGAGTCCGCAGATTATTCGTTTTAAAGAAACAGAGTCGTATTCTTAAATTTTTTTTTGATACCCAAAATACTTCTAAAACGGCTTAAGTAATTTCAATGATTATTTACCTCATCCATTATAAAAGCTGGTTGATTTTCACCTGATTATTCAGCGATAATCTCCCGCTCTCCGGTTAAAATCAGCCTTGTCAAAAGTGAAAATCTCACCCGTCAGAAATCCAGCGATAATCTCCCGCTCTCCGGTGAAAATCACCCTTGTCAAAAGTGAAAATCTCACCCGTCAGAAATCGTTAGTTTTTTATTTGGTAAATAATCTTCAAAATACATTTCGGGATTGGGAAATAATCAGAAAATCATTCTCAGATTTTTTGCCATTAGGAAATCGCTCTCGGGCAAGCCCTCGAGCGATTTCCACGGCAAAAAATCTTCGGAATGATTTTCGATAACTTCCCTATCCCTTAATATATTACTACAGAAAATTGTGCATATTTTAAATATTTACGTCAATTCGACGTGGAAAATTCGATGCCTACGATAACTTGAGGCATAAACAAACATGCTAATAAATTTATACTAACCCAAAATAAGGATTTAATCCATTCTTGCTAATTTATTTTTTCGGTGGTTTCCGTCAATTTAAAATAAAATTTGAATACTTTAGTTCACATGACTAGCTACCAATATGATCCAGTTATACATATAACCGATAAAATTGTGTATATCTATTGAATGAATAAAGCTTCTTATGATATATTGATACCTTTTCTCCCTTAAATTTCTAAGGATATTTCCACAGCATAAACAAAATTTTATTATTGTAGATACACGGTGTCCCGAAAGTGTGTTAGGAACTTTGGAGGGATGATTGTACATAATAAAATATAGACATGCAATGTAACATAAATATCGAACACTTCAATATTTTCCGAGTTACAACCTGCCAACCTCCTTATTTTAAGCGTGATTATATTTCTTGACTAAGTAAATACATATTTGGCAATGGGACCTAATTTATATATTACAAATATGTTGTTCTACTTCACCAGAGTAGCAAATAATATAATATTACACGACTTACCTGTAAGGAAGTTCAATCTTTATTATACGAGTAAACACGTCCTTATATAGAACACCATGTAGTAACGCATCTTGTGTTACACTACGCGCTGAAATAGAAAAAGAGGACCGAACCTCCTGCATTCGCTCCCCGAACCCATAATTACGTTAAAGTGTTAAATCAAAAATTAGAAATAGGGTTAAGGGAGAACAAACACAAAAAATAGATAGGGTGGGATTATTCTATATAAGGACGTGTTTACTCGTATAATAGAGATTGAACTTCCTTACAGTAAGTCGTTTAATCTTATATTATATTTCAAAACACGTCCTTATATAGAACACTATGTAGATGTTTAAAGTACGACTTCTAATTTTTGAATAAAAACCTCCAGCGGTTAAATCTAGCAGTACATTAAATCAGATATACAGGGCTCCCCAGAAGTCCGGAATAAAATTAATATAGCCTTAACCTGCAATTTTTGGGGAAAATGCTCGGACACGTCAATTTAGTTTTATACAGGATCGTTGGTATGTATGGAAACGGTCGATTATTTCTTAAAGTAAAACAGCTATCAAGACAAAAGTTTTATAGTTTTGTAAAGTCTATTAGAATAAAAAAAAGTTGAATATACAGGATGAATCAGAAAGCCGTAGAGAAATAAAGTTACTTTCTTTTTATATATATATATAACATCCTATATCTTAGAATATTTTTGGATTTAACATAAAATTACAATTACTTAATAAGTGCTGGTCCGTTCACAAAATTTTGTGTCGTCCAAGCTATTTTCTTTAAATGTTTATTTTTATTTTCTTTAATTTCAATTAGGTTTTAATGCCTACTAATTCGCACATTTATCTTTATTCTATAGCTAACCACATTTCAAATTAATTTCAATTACTTAAATAAATCTTTCAATTTACGCGCGTGTACGTCCGCCTTTAGGGTACTCTACCGTTCGCGCCAGCAGATTCCCGGTGAGACTGCAATCAAGAGAACGTGAACAGCAGTACCGAGGATCGCGTCATTTTCCTTACAATCCGCAATTATTGTAATTACAAATTAAATTAAACGACCACCGCTATGTGTCAGAAGGTAATTAGTGTGGACCCATCTTCAGAAGCGAGCTAGAGTGGCAGGCCTGCCAGAAGACCCTGGGCACGCAGAACTACCAGAAGGTAAGACACCTTAAAGGCCCGCTATTTTCTTTAATTTAAGTTAAGGGGAAATACTTCTAATCAGCTCTCTGAGTAGGTATCGAAGGTTTATTTATTTAGTGATCCTGGAGACATTTTCTTATTTTTTTTTAAATTCTTATTTTTACGCACATAAGTGCTCCAGGAGATTACATTTGGTCACTATCGAAGCCGGATTTTACGGTTTTTTCGATGGGTTTATGTTAATTAAACCACTTTTTTCTATTGTTTTATTTTATAAAACAATAATTCAAATCAAAAAATCATTGTCAAATTTCAAATTATTCATTATTCATTCACATATATTCTAAAGAGAGTATTTAGTAAAATTACATTTTCTTACAACCTTTTTTTCATATAATAGCTAATAATTAATGAACGAATTTGCATATTATAATCAAACCGTTAAAAATTGGTTAATTTTATACGTTTAAAGGAGCTGGCTTGGCGAGGTATCGAGTTTTTTTAAATCTGAATTCATTGGTTTTTTAGCATCGGTGCCGGGCAGCATATTAAAGGTGTTCATACACTTGCAGGTTTTATTTTCGCTGCAAATAATTTTTTGCTTTTCATGATTTAACTGATATTTTCCTGCATTTTGGTTGGACTTTTCATTTTTTTTATTTAATTTCATTTCAACAAAAAAAAAATACGCAAATTTATATTTCCTTCATTCAGTTGATTTAACGACCAAAATGACTGAAAAATTGATAAAGTATCAGGCATTACGTCAGACTGAATTTGGAAAAATGAAAGAAATTTATCAGGTTGCCAAGAAGGTGGAAGGAGGGGATGTATCGTATATGGCTATGTTCCTTTGTATGCTCGCTAACGTTGAAGACATACATACGACTTTTTATGAGAATCATCATTGTGTTGCCTACATTTGCTGGTGATAGTACTGTGTTTCAACCTTTTATTGACATGTACGATGCATTGATTCACAATAATGCTAATTTGGCGAATTGTGAAAAATTTACGTATTTGCTTTTATCACTTAAAGGTTCAGCTTTGGGTGTTATTCATCATTTACCAGTAACTTCTTCAAATTATTTGATCGCTTATGAGACACTTTGCAAACGTTTCAGGAATACTCGGCTAATGACATCTACGCTGTGGAACAATCTAGAAAATGCTCCTAAAGTTTCAGGTGATAATCCCAATGAACTTCATAATTTATTGGATATTTTTACGGAAAATCTAGCCGCCTTAAAAAATTTAGGGCTTCCAACTGAATATTGGGATTTTATTATGGTTCAAATGATCCTCAAGCGTCTTCATATTTCTATTGTTACACGATTTGAACTCTTCTATGATGATTCAACAACGTTGCCAACTTATAAGGTATTATCCGAGTTTTTAATGAAAAGTTGTATGGTTCTTGATAATGTCACTTTACCTTTTAAAAAATCAAAACCACCACTTCGAAAGCCGGAATTCTACAAACCGCAATTTTCTCGTCAGACCGCGTTGTTAGCCCAGACCCAGCCTGGTTCTGAACAAAAGTGTCCAGTTTGCGATAAAACTGGCCATATTGTTTTTAAATGTCCTAATTTTTTAGCTAAAACGCCTTATGAGCGTTATCAGGTTGCAAAAAATTATAAATTGTGTATTAATTGTCTAAGTCACACTCACCGCTTTGCTAATTGTAAATCTGAAAGTACATGTCATAAGTGCGAACAGAAACATCACACATTGCTTCATTTTACAAAACCTCCGCAGCAACATAATAATACTACGGCCACAGCGCCAGTACCACCCGCTTCTCAATCCACATTCCCCTCCGTACAAGGTGGTTTTATTTCTTACAAATCAAGTGTTTTGCTTTCAACTGCTCGTATTGAAATTCTGGATAGTAGAGGTACTTACCAACCTGTACGTTGTCACTTAGATTCGGGGAGTATGACTTCCTTCATAACTTCTAAATGTGTCAAACGCCTTGGGCTTTATCCTATTCAAAGTACAGTCAATTTGAATGGCTTAGGTCCAATGAACACCTGGTAAACCAAGGTGTCACCTTATCTTTTCGTCCCTTTCGACAACCAAACCCCATATTTTGTATCGATGCTCTTATACTAAATAAAATTTGTGGAGATTTACCTACTTATCGCCTTCCGGTTGAAAGCTGGCCTCATATTTCTAACATTCGTCTAGCCGATGACCAGTTTCATGTCCTTGGTTCTGTCGACGTATTACTAGGCGCGGATGTTTTTTCCAGAATTCTACTGGATGGTCGGATACCAGGAGGTCCAGGAGCACCTGACGCGCTCAACACGATTTTTGGATTCATCTTAATGGGAACTGTTCAACAGTCTTCGACTGTTTTGTCACTCACATCTATGTTTTGTCACATCGACGATTCGCTTTCACTGGAAAATCAGGTTAAACTATTCTGGGAGATTGAAGAAGTTCCACAAGTTAAATGTCTGTTTTCTGACGAGGTTCAGTGTGAGAAAATATTTGTGGACTCTTATAAGCGAGAAGACTGTGGACGATTTATTATCAATTTGCCTTTTAAAGAGGAAAATCCGTCATTTCCGCAAATCCGTGCCCTTGCTTTACATCGTTTTTATTCGTTAGAACGTCGCCTTATTAAACACCCGCAGATTTATGAGCATTACCGCACTTTTATTTAAGAATGTCTAGATCTTGGCCATATGGAACCCGCTGCTGGTTGTTTGTCCAATTCCTTTTATTTACCGCACCATTGTGTCATTAAACCAGCAAGCTTGACCACTAAGTTGAGGGTTGTTTTTAATGGATTGGCTCATTTACCGAATCAACCCTCCCTGAATGATCTACTTTATATTGGCCCCAAACTTCAAAGTGATATCGTTACAATTTTGCTTAACTTTCGCATTCACAAATTTGTTTTCACCGCCGACATCACCAAGATGTATCGTCAAATTGTAGTCACTCCGGAGCATCAGGACTATCAACGTATTTTATGGCGATTTTCCGCATCCGAGCCTGTTCAAGAATTTCGCATCACCCGCCTTGTTTATGGTTTGACTTGTTCTCCATAAATTGCCATTCGTACACTGCTTCAATTGGCTGAAGAAGATGGGTCATCTTACCCACTCGCCGCTGAAGTTTTGCGCACCAGTACTTACGTCGATGATATCGTCACAGGTACCTCCTCGGTGGAGACCGCCTTAGCTCTTCAGAAAGAACTTATTTCTTTGTTACAGAAAGGAGGGTTTGAACTTCAAAAATGGTCAAGCAATGTTCCACAACTTTTAACACATTTGCCGTCGTCTCAATTAGCCATTGATCAAGTATGTTTTGATTCTTCAGCTCCTCCAGATACTCCCTTAAAAGTGTTGGGTCTGGAATGGAATGCGTCATCAGATAGCTTCCACTTTTGTGTTAAGTGTCCAGATAAACCTTGCACCAAAAGGACTCTTTTATCAAATCTTGCTCACATATTTGATCCCTTGGGTTTAGTGTCGCCAATCACGTTCTTAGTGAAGCACCTTATTCAACGACTTTGGACACTCAAGGTAGACTGGGATCAAGAACCACCACCAGATATCCTGAGACTCTGGAAAAAATACATCAACGATATTGCGTGCTTGAGTTCCTTTACTTTACCCCGCCTTCTTTTGCCTGACGGAACCTCCCACTACGAAATTCATTGTTTTGGAGATGCGAGCGAGAAAGGATTTTGTAGTGTTCTGTATTTTCGTTGTTTCGCACACTCTGGGGCGATTTCCGTTCATTTTGTGTGCTCCAAGTCGAAAATCGCCCCTCTAAAAAAGATTTCGCTGCCGAGACTCGAGCTTTGTGCTGGAGCTTTAACAGCTCGTTTAACTTCATTTGTCTTAAACGCTTTTCAAGATAAACTGCAATTTGAAAAAGTTTGCTGCTATTCTGATTCCACTGTTGCTCTGAGTTGGATCAAATCTTCACCGCACAAATGGCACACATTTGTAAGCAACCGAGTTGCCCTTATTCAGGAAAAGGTACCACCTTGCAGTTGGTTCTATGTCAGTTCATCTGACAATCTCGCTGATGTTGGATCCCGCGGAATGTTGCCGTCCGAGCTCATTCAAAGTTCTTTATGGTGGGCGGCACCAGTTCTTTCTAATCAGAATTTTCCCAGCATCACACCCCTTAATTTTTCATCTTCCCCTGAAGTTACTCAAGAAGAACGCCCCTTAGCATGTTCTACATTTATAGCTCCAAATATTTTAGACATTTTGGTCGATTCGCATTCTTCTATCATTTTAGCTTGCCGCATCTTAGCGTACGTGCTACGATTTAATTATAATTGTCAAACTAAACTTGCTAACCATTGCCTCATTCTGGGTCCACTTACGTCTCTTGAACTGTACAAAACTATGTTGATTTTTGTCAAACGGTGTCAGGAATTAAAATTTTCACTTGAAATTCAATCGATCCGCCAAGGGAAGCAAATTTCTAAAGTCTTTAGTAAACTGTCACCTTTTCTTGATGACCAAGGAATTTTAAGAGTCGGTGGTCGTCTTAGGCAAGCACCTATGAACTACGATCGTAGATTTCCAGCATTACTTCCAAGCCGTAGTCGGTTAACGGACCTAATTATCGAGTCTATTTATATTCAGCATCTTCACGCTGGGGTTCAAACGGTGCACTTTTTACTTTTACAAAAGTTCTGGGTTTTATCAGCTAAACGTTCAATACGACGTGTTCTGTCACGTTGTGTAAAATGCTGGAAAACTCATCCTACTTCCATCACTCCTCCCATGGGTGATTTACCTTTACCACGTGTCTCGAAGTGTAAACCGTTTCTGCATGTTGGTATTGATTTTGCCGGTCCCTTTACCATTACTATGTCTAAAACACGCGGCGCCAAAACGACCAAAGCTTACCTTTGTCTTTTCATTTGCATGTCGATCAAGGCCGTGCATCTAGAACTGGTTTCAGATTTGTCTGCTGATGCCTTCTTAGCTGCATTGAAATGCTTCATTGGTCGTCGTGGTCGTTGTTCACATATTTACAGTGATTGTGGAACCAATTTGTAAAGGTTAACAAACTGTTATTCCAATTTGCCTCGGAAGCTGCGGCTAAAGAGACGATTAGTTGGCATTTTAACCCACCTTCATCTCCCTATTTTGGCGGCCTTTGGGAGGCAAATATTAAATCCGTTAAAACCCATTTATTACGTGTTGTCGGCGAGCATATTCTCACGTTTGAAGAGCTTTCCACTGTTTTTAGTCAAGTGGAAGCTATTGTAAATTCTCGTCCTCTGACACCAATCAGTCAAGATCATAATGACTTCAGTGCTCTTACGCCAGAACATTTTTAACGTTGGAGCCTTTAACTGCACCCCCTGAGCCTGACCTATATGATGTTCCGTTGAACAGACTGTCAAGATGGCAATTTCTCACCCGCATACATCAACATATTTGGACCAGATGGTCTAAGGAATATTTGCATACATTACATCAACGAGCCAAGTGGCATTCATTTTCTGTCAATCTGCAGCCTGGTACCTTAGTTGTTATCAAGCAGGATATGACGTCACCCCTTAATTGGCCCTTAGGGCGCATCATCGAGACTTACCCTGGACTTGACGGTATTGTGCGTGTCGCTACTGTCAAAACCGCTCATGGCCTGTTTAAACGACCTGTAATAAAGCTCTGTCCTCTGCCGATAGAGTCTTCTTAAAATACTACGTATTTTGGTGGGCGGAAATGGTCCGTTCACGAAGTTTTGTGTCGTCCAAGCTTTTTTCTTTAAATGTTTATTTTTATTTTCTTTAATTTTAATTAGGTTTTAATGCCCACTAGTTCGCACATTTATCTTTATTCTATAGCTAACCACATTTCAAATTCATTTCAATTACTTAAATAAAACTTCAATACCCAATTTTAATTTATTTTCAATTTACGCGCGTGTACGTCCGCCTTTAGGGTACTCTACCGTTTGCGCCAGCAGATTCCCGGTGAGACTGCAATCAAGAGAACGTGAACAGCAGTACCGAGGTTCGCGTAATTTTTCTTACAATCCGCAATTATTGTAATTACAAATTAAATTAAACGACCACCGCATTGTGTCAGAAGGTAATTAGTGTGGACCCATCTTCAGAAGCGAGCGAGAGTGGCAGGCCTGCCAGAAGACCCTGGGCACGCAAAACTACCAGAAGGTAAGACACCTTAAAGGCCCGCTATTTTCTTTGATTTAAGTCAAGGGGAAATACTTCCAATCAGCTCTCTGAGTAGGTATCGAAGGTTTATTTATTTAGTGATCCTGGAGTAATTTTCTTATTTTTTTTAAATTCTTATTTTTACGCACATAAGTGCTCCAGGAGATTACAAGTGCATTATTAGTCTGAACTTAATAGCTTCCGAGATATCGACTTCTAAAATATGACATTTTTGAATTTTGACAGCTTCTAGCTTTCTAACGGTACGCCATAGAGCAAAACGGCTTAAACGTCCCTATCTTACTTTTTTATTATCTTCCCAAAAATACTAACTTCCGGTTAAACCGGAAGTAATATAGTTCCGTCATTTGAGCTACATCCGGTTTAACCGGAAGTTGACACTTTTAGAAAGATAGTTAAAAACTAAGATAGAGACATGTAAGCCGTTTTACTCTAAGATGTACCGTTAGAAAGCTAGAATCTGTTAAAGATTAAAAATGTCATTTTTCAAAAGCCGATATCTCGGAAACTATTCTGTTTAGGCTTATAATGCACTTAATAAAAAATAATTGTAATTTTATTCAAAATCCAAAAATATTATATAAAGATATAGGGTGTTCTATTAGAAAAAAGTAACTTTATTTCTCTACGGCTTTCTGACTCATCATGTATACTTAGTTTTTTTAAATTATAATAGACTATAGAAAACCGTAAAACTTTTATCTGGAATATTTTTTGCTGGCTGTTGTGCTTTAAGAAATAATCGACTGTTTCCATACATACCAACGACCCTGTATATGCTCACATTTTGACGTTATTCGTTTGTTTTTTTTATAGACATTTGTCAAAGGTATGACGACATCGATATTTTTTTAAATGGAAACATACAGCTTGTGATACATCATTTGAAAGCTAATATCTCGTACAGTACCTATGCTCATAAATTTTGGCGCGATTCTGTCAAGCTATTTCAAAATGGCGACTGTTAAAACTTTTAAAAAAATCCCTATTTAAATAAGCGGAAATGATAAATCATTGATGTTTTTTTTACCTTTCAAGGTAACCGAAAAAAATTGGAAGCGTCTACACCAGAGTTCTTTAATACTGATCTTATCCAGCGCGATAAGGTTTGAGCAGAAGCCTTACCATGGGGCTTCTTAATAGTGATAAAGAGTTCCGTTATATCGCCCCTTAATGGTCCTGTCATTTCTATATACTTTTCTAAGGCTGACGCTACACACAATTCTTGCTTCTGTATACATTTTGGAATAACTAAAGCTGGCTGTGGTTTGTTAGGAGCTGAAGTTTTAGCGAATTATTCTATAAAGATCTTAAAATAATCTTCTTCCTTCCTGATATTAGATAGTTTAATAACGGAAAAACTTTTAAGACGGTGGCAAGTTATTATAGCCATTAATGTGATAAGTTTAAAACTGACATCAGTTAAATTAATAGAAATTAAGGAGGGAAAAGTAGCCAAATACTGCATAACAACTTGGGGATTCCAAGTGCTATTATAAGTCGGAAATACCGGCCTAAGTCTAAAAGTACCTTGGAGATATCTTTTAATTAATTTGCCTTTATCGTCAATATCAAGTAAGATTTTTAGAGCCGACCGGTGACAGTTTAACGTTTGATAAAAAGCTCATGCTGAAAATTCTATATTTAGAAACTTAAAAATATCATTAAGAGATGGCTTAAAAATAGTTATTTTATTTAACATATAAAAACCCCACCACTTGGAAGAAAAAGAGGAACTATATTGTTTAAGACAATTGTCACTTAATGACCTCAACAGTACTGAAACACATTCCATAACCCACTGCCAGGATAAGCTTGTTACAGTGGAGGTGACTCTCCCTAGAAGGGGACAAAAGTTAACTCTAGGAGAAAGCAAGACAACTTCTGAAATAAAAAGTTTGAGAAAAAGTCGATACCAAGATTGGGTGATCCAATATGGGATAACCACTATACCCTCAGCCTGGTCACAAAGAATCTTATTATGTGGTTTTCCCATTATGGAGAATGGCGGAGAAAAAGAAGGATGACCAAGACAAGGAGAAGGCGTCAACGGCAAAATACCCGGGGTCGGGTTTCCAAGAGACATATCTAGCACATTTCCTTGGGCTTTCCAAAAATCTTAACAATTGTACAACACCCTTATTACATACTGCATATTCATTATTCAGTTTGAACATTGGTAATCCGAGATTCATTATCAGCGATGATATTCTGTTTTAAAGATATATTTTATAAGAAACAAAAAGCCAGATATTTTGATTTTGACACCATTGCCAAAGTTCTTTAGCTTGGTTATGAAGATAAGAATGTTTTGAGCCACCCATTTTTTTTTTATGAGAGCAACAGTTTTATTATCACTCCTTAATAAAATGTCACAGTCTGAGAGATCTTTAGCAAAACTTTTTAAAGCTAAAAAGAGAAAAAGAGAAATCGCTGATTGGTTAATTGATCAGTTTTATACTTGAATAATTAATATTAATATGCGACTAATTATTTATATAAATTAATATATATTCGGTTATTTAAATATCACCAAAAAATGAGGGTTGCCCTGGGTGTCCGAGTATAGCACTAAAAGTGCCGCACGACTCTGGCTGCGGGTCTTTAATTTACCTGTCTTTGAATTCCATAGGCGTACGTTTCGTTCGCACAAGGAAATTTATTTTTATGACATTGAGAGCTGTTTCAGTATTTGATTATGTTATAAGCTTATATAAACAAGGACTAGGCTCGGACGTGGTTGTGATCGTCTGTTGGGTAGGACTTTACATTGTGTCAGATTTACTGAAAAGGGTATCAGAGCGAAGTATTACACAGATAATGCTAAATTTCGCACAGGGATTAACGCTTTTGTGTCTTGAATTTAGAAGAGTTTCGAGACCGAGAAGTGGCTAAACGTAAACGGCTCTTTTTGTTTATACAATTTGGAAGAAAGACGTTATTGGCTGCTGACGGCGAAAAGTCTGGATAACCGAAAACTTCCGGTCACGTTTCCAAAGGTTTCCCTACCCTGCATGCCGGACGAGACAAGGAGCTGTCGCTCTAGGCTGTCGCCTATCTCTATAGGTTCCCCTCAAACGGTTGCTGGAATGAGCTGTCGCTCCAGGCTGTCGCCCTCCGTCCCACGTTGAAGGAAACACTGTGTACCATGCTAGTCTAACCAGAAAACCAGGTCCGCACTTTTCTCCTGACAACCTCTAACGCAGATTTAATAATGGCTTTAGAAGTATTTATTTATTGGGGGCCATCGCCTAGCCTACTCTAAGAATAATGACATATTATTATTTGTTCGCCAGTAACGGACTGTTAGATCTTTTGTTTAATTTAGACAAATTATAGCGGTGGAAAATGAGATGCTCTTTCTGTTTAATAAATGTCCTCACATCTCCAAGAACATTAAACTCTATATTGTGTCCAGCGTGGACTTTCGTCCCACAATAGTGCGTAGGGAGAGCATGATAAACCTACGGGCCTACGAACGTAAATCAGACGCAGAAATTACCCTCAAAGTTTCCGCTATAAAGAAATTATGAGAGAAGTGATACTAAATCAGACAGCCGCGAGTGTTAACGGAACTCATTGAAAGATGTTACTTGAGGACGCTAAGTTAATCCCTGCGAAAAACGCAGCGACAAGAGAAAGTTTTAAAAACGGATTACTGCAAAAACATTAAGAAATCGCTCTAAAGTAAACCAAGGAAAAAAGAAAGGATTCTTCAAGAATTTAAAAAATAGAACAAACGGAGCTGGTCCTAACCTGTAACAGGGGGGTTCTCGATTCCGTCATCCATTTTACACTTCGCAGTACCTTTAAAATAAATTATTATTGTGAATATCGTAAGAAAAGTGCAAAAGAACTTTCAGAAACCACTAACACTAAAATCTAAATTAGGTCAAAACCACTGTTTTGTGAAAGTACCGCAAAAGGTCATAATCTACCCTTAGAAAGATTAAGTAAAATTTATGGGTCAGTCATTAATCCCACAAAACCATTGAGACAAGTGTTGAGCTTAAACAGGTGGCCTGGTCACCGCAGGAAAAGACGGTAAAATGTCTTTTAGAATAATTTTTTGTATACTGAGGGTTTTATTTTTTCTAAGAGAGAAAACGGTTATTAATTATTAAAAAGTTGTAGATACCAACGATTTGTTAGAGGATGCAAAAAAAACTGAAAGAAAGATAAACAAGTTCGGAGTAAGAATTCACGCCCCCGAAACTGAACTTATTTTTTATATAGTCTATTATTTTTGGGTCAGGTTAAGTAGAGAATTCAGAGGGAAAATCGGGAAAACCCAGTAGCCCTTCATCAATTAAGCGATGACTCACACCTGGGGGATAGGAAAAGGAGGAAATCCAGTAGGTCTCCATCAATTAAGCGATGACTCACACTGGGGGATGGGAAAAGGAGGAAATTCAGTAGGCCTCCTTCAATTAAGCGATGACTCACACTGGGGGATAGGAAAAGGAGGAAATCCAGCAGGTCTCCATCAATTAAGCGATGACTCACACTGGGGGATAGGAAAAGGAGGAAATCAATCAATTAAGCGATGACTCACACTGGGGGATAGGAAAAGGAGGAATTACAGTTAGGGGGAAGGTTAGTTCAGGTTAGATCAGGTTATTATAGAGGTTTACTGGGGTTATTAACAAGAACTGGGGTTATTAACAAGAACACCCAATAAACGTTAAAGTATTAGGATTATGAATTTTCTTATTCTGAAAGGTAATTATAGTTTAAAATATAAATTCATGAGAGAAGAAACCTTTAACAAAACGATAGTTTGCGTAAATCCTCTATTAAAATTTGAATAAATATTAAAATAAATATAACCTTGGAGATATTCAAGAAATTAATAAGAGTAAAAGATAGATATCTAAGTCAAGAGACGAAATTATGTATTAAGATAGAAATGTGGAATTTAAATATTTACATACTTTTCGTTTGAAATTTATTAAGTTAGTTTGATTATACCAAAATTTTTTATTGAGCTGAAATTATGTAAAAAATATTTAAATGTTCATACTTACTGTTCTTATGTTTAATTAGTTATTACACTTTGTGACTCATTTCACCAGTTTAATTTAAACGCACTTTTACCTATATTTAAAAATTTGTTAAAAAATATGGACCTGGGTCAGGTCCGTCTCAGCATTGAAATTAAAATTTGACTTTTTAAGAGCTCTATGTCTTAGACGCTCTAAATTTTTAGTATAAAGCCTACCGTATTGAAAGGCTGGGAATATAGAGATGAGGAAACCAATTAGTTTTACAAAATCTAGGAATAAAAATGACGAGCCTTTTGATAAAATCTATATGATCCAAGGCTTTAAGGCGATTGAACACCAATCATTATTTAATTTCCAATTTTTCTTCGTTAATACTTATAATATCAAAAAATACTTATATATAATAGTTGTAGAGAATTACTTTATCTAGGCCGCTATAGAGCCATATAACTGTCATTTTTTTTTTTATTTTTCTTTTTTGAAGTAAAAGATATTTTAAAGAACTGGCGATATAGCGGGGTAGTAATTATTAATTTAGACATGCTGGTAAAAAAATTAAAGTTGAATAGTTTGTTCAAAATCTTGGAAATACGATTTTGCCAAAAGAGTCCTGATTTAATACGCCCTCTTTCAGCGCCCGGCGTGCTAACTGCTTTTTGGTCACACGCTGGCAATCTCGCTTTATGCGAGAGGCTTGCGACCAGCGTTGCCAGTCTATTACAATTGTAATAGATCTATTACTATTTTAACAATTCTATTACGGTTTTACTTACTCACCAAATCTATTACTATTTTTAATTTTCAGTAACTTATTGGAATAATTGGATTTCGCTTTACTAAACCACGCGGAGGGTAGGTAGCATCTTCCTTATTTGGTCAAACGCGTTGAAAAAAGATAAATGAACGGATCCATTATGACCTTAGACGGGGTCGTCTAAGATAATAGATAATGACTGAGAAACGATTCCAACATTTCCAACTTAAATATTTATTAAAACGAATAAGATCGTTTGTATATGTATATAATCGCATAAATCGGTTGTCCTGCTTTTATGTATACGGTTTCAGATAATTATATTATTTTTTAGTATTTTAAGAAGTTCTGAGTGGTAGGTTGGTTCATTCACTATAAGAATATGATACAGATATATTCATGCGCAGGGAGTAGTTCTTGGCACGTTATTGAAAATTTGAATTTTGTTCGGTGGTTTGACGCTAATACATAATACATTTTTATATCCTTAGTTTTTGTTAGATTTAGTGCTTATTATAAAACTTGTTATATCTGCAGTTTGCAAACATGGACAGGTAGGTAACAATAATTGTTATTGGGTACCTACTATTTTTTTAAATGGTGAATATTTTAATGCTAAACCAGAGTATATTATAGCTGTATGTATGAACTTTTTTTAGACTTGTAATAAAGATACCAAAAAAGCACGAGGAAAATAAAGAACTAATATGTGAAAAGGCAGTAAAACAGCACTTTATTCCCACACCAAGTAAAAGTTCTGCATGTGTAACTGGTCAGTCTAAATTGAATTCGGAATTAACCCTTGATGCCAGTGAGTCAGAGTCTGAACCAACGATAAAGAAAAAAAATGTATATACAGAAATTTAAGACCGATATGATCGAAATATAAAATAATAGTGTAAATAACTAATAATTATGCATAATTTTTTTTTTTTTTGCGAACTGGTGAATGTGCCAGAATATTTATTTCTCTTTCGGTGTTCTGGCTAGCTTTTATTACTATTCTCTGATATCTATTACGTTTTGAACCGTCAACCTATTACTTTTAATCGAAGACTTCTGGCAACACTGCTTGCGACCCGATAAAATAGTTCTAGGAATTACTTGTTAACATATTAACAGCAGATGCAAGGACAAAAACATTAATTTCCATGTAATAGGATTAATGGTTTATTGCTAGGTAGATTTATAATTTATTAAGGGGTTTTGCCATAAATTTGAATACACTTTAACAATATTATTAATGTAATAGTAATATTGTCAGGTATATAATTACTAATAAAAACCTTTTTTTCGTCGAGGGTAGGAGTATACCTACTTCAAAAAGTTCAAGCGTGTCGTCGTGTTTTTGTGATTTACTTAGTGCCATCCAGTGTTATACAATTTACTTGTCATCTATATTTATATTTTATTTCCTACCAATATGGAAAAAAACTTTAATTTCAATCCAAAAGGAGGAGTGTTCGCAAAAAAATGTTAATTGCTAGAAAAGCAAGAGGGCAGAAGAATCCAGCAAAACTATTAACCGTTACAAGCTCGGTTACAAGGTAGAGTTTTTTTTTATTACAACATACTGAACAAAAAGTAATGCACTCTTGCATGATAAAATGTTTTGTTCGTCTAAAAAAGTGGATGCACGTAAAAAACTTGATTGTATTCTACATTTTGAATTTTGACGTACTTAATCAATTTTAAAAAACTCTTTGCTTTTGATAGACCTCCACGTTGTTAGGGAGAATTATTTTAATTACTGGAGTTTACTTTTAAAGTTAGATACAATTATTATTCTCCATGTCTCGGGAGCGTGTAGGGGGCATCTAATTTTTTTTAAAAGTATGAGTAAGAGTATGCAAGAAGCAACAAGCGATTCACATTATTGCTGCTATTGTTTTTAAAACAATCTTCTCGGTATCGATACAAAACACATAATATGTTTGTTCCTTCAAAGTAGTGGACTGTATCTTCTTCTATTAAAACACCATACTTCAACAATAAGACTTATCTATTTTTCTTTGAAAATGGTGTTACATTTTTTAATACTTAAAAATCTCTGTTAATTCGATTCTTCACTGACATCGACATCTAAACAAACAGCTCACCTTCGTCACCTATATTCGCCATCTCATGCAGGTGGGCGTGCTTCATAAAATGTATGGTTTGTGACGGAACAATGTTGTTCTAAATATTTAACTGATGCATTATTATAACAACAATATCAATATCTATACTTGAGAGATTTTGAATATTCGATTAATAATTCGATAATAATAACAATAAGGTTAAAATTGTTTAATTATATTTTCACGTTCAAAAAGCATATTATATTAATTAAAAAAAACAGACGCTATCATGAAAGTAACTTTGGATTTGTTGTCGCTTCTTATTTCTTACTGTTGTTCTTTATTTATGTACGATGGTTATACTCAAAACCCAATATTATTTTGATAAATCAGAAAAAATATCAAAATTAGAAAAGTCAGTAGCGTACATTTTTTTGTCAATAAAATTCGTTAAGGTGCTCCCCGGGATGCCACTGGACTTAATAAATTTAATCAAGTTAGGGCTTATTAAGCCCCTTATTATTATGGATAACGGTATCAAATTTCAATAAAAGTGGAAAAAGGATATTTAAAAAATAATAAAAAAAACCCATTTATTATTCTATTATTTCAAAAACGGGGCAACTCCGGACACACGTTCATATAAACCTTTTTTCGTAATATATCATGAGGAATCACCCCCTTAAGTGACGTACCGTACTTCTGAAGATATTGATATAATGCTTCAATAGGCTAATCTATAATGCAGCAAGTCTTATTCATAATATGGACAACAATCTTATCAAGTTATAATTCTGTTATTTGCAAATTTGACGGAGAAAAAAGAAATAATTACGTCAAAAAAGGATCTTATCAGAGCAGATGCGAAGCAGCCTCAATTTCTTTTAATTTAGGTAGTGGAGACCACCATCTTTCATTGGGCAAAACGATTGGTAAGGTTACTCCTAAAGCGTATACAAAGAAGCATGCAGAAATGTTAAAGATAAGAAGATCCAAAATGCAAGCAAAAAGGTTATTCACTAAAAAGGCAACATCTTCCAGAAAAAGATTATGGACCAGAAGCTAATGCTGAGCCCGATCTGACAAAAGAACAATTCCAAATTAAAAGAGAAGTGTTTCTAAAGGAACTTACTAGGACGGATGAAGAAATTTTAATGCTGGAAAAGGAGACGAGGGGGCAGTCTGGTAATCCTGTGTGGAAGCAGGAAAGAAGTCTTAAACTAACGGCCTCCAATTTTGGAACTGTTTGTAAATTAAGAAAAACAACAAGCTGTGAGAATCTTATAAAACATCTTTTATATACCAAATTTATGGGAAGCTCTGCAACAAAATATGGAACCGAGAAAGAACCCATAGCAATAAAGGCATATGAAACAAGCAGCAATGAAAAAGTCGAGCCTTGTAGCTTGTTTGTTCATAAAGAACATTGTCTTTTGGCAGCTAGTCTAGATGGACTTCAAGATGACGAGATAATCGAAGTAAAGTGTCCTTCGACAGCAAAAATGATGACACCAGTAGAGGCAATTTAACAGGAAAAGGTAGTTTTTGCTATAATAAATAATAGGAAATTACAATTAAAGAAAAATCATAATTATTTTTATCAAATAAAAAGACAGCTTCAACTAACCGAAAGGTCATATTGCTATTTCCTGTTATAGACTACATTAGGATATCTTGTAGAAAAGGTATGCCGTTTTGCCACATATTTATAAAGTATCTGTAAATTTAAAAATTCTCAATTTGTAAAATCCAATATATTTTTCTGTTGTACATAATATAATATTTAAATTATAATGTTTTTTTTTTTAGATTGAGAGAGATGGTTTGTTCTGGAAAGAGAAAATTGAGCTATATCTAACAAGTTTTTATTTAAAATGCTTATTACCAGAGATTATCGATCCTAGATTTACAAGAGGCCTAAAACTAAGGAACCCCCCTCGAGATAATTAGATTGTATTTATTAATAAAAAAAACAATATTTTCATTATATTACTTCCCCTGTTCATTTCAAATTGAGTAAGTATTTACTTAACAAAGTATTTAATAAAATATATTTTAAACTAAGTATTTATGTGTAGGTAGTAATGTTTTGTGTAAACTCGTTTGTAAATAAATTGTATCTACTATTATGTCTACTTCAGTTGTAGCTACATGGGAAACTTTCTTATTATTAAATTTAAGCAAAATTAATGATAATAAAAATAAAAAAATATGAATATTGCTCAAGAGTAAAGTACCTTTATTTTTAACGATATCGAACATTGTTATGAAAAATAATTAATCAGACTTGAAAACTTCATTCAAATATGCAATTACATCCACGAACCAGGTTTTGTTATTTTTTCGAAAAGAATCTCTTCAATTGTTAGAAAATATAAGAAACTGAAAGGTTATCACGTGTTTAATAAACAAAAGAGATACATGTTCAGTTTAGTTCATTATTGAAAATAACGAAATTAAAAATGTAAGGAATCTAGAAAAAATTGTAAAAAACAAAATCTGATATTTGGATGTAATTTCATAATTCATTCATTAGTTTCCAATTCTGATCAACTTTTTTTTTTATAACAATTTTTGATATTGCCAAAAATAAAAAGGTCCTTTACTCTAGATCAAAATTCATATTTTTTGACAAACCTCGCATGCGACTGAAACAAATTAATATCTGAGGGCTTATATTCTTCACTTCGTACGTTTGGAAAAGGTTTCGTGTGACAAGCGTTCATAAAACATGAACGGTGCGCTTGATTGGTATTCTAGTAGTAGAAGTAGTGAAGAATCCCAAAGTATTAAACTTACTCGCATACGAATCACTCTCATCACTTTTCGTTCATTTTTTAGGTGAAAAATGAGGCATGATGGTTGCATTTCAAGTTTTAGATCATGCAGAACTTTTATGAGGAATACCATTTTGCTTACAGTTAATAATAAAAAAGTTTTCCGTATGGCTACAACTCGAGTAGACATAATGTATATGAGAACAGGCAGTACAAATGTCGAGAATATCTTTATATAAACCTCGGCATGTAATAATTGGTATACACTTTGGGTTTAATACTTAAGAAGTAAGATAACATTTTCATAACATTTGCTTGGACTATTAATCTTCCTGAACTATAGGGGTATTGCAAAATGATACTAAAATAATGAAATAACCGGGCCCTCAGCAGTTTCTTTTTACTTCTGGGGATCGCGCGAATTCAGCGGCGATGCCGGATCAGCCAGCGCGCGAGCGGATTTCGATAGATAGCTGGTAGCATGCGATTTTTAGATTGGCACGCCGCCGCCGCCGGAATTTCTCTTCACTGATGTATCCCCTTAACGACTTTTTCATTCGGAAGGTGTATTTCAAGCGTACTGCTATTTAGAGTAACACCCAAAAATCTACACTCTTGAGAAGGCACTATATTTGACTTCTTGTTATTTATACGAACCCCAAGGACATGGGGAGATTACTAGTAACAAAACAATTATTTGTTTTGTTCTGGAAATTAACCAAAAATCATCCGGATAATTAACGAACAAAAGACCTCTAAGTCTTAAAAAATGAATTATAGCCTTGAATAATGTATAAAAATCGTAAGGAGAACTTGCTAGCCCAAAAGTTAGACAGGTAAATTCGTAAAGTTGATCTTCCAAAACAAATCTCAAAAATTTTCTACTATTTTTGGTAACAGGAACAGCGTAATATGCGCCTTTAAGGTCAATAGTGCACCTAAAAACATTTAAAAATAACAAATCCTTAACGTTTTTAAGACTCTCAAGTTTAAAATGTACGGTATTTAGGTATACATTTAATGATTTTAGATTTAAAATAAATCAAAACTCATCATCCTTTTTAGTAATAAAAAAATATGATGACAGAAATTCTCCTTTCTCATGTTTGCAGTATGTATTCACTTCAATAGAGAGTAAATTGTTGATACTATTTCTTAAAATATTTTGTTCCTTGGGAGAAGAGAGTCTCAAAGAAGGCCTTGTTGTTTGTACAGGCAATGAGACAAAAGGTATAGAGTAGGCCTGAACCCAACTTATAATATTAGAATCTTGAGTTACTTTTAACGAATTGTTCTTGTACAGAGAAATTCTGCTAGCAAATTAATGTGAATGTATAGCGGAAATGTTGTTGTACCTTGGCTCGTTGAGTCGTTCGTCTTTGATTCACAAATCTCTCGGTTAAAAACTTTATTTTGGCTTCAAATAGTGACGCCTGGAGTTTAAAGAGCCATAAGAAATACTTGACCTTTCCGTGTGTTTTGTAGAGTTCTTTTTTAAACTCAGATCTGCTGCAACCTTCTGAACTGAGTGAGCTTCATTAGATTTTTGACTAAAATCCATCCCAAAAAACCAGGTATCAGACGTCGCCTAAGTAGCAATTCCATCAGCTGATACATCTTCATTAGAGTTATAAATTTGATGTCTCCTATGAGTGGAGAGTAAATAATGTGCCTCACAAAACCTTTTGAAAGCTTCGACCAAGGTCTGTGTTGATTTCTCATTCGTACTTCGTAAGCTTAGTTTTTGAGCAAGTTCTCTAATGCATAGCCCAGTGAGATTAGACCTTTTCCAATTTTGTCGTGTGTTTCCAGTAAAAAGCTATCTTTTTTGAAATCTGGAGGATTAAAAATAGCCTTCCCCTCTGGATTTAATTTGGGGCCTTCCAGCAGAGGACAGTTCTCAGGAAAATAAACCTTGGACCATAACTCCCGACTCTCTTAATAAAAGCCATGAGAAATGTATTTGACCATCGTACAACAATATCCGAGTCTAAGGGAGGTCCGACATGCCTATTCTTCGAATGATCAAAAAACTTAATAAAGTACTCTGATTACCGGAGGCTTTAACTTGCGGAGTGGGAGAATTAGCCTCAGAAATGATGATGATGATTCAAGAACAAACCTTAGGCTCCTTGTAGCTGGGACAGAGTCAACCAGCTGATTCTTGCGCTTTCTTAAAACCTGCTTTTTCCTATCCACCACTAAAGAAGGTGCAAAAAAATCTGTGTCACTAGGCTCGCCTGAGAACAAAAAACAAAGCCTCAGGAAGACGAGTTGTAAATGTAAGTCTATTGAAGAAAGAATTACCTTAGCTGATACTGTTATAAGACAGTAAACTCATCTAGGCTGTTATAAGACAGCATAATTTTCTTGATACTGCTATAAGGCAGCATCAGTTTCTTTCATGATGTTATAAGACATCATCAGGTTCTTTCATGCTGTTATAAGACAGCAACATGCTCTATTATAAGCTATTATAGGATAGCTAAATAGGAGGATAGCAACCAGCTATGAAAAATAAACGCTGGTGCTGGTACTCCAGTCATCGAAAATCAATGGTGTCGATGTAAGAAGGAAAAGAAAAAGAGAGAAAGAACTCTCCAAATAAAATCGATAAAAGCCGATTAGTTACTTAATAAGTCACTGTTTAAATAAACACAGACGAGAAATAATAAAAATAACCTAAATAGGATTCCCAAATATCTTTCTATCTGAAAATTATTGTGGAACTCGACGAAACTTTCAATAATTTGCATAATTATTCTCTTAATTTTTTAAATTTTTCTTGATTGGCATTTGTAAAAACAACACAAAGAGCACAACAGAGGATCAAGCAGTGTATCGTGTAACGCACTAAAACGTGATGATGGGTTCAGGGAGCGAATGCAGGAGGTTCGGTCCTCTTTTTCTATTTCAGTGCGTAGTGTAACACAAGATGCGTTACTACATGGTGTTCTATATAAGGACGTGTTTTGAAGTATAAATAATTATATAATATTTACTCTTCATCCGAGTCGATATCATTAAATCAGATTTTTAAAGGGAAGCAAACTATTCATTCAGCACACATCTTTCAAATAATTTGTGTTAGTAAACAAATTGTTACATCTAACAATAAGATGTCTATTAAGTTATCTGAAAATAAATACGAGGGCTTTAAATTTATTTCTCACTAATTATTCTAAATTTTATGCATTATTAACCACTAAAAAATATTATTTTACTTACTACCTTTAGTCTACGTAGGATTATACCTACATGATCTGTAAAATATTTTCAGAACACCCTGTATAAAAAATGTTTCATAATTAAAGACTCATTATATATAATTAAGACAATCAGCCTAAAATAAAACACTGGGGTTAAAATAAAGATGGATTATTCATATCGTGCGAGCAAAAATTATTTTTCATCAAAGTGTGGTTTACATGTAACGTCGTGCTGCCTAGCGGTAGAGCTTAATACCTGAGGAGCGATTTTTCAAAAGGTTTTATTTCCATTTGCAACAATTTTTCAGGAAATGAATATTACCTGTAGTGGGGTGGGAGATATAAATTTATTATTTAAAAATTTTTTCTGGTCAATTGGCAATAATATTTCAAACCTGTTGGGGTATTGGTAGTTCAACTTTAAACATTTATAGCATTGATATTAATAATAAATATTTGGAAATAAGACCTTTTGTTGGATACTACAGAAAATAAGACCTTTTGTATAAAATCATTTTGGAAATGTGCCTTTTTGCTATGCACAAATTAGGAAATAATATTTTTGTATTGAATACCAATTTGAAAGGAGCAAATAAATAAATAAAATTGAAAATATTGAAAAATATCTATTATATTGTTAACATGGGTCAATGCTTATATTTTAAGGACTTCTACTTCTGGCTCATTGCATAGACATGTCAAGTCTTCATCACATTCTTGACATTGAACATCTTGTGCAACATATTCATCATTGCAAAAAGTTTTATACCAAGCAAGTTCTTCCAAGCTTTTCCAATTTTCTCCGAATTGTTTGGCTAGCAAGTTCTCGACATCCTTCTTTTACTTAGCTGTCAGTGGTATTGGAATGCTCTCTATTGCTGGTATATCTACAGCAATTATTTTACCTTGTTTCAATAGTGAACGAATCACTTCTTTTCCACTGGTAAATTTAAAAGTTTCATATGACGTTACCGTACAATTTAAAACTTGTGCGGACTTCTTCACTATTTTCTTTTTTATGTAAATTGGTTTCATTTGTTGATGACCTTCCAATTTTTTTAAATGCTGTGGCAAGCTTTTTATGTCTTTTAGCTACCAATTTTCACCAAATAACTGTACATCACCATGTTGGCTAATTTTTTCAATATATTGTTCTTTTTTAGTGATGACAGCGCACCTTCTTAAATTTTTTTCTATTCTTCCAAATACTCTATCAGCCGGTAAAAAGCTGTGGCCTTTAACGGGGAAATGTAGTTGTAATGCGCTCTATGCCAGATCGTTCAGTGTAGCCAAGGAACTACGTTCCACAAAGTGTTCGATAAAACTCGCGGTTTCTATTAATAAAATTGTCGCGTTTGGCATATATTTAGGAAATATGACCTTTTGTACAAGAACATCATTATATCATATAGATTTAATAAAGGAAATACGGCGTTCTGTTTTAAATTGAGTATTGCTAAATCAAATGACTATAAAGTCATGGATTTATGCCTTTTTGTAAGAAATACCTATTTTGGTATGGTTTTTTTCATAGGAAATAGGCCTTTTTGGAATATATTTTTTTCGTTAGAGGATGTCTTTCAACCACACGTTCAATATTCCGTCGAAAAATGACATCGGAGTAAAAATGGAAATATGGCCTTTTGAAAAATCACTCCTCACCTGCCCCAACAGGTGGCAGTAAATACCTACCGGCATTATCAATCAATAAGTTATTCCCTCGAATTTAACAGTCGTTACGAGTAATTTGATTTATCGCTAATTCATTCAATTCAATTCAACAGGACCCATTAAGCGGGGTAGGCAACTTAAAGGTTGCATTGTAAATTTCAGGCAAAGTGCAATAAGAGTTTTTAAAAATTCCGTGTTTCAGAACTACACACCTCGAATCGGTCCAAAATTAGGTCACCCTAATTAGCATACAATAGAATAACAAGTTTGGTGAATACAAATAATGTAACAGCGGCGTTTCTACAGGTAGTTTATTAGAATAAAAATATAATAATAATTATATTTGATTATAATTAATTATAAAGATAGGCAGATAATTGACAACTTAATTTTTAAATTTTATTCATCAAGTTCTGAGTAGTCCGACGAACTATCGTCGTTGGGGTCCAGAGAAATGATAAGGGGCTATACAGTGTGTTCTAGCATGTTATCAGCTTCCCACATTTTTTTTTCTACTTCAATCACATGTTCGACGCACTTACTCCATTTTTCACAACCCACTGTCTTTATTCTCTCTTGCAAGAGGTTTCCAATGTCTCTCATTTTAAAAGTGGTGTTATGCCTTGCTACAAACTCTTTAATTTGCGCCCACACCAATTCTATGGTGCTTAATTCACATTGTTGGGGAAACGATTGCTCAAATGCAATAAAAATAATGAAATTAAATGCAACCAATGTTTTCAGAATGAATACTACTCTTTGTCCAGATAAAATAAATGCCTTTCAAATACTCCATTAGCAACATAATTGCTCAATGGTCAGAGAAACAGCGAAACAAAATGCATTTATTGTTTTCAGAACAAATATTATTGTCGCCCAGACAAGCTACCAAATTTGCAAATATTATTCTAAAACAGCGGCATGTCGCTACGGTTAATTTGGCAAGAAATTGTTCTCAACACAATTCAGTGGTAAAAAGTCTATTTTTGAAGATTGTAAAAACGTATATGTGCTTTGTCGCTGGGAGATTAAGCTCATCGCAGTACACAAAGAGGGAAAATTAGCCATTTGTCCAGAGAAAACATGGCGGAACAGTAAATAGCCAATTAGAACACAACGCGCGAAATATGTTGCCTTGTAATTGGCCGGTCTGACAGCTGAGCGTGATTTTCTAACGACGAGAGCACACTTACGTTCTCTCGAGAACTACTGCGGATTAAACTAGTGAAAGGTCAACACGTACGTCAAAAGTAAAGTGGGTCATCGTCCGACGGACATGACAAAATTGCATTAGCTGAAATAAAAGCATCAAGTTATAAGTGTAGTAATGTTATAAAAAGTTAGTAATGTTATAAGTCAGTACTTATTTAACCATGTATTAAAGTGTTATTGTGTAAACAAGTGCCGAATTGGATAAATAAACGCCAAATTAAATGGGATCTAACTGTCTAATTCACTTAACCAATATATAAAACGAACCAGTGAAATAACCTAACTCGAGGAATATACAAAGCCTCACCGTTTAATGTTGGGAGTTAAAAATAAAACCTGATTCCCACACACATTGATATGGCGAAAGGCGAAGTACCGTTATATTTCGTTTTGAAGCGATTTTGTCGACAACAATTTTCGTACAAAGAGGTTTATTCATTTTTACACTCTCCATTAGCTCCTTTTTTAGCATATTTTTATTAAATAAATTCTTATTTACAGTAAGTCAATGAATGATGTCATTTTTTTTCCAAGACGTTGGTATTTTTTTTTTCGGATTTTCCAGAGTGTAGCCTGGCATTATCCATGACTATAACAGACCCAGGAGGAATAAGATCTAGCATTTGCTGCAAGTATTCTTCAATGACATCAGCGTTCATGTCTTCATGATAGTCTCCAGTCCGTTTTGATTTAAATGCTAGTAAGCCGCCATCGACAAATCCATTTTTACTGCCAATGTGAGTAATTTTAAATGCTTTACCTTTTCCTGAGGGTGCTTTTATTTCAGTGGACCATCTTTCCATGAAAGCTTGCCTCGCGCTTTTTATATGTTTATCCTACCATATTTTATCAACGGTATATTCTTCATTTAACCAAATTTCGTTCATGTAATAGATATTCCTGTTTTACCTTCGAAATCGTAGTCGCCAGCAGATGATTTCGTCTTTGTCTATTAAAAGTGATTTTCTGTTTTAAATTTTTTCATAACAAGAATTAATTTTCTTCGAAGTTGTCCATAGTTTCTTCTTATCTAAGGGTGGAATGAAATCATCCTTTTTCATTTCAGACATTATTTTGTCCAAGGTAGGTATTTCTTTTTTTAAGTAAAACGAGTGTATTATCCTTCCGATGGCAGTCTTTTCATCCTCATTTATTACAGTTTCTTTCTTCCTGTACTTCTCTCTGGTGACCTGATGGGGCCGCGTTTGTTCTCGTGCACAAGTCGGTATATTGTTGACTGTCCGACTCCCGTCATATTCGAACACATTTCAACTATTTTTGCAACTCCGAATGTTATATGATATAATAATTCGATCACACCTATGGAATGCGGCGGAGACCACTGGGTATTTTAACTTAGAAATTAATTATTACTCTCTTGCATTAAGAAAGAGAGCACAACATCGCATTTACTGCTGGGGATTTTTATTATTGCCTGAGAAGAACCGTGGCTCTGTTTAGGGAAACAGGTTCTATACAACATAAAAACGAGCTGGAGGACTATGCCTAAGAACAGAAAAACTTGTTGTAAACGTTCGTGAAATAATGCAAAATACGCCAACAAAATATGTAAGCCGCTTGTATCAAGAATATCTTACGGAACATTTTTATAGCCTATTCTTAAAAAGCGGTTGAATTTGTTTCCTTAGAAAGTGCAGGTGTTCCAAGAAATACGAGCTGCAGATTTTGAAAGACGCAGGAATTAATGTCAGTGGTTTACCCAAAATGTATTGGAAATAAATGATTTATTAGACTGGATATGTGGAGTAGTGAAAATTCTCATTTTTTGGTCCACATTATACCCTCAAAGAATCGGTGTCTGGTTGGCTGTTTTCCGTAGAAGACAATTGGTCCTATTTTTTTCCATGACACAGTTATAGCACAGCAGTATAGGGACAACATTTTGGATCCATTTGTGGGACAATTATTTGACGATGAACTAAGTTTTGGTTATTTTCAATAGGACGGTGCAACTGCATTATAATCTTTCAACATTAATAATATATCCGCCCAAGCTACTAACTACTTATGCAATTTTTTCAACGACAGATTCATCAGTTTTCGAACAGACATTGAATTCCCACCCAGATCACCTTGTTCGACGGTTGTGGATTACTTCATTTTTCCTCATTTGAAGTAAAATATTTTTAAAACACCAATTTAAAATTTAGAACAGTTGCAAGAAATAATTATCCAAGAATGTGGTAATATTTCTCCAGAGATGTTGGTCAGCGCTTTCGAAAATATGAAGAGACGGGTGAATTTATGCTTGGAACATAGCGGTAGCCAATCTCCGCAATTTCTGTAATTTTTGTTTTTCCTAATCTATATTCTTACTTTGTTAATTTTGTAAACAACAAAAATAAATTTGTATTAGTTTACTTATTTTAATGTTCATCAGTGTGACATATCATATCATAATATTAATTTGACACAACTTTAACCTAGATTTGGTTAGATATATCGTTCCCTTATAATTGTGATCTAAACCAAGCCCTACGTTTTTTAGGCTAAGCCTTCTTAGATGAAAATAATTTTTGCTCGCACGGTATAATGATGTTTCAATTCAGTTTCACAATCGTGCATGAAATAAACCATACAAACTTATACAACAGTACTAACCACTAGCCCTGCTTACAGAAACTACCCGATCTCGTGACGTCTGCATTGCATGTCCATTTCGTACTTAATCCTTAAGCGAATTTAAGAAAAAACGCAATATAGGCCTGCTATCACTTTATTTTTGAGATAGGGGCTGTTGAAAATTTGAAAAAATATGGTGCTTCTCTTAATATTATGTTTGAGACCGCTTAAGATATTATTTTCATTTCTTTTAAACACATTTATAACATTTCTTTTAATATATAAACGAACTGTATTGTGACTTGTTCCTTCCTTTGTATTTTTTAACAATCTTCTTTAGGTATCACCCACAAAATGTTATGGTAGACTCGAGGAAAAATACAGAAATACATTTTTTTTTGGTACTAGCAACTATTTGAGCTGTATTAGTTTATCCTTAATAAGTGTTTCTATTTTCTAGTACTTTATTTTTTCAGCTGTTTGGATTATTTCTTGCTTACGAAACAAGATCATTAAAAGTGAAACAAATAAACGACTCCCAGTATGTGGCTCTAACCATCTACAATGTAGTCATTATGTGTCTGATAACAGTTCCAGTTACCATGGTAATCGCCAGCCAGCAGGACGCCAGCTTCGCGTTCGTATCAGTTGCCATTACTTTTTGTTGTTTTCTTTGCATGGCACTTATATTTTTGCCCAAGGTAAGTTTTATGAAATTGCACATTTTGATAATATAAATTTTCTTGCTAAAATAATCCATTAACTTAATTTTAATAAAATTGCTGTAAGTAACTTTTGGACTGTATGCACAAACCGTCAAGGAACTTTTGGTGTTCATATTATTATATCTTCAACAGTCGTTTTCTTACTTTATATAACTCTACAACTGTTTTACCTTACTTTCGGGACAGAACATCGATGACGAGAAATAGTTGCTTTTGGAATGAAAAATTATACCGAAAGTAGCTATTTTTGGGACGGAGACAAAAAAGCATTACCTTTGAATGGGCGCAAACTGAGAGCAATCCAAAGAACCTGGTCAAAATACAGGAGTACCGTTACTCTCAAAAATAATATAGCGGACAAACCGATTGGATTATAACAAAATAAAATATCCTAGGATCTTTAAGGCTACCCGATTACAAAAAAACCAAAACTCAAAAAAAAAATGGATGATTCAATATGGCAAACTAGTTTTTCAAAATGTGATTGGATTTAAAGAAAATCTAGTACTGCGGGGATTTTTAAGGTCATTGATTTAAAATTTAAAATTAAAACTCGTAGGTTGGCGAAATGGGCCGAACCTTGGTTGATAATAGGTATTTACTTTCTCACGCCAATTTAATGCAGAACTACGTGATGAACCTGATGATTATCAGGGGATTTTCGCAATTTTTGCTTATTAACGGAACTACATACCAGCATTTACTAGTTTTAGACTCTTTTATGAAATGTGCAATTACCCCACACGAACAACTATTAATTAGCTACATTGAGATGTTTGGTAACAAGAAGAAGTTATGAAGATTTTTAATTTTTCACGTGTATTTCCTAACCAAACTTGTGACCAATACGCACAATTATTATTAACGCTCATGCAAATACACCATCTCATGCAAATTATCTGGCAGAATAAATTTTACTCGCGCTAAACTTTTTGGCTTGCACAAGTTCGATGCTTTGGTTTACATGTAACGATTTACTTGTGCAAATTGCATGAGCGTCTAAAGCTACCTTAAGCCAGCCAAATGATTATTCTAGGCTTAAAATAGTTATAATCGAGGGAATTTATGGTAAAAACTACGTCAGAGAAGTTGTTTTATTTTTAAGCATGATTTTTTAGTAAACAATTAAAATCTGTTGTCTCTTAATCAATTAAAAAATTCCAAAACTGCTCTCACGTATTGGCAAGATTTTAGTTATATAGAATATTTTTTTTTGAGGATTAATTAAATTAAAGATTCTACAATAATAATTATTGTCGAGAACGAAGTGCGCTATTACAAACGCTCTTTTAAACATGTTATTTACCTCCATCAGACAATATTAAAAAAAAAGTCAATAAAATAAGTTAAGAGTACGTCCCGAGTGGAATTACCCATATATTCTTAAATCCCAACAGAACTTGTTTTTCGTTTCAGGTAATTGCGGTTCTTAGTAATGCAAAAGATAAGGCTGAAAGTAAATATAATCCCGATGAAAGACCATCAAAAGAAGATGAAGAAAGGTATCAAAAATTATTAAGTGATAATGAAGAATTACAACGACTTATAGCTCAGGTAAACTTGATATACAGTCATATTGTAATTATACTAATATTTTGAACTAAAATTACCTATTAAATTTTGATTTAAAAAAATCTACTTTGGGGTTCAAATGTAAATTCGATGCCGTATCAGATATTTATGTGAACTGAAATTCTTAGAGACGAATAGTTGGGCTATTTTTCATAGAGAGTAATCTAAATACTTAAACATATTTAGAACAATTAGAGGTGCTCCATCATCACTGTATTGGAACGTTCGGTAATGGTTTGCTTATCAAGTACCGCTTATAGCGCAAGGTGTCACGTTTCCGGGACGGTGAATTGGCTGTTTCGGGCAATTTAAGTTACCAGCGCAAAGCCGCTATATTTTGCTTTTGGATCACCTTCATTGTCCCGATACATCTTTCATTTTGAAAGTGTTTTATGCTATTAGAGACAGACCAAACAATGCAAAACGGCCTTGTAACAGAATTATCGAGGCTCCGCTCACCAGGACTCGCCCAGAGCTCCTAAATATTAGAAGATATTTCTACGACTACCTGGGATTTTGCTTAATTGAATTTTAATGTTAACTGTTGATGTTTTTGTAAATACGTTGAATTTTATTTATGTTGCGCTTTAGAATAAAAATAATAAAATAAGAAAAGTCAAAGAATGGTAGTTTTTATACGCCTTGTATAAATGTCACAAACAGTATTTGATTCTTCAGTTAGGTTTCTCGGTTAATATTTTAGAATATTTAGAATAATATTGAGCTTACCTAATTTAAAACCTTAAACTTTAAAGTTTTAGCTGTATCGATACCAGTAGAAGAGGTCGCAAGTCCGAGTAAAAGAAACGCATTGCATGTATAATATAACGTTATAATATTATTTTTTCTAACAATGGTATGATATACTACAAGTTTTATCAAGCACCATCTTAGCCCACGTGTCTGTGTTAGAAAACGGGTCGATTGCGGGGATTTTCTTACGGAACACGTGCGCTAATATCTTTTAAAACATTTACTTTATACTATTTTTTCAATTTTGCATTGTTTTTTTCAATAAATATCAAAATTTAAGAATAAAATATGCTATTTTAAGCACCTTTCATAAATTTGTATGCCTATATTTTATGGTGGTAATGCCTATCAAAATTTCTCGTCTTCTCCAGTCAACAAAATAATTTTATTTCCTGTATTTATGCATCCAAAGATACATGAATAAAGACCGGGATTTTATTGGTCACAACTTACGATGCTATACACCAACTGAATAAAATATATATAAAATAATATAAAAAAATAAAATAAATAACATTAGATACCAACTTAGAAAAAAAACTGTTTCATAAAAAGTCTATTATGATACTGAAAACGGTATCAATACAGCTTTGTTATAAAACTAAAATAGAAAAATGTAATTCTGCAATCTTAAATGTTACAGTAGGTTCGTTTTAAATAGTATGCCCTGGTGCTTTCAGCTATACAGTGCTATCATAAAGAATCGAATTAGTCTCATATTTGATCAGAAATCGCTCGATCCTGTCAATTTTATTTTTATACAAAGTGGACCAGCAAACTACTAAAGTGTAAATATAAAGTATTATTTTTTGGAATTCTGTAGCTTTTTCATGAAACATGCCCTATACAATACACATATCCTCAATTTATTGGATTTGAAACTTTTAGCTCCAATAACATTATTTCTATACTATGGGGAGGATTAGTAACACACACAAGACTTGCTGAACGTATAGGTAGATGTAGGTGTTTATCACTTTTCTGATCCACCCTGTATATTATTTCCGTTTAAATTATTTCAAAAAAATAAATTTTACGGGTTCTAGCGATTTTTGATCAATTGACGGTATTACATGTATCTGGCCGATATCCGAATCTTTATCACAACCCTGCACTATAACTCACTCAATTTCGAATTAAAATTCTTCAAATAGATAAATTGAAAAGGTACAATTTTGGAGAAGGTTGCGCAATTTTTATCGCTAGTTAGCTCTAACAGAATGCAAAGAGTGTCGTTGAATGGAGTGAGGTCGGCAGAGAGGGTGATAACGATAACTGTGAAGGTACCACAAGGGTCTATACTTGGACCTCTTGTGATCATAATCTACATAAATGATCTGCCAAACGTGAACCCTGAAACTGCCTACACGCTCTTCGCGGATGACACTATCATATCCAGCACAGGAGAGGATATTGCTGTTGCCATGAATGCTTCACGTGAAGCACAGAGGACAACCAAGGGCTGGTTTGCGGTCAACAAATTCTTTCTTAATGTTAACAAAACCCAACACATGGTCTTCTCGATGAGACAACTCCCCACTGGAACAAAACAACAAACTCGTTGATAGCCAGACTTGCATCGAATACTTTTCTTCTACGTAGACTCTTCGAATGTCTCGCTCAGTCAACTTTAAGGCATGCCTATTTTGCACTTTTTCGGTCTTATGCAAATTATGCAATCTTAGGCTGCGGTCATAGCGCCGGGGCTGGAGGTGTCTTTCGTATGCAGAGGAGGGTCATAATGATTGTTACTGGATTATCCTACCAAGCTAAATGCAGGTAGGCTTTTGCGTCTTTTGAGATTCTTACATTACCCTTCCTTTTTATTTTGGAATGTCTCATGTTTACTACGTGTCATCTCAACCGACAACAGAGGCATAGTTACTTGCGTGCCTATGACAGGCATGGCAGAGACAGACTGGTGCCCTCTTATTGACGGCTTCAGAGATGTCGAGATGGGCCAAGCTGCCTCAGTATTTACTTTTGTAATAAATTGCCTGCCTAACCTGAACTAACCTGACAGTGGTATCCTTTAAAAATAAATTGAAAGATTTTCTCATCAGCCGGGCATTTTTTAGGATATACGAATTTTTAAGTTTTAACTGTGGTTAACGTTCCATGTTATTCCATGTCTGATGCTTTTGTTTTATTTGTTTATATTGTATAATTTCTTGTATTAATTTAAAAATCTCAATTTTATATTTACAATATTGTCAACCAATCTGATTTGAGAATTGTCGAGATTGTTGGTTAATATTTATTGTTATATTCTCATATTTTAAACTCTGCTTTTAATTATTATCAAAGGCTGCGGAGGTGCCTGTGTTGATAAGATTGTTAAATTAAAGAAAACAAATGTGGTTTTTAAGGTTAAATATTCTATATTATATTATATTTTATACTATTTTATATTATTTGTAACGACGTGTGTAAGTGCCAAGTTAGGCACAATAACATAAATAAAGAACAATTAATTTCAGTACATATAGCTTACTATTTTCTTACCTTTGCCAATAGAAAGAAGATAAGATTAAACTTCTTCGAGACCGACTTCAAGAAAAGGAAAAAGAGGCTGGCAGCGGTAAAACTACTACAATGTCAACTAATCCATCGATACTGACTCAAGGTAAGGAAACGCTGATTGTTGCAGATTTTATTACTGATGCAGGAACATCCGATTCTGCATTTGGCGGTGGTATATCAGTCTATACAAGGTCGTCTAGATGCAGTCAGTCCGATTTTGAGTTTAGCGATAGTTATTTGTAAAATTAAATAATAATTATTGTAGTTGGGACTATTCTTTTGTTTAATATTTTTATATAATATATTTTTGAGCCGGCAGTAATTATTTACAGGACACCTATTATTATGATTTTCGATAATTTCACGCCAGAAAATCTTTACCTCAAACTCATGCTGGAAGTGACGTTCAACAATCAAAATGTGCTCACACACAGCTGTAATATTTTTTCATATATAATACGACGCCTATGTAACGTTTTCCCTAAAATACTCTTGGGTGCCAGTATTCACCTTAGGATAACCTGAAATAAACTACGATAAGACAAACCATCCACCCTTTACTCCGGCAATCCTACGCCCTGGAGGATGTACTTCAGACAACAGTTCCTAAAAATGTTCTATGTTGTGCTGCCTAAAACTCACCCCTTAGCTAGCTCAACTCAAGGTAGGTTCGCTATTTTGATTTTAGATTGAGAGGTTTAGCACTCCTATATAAGTAAGTTAAAGTCTAATCCTGAATGTGCACCCTTAGTTTTATTTTACTTAAAAGCCTTTAAATGTTCTAGTATTTAGCCTCAGAGAAAAACAAACTAGGAAAAAAAAACAAATAAGTCACAACTGGTTTACGATAGCTTCTTATAAGCTCTCATTCACTCAAGCCCCTCAAAGTTACTCTATTTAAAATAAAAGCCAAATTTTCGCAGAGGCCAATACACATAATTATTTTTTATGTCGTGTTATGCCCTTGGCTACTTGGTTTTATAAATGCAAGTTCCTCTTACTTTGGTGGACAATAGGTACTTAAAGTTAAAAGATAGATATGTGAAATGTAATAACAAAGGTTTGACTTAAAAGTTCTGAAGGTTTAAATTACAAAGTTATCATCAAAAGAATAAGTAAATGTCAAACCCTGTTTGACAGGGTCTTGCACTAGACGGCAACTGTCAGACCTACACCATGAAAAAAACGACTGTATGGTCTGATCTGGCAGCCACATAGACCTACATCCAGGACATTGCCTCAGACTTGGAGTTTCCGCAAGGTCTGTGCAAGATCCTCTCACAACTAACTACATTTACCATAAGAGCATTCTTAAAGTACAATACAAAATCTTACGAGTACCTGTGGTTACTCAATAAGCATACTAGCCACTCGGGCATAGATAAGTTAAAATGCTTAAGTTACAAGTGTTAAATTTAGAAGAAACAAATCGCCCTTAGCCGGGAAACAAAAATATTTACTTTATAATAATAAGTTGTAACTATATTTAAAACAAAATTAGCTGTAACAGGCTACCTAACGTTTTTAACTACTCTAGACTATTGTGACGTCTTAACGCTATGTCGACATACGCTACACGTTTACAATGCACAAGCTCTGTACATAATATGGGCGAGAAACTTTACCAAAACACTGTATATCGAACAATACGCAAATGCAAAATATTAAGATTATAGGTTGACTACTTTTCAAAGAGAAATGGTCACAGGGTAATGATACTTAGCTGAAACATGTGCTACCCATAGTTCATGAAGAAACAAAACAGTAAGACATACACACATGGTCTCTCAAATAGCTAACGTGGATACTGCTATATTGCTACTCTCCAAGAATTCCAATAGTACACGGCAAGTGTTACGTCCCGCGTTCAGGCAGTTCCAACAAAAAAAACTAGTACTCTAGTTTGAACTCGAACTTTTAGCCCCTAAAAAAAAACCCTAAAATCGAATCTTAGATATACAACATGAAAGAGAAAACTTTCATAAGACCAAACGGGGGTAATTAGGTACCTACTAAAGTTTAAACCTACCTCAAATAACTAACGAGGGTTCCAATTTACCAAATGACCTCTAGGACCTTGCTAAAGTTGATGGAAAAGCATTTTAAATCGGCATTCCGCCCAAATAATGGGCAAACTATAAAGCCAAACCCTTTTTAAGAAATTTGTGGATGTTTTACCGGCACTACACAGCCTTCCCTGCCCAAGAAACTTAACTTAAGGAGCTATTTCCACAAACGTGCTTTAACTTCCAGTGTCCATTGTCGAAAGGGCCGATAACATTCCCTCTTTAACGTACATAGATACCAAAACAAAACAATGGCGGACACATTTGTCCTACCAATTTATGAAAAACTAAACTTTTTTAATAACAAAAACTTGACAACCTGCGTCGACCAATCGCGACCGCAAAAATTATACCAGACGTGCCCGTGAAAGTGCACAGAACTGTCAGTCTGACACTGACCTGCGTAACAAATTATTAATTTTCTCAAAAACAGCTGATTCACGACAGCCGAGACATTTAACCTACCTCTCAAATACAAGAAGTTATTTCTATTGATAACTTGAAAAGTTTATCAATTAGTAATTAACTAAAACAAAGATTTGAAATAAAACCTTTCTGCAAGTAGTATTAAACAAGGAACAGTAGAAATCAATCCACTTGGCTATGTCTTACAAGATATAAAACATTCCTCGAATATAAACATCAACGAAGGTTTGAAGCCAAACATAGTGAACTATTGACTATCAACAGGTAACTAAATTATTAATTAATGTCTAAGGTGAGAGTCTACATGGTACTTTAACAATTTGAAACCAAAAACTTAACATAGATAACCTAACTTATGAAATGCAATTTTTGAACTGTAACACTCGCCCCTTTTCCCAAAGGAAAAATAAATTATGAATTAATTATGAAGTAATTTTTTTTAATATAAAAGCACACATTACCCTGTAATTATACAGGGTGATTCAAAAGTACTTCGACAAACTTCGGGAGGTAATTGCCGGCAATATTTCAAGATGAAAAGTTCTTATAAACAGTGGTCCCTGGCGACTTCGTTACGGAGATACAGGGTGTTGAAATGTTAGAAGGAATGGTAATAATTTTTAAATAACTCCTTAACGAGTAATTTTTTTTTTATGAAATTTGGTGAATTAAATAAGCATCTCAGGACACTTATTTTCAAAGTAAAACACATTCGTAAATTTAACCAGTGGCGTCGGTACAAAATGTGGCTATCATATTTTTTGTGGAAACTATGCCTAACCTAACCACACCACTGACTTATTTGATTTTAACTTTTTTTTTATGAATCCCCCATTCAATTACAACAAAAAAGTTCACGTGTGTTATTTTGCTACGAGGGCCAGTTTAATGTCAAATGATTATTTTATTTGACTATACACAAATATTAAAAAATATGTTTTAAATTCAAAGATTTATTATGTAAGGGGTAAGGTATAACATTTAATTTAATTATAATTAAATAAGTGCGTTGCAAAAATTAAATGATTTTTAAATAAATTGTTTAAAATGTCCACCTTCAGCCAAGATGCAGGCATCTAATCTCCTTTGCATGGAATCTCGTACGCGTGCTAAGATATCTGGTCTGTTTCTTATTGCCTCAAAACCATCGATTATTCGGTTTCTTAGCACTTCTGCATTTTCGACTGGCGTCTTGTAAACGATTGACTTCAAATGTCCCCACAAATAAAAATCAAGAGGATTTAAATCTGGGGACCTTGGTGGCCACGGTTGATTTCCTTCCTCAACTCCCCTACCTATCCATCGATTTGGATAAATTTGATTAAGATGGGTCCTGGCCACTATGCTGAAATGGGCGGGAGCTCCGTCATGCATAAACCATATACGTCTTCGAGTTTCTAAGGGCACATCATCCAGTAAGGGAGGAAGTTCATTTTCCAAAAAATGTCGGTACGTCTCGCCATTAAGCCGAAGTGGAAGAAAAAAAGGTCCTATTAAGTAATCGCCAACTATTCCCCCCCACACGTTTAATGAAAATTGGTATTGAAAATTTCGTTCACTAACGGCGTGGGGATTTTCCAAAGACCAGATATGGTTATTGTGAAAGTTTGTAATCGCACTCTGAGAAAAATTTGCCTCGTCCGTAAAAAGTACATAATTTAAAAATTGGGGATTTTCAGCAAATTTTTCCAAAAACCACTGACACAAATTAATGCGCTGAGGAAAGTCCCTGGGTAAAAGAGCTTGTACCATTTGAATATGGTACGGATACAACTGCTCATCGTGCAGAATTCTCCAAACTGTGGCTTGGGTGGAATTGAGAGCATCAGCAATTATTCGAGTGCTTGTATCTGGATTTTCCACTACAGCATTTAAAACAGCTTCTTCTAATTCTGGAGTTCGGGCTGTTCGCGGTCTTCCAGGAATGTCACGTGACCTCGCAAAACTCCCTGTCTCAGCTAAACGTCGGTGAAGATTTGAAAATGTTTCAGCAGCAGGCAGTACTCTGTTAGGATATCGCTCTTGATAGATTCGTCTAGCTGCTCGTGCATTTCCATCGGCAAGGCCATATACAAAATGCATGTCAGCTAAATGCGCATTATTTCTTAAGTAATCCATACCTTTTAAACAATACTATTAATATTCAATGAAAATGACAAAACTGAGAAATAAACCACATAAGCAACTAACTGTCAAATATGTTTTAATTCACGACAAATGCATTTCCAAAGCCGCCTTATCAAAATACAAAATATCAAAAAAGTATTTCCAAAGCCGCCTTGTCAAAATAGAAAATATTAGAAAATAACATACTATTCATACTAATAAATAAATATGCATGTCACTGAGAACATGTTATACTTAAATAGGCATCCTCAGATGCCTTCCTTTGGCATATACCTACATATTTGTTTATTGTAAGTATGTATAGATCTTAGTTAATATACTTAAATTAATATTTGAGTGTTTGATCAATTATTTAAAACATATTTTTTAATATTTGTGTATAGTCAAATAAAATAATCATTTGACATTAAACTGGCCCTCGTAGCAAAATAACACACGTGAACTTTTTTGTTGTAATTGAATGGGGGATTCATAAAAAAAAAGTTAAAATCAAATAAGTCAGTGGTGTGGTTAGGTTAGGCATAGTTTCCACAAAAAATATGATAGCCACATTTTGTACCGACGCCACTGGTTAAATTTACGAATGTGTTTTACTTTGAAAATAAGTGTCCTGAGATGCTTATTTAATTCACCAAATTTCATAAAAAAAAATTACTCGTTAAGGAGTTATTTAAAAATTATTACCATTCCTTCTAACATTTCAACACCCTGTATCTCCGTAACGAAGTCGCCAGGGACCACTGTTTATAAGAACTTTTCATCTTGAAATATTGCCGGCAATTACCTCCCGAAGTTTGTCGAAGTACTTTTGAATCACCCTGTTTATTAAAATTAGTTGTCATCTGGACTATAATAAGGTTTTAAATCTTGTACATGCCAATTTTCCTTGGACTTTCCATTCATATCCTCTAACCCACTAAACACAAACACCTTCATAGCACATGCTAAGCACATTACTCTAGTAGGTTGGAACATTCCAAGAGTATTCTGTAAAAGGTCTATGCACATTCATACAACATGCTATAGTCAGATTACCGCAAGGTGTTTTCACGTGATATGAATGTGCTTGGAATATGAAATCGTATATTCTTAGTAAGCGCTTATCATATTTTTTGGAGAAATTCCTGGCATATTCCTCATATGTACGAGATAATGTTTTAATAAACGTACCAAAGAATATTCTAGGAACATCCCTCAGAACCAGTAGGGATCCTTACAGGAACAGAAATATTCCTACTGCATTTTAAGGCAATATTCTGGGGAAGAATCAGGAATATTCATAGAATAGTCTATGAATATTTAGGCTTATGTTTTAATACGAGCATTCCTCAGATGTGCTACAGAGTGTTAACGATCCCAAATAACATGGAACGCGATACAGGCGGAATGTGAGAAGAATCGATTAGTTATAAGAACACAAAAAATATATTAAAATACAATAAAGTTTAGGTACATTAACTATAACATTCTTTAGCACATATGAGTTAAATGATAAATCTTTTTTTTTGTAATTAAAGCAGCTATAAAAATACAACGAAATAAGGTAAAAATATATTTATTTTTAAAATTGATACAAATGACATTGAAGCTTTCAATGCCAATAAGCAAGGTAAGGTTGTATTAAGTTTGCAACTTTCCTTGCATCAAGTTTCCTGCAAGTATGTTGCAAACAGCAAATCTTCCCCTAATCGTCGTTTTGTTTGCAAGTCCACTACATAGTACCTAACTAATGTTAACTTAGGTACAGCAAACACCAATTAACAACAAGTAAATTTATAAAAGTTTATTTAAAGATTGTGGTGACTTGCAATACAGTTGTTAATATTACCTTGTCAGATGCAAGCATTTAAAAGTGTCTATCTGATTGATGCAAACATGAGTAACTTACCGCGAGGGTTTAGTGAGATAGGTAACAACAAATTATATTCACAAATATGATTATAATTAGTGACATTTCAACTTCATTTCACTTGTGGTTCTGGCATTGTGCCGACAAACTAATCGTCAGGTAATTTTGACTTCCTTATTTTTCTTTCCTTCGCTTTTACAAGCCACAATTTTAAAACTGTAATTATATCATTTTCCATTGCCCGATGGAAGTGCATCTTAACTGCATCTAAAAATAAAGAGAATTTTGTAGTACTCACAAGTTTTCGTCAGTAGAGTAGAACAAGAGTGGATGGTAAACAAAACTTTTAGGAAAATATTGACACACTGAGGGAGTGAGAGCATCATTGGAGCACTTAAAGGTTATCAAGTAAACAAATATAAAGTTGGTGTTGGAAATACGATTTCAATTTAAACTAAAGGGAACACTTAGTTCCATTTATACACTCGTTCATGTTGTTGATGTAAAGCTCATGTAAGGTTCGAAAACTTCCCGGGTAGTTCGAGATAACCAATTTTTATGCTCGGAGTTCGGAATATCTAACCTCACAAACTTGATCATAACTTCAACCTCACCAACTTTTCGAGTTTATAAATCCAGCTTAAAGGTCGACAGGGTCAATGCCTCTTTCATACCACAGCTCATATTTTAAGCATTACAAATTCCAAGTCCGAGGAAATGGTTATCTCGATTGATAACCTACGACTTCTGGTGACACTGCTGTAAAACCGGACTTACTCAAATTTAGGTTAGGTTTGTATTTTCTTTGATACTATGTACGTAGATGTTTTTTTTACCCATTATTTGCTTCTGGGTATTTTCAACGTATGCTTGGCACTTTAAAAACATACATTTTAACAAGAGAAAACAGGCGAATATGGAAACAATGGGTAAAATTGTATTTTTAGGAAGATCATGCATATATACTTTTAGCTTTTAAACTTACCCCTTAACAGTCGCTTTAAACCAATTCACAAAAATTTCGCAATCTATTCAATGTAACAAGAAATTCGGAAATCGACGTTTCCCAGCAAAATCACGAAGCACAGGTTCCACGCCTAACACGCCAAACAAAACAAACCAAAATGGTGGCATTGGAGAACGCCAAACTGTCAAAATGCAAATGACATACGTTGAAATAACTTGCGCGCCAAATTCAAATGTGAGCAAGATGTTATGGTAACTCCGTTGTTAGTTCCTGACTTGTAAGGAAGCACGATTACACAAAAAAAAACAAGAAAAAAATACATTATCGTATTGCGACGTACGATTAGCCAAAATTGACATTGACACATTTTGCGCGGCAAATTCAAATCAGGATGCGTTTCGCGATTTAGGCAAGAGGCCTGATTTATTCGTTTATTGAATATTCTAATAGAAAGATTCCAAGAATATTCCGCAAGGACATTTCCAAGGATATTCTATTTAGATACTATGAAAGTATATTTATTTTGAACATTCCTAGAACATTCTAAGAACATTATCAAAAAGAATATTCATGCAATAGATGTATAAAGAATATTCTAATATAAATATTCCAAGAATATTCCCCAAGAACAGTTCCAAGGATATTCTATTTATATACTGCGAAAGTACATTTCATTTGAACATTTCTAGAGTATTCTAAGAATATCATGAAAAGAATATGCGTGCTCTGAATATACTTAGAATGTTTATCACTTTATGGACATATTAGAGAACATTCTAAGAATGTGAATGTTCTCCTTGTGTTTACTGGGAATTCATATATACTATACCCACTTTTTTAATTATCCTAAAAGGTCTTTCAAATTTCCCAGCAAGTTTAGACGATAAATAATTTCCAGCGTCAGATAATGCAAATCGTCTTTCCCAAACTAAATCTTTTAACTGAAAATGAACATCGCGACGCCTACGATTATACTGGTTTTTTGACCTTACGTGAGCTTGTTGTAATTTCTTATTAACAAATTCCCGTAATTTGGCTAAAGCTTCTACTCTTTTAACCAAACTATCATGTCGAACTGATTCATCATAAATTGAATCCTGAGTATCTCCTGTCCTATTATATTCACTACCGTGAAGTATCATATCTTTATCTTTACCAAAATTAATAAAATATGGTGTGCGTCCTGTCACTTCGTGAACAGCAGTATTTACCGCACAAGCTAGCGCAGCTAAATTCTCATCCCAAATTCTCTGATTATCAGAAATAAACGCTTTATAGCATTGTTTTTAACACCCTATTCACTCTCTCAGTAACATTTGGCGATGGATGATAATTTGGATTATACATAATCCTCACTCCATATTTTTGGGCTAATTCCTGACATTCTTTACTTTTAAACTGGACCCCATTATCTGTACGAATAACTTTTGGAATTCCATGAATCAAGAATATCCTTTCTTCTAACAAATCTACTATTGTTTTTGCGTCAGCTCTCCTAATTGGAAAAAAGTAATTGAATTTACTAAAAACATCGGGTACTACAAAAATATACATATGTCCACGTTTACTTTTTGGTAATGGTTCGAACAAATCCATACTGATAACCTACCAACAACTATCTGGAATTAAATTATCCCTCATTTTACCCGCTGGTAACTTCTGTTCTGGTTTTACTCTCTGGCATACAACACAATGTTTTATAAATTTAGCAATATTCGCTCTCATACATGGCCAATAATATAAACGACTGATTTTCAAGTCATACTCCTAAATGACCTACAACTGTGGCAAGACTCAATTACCTCTCGTCTCTTTTCCTAAGGGACTACTAATTTCCAAAAATCTGCAGCTTAACGCAAGTCCAGAAAATCAAGCTGAACAATACTGAACATATTTATAAATCTTGTCATCAGTCACTCTCCAACGAAGAAAATTAAGTGAATTTTTCAAAATACGATTTTTAAGATCAATATACCATTTATCCTGAACATTTTGCATGTTAATGTTTGAAAACTCCAGAGCATCACAGGACTCAGACACACTACGACTTAAAGCATCCGCAACAACATTATCTCGCCCTTTGCAATGAATCACCTTATAATCAAATTGTTGCAACCGTAAAGCCCAACGACCTAATCTGCCCTGAGGATTCTTTAAATTATCCAACCACTGAAGACTGTAGTGATCAGTAACTCAGAAAATTTCGCCCCCTTTAAATAACATCTCAATTTTTCTATTGTAAAAAGAACTGCTAAGAGCTCTCATTCAGTAGCCGAATAAAGTCTCTCTTAGAGAGTTAAAATACGGGAAATGTAACAAATCACATGTTCTCTACCATCATAAACTTGATATAGGACCGCTCCTACTCCAAAAGAACTAGCAACAGTCTGCAAGACAAATTCGTGTTAAAAATTTGGACATGTTCAAATTAGTGAAGAAACCAGGACATCTTTAATTTTCTGAAAAGCGTCATTGCAACTATCATCACACAGAAACTTACTTCCTTTACGCAATACCGAGTAAAAGGTCTGAAATTGAAGGTACAAAACGTCGATACCAAGACAAAATTCCTATAATTCTGCGTATTTCAGTTACTGTTTTAGGAGTTGCTATGTTCGTAATTGGGTCAATTTTTAATGGATTCATGGAAATACCATGTCGATTGACCACATAAACATCTTAGCCCATCACGACGAAATTTACTTTTATCCTTACTCAAAGTTAAACCAGCCTTATTATTATAACGATCAAAAACAATTTGTAAAATTTCCAAATGTTTGTCAAAATTGGGAGAAATAACAATAATATCATCCAGGTAACAAAATACTTAGGGCTGCAGATCAGCCCCCAACACTGTATCAAGTAGTATCTGAAAAGTTGATGGAGCATTATGTAAACCAAAAGGCAACCATCGAAACTGAAATAAATCACGACATGGGACTGTAAAAGCTGTATACTGCTTACTATCTTCCTCTAAATCTACCTGCCAATATGCACTTTGTAAATCCAATGAACTAAGATAACGAGCACCTACAAGTTTATCCAAGATTGCTGAAATGTAAGGTAATGGATAAGCGTCTTTTCGGGATACTCCATTGAGTTTTCTAAAATCAACTACAAAGCGCTGTCCTTCTGTCTTAGGAACTAACAAAACTGGAGATGACCAAGCAGAAACTGAAGGTTCGATGACACCAGCAGCTAGGATCTTGTCAACCTCTTCATCAATAAGTTGCTGTTAAAAAGGTGAAACTGGATAGTATCTCTGCTAATTAGGTTCACTATCGGTACTAATTTTATGTTTAATCATTGACGTACAACCTACTCGATCGCCAACCTTTTCAAAATAACCTAAAACTGTATTATTTGACCTACCTTGTCGCTCATCAGTTAAGTCTGTCTCACATTGCATTAGTGAAACTTCAGGATTAGTCAAAAGTTCTGACGAAAAATACCATGTGCCTCTTCGCATGTCTGGTACAATACCTAATTTTACCCAGAAATCAACGCCTAATATAAGCTCATGCTGTAACTTAGGCACTACATAAATATCAATCAACTTGACAACATCCTTGACTCTTACTGGAACACTTACTATGCCTAAGCAATCACAATTACTATCATCTGCTATCGTACAAACTGCTTTCCTATTAGTATCCAGTCTCTCCCAAAGTTTTTAATCTATCCCAGCCTTTACCTCCTACAAAACATTTATTTGCCCTTGAATCTAAAAGTCCATAAAAATTTAAAATATCTATCATTAAATAAGGACACTCCTCAGGACCTACATGACTTGAGAAAAGATGTAATCTAACAAAATTTTATCGCTGAGAGCAGTGGCGTATTTAGGATTGTGACACGGGGGGGGGGGGGGGGTCCACTTACCTTTCTTAAAAAAATGCGCCGCAGGGAAAATTTTTTTAGGTGCCACGCCCTTTTTTGGACTGTCTAAACTTACAAATTTTACGTTTTGATAGCCCCGCTAAAAAAAAACGTAGAAATAAAGCAATTTTTAAATATAAACGCCAATATTTGCATTTGAAATATTAGTTTTTTGAAGGTGTGTATAACGGTATACTATTTTACTCACCTGAATTAGAAAACACGGAACAAAAAATAAAATTCAACAATTAATAAACTAAAAGACTGTGGAAATGCCTAAACATCTGGAAAATTTGAAATAATGTTTCATGTTATTTATTGCAAATAAAATTTTAACGAAAGGTTCCCGACTGACTTGCGAACTCGAAAATGTTTACGCACCTTAATATTATAACCAGTGGGCTCGAGTTCTTACCTTTTCGCCTGCTTAGGGAAACCGGATCTGGTTGGGATCGCTTAAAAATCTTAAACGGTCATATCCAGATGCGGTCCCGATCATTTAATACAGTGGCCTCGAATCATTAGTTTCCATTACTAAAACATAAGAAGAACCATGTAATTATATTAGGAAAGTCAATTGTTATGACTGTTCTAGTTGACAATAATTAATAGTAATCCAATTTAAATGAACGTAAAATAAATGTATATTCAGGGTGACGGTACGTAACCTAAGGGGGTGATTCCTTATGATATTCTAAGAGGAAAAGTTCATATGAACATGTGTCCGGAGTTGCCCAGTTATTGATAAACAGGGTGTTAAATTTTTTTTTAAATCGGTTGCAATCGTGCATTTTATCAGAAGGTGGCCATTTTCAACATTTGCTTTGACTAACTGTTTAATTTTTTTTTGTACATGCAATATAGTGGTTTTCATTTTTGCTCTCGAAAAAGAAGCAAGATACAAAAACAATTGAAGCAATAAAAAAGTTGTATTATTAGTTAAATCCGAGAATAAATATCAAAATCAGAAAAAGTCAGTGGCGTACATTTTTTACCAATAATATTCGTTAAGGTGTTCCCCGGGACGCCACTGGACTCAATAAATTTAATCTAGTTGGGGCTAATTAAGCCCGTTATCATTATGAATAACGGTACCAAATTTCAATAAAATCGGGAAAAGGATATTTAAAAAAATTATAAAAAAACGATTTTTTTTTAAAAAACTTTAACATCCTGTTTATTAAAAACTCCGGACAAATGTTTATATGAACTTTTTCTCTTAGAATATCATAAGGAATCACCCCGTCAAGTTGCGTACAGTACTTTTGAAACACCCTGTATAGTGATATAATATAATCTTTAAAAAAATAATAATATGTTAAATAGTTGTATGTTTTTTATGGCAGATTAGAAGAATTGTCCCGCTTTTAGAACCATACTTTATAAATTCTATATAATTACGTACCTGAAAGTATACATTTTGTTTGTATTCAACTCCTTTTATATAGCTTTGTAAAAATATAAAGCTATATAAAACGTAATGCCAATAAAAATTTTATCAAATACCAATTTGTTTTTCAAAAAAAATGTGATTGATTTATTAACTAAGAAAATCAAACCTTTTATTTCACTAATATCGTTTGCTTGGTTCTTATAATTTAACTTAAATTACGTGAAAATTCATATAAAGTGTGTCAACGGACGCAGATAAAAAAACACTTAATTGATGGAAAGTAATTCCTTATAAAACATTTGACTTTCCCAAAAAGATACGTTTACCATTTGGAAACTAAAGATGTACAGGGTGTTAATCAATTAATCAAAGCGAAAATAATGATGTTCAAATATATAGGTAGGTATATAAAAAGGGTTTATTTAGAGTGTAGTCATTGCTGACTAGTTAGGAAACAAATTTAAAAGCGTTTATATAAAACTAAAGGAGAATATGTGGCAATTATTCAAAAATATAAACAGGGTGTTTCATTAAAAAAGCAAATTTAATAAAATAAAATAACCCTTTTGAAAGGCCTCTTTGCAATCCATTACTTTTAGCACTAAATAAGGGATTTTCTATTCGACACCTCTTCCAAGCAATCAGCTTGATAAATTTATTAGAGTTAGGACACCATGTATTGATAAGGCTATGCAAGCAAAAGAAAATTCACTTAGAAGCGGATAAAATAGGTAGCTAGTAAACTCGTGACAATATTTCCTTTCAAAAAGAAGTGGTTCTCAATCTTAAACAAAACTAGGTATATTTTATAGGGTATATTCAGTTAAGGGCGGCCTCAACCATATCTCAAAAAGTAATGACCATAAATTTTGAGGTAAATCGGCAAAGAAGAAATGCTGCATATAATTTTTAAAGTCTTAAACATACCCTGAGATTCCTAGATTCCATTCAAAGAAGAGCCATTCGCTTGATCAGTGACCATGATCTGATACAGACTGACTTCACCCAGAGCGGTGCATGTTAGAAATACACGACGAGCCACTGCAACCCACCCGTACGTGATCCAAAGATTCAAGACCAACGTGAATAGATTCCTGCGCACTCGCACCGCTCACAGAGTGCCATAAAGGATTAATCCTCTTTACGTTATTTTTATTCGTTTTCGAGTTATTCCCAAATAAACTTATTTTATCACAAAAAGTTAACATTAATAAATATCTTGTTATGACTTGAATAGGGAAAAGGAGGCCTTAAAATATAACATATTTAATAACACGTAATGTATATACCATTGAAATTTATTTAAAACATCAGCTACTTACAAATAAAACAAAAAAATAGAAACAATCTACTTACCTAATACGTTATAACATGTTCAAAGTGCATGTATTTATTTGATTAGGCAACAATTTAACCTTTGAAGGGTTGAGAACCACGGTTTCTATTTCGGGTCTAGGAAATTTTGGTATAAGTAGTTTGCGTTATTGGTGGCTCCTTTTTTAAAATATCAGGTGACCCATATTGTAACCAGTGGCGTGGTAACAAAAGTGTGGTGGGTTATTTGGGGTCATATTTTTTTTCGCCGAGGGTATTTTCACGTTTTAACACTTCTTATTATAAAACTTGAAACTAGAACCCTTTAAATGAAATTTTAGAGTTCCTACCTGTGGACTAAAATTTTCAAATCAATTTCAAATGATGGGTCACATAAAGGCAAACGAGAAAAGAGTTAGCGCGGCCGGAAGTTACGAGGTTCTGGCGGTAAATTTGAAATTACTGCTTATAGCGTTTACAATTACCCCACTTGACCCTACATACTTATGCATTATTTTTGTTCGGGCTTACCGCAATTTTAATGTGAAAAAAGAACCCTGTGTAAGTAGTTAGTAGCTAAATAGATCTGAGCATGATATTTGAAGGCAAGTTTGATAAACTGTGAGACAAGAAAATACTTCCATGTTTTTTAAAACGTTACATTTTCCGCATTAGTGCAGCAAGACAACTTCTCCACATAAAAATAACTGTAAAAAAAACTGTTTTTAGCTAGGTCAAGAGCATTCCCCATCGCTATAAAATTGCAGAAAGTCGTCTTTTAAAACCCGAACGTTGTGTTCTAATAGGTTAAGCGGATTTTGATTTAGGTAACTATTATTTTTGCATGTAAGTACAAGGCACTACTAGGTAGATAAGTATGTCGGGTGACAATGAACCGTTTATACAGAACCCCATTGGGAATTTGAAATTTTAGTAGTAAATATGGTTAAGGCAGATTTCATATTATTATGTAAATAGTTCACTACGGTTTTATAATATGTTTTACGCAGAAAAGGATATTAGGCACTGAGTTATCACATTAAAAAATGAAAACAAATAAAAACAATTTAAAAACAATTATTTTGCCTGTTTGACATATATAATAACGTTTCTAACTTACTAATATAAAACTTAATGTTAAAAAAAAACAATTTTTATTTGTTCTTTTTTTTTTCGCTTTTGTCAAAAGCAGATTTTATGCCTTATATCCTTTCTGCAAGAAGCGATTCGAATTTACCATTAAAAATTTACGATTTTTAATGAAAAGTATTAAATAACAAAGTATCCTAAAATACTACCATAATAGTTAGATGTCTTAAAATATCTCAAATTGTAATAGTATATTCCATACTGAGAGTGGTAAGAAGCATATTACAACTATTTTGAAAATTACGGTACGAGAATTAGCGAGTACCGTAAACCGAAAAAGTGTGTATTATGCTTACCACTCAAGTTGTGTAATATACTTTTTCTACGACTTTATATTTTTTTATACTTTACTAATGTAGTCAAAAATAATATTCAAATTAAAAAGGTTGACATTTAAAATTGCCTGTGGTGACGCGATGCGTGGCACAGCCAGCTTTGCGCAATATCTATTGAAAATGTTCACGATTTTGAGGGCTTACGGTCAATGTGGTTGTGGAACTCTTACGTAATAATATTACGTAACTGGAACGCACAGCTTGGCTTTTAACAATATAGTATATATTATTAGAGTTTTACTGATGAAGTAGACAGTGCGTAAATAGGTTCTTACTAATATAGGAGTCGAAAAGGAATTTAACAGAACATGTTTAGTTTTCTCCATTTTACTTGTGGGATTGTCAGACCAATAATGACCGAGAAAATGAAATTGCCAAACGTATATTAATACTTACAAGGTGAAGGTAATAACGAATACTTCTACGAGTAAAAAAAGTAAGGAACTATATTTACAAAATAACAATATGCTGTCCGGAATTTAAATGCCACAGTAAACAGTACGTAGTACGATCGTAAAAAATTTTCACTAGAAATACATTTCCATTAAAAATCCTGGAGAAAAATTGACTTGAAAATTTCATACATTTATATATAGCGAATAAGAAGTCTAACTTTTGTTTACAAGGCTTATATAGCAACGGGACAATTATCGAAAATGTTTCATATTCCTATTAACTTCCATAGATTTAATAAGTGGTAATTTTTTGACATTTCAAATGTCAAATCGATGACATGAAAGTTAAAATTAGTCAAATCAAATCAAATCAAATCAAATATATATTTCGAGCTAGTAAATCACAAAAATTTTTACTCACGTCATACAATGTCATAGATATATAGAAGCTAATCTCTAACTAAAACTAAACAGATTAAAAATGTTATATACTAACAAACCTTACAGATTACTAACATATCAAACAAACAAAATACAAATCTCACTTTAAGATACACATTAAAATAATTAAATTTTTCTCATTCCAAGACCTAAACTTTAATGAAATTCCACTGTAAAAATTCGTCGATGCTATAGAAGGCTTTTTCAAGTTATAGTTTTTTAATTGCGATCTTAAACCCCTTTTCGGGCATATCTCTATACCATATTGGCAGTCGATTAAACAAAGACGGTGCATAATAATGCAGAGATAACCTAGTCCTCTGCAGGCGCAGATACACGGGCCTGATGTCGTCACCCTGTCTTGTTGGATAACTATGGAAAAAACTATTTGGCGTATATCGTTGTTGATTTTTGTAACAGAATAGGAGGCACTCATAAATATACCTACATGGCAAGGTTAATATACCCAGATCACTAAATGTTCGTCGTACATCATCCCTGTATCCAAGTCCCGCCACAATACGCACCGCTCTCCTCTGGAGTGCAAATACACGCTTTGCTTGGCCAGAATGACCCCATGCCAGAACAGCATACACACCCACTGTCTGGAATATTGCATGGAAAGTCTGCAGCAATGAAGCTCCTGGAAGTATTCGTGCCAGGCTCTTCAACAAAAAGATGCTCTTTAGTAGGCGTTGCGCCAAGTAGTCTATATGAGCCTCAAAAGTTAATGTTGGATCCATAAACACCCCAAGGAACTTCACCCCCCGAGACCCCTCTCGCTCTATTTCACGCAAGCTAAAACACATACTCACAGTCTTGTCAACATTCAGGGTTAGTTTATTACATTTAAACCAGTCCGTAAGGTCTCTCACACTAGACGCCACCCTGTCACTCAGTACCTCAGCATCTCTATCCGTCTCAACCAGTGAGGTGTCATCAGCAAAAAGTAGAAGTTTAGAATGTGGGCAAGCTTTATTTATATCATTAATATAGATTAGAAAGAGCAGTGGCCCAAGGACTGACCCCTGCGGCACACCATGCTTAACTTCCGCCCAAGCATTTGAAGAACTTCCATTATATGAAGCCTTCTGTTTTCTGTTCTTTAAATAGGTGCCCAATAGATTGAGACTCCTCTGGTCTAGGCCATAGAATTCAAGTTTCGCAGCAAGATGTCATGGGATACACAGTCAAACGCCTTTGACAGGTCACAGAAAGTGGCGCTCACATGCCTTCCCTCCTCAAAGGCGTTAACTATGTACTCCAGGAGCTCCAGTACAGCATCCGTGGTAGAATGTCCGGCCCTGAAACCGAACTGGTTTGTGGAGAATATATGATTGGTCTCAAAGTATTCACAAAGCTGCCCCTTCAGAATATACTCAAAGATCTTTGAAAATACGGAAATCAATGAAATAGGGCGGTAATTATTAATATTACCCTTTGCACCCTTCTTATAAACCGGGATTACTTTTGACAACTTCAGGCAGTCCGGAAAGATGCCCTCCCGAATGCTTGAGTTTATCAACTTGTTAATGGGATAACAAAGACATCCTTCAGAGACTGTATCAAGGGAACATTCAGATCATAAATATCCCTGCTCGATTTAAGTTTTAGTGCATTTATTGCATCCCTGCACTGAATAAAAGATATTTCCTTAAATTTAAAGTTAAAATTATTATTTTTGCTCCCATTCAGGTATGCCAGTGGCTGCCGTCCCGTATCAGGTATCTCTGATAAAGTTTTTTCAGCCACGCCAGCAAAAAATGTATTAAAATCGTCAGCTGTTAAGGACTTATCTATTGAACGCTTCTTGCTTATTCCCCTCACAGAATTTACTATTTCCCAAGAGGTCCTCAGAACATTGTTTGATGTAAAAATATAGGTATTATAAGCATTTTTTTTACTGGATTTAATAGAGTGCCTATAGGCACTTCTAAAGTCCCTGATTTGAAGTTTTAAATTTTCAGATGGTCTATTTATGTATAATTCATTTAAGAAATTGAGAGTATCCCTCATGTTTTTAAGATCTTCATTAAACCAATTTATGTTAGAGACCCGATTTCCTCTTTTGCATTGGGTCAGGGGCATACACTCATTCATTGCAGTCACAAAAACGTTCACAAATCTATCAAACCTCTCATTTATACTCAAATTGCCACAGGTTATCTGTTCCCAGTTTCTTTCCTCAATCATACGATACATGTTAAAAACACCCGCTCTAGTAGATCTCCGTTGCATACCATATCCAGGCACAGGGTCTTTAAACCTTATTTTAACTGAAATACTGACTGCTTTATGGTCCGACAAAAAAGGGTCAAACACATTAGTGTGAAAGTCCAACATTTCCTGAAAATTGACAAATATATTATCTATACAATTTACCGAATTTGTCTTTTCAAAGATTTGCTGTGAGAAATTCTAACCCCTGATCAAATCCATAAAATCTGTACACCTCTGTGAACTTTTATTAAATACTATGTTAAAATCGCCATTTATTATTAAGAATTTAAATTTATTATGTGTATATTCTAATATGTTTCTAACCGCATCCAAAAAAACATTGTAGTCTCCATCCGGCGCCCTATAAATAGTGATAATTGCGAGATGATATCCTTTTACCTCCACAGCAGCAACCTCACAATGGAATTCCATTGAAAACCTGATAATATCCTGAATATTTTGACAGTCTAGCTGGTATTTTGCCAGAATCATGGCTCCCCCATGACTCATATGTTCCCTAGCAAAAAAAGATACTATATTAAAACCTTCTATCTTAAGATATTCTATTTCATTGTTTGTCAAATCCCTACATACCCATGGAATTGATTAAAATAACTTGCAGATGCAGAAAAACATTATTTTGGTGCTGATGTTCATATATTATTTCTCTAGGTACAAAAACAAAGTTATTACACCACACATTTTATTTCGTATTATATAATATACACTAACAAATTTTATAAAACTTTCTTACACAATATCCCTGAAGCTAAAATTATTAACAGGAAATTTTTCGTCGGTTACCTTGAAAAAATTTCCAGCAATAATTTAAGCACTAGGGATATTATAAGTTAAAATTGCTTATGTCCAATAAAAGGTAAAGTGATTCCAGGAAACACTAAATAAGCAGGCATTTTTATTAAGTTTAATAAAAATATTATAATTTTAGAACTATAATGGACATCAATACTTTATTAATTATTATCTTAGGAAGCAACTAGACAATGTAACTTTCATAAAATACTTTTATGTGCTTATAAACTATTTTAGCTTTAATCGATGTTTTATATGAAATAAATATAGATATACTATGATATTAATTCTTTATTTCACCAACTACCCGTTGGACAGAACTTATTACCAGCTAATAATACTAAAACGCTTCATTAGCTCTCATTAAAAATACATGTTTTCATAAAAAATAATGGCTTGTTAATTAGTTTAATTTTTTGATAAATTATGTTTCTGTGGAGCTAGACTGAGATATACATACTATTGTATGTACAGTACCTATACTTTCATTTGGGTAAAAAAACAATATTATCATAAAATAACGTCCAAAAACTAATAACAAGATGCAACTCCATAAGCAATTTATATTATCTCTCACGCGATGACGTCATTGCGCGCGCTGTACGAATCTGTAACGACTATATTTATTTACCTATGTTTATTTGTACCATGCTAATTATTGTTCATGTCACTCGTCTATTTGTCGTGATGGAAGAGAACTTATCCCTTGCCGATGCAGCGAAAATATTATTGACTGGCAATGGCAATGTTGCCAAGTTCAATCTGCCAATTTCCTAAAATTCTGCATTAGGTTTAAACTTATACGCGGCTAACATGCGTCATTTTGAATATCAGAAAATCGTATCTGATAAATAGAAAGACAAAGACGAGAACTGAGATTTATATTTGAAAAAGTATGAAAAGATAAGCCTTTAAGCAATTAAAAGTGGTCTACCTAATCTCACTTCCGGTTAAACCGAAAGTGATGTTCATAATGTTTAGTGGAAAATTTACATCTTCCTAAGCCATATTTACTAATAAAATCTTATATTTAGATATTGAATTACAATGAAGTGGACATCGGCATATCGATGTTAGTGTCACTCGGTATATCAATAATTAATGTTGCCTACTAAGAAATAAATATTTATAATAATTATTGTATAATTAAGTATCTAATGTATGTACATACATAAGCACAGATAGAATATTGTTGTTAACCCCTGTTATAACCATGTCAATTACCTTTCATGACTTTTTTTATGGTATTGTAATCTTTACCCAATTTTAGTAAAACCACATTATTTTTTATACCAGTTTAATAACTTTTCCTACATTTTCTATCCATGGTGTAAGAATTAAATAAATATATAGCTTGATGTTGGACTGACTGTATTCTACAGGGTGGGTATTAGAAATAGTGTTTTAAATTGGCTAGTTATATACCTAATATATTAGATAAATCGCACCTTTACCCATAAACAAAATGTACAATTTAGTTAGTAAATAATAAGGAAGTTAAAGTTATCTTGTAAATTAAAGTGTGTTTAAAGTTCAAAACCCCACAACAATTATTGCATGACAAAAATTTCTAGTTCAAATTATTTGTTTTCTGAAACACGCGTTAAATTATTTCTGAATGAACAGGACAAAATTTAAAAATTGAGTTAAAAATTAAATATTATCATAAGAAAACTTTTATTTTTGTAAAGGCGAAATCCGTGTACTTTTTCTATGATGCCTGAGTGTGTAAATTTTTGGTCGAAACTGACATTCGAATGAGCCAGGAGACACTGATTTCGCCACGAAATGCAAACAGTATTGTTTGAGAAACTGTTAAAAAACACTACAGTGTGTCATTTTAATGAGTGAGATCAATTCTATTTTAAGTCAAAATGTTCGTGTATATTACACACCGAGGGGGAAAATGTTTCATTTCCCCCGAGAGATTAGGAAGTTTACATAGACGGAATGAACCTTTTTACCGAGCCTTGTAAACTACTTGATTTGCAACCATTATTTATTTTGACAAATTCTGTTTAAGATGATTACTGATAAAAAAATATTTAGCGCACGTTGACAGTATGTGGCGTTTTCAACAAACTTATCAATGTTCTCGTTAGCAGGTGCCTATGGTATAAATAAACAAAAATTGTTTTTCATTATTTTTAGCACAAACTAATTTTTTTTTCTTGATTGAAGAGTTGAAAAAAAAATGTCTTGTCTTCACATGGTTTTAATAAGGAGTAATGTGTGGCATTCATTAACTACGTATTTCTTTAAAATAAAATCTATACTGAGAATCTAATAAGTAAATATAAACAAAAAATTAGCATTTTTAAATTGTAATAGCTACTTTCCTGCAACGGGTGGAAAGTACGTAGTTTTCTTCCATCGCAGAAAATTAAGTCAGAAAAGTGCCCGTTTAGTAATAAATGCCAGTGGGTACCTATATATGGTTGTAAATAATAGTAGATCATATTACCAGGAGTAGAAAGCGAATGTTATAAGTTTGTGAGCAAAATCATATCGCCCATCTGCCGAGGCTGCACACGAGGCTAAACATACATAAAGAACTTTCAATTCCGAGCTTTATATACCTAACGTTGTGGAACCATATGGACACGAAAATCCCCGACTTAATTAAGCAAGAAATAACTGATTGAGTACCTCTGACCTAACACAGGTTCAGTGATTTTTTGCCTAGAGAAAACTGTTCACCTTTTTGATTTGCAATTTGTATTTTGTCTTTTCAAACATGAGGCTAATTTGTACAAATTCTCAAGCTTTACATTCTATTTCATATTTAATTTAGATTTTACCACTAAATACTGTCCCCACAGTATCCCTTTTAATATTTTTGCTTGTAAGCGAAAGGGACTCTACGTGAAATTGAATTACAAACTGACAATTATGACAAAGTATGGCCAACGCCATGCTGCTTTAATACGTTTCCATGGTTGCGCCTTTTTATTTAGTGTAAAACCAGGCTCAGACAACTCATGTACCTAGCAATTATTTGTCACTTGGGGATACCTACTTGTCAAGTCGTGTAAGCGGTCTACCTGGACAATTATTCAGCACTTGCCTTTTTCCGTCGCCTGTCGGTAAATCGTGTGGAACGAATTTACTTGCTTACTTGGATACTTGTCAAATGTTTAATTATTTGCATATTCGCCAAGTACACGAGTCGTCTGAGCCCGGCTTAAGGCTTAGATGAAACTCATTGTTATCTGTAACAGAATAGGCTTCTACCTTCGGTATTGCGCTGTAAAATATAATATGGAATTAACCGCTTGAAGAAGAAATGATATTATATTCTACATTAATATGACGGGAATATGTATGTCTATGTTTACTCACTTCCCAAGACCATATACAATAAAGATTTATCAATTATTGACGCTAAAACACATTGGCGGCTTTTCAGGGACGGCAGTGTCCAACTAACAACAGGGAGAAGGTATACTGTATTATTTATCTACATCAGTTTGCATTTTAATAACTCAAACTGCCAGCGAATAACGGCTCCACTTTTTAAAGAACCCTTGAAACCCCGGACCTCATACTCGTAAACTACAGCCGAGCAGTCATAAAATAAAGTGTTTTTTTTTTAAGTAACCCAGGCTGGGGTCACTAGAATATCATTACTGAAGACAAATTATTTCAGACTTGAAGATAGGCAACCAAACATACACCATGATTGAACAAAGTTCGAAGTTAAAACCCAGGTTCGGCAACCATGTACCTGTGGCTAAATTTAAAGTGGGGTTATGGCAATATCTAATAATAATCATTAGCGATAGAAAAGGTTTTACATATTGATCTGTTATTTTTGAAGTTTTTGTGATTATTCTTAAGAGAAAAGATCTAAATTAGTCCAAAATAAATTATAGTACGTATAATCTGTTGAAAAACAAAAGCTTCGGTTTGGTTTTCTAAAAACTAGGACCACCTAGTAGTGTTTTGAAATTTTAATAAAATGGGTTTGAACATTTCGAAAAATTGAGGGTAACTGAGGTATAAAAGTGATCTTATATCTAATATAATAAAGTTTAAGTTTAATATGTGGATTTTTGTCATTGGATGAACAAATTAAATTAAGAAAACAATGATCGGCCGACCCCTAAAATGTTGTTTTAATTAACACCGGAGAGAGACAAAGGAAGTAATACGTCATTTTCAGTAAAATAGTATTAAAAATATGCATGACTTACGGGCAGTGAAACCACAGGTCTATGTACCTATATAGATATGTGGTGTAACTTAAATTAAACTAGGGGAAAGGGGAAAGAAAGTCAAAAAGTCTTTCTCCACTGATTTTCTATCAGTGGAGAAAGACTTTTTGACTTTCTTTCCCGTTTCCCCTATATTTCAACTCAACTCCACTTCGAGAATGGACTATTTCTTTAAATAAAATTAAACTGTTTTGTTGACAAAGCATTTTAATTTTAAATTAAAAAGGAAGAAATCAAAATCCGAAGTGTGAATTGTTTCGGGCTCTCCAAAAGCATGATTATTCCAAGGAGCATATACCTCGGTCTAGTAAAACTTGATTTATTTTATTTGGTAAACAAAACATTTACTTTACTCAATGGTCACCCACATCTATCAAATGAGCCACGATTTTCGTGTCTAAAGCGCATTAGAACGTATTTTTACGTAATACAATTAACCAGGAACGATTATTTGATTTGTCATAATAATTATTGGTAAGTTCTTAAAAGAAAACAAAATTGTAAAAAATCTGCAATAAAACATATGAATTTTATGCCGTAATTTACCATTTTGTCGCCATATAGATTTACCTTTTGAGAAACTAACATTTTTTGTGTCAGATTTTTAATCTGAAAAAAATTGATGTGATGAATCGCAGACCTAACTTTATTTTTATTTTTTTAATAGTTATGTTATTTAAAGTAATAAAAATAATAAACCGATACAGGCGCCGATCCCGAATCCCAAACCTACCTTTCTGCATTGAAAATATTTATTATATATTATATATACATTCTGTTCAATGCAAATATTAGAATAGTAGACAAAAACGAAATTTGGGTGTGGCCTAGAAAAATTTTTGTCTGCGGCGCTATTTTCCCATCTTTTCGGTATTTAACTGCCGACCCTGGCTGCTAACCCACTTAATCAGCTATTCTCTGGGCCTAGAGTCTCAACAAGTGGCTAGAGACCAGTTTCGTAATATGACATACTATGGTTCCCACTTGCCAAGTACTAGTATTCATTTGCTATCGTGTTTATAAGTACCATATGGTATTTTTCACTTTAGATTGCTAGAAACTGCTGAAAAATGGCGCTACCTATATTGTAATGCCTACGAGATCAATATCGCAGCTTTAAGGTGTTTTAGTTTTGCAATGGTCGGTACTTGCCATGTACTGACGACAACCAAAAATTTTGAAACCAATCTACAGTTATAGCGTGCTACCATTGGAAGCAGAGATTCATTCGGTTCGTTCCGGTAGTTTCTGCACTCTGAGTTCGTATTTTGGTATTAAACGCCAAATTGTGATTTATAATTCAGCGCTCGTTGGGGAATATAGCCCAGAAAATAGTTGTTTTGGCATGATTTGGTTAGTTCTTATTGAATAAGGTCTGAACAAGTGGCTAGGCAACAAATTTTCTCACATACATATACATTTATATGTCATATTATGATTCCCACTTCTCAAGTAGTATTCATTTGCGATAATATAATATCGTACAGTGCTTAGTTTTCCATATACATAGTGCTAAAAAGTTCTTTTTCTTATTGTTAGCAGAAATCTTGGAAACGTAAAAGCATTAAATGAGAATATGCGTTCACAAAATAAAAACAATTAGTTTCCATAACGGATGAAAATCGTAGCTATTTTAATTTTATTTAAGCGATTTCCTTTAACATCATCAATTGCCGGCGGTAGCATGTAAGTAAATGCGTCCCTCTAGCACCCTAAACATCGTACACCAAGCTTTTAGAATTTGTGTATGTTTAAAATATTATGAACTTCTCGACTTAAGATTGGTCCCATCATAACATTTAGTCAGTAACAGCCTATAACTGTAATACTGTATATTAATTCGATTTTTTGTTAATAAATACCGCTTTCAGGGCATTTGCTAGTACTATTACCTAGTCAATAAAGATCAATAAGTATCTTTTTACTAACGTAAATTAATACTTTGAAGTACTTTTATTCGATTCGATATAATATCGAAGTGAATTTCAGATAAAACCTCGGGCTATGTTAAGTCACTAGAATATCTGGTTACCCCCAGTTATGTCTAATGTAACCAAGGAAACGTTTATAGTTTTTTTTTTAAGTTTGAAATCATAACTTTTAGGTTAGTACTTTCTGTATACCCCAGTCAAATTAGTTCAAAATTGACATAAAATTGAATTTTTTTAGGGACAATTTTTATTTTTTAGTTTGATATGTGTTCGGGCACGTTTCGTCTCGCTTAAAGTGACCGATGGTTAAAGTTCAACAACAATACTTCACGTGGTGAGGGTTAAAGTTATTTGCGATTTTTGCCTTATTTACTTTTCGACTTTGGACGAATGCACAAGTGAAATGCTAGTAATTTACCCTTAAAATGAGTACTCAGCCGTTATCAGTAACTTTATAGTTTGCAACCATTCTTACCCTAAAGTTTGCATTGTTGGACGGGAATTATGTGACAATGCCAGTTATTCCGAATATTTAATTATCCAAATATAAACATATAGTAGATAGTGAATGGCAGTCTAGTAAGAAATAAAAATATCTATCCACCGAGCTATCAATTTTATTAATACTCTACGTCATATGGTATCCGCGGGTCACGGATTAACTATTTTCATGACGACATTTGTCGCTTTCATGACGACATTTGTCGCCAAATAATTCACTTCTGGTCGGTTTTGCATCTAAGCAGATGGATTCTAGTTTTTGTGTAGATGTCAAATTTTCTTGTATTTAGTTAACAACCCCGAAAGCTCCAAAGTTGGCTCAGAAACTACAAAGATCCCGAAGATTTGGTCTCGAAGAAAAACACCCACCCACTAGTGTGTGCCTCTAGCGTCAACCAAGGAACCTGCCTTCCTGCGATTATGAAAATAACATCTTACTCGTGCCTGTTCAAATATAACTCTACTTGTGAATGTCGCAAAGCTGGCTTACAGTATCCGAGCGTCTGTGTATACTACAGCGGTGGAACTGGCACTAACGTCAACGAAGATATTGAAATCGCGAATGACAACGACTTGGAAGATGACTGCTCCTCTTTGATTCGTATGTAACTTTCTCATGTCACATTGTTTAGCAAGGATAAGAAAGAGACAGCTCAAGAACGAATCTCTGACGATAAAGTAAATGAAACCCTTAAGAAATGCAAAATACCATGAATAATAATTTGGCCACCGAGAAAATTTGTACGAAGGTAATGATTGTGCATAACAATATTCAAGAAATTGTTTTTATATTTTATATGACCCTCTGCTAGCTATTACAGTGATAATTTTTATAATTCATAATTTTTGTATATAGACTTCTGAACAAATAAGGCTTGGTACTATACAGGGAAATGTCTGAGAATCCACAGACACTCTGGAGAATCATTTTGCTATCAAGTCATTCTGCTTGACTGTAAATATACGGGACATACTGGTATTAATAACAATTCAAAACAATAACTACTTACTTAAAAAAAACATTTTGCATTCATATCATTATCTTGTGTTCTCTTGATTACAACCCACAACGTCAATAACACACTTTCCATAATTTTATTATAAACTTTCGGAGTTGTTTAATAAATCAAAAACGTATGTCAGAGCCGCACAGGCATTTATACGGTTAGACCGCTTAGGCATATTAAGATCAGTACGACACTAACTTTCAATAAAATGTAAATTTAATAAAGAATAATTATTTCTAGTAAAACATTATTGCACCACTAAAGTAAATCAAGTAGGTATATTACTAACAGGTACTATCAAAAACGAAGTACAATAATAATAATAAGAAAAGGGGAACTGAATATACCCCGCCAACCAATCCGAGAATTAAGAGAAAACACTTCTCGTCCCAAAATTAACACATTTAATTTAATTAACGCTCTATACGGACTGCCTGGCTTGATCATCCACTCTCGGTTTCCCGTAGTGTGCTCCCATAAACCGATTATCTAATTTTTAAAAGCTATAAATTTTGTCTATAACTAAAATCTCTACTTTAACATGTCAAGGCGCAAAAAATATGCTGCAGGCTTATAAGGGTTTGTTTGTGTAGTTAAACAGAGACGTAGACAAACTTTTCATTGGCGGCGCCGACACATATAATCTACAGTTCTACATAAAAATTATATTTAAAGCGGCTCTTCACGGTCTGATAGAGCCTGCAGGTCAAAGCCCACAGTTCCGGTCTCAAGGCGAGAGCGATCCCACTCTTTTTTCACCATTCACGTTTACATCTGACTAAAGAAAACTTCAGCAATCTCTCAAGTATATTGAAGGTGCAAAGTTCAGTGCAGTGTTTTGAGTCCTCATTATTATTATTATTATCATAAAAAGAAATATGGCGTTAGTATTAAATATAATATTATTGTTTACATTAAAGATGTCTGTATGAAAACTTCAGCAAAAAATGGAACAAAGGAATCGGCAATCCCACCGGTTAATACTAAGAATCAACATGTACTCCAATAAAGCTATATCTAATTTCCTCTTATAATTATTCTATTTGTCTTCAAAGCCCATTGGCTTCTCATTGGCTGCATCAGTTCGAAATAAATACCGCCATGCAAAACTCGACCTATTGACCAATGAAGACTAAGGTTAAAGAAGACAATCGCCCATGTTATTGGACCGATGCACGCATGTCTAATTAAATGTCAAAATCAGCGGCCATTTTGCAGTGTACATTAGCGTAGATGTTTTCATTAAAGCTTTTAAAACATTAGTGGTAATTGAATATATGGGATGGATTTTAATAAAATTAGAATAAATATACTTAGCAATATAATTAAATAAACAAATCTAAACTACATAAAATAGAGTAACATCATTATATTATACAGCCCTACATAAAAGACATATGAATACAATATTTATACAATTAAATTATTTCTTTGAAACATAAATACCACATGGGGACAATCAAAATCTGGTTTTCATACCTATACCTAAGTAATAGTTACAAAATAGTAGTTTGGACACGAAGGACTGGAAATTGATGGTCCGTCTGGTTTGGTGTAACTATAAAACCATAAAACAAGGGCATTACAGGGTTATCGTAATGAAATTGATCGTGGAGATAGTCGCCGAGAAGTAATATTTACAGTTTAAAAACATACGTTGCGTTGGGAGGCACTGACTCAGTATTTTACAACTTCTTAGAGGTACACCTAAATTATATTGTATTTAAATTGTCACTATCTTGTGATTCTTAAAGAAATATGGTACAATGTTTTATGTATTATTTAAAACAAGCTCTGAAATAAAATTGGAATGGAAATTGAACACGAAAAATTATGTTTAGAATTAATTGTTGCATGGATTTTTAAGTCAATTTTGAGCGATTTCTTTCGAATCTTTCAATATAATAGTGATGTTTGAGCGAACTTAACCAAATGATTGAAATTACTTACCTGGGACAAAAAGGACCAATTTTCTGCAGAAAATTAAAAAAAAAATACCTAATAAAATCACAAAAAAGAAACGTTAGCCTCAGCTACCATTTAATAAAAAATCGGAAGATTAGACTTACGTATAGTCTGAACTTTTAAGAGTGAGGGTGATAGAACACTTCCAATAACACTAAAAAGGGATAATACCAGAAATGTCAAAGAGTATGGCGGTTCTTTCTGCAGTTTTTGAAGTGTTACTTTGTGATAGCTGTCATTCTTCTGCTTCGCTTTCTGCCATTTGGGTCTCACCGAGCTGCTATTGACAATATTTTTGTTCGCTAGTTGCCAAAGCTCCGATACTACGTTAAAAAGAGATAGATGCGAGGACGGCTCACGTCCGCACGAAATTGTACTCGGTGTCTGGCTTTCAGACCGATCGGCGATTTCCTTAAAGGCCCCACAGATTATCAGTTTAACCTTCAATAAAATCGTACAGTTAAAACTAAACAGTTTGAACTGATCTGACCATGTGCCCACGCATTTAAGTCTAACGTTCAGCGAAATCGTACAGTTAAAACGAATCAGTTTAAATTGATATGACCATGTGCCATTGTATATTATTAGTTTTCGTTTTTAGTTCCCTCTATTTAGTTGAACTAACCTCCGTTGCTGATGGCATTTAGTTACTCGCTATCAAGTGTAACTAATAGACGAAGACGAATTGTTGTGCTTTGCTGCATTAGCTTTTGCCATCTAAAAGCAATAGAAACAAAAGAAAAGGAGAGTATGGATGAAGGAACGACTACAAAAAAGAAACCTTCACCTAACCTAAACTAACCTACGTTGCCGATGGTTATTAGTTACTCACTATCAAGTGTAAGTAATGGACTAAGATGAATTGTTGTGCTGCATTAGCCATCCAAAAGCAAAAAAAAAGGAGAGCACGGAAGAAAGGAAGGAATGACTACAAAAAAAGAAACCGCTTGCGCAATTTTTATATAGAAGACAGAAATGTAAATAATAATGTTGTATCAGTGGCGATTACTTTAAAAAGAAAATTGGCTTTTGTAGAAGAATCTATCAATTTATTCAATTCGATTCTCTCATTAAAATTACTTCTTTTTGATGAAGGTCCTAAAATTTTAGCTGAAATAGTTCTCCCCGGGAAAAGTAAATCAATTTAAATAGTAGAAAAAATAAAACTCACAGTATCGATAACAAAAAATAACAGCAAAAGTTGATCGAGTACCTAACTTGTGATAATGTCATGGTAGTTATTTTATTAATAGTAATTTTTGTTATCATTATAAGAATTATTGATATTATCGTAGTACTGTTAGTGAGTTTTTTTTATATAAATCATCTGCTGGCGTTTTATCTATTAAAACTAGTCTATAAGACTAACCATTAATTTTTCTCTAATAAATCTTAAGAAGTAAATATACTTATCAGCTAAATCTTTCCATTGATGTTATTTATGTAGGTTGTTCGTTCACTATGTTACGCAGCACTTTGTTCTGGAACGCCTGTAACGATTTGATATTGATTGCTATCACAGGTACAGCCCCAAAACTGAATACCGTAAAGCCACAATGGTTTAAAAACCTGTCTGTAAATAAGCATTTTATTGTAGATTGATGATTTTGAATTTATTTCTAGAAGCCAATATTTGTTGTTTATATTTGTTGCGCAATGGATGGGAAAACCGTCAATAAAACTGCCAGACTTATTTCCAACGTTTAATTAACGATTTAAACTACAAATATTACGAAAGATCCCGACGTTATACCTTGAAGAATTTGACCGCTGTCAGACTTCATTTTTGACTTCTATTAATAGCGTTGCGATATCTTAACAACTAGAAAGGTTGCCAGATAATTGTATTGTACACTATTGTTACAACACGCCCCCACAATAGAATTATTTTGCACCTTTAAATTTTTTATAACTAAAATGGCAGATCGCAATCGCAAATCGTCCCATGAATAAGAACAACTTATACAACAAATATGAATTCAACAATCTCTTGTTTCAAATTAAGCTAAAATTTTCTATAAACTTTAACATTTTAACATTAGATACAGGCTTTATCAACATATCTGCTAGTTGGTCCTCTGTTTTAATATACAATATATTATTCAAACCTTTATCAATATTTTCCTTTATAACATAAAACTTAATATCTAAACGTTTTAACATTTTGTTATTTTCGGGGTTGTTGGCGATTTTGATAGCTGATTGATTATCTTCATATAATTTTGTTGGAATATTTAAGTTAAAAATCTTAAAGTCCGATAAGGCTTTCTGTAACTAACAAGCTTCCTTTACTGCCATAGATAATAATATCTGTTCAGATTCGGTTGACGAGATTGACACTGTTTGTTGTTTTTTACTACACCAAGAAACAGTACAATTAAAAACATTCAATAAATTCCAGTGGTAGACTTTCTGTTAATTACGTCACCACCCCAATCTGAATCCACATAGCCACAAATAATTTCATCATTATCAGTAGGAAATTTCATTTTCAAGTTTAATGTTCCCTTTATACAGGGTGTACCAAATTAAGTGCGCACCATTGCTAACTTTCTTATTATTGGAGATACAAAGTCGGTTAAATGAGCAAAGTAGTAGCATTTTTTCTGTTAATTAAAATGGTAAAAGCAGAATAACAATTGTACATAACGTTCCTGAATAAATGAGGAAAATGCATTTTTTTTTAAATGGCACAGTCTTTATATTTTTTACCGAAACGTTTGCAAATCCTATACGGAATAAAAAGGTTCATATGCAATATTTGCCTAAAGTTAAAAAAACATCAACACAGCCATGGAAATAGAAAATGGTTTGCCTTTGACGTTTTCATCGAGACTGCCATGAAAACAAAAACGAATTAACTAAAGTGTCCTCGTTTTGGGTAGCCATTATTGTTAACGAAACCAAAATGTTCGTACTTTTGCGTTAAGCTATCTAGTTTCTGCTTTTAAATATTACAAAATGGCGTTCACGCATTTAGAATATTGCGATATGTTAGAAGCGTATCTTGGTTGCAGAAAAAATAGTGTACTAGCACTCGAGCAATACGGTGAAATGTATCCTGAACGTAAGTATCCAGACAGAAGGTATTTTCTAAGGCTGTATAGAAAATTTAGAAGTGACGAAAGAGTTTTTATAAAGACAAGAACTAGAAAACAGTTTGAAATAAGTAAACAAGTAGCAGTAAATGTATTGGCATATTTTGAAATTCAAATAATTCAACAAGAGATTTGGTAAGAGACAGTGGTCTTAGTTTATATACAACTTGGAGGATTTATAAAGAATATATTATAAGTTTGTACCTCATAGGTACCGACCAGTGCAAACATTATTACCTGGTGCATGACACTGAAAGAAGACTAATTTTTTTGCGAATGGATACAAGATATGTGTAGGCAAAATCCTAAGTTTTTAAAGCAAGGTTTATGGAGCGATGAAGCGAACTTTTTAAATAGGGGTATGTTTAATCGTAAAAACATGCACTATTGGTCTAGAACAAATTTGTTTCTTGCTGGTCCCAGAAATCCGCAAGTAAGATTTAGCATTAATGTTTGGTGTGGTCTCATAGGCAGCCAAATTATTGGGCCAACTTTTTATGAAGGTACTCTTACCGGCAGGGCATACGTTAATATGTTGTCAAAATTACTAAAATATTATTTAGATGATGTGAACTTGGAGGACCGTAACCAAATTTATTTTCAACAAGATGGAGCTCCTCCTCATCAGTTTAACGAAGTGAGAATATTGTTAGAAAGGCTTTTCAGAGAGGTGCATGACAACAAATGGTCCGATACGTTGGCCCTCAAGGTCTCCTGACGTAACTCAATTAGACTTTTACTTCTGGGGGGTATGTCAAGGACGAAGTCTTTAAAACGAGATATGCGAATCTAGTCGAACTTCAAGACAACATTAGACGCATTATAGCATCCATCGATGGTAGAACAGTTTTAAAAGCTACAAAACGTGTATTAAAGAATGCCCGCAAATGTATTGCACAAAACGGTGATGTGTTCGAACATTTAATAAATTTAGGTTAGTTAGTAATTGAGTTTTAAATCTCCTGAATAAATAAATAAATTCGTTCTTGTTTTCATGGCAGTCTCGATGAAAACGCCAAAGGCAAACCATTTTTTATTTCCATGGCTGTGTTGATGCTTTTTTAAATTTTAGGCCAATATTGCATATGAACTTTTTTATTTCGTATACGATTTGCAAACGTTTCGGTAAAAAATATACAGGGTGTGTCATTTAAAAAAAAAATACATTTTTCTTATTTATTCAGAAACGTTATGGCCAATTGTTTTCCTGCTTTCGCCATTTGAATCAACAAAAAAAAATGCTACTACTTTGCTAATTTAAACGACTTTATATCTCCAATAATAAAAAAGTAAGCGATGGTGCGCACTTAATTTGGTACACCCTGTATATTCCAAAACTCTTTTTAATGCCATATACAAGGTCTCATTGGCTGTTTCTAAAAACCTACTAAGGCCATTAATGCTAAATGATAAATCAGGCCTTGTACCCAATACTACATATATATTTATTGGAGTACTGATAGATTTACACTCTGAATTTCAAATTTTCCAAGAACTCTAGTTAAATATTCAGATTGATCTAGTTATGTGTAACCATCTGTAATGTTTTGACAAACACGTATACCTAGATAGTTAGAAACCAATCCTAAATCTGTCATATCAAATTTAGTGTTTAACTCACTTTTAAGATTATCAACATCTTCTACATCGGTACATCAATAAATCATCCACATACAGCGCCAGCGCGTAACAGAAGTATGGAACGCTTTAAATATCTTTAATACCGTTTGTCCGATTTAGCTAAAATTCGGTATCCGTATATAAGAGGTTATCGCAGAGCCGCCAGTGACATTTGCAATGTTGCCAAATTTACAGTTTTTTAGCAGTTTAAAATATTTTTTTTAATGGAATACCCTATCTTATATTATTCAAAAAAATAATTCCGCAACAAATTCTAAATAACTTTTATATAATTTACTTAATGTCTAAATCTAGCCATTTTTTTAATATTCGAGCTCGAAAATTGAGAATTTATTGAAACATTATTGTAAGGTAATTATTGTTTAAACTTACTTATTACAGAATAAAAAAATTAAATTAGATGTTTAAAGTGCCTTCCATTTACTTCTTGACAATATGCTAAGTATTGCGGAAAAGTATTTAAAACATTAGAAAGAATACCTGTTTCTTCGATTCGTCGGCACTCAACTTCAATTCTTTGCTTTAGGTCATTTATGTCATGTGGCTTTGTCTTGTAGACCACTTTTTTTAAATGTCCCCACAAGAAATAATCGAGCGGAGTCAGATCTGTTGACCGAGCTGGCCACTTAACCGTACCCCGTCTCCCTATCCATCTTTTAAAAAATACTTCATTTAGATACGCCCGTACTTGTCTGGCGTAATGTGGTGGTGCACCGTCTTGTTGTAGCCATACTTCGTTATTTAATCCCGCAACGTTGTCTAAAATTTTGTTTATTGATAATCAGTTTTAATTTACTTTAATGAAACTAACTTACGAGGATTTGGAAATAGGATCGCAAGAGCAGGAACAATTTCATTTCTTAAGAGCTGCAAATATCTATCGCCATTTAAATTATAATCTATAAGCAATGGACCAATTATCCTTTGTCCTATATTTTTTGCGGTAATTGGGTGTGCTGTTCTCGAATCCAATGAGGATTTTCTTTGGACCAATAACGAATATTATGCCGGTTAACATTTCCATTAACACAGAACGTCGACTCATCGGAAAACATTATTTTATTATTAAAATTTGGATTAGCATTACACAAATCCATCATTTGCTCACTGAATTCTAAACGCCTGTCAAAGTCATCCTCAGAGAGTTCTTGAACCAGGTGAATTTTGTATGGGTTTAACTTCTCACACTTTAATACGCGATCTACCGACATGTGCGATGTGTTATAATCGAGGCCAATAATTTGAGTAGAGAGGTGTGGATTTTCCTCTATGCTAAGCAAAATATCTAAAGCTTTATCGCCGCTTGTCGCAGTTTTTGGACGCCCAGATTTTGAAATGTCTTTTCAGGGAGGTATTCTAGAATACCTCATCTGAACTTCGCCTTTTTCTGAACATACCATTTTGTTTTTAAATTTTTTTTTATATGGGATGAATTATTTGTGTATTCAGAAATAAAGACATTTATTATTATTATTATTATTATTATTTACATGGCCAGTTTCGCTATATTTCTTTAAAATTTTGCTTACTGTGGATCGTGCTATTGGATTTCGGTTGGGATACTTATCATTAAAAATCTCAGCAACCTCCTGCTGTGTTCTTCTTCCATCCCCGTAACCCAATATCATTAATATTTCTATTTGCAGTGTTTCCGTTAGTAAATCCATTTTAAGAATTATTAAAACTGATAAATTATAAAGCACAAATACCTTCTGAAGAGTTTGTCAATCTCGCTGTCAGAATTTAATTGTGTCACAAATTTGCAAGACCTACTATCAGTTTTCTTGGATAAGAAGTTCTTATGATATTTAAACCCCAATTTTAAAAAAATGGCTAGATTTAGACATTAAGTAACTTATATAAAAGTTATTTAGAGTTTGTTGCGGTATCAGTTTTTGAATAATATGTAGGGTGTTCTATTTAAAAAAAAAATATTTTAAATTGCTAAAAAACTGTAAATTTGGCAACATTGCGAATGTCAGTAGCAGCTCCGCGATAACCTCTTATATACGAATACCGAATTTGAGCTAAATTGGACAAACAGTATTAAAGATATTTAAAGCGTTCCATACTTCTGCTGCAAGCTGTATAATATGACATATAACTTTTTCTTATCAATACTTTTAATGTAAAGGCAAAGACCGTTTTGTGATCTTACGAACACTAACTCTATCATTTCCAATTTGTTGTTCTAGCCTTTCGGAGATTTTTTTTAGACCATATATAGATTTATTAAGTTCACAAACAAAATCACTGTTATCTATTGTTACTGTTATTGCACCCTGTACACTTTGACAGATTGATAAACGTAACTTATTAGCTATTACAACAAATATTCTAAATGTGCTTAACTTTGAAACAGGAGCATAGATATCACTCATGCTATCACATTTTTGTTGAAAGCGCCTAGCCACTAATCGAGCCTTATATTGCCCATCCCCTTTTACTTTCAAAATCCACTTACTCTCTAGTACCTTTGTGTTATCTGGCCACGGTATTTCAATCCAAGTATTATTTTTATTAAATACACTAAACTCCTTTGTTATAGCTTGTCGCCACATTCCCGTACTAGCACTACTCATGGCGTTTTTATATGAAATGTTATCATCGACCGCATAAAAGAAACTTGTGTCATAGTCCTCCTCGTAGTCCGCCATCCACACAGGTGGTTTAATCACTCTTCCCCTTCTGCCAGTCTCTAATTCTTGCTCATGACCCCGGTTTACACTGGTCTTGACACTACTTTCTAAATTTTCTTGGTCGTTACTCAGAATGTCATTAGTCTCCTCTTATTTTTCAGGGTCAGTATTCTAATTGTAATCTTGTTCTGTTCTTTCAGTATTTTCTATACTTTGAGGATTGAGGATTTAATTCTTTATTTTGTCATTTTCTGTGTCTTCTTCATTTCCATCATTGATATCAAACATAACTACTTCCTTTTCAGTGTTCTGGACATTCTTCTCCATTTGTAGGTGAGGTTCTGGCAAAAATTTCATGTATATGTGTATTTCAACCTTATTCCTTCGTTGAAAATAAATATCTTAACAATCTAGCTCAGTTCTCTTCTTCTTCACATGCTCTTACCACCAGAGTTTAGTATGAAGAGTCATGCCAAGACATTTAGTATTCATCTCATGAGACACAATTGTACCGTTAAGATTTAGAAGTGTCTATGGTAGCTTATTGCTTCATGTTAATAAAGTATACATGGGATGCTTTAAGTTCGTTGTGCTTAATTTTCCACTGTCTTATCCAGTCAACTACCACATTGCTTGCTAGTTGGAGTTTTCTAATAGAGCTCCAATAATCTTTATCAGCTGCGAGAATAACCGTGTCATCAGCGAATCTGGCCATAGTTGTTTCTTCCGATACTGGTAAATCACTGGCATATAGCAGAAAGAATGGGGCCTAGAACACTTTCTTGGGGCACGCCAGCTCTTATTTCTTTCAAGTCGGAATATTCATCCTCCTGCTTGATTCGAAAAAATCGATCAGAAATATGGGATTTTTAAGATCTGTACATACTGCTTAGGAAGTATTTTATTTAATTTGTATATCAAACCTTCGTTCCACGCCTTATCGAACGCTTGTGCAACATCTAAGGATACTGCGAAACACATTTGACCGACTTGATCAAGTATTGAGTGTTTCTGCCTAAATCCGAATTGAAAGTCGTGAATTAGGTTATTATTTTCTATCAGTTGCCGCAGTATCTTAAGTAGTAGCTTCTCAAATAATTTTGAAATAATTGGTAGAAGGGAAATAGGTCTACAAGAGGTGACATTGCTCGATGGTTTACCCGGTTTTGGTAATGTTATTACTTCTGAAACATTCCAACATGACCATACCCTTTTTACGTAACTGTTTCAAAATTTCGCCAGTGATTAAGTCGAATCCTGGTGCATTTCTTAGATTTATTTATTTTTAAATTTCCTCCTTTGGGGTGACACGAGCATTGTTTTTGATTTTTGGTTCTCATTCTCTGCCATAATATTATCCATTTGTACTAGGTCAGGCGTAAAAATGTCCAAGATATGCTTAGCAAATAGGATCGCCTTTTGTTTATTATCACTGGACCGTACATCTGCGCGCTTCCTGGATCGCCTTTTGTTTATTACCTCTGGCCCATACACCTACATCCTTTCTGATGGTAGGTATAGAAGTCATTGTTCTCTTGACCTTTCTGGTTGATCTAGTTAGTCTCCTTGTCTCTAGACAAATTTTGTAAATAAGCGCTTATGGCTTCTACCTTGCGGTTTTTGATGTCTCTTCTGAGCTTCTTTTTTTATGAATATTTTTTCCCCATTTAAAAAAAATGATAGGATTGCGACAAATCAATAATTAAACTAAGAAATGTATTAATTTTGTAATTAACAGTAATATTGGTGCGTCCAATAATCTAAACATCGTTGAAATAGTCGATTTATTTCCAGTCCAATAACCAATTTAGTTTTTGTCCTCAGGGAACTATTTGGGTTAAAAATATGATAATATGTACCACGAGAAGGTAACGTTGATAAGAGGAATGAAATTTAATAAAATAAAACTGTAGTGCTACATTTAAAAGAAAACTTTCTTGAGTTTCAGCAAAAAATTAAAAGCTTGGCAACGTCGAAATGTTTAATATTGAATTAATTGAAAAATGAAATTTAATCACTTGTTTTATTAAATAATATGTAAAGATTGAACTTAGACGGGATTTTTTTTAAATTCAACTCCTAGGGTAGTTAAGCTATATATGGATAAACAATAATTAATGGACTTAAAACTTGACAAAACTCATCCAAAACGTACATATCTAATTAAACATGTATATCTTATTTTTTTAAAACAATACCTAAGGGATGAAACGGTCGGTTGAGAGAAGTGAATTAAGAGTTTAAAATGTCACTAATACTTTTTAAAAAGATTTATTTATTATAAACACTAGGTATATTAATAATTTCGTGTTAACTATAAAGTTACAACTAAAAAAATGGACTACTTCAATTCAAAATATCAATATCAAATCAAAAATATCGTTTAACAATATTCTATTTATATATAAATTATTGCTTGTATTACATTTATTAAACTAGGACGCTGATTTGGATAGTAGCAGGTTCATCAAACCGTAATTCCCCTGGGGAAGTTTTGTAAGGGACGTTTTGAATAATTTCTTCGTTATGAATTATGAGGGTGACGGTTTTGTTATAGTTTTCGATGATTTTCTTGTTAAGACTCAAGTGGACATTTACTTGGCTGATAATATTGTTTTGGTTTTCTTGTAGTGATGAGATGGCCTTGTCATATTTTTCTGCATCTTCTTGGTCGAGATTACCCGATATAATTTTTATTATGCTTCCCAGTTCGTTTATAAGTCCTCGTTTGAACCTATTTTGAGGGTAGATGGAGTTTAGTTTTTCTCGTGCCGTTATAAGTAGGTATTGCAGGCTTTGGTCAAAATTTCGTAGGTTTGAAAAGTCTGGATAGCTTAGTCCTTCATGGATGGCTTCATTCACAGCTTTGTATTGTAATTCTAAGGAATCGATTTCTTCTGCTATTGGTTGAAGATCGAAGTAGTGGATGAAGTCGTGAGTACTAGTTTGTATCCTTGCTTGTCCTAGCTTGAGGAGTAGAATCCCTGGATTGTCCTTTAGGTCCTGGATTAGGACTTCTTGGGCCACCGTTGAGGTACATCTGTAAAGTATTTTTTGTATTAGTTACTTTTTTGGGAAGATTTTTGACATTCTTTTTATGAACGGTTGTGCCTTGGGTATCGATAGTCACAATGTTGTCGGTTTTAACAAATTTTGGAGAGAATCTTGGAAGTAACTTATTTCGTTTTATTGTTTTTCGTGTGTATATTTTAGTGCTGGGCTTGTAAGTTGATGGGACTTGTCTCGTGGCGTTTCTTTTTCCTATGTATTTTTCTTTTATTTCTTGTAGTTTCTCATTTAGTTCTTTGTAGATCATTTTTGTTTTTTCTCTGTGCTGCTGAGTGTAGTTGTTTATAAGGGTATTTTTGATATCGACGTCAAATGGGTCTTGTGGATCCAAGTGTCCATTTAGAATGTTCATAGGTCTCTTGTTGGTCATGGAGTGGATGGAGTTGTTGTAGCCAAGGATAGCGTAGGGCATTTGTTCTTCAATATTGAGAGATTTCTTGTTTTCTCGGAGTATTCTGAGGTGTTCGACGAGTGTCGAATGGAAACGCTTAATCATCCCATTGGACTGGGGATTATCTGCAGTAGTATAGTGGATTGAGATTTTATGTGTGTCCTTAAATTCCTGCATAAGGCCGTTCTTAAATTCCGTTCCACTGTCGGTAACTATCAGGTGAGGGACTCCATGGTGCGTAATAAAGATTAGGAGGGCATTAAGAACGTTGATTGCATTTGAGCCTTCTATTGGGTATGCTTGCGCATACTTGGAGAATGCGTCGATGATTGTCAGGAACTTTTGGCCACCTGCTTGGAAGGTATCAAGATGAACAATTTCAAGTGGCTTGGTTGGTGTTGGGGTCAACATGAATTTAGGCCGTATTGGGTTTCTGTCGTATTTGTTAGTCTGACAGGTATCGCAAAAATTAATTGTGTTTTCTATATCTTTCTTCAGGTTGGGCCAAAAATATTTCTTTCGGATGACTTTTTCTGTTTCGTTGATGCCTCTGTGGTTGGTCTTGCCTTGATGGTAGCTTTGGACGATTTGAATTTGTCTTTCTTCGCAGTTGACGTCATCTAGCAAGGTGTTACATTTTACCAGGTCAAATGCTGAGTTTTTAAATGTCTCTCGGATTGTATTGCACAGGACTGTGTACATTTCGTCATTTTCGAAAAGTATGGCATATTTTTTTTTTGGTTCTATATATTCTTTAAAGAACTGGATTATACCATTCCTTAGATTATTTTTCCCTAGTTGAACGTGGAGTCGGTTTTTGTGGACAAACATTTCTTCTTTGATTGGCTTTGCTGGGTTATAGTTTACGGTTTTGAGGATGATTTGGTTGTTATAATAGTTGAGCGGCTTCTCGCTGATGGGAACTCCCAGTATAGGATCTTCTTGTGTTGTGTGCTGTGTTTCGTCGTCGTCTTTGTTTTCATTGATTTCGTCTTCCGGGTTTTTCTCTTTTCTTTCTCCTTTAAGGAACTCGATAATTGAATTAAGTTCGTCTTTAAGTGTCGCTTTGGGGTCGAAGCTCGTCGATGCGGGGTTGTTGTAAAGAGATGTTGCATCGTCTAGAGCATTTTCTGTTTTGGTTTATCGTTCCCAAAGGGGCCTTGCGAAAGTACAGCACCAACTGCAAAATTACTTGCATCAGTCGTAAGGTTAAATTGTTTTGCGAAGTCTGGATATTGCAAGAGTGGTTCATTTGTTAAGAGGTTTTTGCAGATCTTGATGCAGTTAAGAAATTCTGGGGTGTGTTTGATCTTAACATCTTTCTTGAGACATGATGTTAAGGGTTTTGTTATCTTAGCGAAGTCTTTGATGAATTTTCGGTAATAACCGAGAAGGCCGAGAAATCCTCTGATTTCTTTTGCTGTCCGTGGTATAGGGTAGTCCATAATGGCTTTGATTTTGCTGGGGTTGGGTTCTATGCCATCAGGAGTGACGATGTCGCCTAGGAAACTAACTTCTTTCTTCAAGAACTCGCACTTGTCTACTTGTATCTTGAAACCAGTTTCTCTTAGGCGTTGGAATATTTTCGCCAGGTTAACTAGATGTTTATCTTTTTATGTTTAATCCTTTTAGAACATTGTCCATTACTCGTTGGAACGTAGCTGGTGCATTCTTTAGTCCGAAAGGCATCCTTAAATATTCATAATGGCCATTTTCTACGTTAAAGGCGGTTTTCTGAATATCTTCTGCTGCCATTTCGATCTGATGGAATCCGCTGGCTAGGTCCAGGGTCGTGAAGTACTGGCATCTGCCAAGTTTGTCAAGGATGTCGCTGATGTTCGGGATGGGATATCTGTCGTCGATAGTTTTTTCATTGACTTTCCTGTAGTCGACTACTATTCGCCATTTGATTTTTCCAGATGCATCGGGTTTTTTCAGGACGACCCAAATAGGTGATGACCAAGAAGATTGACTTGGCCTGATGATTCCTTGGTCCAGCATTGATAAAATTTGACTCTTCACTTATTCTTTGTGGATATGAGGGTACCTGTATAGCTTTCTGAAGACTGGAGCTTCATCTGTTGTTCTTATATGATGTTTTATCTGGTTTGTAAGGGTTAAATGGTGCTCTGGGTCGTGGAAGATATCTGCGTATTTTTTGCATAATCTTCTTATGGACTTCTTTTCTTCTGAGTTCAGATGATCAGTCTGGATTGGTGGACCTTCTTTAATTTCTGGTTGTTCCTGATGCATGATGTCTGCAGAGTAGAGATCAAATTGTCTTAGGTCGATCTGACTGCTCTTTACGGGCTCTGTTAGGGAAATTTGAAGTTGGTCGTCGGTCTCGTTGATTAATTCCGTCCAAGCGAGTTCGTTGCATGCTACAGTTAGGGTTTCCCTTAGGATTGCTCCGTGAAGTTTTTGCCTTGGTAGCGTAATTGTGCCTCGAGCCTCTTTGACCGGGAGTCGGACTTTGGTTATTGTAGGCGGTTCCAGCTGCATAGAGTAGAATTGGGTTTTGTTGGTTTCATAGTATTTTATAGGGAGAACTGAATGCTCTGTAATAAGCTTTGAGTCGGGTAGGTCTAGTTTGGCTTTAAGAAGTTTGAGGTTATCAAGGCCAATAAAACCGTCGAAGGTTTTATGAAATTTAAAGAGGTAGAATTTAAGGTTATGATTTGAGTTAAATTCGGGAAAAATAGGAATTTCGGCGCAATAATCTTGCGAGTGATTTTGGAAAATAGATGTAACGATAAAAGGCTCATGTTGGATGTTTCCTTTGTAGTGTTTAAATGCTATTTCTGGATTAAGGAAAGACTTAGTAGCTCCGGTATCGATGAGGAGTTTAAGGGGTGGATTGGAGATGGATATGTAGGGAAGTTCTTTTTTATCGGCATAATTGTGTAGTTCGACTATGTTTCTTCGTTTTCCCCTGGATTTTCGTGAAAATTTGCTTCCTCGCTTTCATACTGGAGTTCTTCTTCTTGTTGATGGAAGTAGTCGAAGTTATCATTGGTGTACCCATAAGGTTGATATTCTGAGACTTCGTCTTGTTGCTCTATGTTGAAGAGTTCTTCAAATGTAAACTTAGGGGTGGTTTGTTGGGGTGGCCTCAGGTTTGGTGCTCTATTTTGGGAGACGGCTCTTGACGTGGTACTCATAGGCGTTGGCTTTGGTAGTTGAGATGGTCCTTGGCCGCTGTTCCAGACATTGGGTCTATAGGGTTGACTAGGTTGGAATCTTGGCGGTTGAACAATGGGTCTTGGCCTGAAGGGTTGTGTCGAGGTAAAGTTTTGTTGTGACTGAGGCCTAAAAGCTTGGGGATACCAGGGTACAGGTTGCTGTTTTTGGAAGGGTTGTCTTGTTCCAACTATTTGCGAAGGTTGAAGCGGATGTTAGGGGTGGCTATGGCTGATGGGCAATTTTGTTTATGAATGGCTGAGGGATGGTTGCTGCCCCTTTCTGGAGGTATCTAATGTTGTTTTCTTCCTGAATAAATTGTATGGCTCTAGCGAGATTTGGGGGTATCATGGCTCTGATGGTGGATCCCAATGGTTCTCTTAGTCCTGCTAGGAAGGTGGCAAGGGCTTGTTGTTGGAAGAATTCCTTTTTGCTTTTCTTTATTGCGTCTTCTTGGGTGTGGAGTTCAACGTAGTTTGAAATTGTATTTAAAAGTCCCATGACCTTTTCGTAGAACTGTTGTGGAGCTTCGTTGGAACCTTGACGTAAGTTGAATAGGTCCCGTGTGAGTAAGTTTTCGTTCCGTTGGTCTGCAAAGTTCTGGATAAGTACGTCTTTGATGGAGGGCCACTCGGTACATCCGTAGATTGAAATAACTTCCTTGGCTCTTCCTTTAAGCTTGCTAATTATACCTTGCACTATTAGATAGTTTTGGAAACATCTGGGATCGGCGGCATTCCAGAAGTGGTTTAGCAGCAGGGTCGTGACATTGATGAAATTGTAAAGCTCGTTTGGATTGCCGTTATATTCCGGGATTAGGCTGAGGTTTTTTACATCAAATTCTGGTGTGGTTGACATGTTTCCAGGCGTTGTGGTTTTTTCTTTTGGGGAGGTGATTTGGGTTGTTCGGTTGCTAATATCAAGGGCACTAAGCGCTGAAAGTAAATCAGACTTAAAAGACATTGGTTGCCTACACTGTAATTGCGATGATGCTTAAGAGCATAATCGGTTTCTTTCTTCTTAAAAATTTTATTTCACTAAAAACAACGTACACTAACTAAACACTACACTAAATCTTCTAACGGTAAACTTGTTTAGTTTCCCGGGAAGGTAAGTTCTGGATAGTGCATAAACGGTAAAGAACGACGAGGATCTGGATAGAGTTAGTTAAGAGTTTAAAATGTCACTAATACTTTTTAAAAAGATTTATTTATTATAAACACTAGGTATATTAATAATTTCGTGTTAACTATAAAGTTACAACTAAAAAATATCGTTTAACAATATTCTATTTATATATAAATTATTGCTTGTATTACATTTATTAAATTAGGACGCTGATTTGCATAGTTGCAGGTTCATCAAACCGTAATTAGTGGGTTGAAATTTGTATGAAAATGTATAATGACTGTGGGCGATGCCGGCGCAGGGAGATACAAGCTAGAAAACACTATATTATTAATAATATTACTAATATTACTTTTTACTAATTAGTTTTGGACAAAAGTTCAGAACCACAATCAAACAGAACGAACACCACCGTTAAAATATGAAGCCGATCGAATCAAAATCCACTGGTGTTATTGATTGTCTTTTTAGCTTTTGTTATTACATTATATCTTTGTCGTCGATGAATCACACTCATTTGTATCACGTTGCATGGTACTTACAGTTCTTGCCGTAACCAGTAGCCCGCACAGTTAAAAATATCAAGCATGTTGGAAGATCGCAGATCTCGCCGGAAAGGCCAGATGCGAGTCGGATCAAACACTTCAGTTGATTTCTGGACTAAATCGATGAAATATACAGTTCAAAACTCACAAAAATCGTAACATGAAGGGCCCCGCAAGACGCAAAACGGAAAGGAAACGAGTTGTTTGGCGACAAATATTATCATGACCTCGCGGTTGATCTTTGACTCGCTGTGTCACGGACATTACATGAAGTTGTGAGTGTCAATTGTTAGCTCATTGGATAAATATCTTTATTTCTTAGGAATTCGCCATGCACTATTTTTATTAGGAAAACCTGCATTTTTTTTCTGACCCTTAAATTGTAAATTGGTCGCAAGCTATGAGGTTGCTGATAACGACTCATTCACTTGCACTTCGGGTTAATTTCTATAGAACTTTCCCAGTCATCATTTGTTTGTAGCTACCATAAACTGCAAAAAAGGTGCAAAATAAAAACCAACTCACCGTATTTTTAGAGATGGCGGCTCTTTCCAACCCTCTACCACCCCACACATTTGGGTGGTTTTTTTGAAGAAACGTACCCGAACATATATTAAGCCCATTGAAAAATGAAATTTAATTTACTAAATTAACAGTATCAGTAATGTCTTACATTCTCTTAAGTTACACACGATGGATTATGATAATAATAATATTGGTCGTCAGAGTGACACCTACTATCTTACTCGATGTAATAAAAAATTGTTCAATACCTGTTGCGGGCAGCGCAACAGTTGTAATGGGTCTTAACATCAATAAGCTTCAGGTCCTGAGTAAATTCCAGTTTTAGTGCGAGATACGCCGATGAATTGACATCGGTATTTTGATACAATTTCACAATCAGATTTTAAAATAAGATGTAATTTTCTTGATTCTAATTTGATTTTTGTTAAAATATACTAGAATAAGTTGTGATTTGTTAATCCAACTAAATTTTCAATAAATGTTAGAAATTAAAATTTTGTTTTAATATAACTTTATTTTTTCGCAAAACCCTGTAGATTATACGAAACTTTCAAAAACGTATTAAAAGAAGATCTTCAGATTTTTCCCCAAAATGGACAAATTGATCCCTTTTTTTTGAAATAATCCTTTCTCCTTACCCTGTAATTTATGAAAATATTCCAATCATTAGTCCATAAAGTATTCAATTTTAATCTGGTTTCCTTTTAGTGGTAAAGTTAAAAATATTTGAGAATGCCATTGTCCCTGCTAAAATCAATTTAGATTATTGTTGCACTTGTATGTTCAGGATTAAGTTGACAACTAAAACTAGATACCTAGATAGGTAAAAATGAATATTCGTTTATTTCAAAATTGGTGCTTTAATTATATTGAAATTTTGCCGTTTGTTAAAAATTAATATAAATTATTGTTTGGTTCTTAACTAAGCTATTTTCATCAAATTGCATCTAGTTTCTCATTAAGTCAGAAAAAAATGAGGATTAAATGAAACAAAACACATAAAGATCGCAATCATGAAATTTAGCTAGCTTAAGTTGACTGTCAAATGTTCAGTTATTAAAATGTCTGAATGTCTAGAACCGGGTGATACCTAACTCATTCATTTGAAGAGATATCAAAAAACTGTAGGTACTAAAGTTATAGGGCTTTTCATGAACTTTTAGAAAATGATATAAGAAGAAACAAATTAATATCAAAAATGGCAAATATTTTACAACTTAATGTTTTCTTAAATTGAACACCCTGTATGCTCTTCTAGCGAGAAATTTAATTCTAATTTTAATTATATATGGTTTGTATGGTCTATTTTAATGGGTTGTGTTAATAATTACAATTTTAATAAATATAATAATACTGGCCTATTGAATATGCGGCAATTGTTTATATTTTACGCCTCTATCAAATCCTTTACAGTTTGTCACAAAAATTTGGTATTCGCAAGAAGCCAAGTTTAAAATCTTTGAGTTTTACTTAAACAATAATAAAAATAAATACAAGCACGTCACCAACTAAATAAAAAATATAGTAATCTACTAACCATCACGATTGGATAACTGCGAGAATTAATAAATTAAAACCGGGGTATCAAGAATTGTATTGATGCAAGCGGGGGTCATTTCGAGCATTTGTAATAATGTATTGTGGTTTTGTTGCTTCTATTAGATAATTACACATTTTTCCACAGTTTATCCACTAGCAATATCTTCTAATAGACAAGTAGGTAAATTTGGCCGGTTTTTGTTTTCTGTCGATATTAATATTAAATTTCATTAATTTTGTTTTTATCTTTTTGTAGTATCTATCGATTATTCTTAACTAGAATAATTTGCCTGTGGCCATTAATTTATATCTAGTAGGCAAACTAGACGTAAACAATTGCCGCACAATCAATAGGTCATTATTATTATTTTGTCTAAGCCTACTATGTTATAGTCTATTTAAGAAAGGTGTAGAGTAATAAAATGGGAAATTCCGTCCAGTTCGGCTCAATTTCGATGTCGGCCATAGACGCAGGTAAACTTTGTGCATTAAATTATTTATGATAACTTTATGCTCTACAATTTTATATACTTACTGCAAATGAAGGAATTTTTAGTAGACTTCAAATTTTACAAAATAAGGCGATGAGAATAATATTAAATGTTGATAAATAAACAAAGATAAATTATATTATGTTAATAAACTTAAATGGTTGAATATAAGAAATTTAATATTTTTCCTAGTTTGTATTTTTATTTATAAAATTCAAAATAATTTATTACCATCTCATTTAAAAGACTTCATAACGCAAAACTTTGAAAATCATAACTATCAAACCAGAAACAATCAAAATTTTTGTTTAGGGAAAGTGACAAGATATTTTACATATAAATCAATCTTTTTTAAAGGACTTCACGAATATAATAATTTAGATTCTTTAATTAAGAAACAAAATTCTCCTTAAGTAAATTTAAAAAATCCTAAAAAATATCATTACTTAGAAAACAAAATATCTGATAAAATTTATTTAAAAATATTTTTGGTGCATAAAATTGTAATTTTAAATGTTTTAATTATTGTTAAAAAAAAACTGGAATTAATAATATTGTAGCAGTATTGCTAAAATAAATCTTGTTACTACTACTACTACTACTAACCAAAAATTTTAGAGAATTAGGTTAACGGGTATTAAGATAAAGTAGTATTGTTTGTAATATTAAAATTTCAAGTAATTGCGTAAGAGGATTAGGAAAGGTATGTTTTTTGGCCTGATGTGTCAAAATCGAAATATTGTGTAGGGATTAGTTGGGTAGTAGATTATAAAATTATCAAACCAGAAACAATCAAAATTTTTGTTTAGGGAAAGTGACAAGATATTTTACATATAAATCAATCTTTTTTAAAGGACTTCACGAATATAATAATTTAGATTCTTTAATTAAGAAACAAAATTCTCCTTAAGTAAATTTAAAAAATCCTAAAAAATATCATTACTTAGAAAACAAAATATCTGATAAAATTTATTTAAAAATATTTTTGGTGCATAAAATTGTAATTTTAAATGTTTTAATTATTGTTAAAAAAAAACTGGAATTAATAATATTGTAGCAGTATTGCTAAAATAAATCTTGTTACTACTACTACTACTACTAACCAAAAATTTTAGAGAATTAGGTTAACGGGTATTAAGATAAAGTAGTATTGTTTGTAATATTAAAATTTCAAGTAATTGCGTAAGAGGATTAGGAAAGGTATGTTTTTTGGCCTGATGTGTCAAAATCGAAATATTGTGTAGGGATTAGTTGGGTAGTAGATTATAAAATTACGTTTTGCGTTTAACAAGTACCATTTAACAGGTACCGAGTTCGGCTCTGGCCTCCTTAGCTGGATAATATAAATAGGTGGTAATTTGGAATAAACTTCATATATCGTGTGTGTGTATGACCTTAATGAGTATATTTGTTTAGTTCGTTTGTTTGACAAAACAACCTAACACCACTCATATTACACTCAAAAATATCTGACCACTACCCCATAATTCTGCATTGCAACAATATAAAAGATATAAGTAACTCAAAAATCGGTTGTTATGAAAAGGAATTTGTTAACTACAATAAGTTAAGAGATATTCTAAAAGGGGAAATTTTTAATGATATTAGCCAAGATGTTAACGTTGCGACTAAAGATTTTGTGAATATACTCAATAAACACATAAAAAAGTGCACATATAAAAAAGTCTTTACGAATAACGCCAAAAAACCCTGGATTACCAAGGGGATATTGCAATCTATAAAAACACGAGACAAATTGTATAGAAAATTTAAATTAACAAAAAATATCGACATATACAATCAATATAAAAGATATAGAAATAAAATAATACACCTACTGATAAAAGCAAAGGAAGAATTCTATAGTATCAAAATAGAGGAAAACAGTTATAACTCAAAAAAGCTTTGGCAAGTTATAAATGAATATAATGGCTTAAATAAAAAAGACAAAGTAACTGGTATTAGGGAAATCCAAAATGACGAAAATACAACTGAAGGTAACTTAAAAAATATCGCAGATATCTTTAATAAACATTATGCTTCAGTTGGAGAAAAAATGGCAAATCATATTAAAACAAATAGTTCAGTAAACAGAAACTACCAAAGACAGACAAATAACTCAAACTCTATTTTCCTAAGCCCGGTGGACTGTAATGAAATAAAGTCTATTATTAGGTCACTAAAGCCAAATTCGACACCAGGATTCGACCAAATAACAACTAAAGTTCTAAAAGAAACAGCAGAATATATTAGCATACCCTTGTGCAACATAGTAAATTTATCCTTTTCTACAGGAATATGTCCAGAACACTTTAAGGTAGCGATAATTAAACCAATTTTTAAGAAAGGCGATAAGAAACTAGTAGAGAACTATCGTCCAATAAGTTTAATATCGAATATCGCAAAAATATTTGAAAAGGCATTAAAAGCTAGATTACTTGACTTTTTTAACAAAAACAAAATAATATCTCCCTCACAATATGGGTTTATGCCCGGTAAGTCAACAAATGATGCAATTGCCTATCTCGTGGATAGGATATATGAATGTGTAGATGAAAGTAAACCATGTGCAGGCGTTTTCATCGATCTGGCAAAGGCCTTTGACACGGTGTGCCATAGGGGGTTGTTGTCAAGGCTACATGCAGTTGGTATACGCGGACAAACATATTCTCTTTTTGAAAGCTATTTAAAGGACAGGACACAGAAAGTAGATATACAAGGCACATTAAGTGAGCAACAAATTTTAACCTACGGGATACCTCAAGGCACAGTTTTAGGTCCAATTCTATTTATAATTTACTTAAACCCTTTACTGAACCTGGAGCTACCAGGTAGTATAATATCATTTGCCGATGACACAGCGTTCTTTGTGCAAGGAAAAGATTGGGTTGATGTTGAGCAAAAAATTTCTAAAGGAATAACACAAATTATTGAATGGTTTGATAAGTATCTTCTAACAATAAATATAGACAAGACATTCTACCTGCCCTTTTCTTCTTACAAAACAAATTTGCCCAATACTAACTCCATAGATATTAAAATTCCATTTAGAAATAATCAAAATTGGATAATACAGCGCAAAAATAATGTTGATTACCTAGGAATATGTATAGACTCTAGCTTAAAGTGGGACCAACATGCTATCAATTTAACAAAAAAACTTAGATCTTTAATGTACGTTTTTAAACAGCTATCCAAAATAACTAATGACACAAATATGAGAACCGCTTATTTTGGACTTGTACAGTCCCTGCTCTCGTATGGTGTCATTGGATGGGGTGGACTATATGAAAATACATTACGACCATTAGAATCGGTTCACAAAAGAATCATTAAATCCATGTATAGACTGAACATATTATACAGTACAGAAAGGTTATATATGGATACCAAACTCCTTAGCATCAGACAGTTATATTACAAAAATAGTCTTTTGCACCTTGTAAAAATAAAGACAATAACTGTAACATCAGGTCTTGTGCATTCCCATGAAACTAGATTTAAAACTAGTAAAAACTTAAGAACGCCTAAATTAAAAAAGACAATAGGTGGGCGTGCATTTGTCAGTGTTGGATACAGGCTATTCAACGTGCTGCCGCAGGATTTGAAAAATAATGTTTTTTTGTACAACTTTAAGAGAATATTAAATAACTGGCTTATTCAGAATATCGTTAATATATTGTAACACAGCAGACAGTTAAAAGAACTCTTTGAAAAAAATAAAAAAAAAAAATTAGACGAAACTATTATCATAACGGGACATAAGAGGATTCTTGTTTATAACTCTTATATAGGAACATGGAATACTACAGTAATACAGTAGAATTATTTTTATTTTTTTTTGGTTAATTGTTCTCTTATTTTAAGTGTTTCTTGATTACCCTATTTTTGGGAACACATAGGGTAAAGAATGTCTAGTTACTTGCTGTCAAGTTTTAAACTTAGCGAATGCTAGACATGATGAATCCTTCTGGGTTTACAAAGATACATTACTAGGATAATTATTAGTAACAATAATTAATTAATATTTATTTATTAATGTTGTATTATATTATATATTGTAACGCCATTATAGTCAATAAATAAATATTTAAAAACAAAAAAAAAAACAAAGTTTAACGCATCAGTATTTGCTGTTAAGCCGTTTATTGTGTTCACAGTATTATAAGATTAGTAATAAAATGGCGACATTCACACCAACAAAAAGATGTTCCAATAATTCTCCACTATCAGTGAGTAAAAAAGTTATTATTTTAAATGTACATGATTGCATAAAATACTATTATCCGAAATTTACGGTACAAGAAACTGTCGACCGACGTTCCCGAATGACTGGAGTTGGAAAGTCCACCGTTTCTAAATTATTGCGTGAGGGAAAGACAGCAGGTCAAGTGGAACCTCCCAAGAAGAGTCCAGGCAGACCATTAAAAGTCCTTGATGAAGACAGTAAAAGTGTAGTTCGAAGAAAAGTTCACTCTTTTTATTTTAGAAAAGAAATACCCACTCTAGATAAGATTCTAATGAAGCTTGGCCAGGATGACAGTATTCCGTTTATAACTAGAAAACTTTTATGGACCACTTTAAAAAATATGGATTTTGTCTGGGAAGAGCATTACCGTAAATCACTTTTACTGGAAAGCGATGAAATTGTTTGCTGGCGACGAAAATACTTGAGAAGTATAAAGCAGTACAGAAAAGAGCAGAAGAAAATCTTTTGTCTTGATGAGACATGGATTAATGAAGGTTATATAGTACCAAAATTGTGGCAAGACAAAAATATACCCAGTGTTCGCCAAGCTTTCATGGAAGGCCTGTCAATGGATATTAAGGTGCCTTCAGGTAAAGGGAAGAGACTAATAATCGTCCATATTGGAAGAAGAGGGATTTTTAAAAGAAGGTTTGCTAACCTTTCGGTCGTTTAATACGGGAGATTACCACGAGGACATAAATTGGAATGTTTTTGAGGACTATTTTGATGAAATGATAAAATATCTTCCAGCTGATTTAGTAGTAGTTATGAATAACGCAAGCTATCATTCACGACGCACAGAGAAGACTCAAACTTCATCTTGGAAAAAACAAGAAATTATCGACTGGTTAACCACCAAAGTATTGACTTTGAAGATAATTTGATAAAGAAGGAACTATTAGCTATAGCAAATTTACACAAACATCGTTTTATGAAATACGCCGTGGAAGACATAGCAGAAAAACATGTGCTGCGCACACCGCCATATCATTGCGGACTAAATCCTATAATAGAACTTATATGGCGCAAGTGAAAGGATTTATCGCAAGACACAACACGACATTCAAAACTAAAAGGAGGTGACACCAGAGAACTGGTGAAAAGCAGTCCATCATGTCATTAAAGAAGAGGAGAAAATGTGGGACCGTTGACCCGTTAATTATAACGTCAAGACGAGATGACAGTTCCTCAGATGACGAAGAATATTATGATTTTTTATAATTTAATTTCTGTATAATGTATTTTTTGTATTTTGTATTTTTTTTATAATGTTTAATAAAAAATAAGTGTACCTAATTCTATATACATAATGCCTAAATTTTATTCTGTTAAAATAAAATTATTTTCTTTTTACGAGTATAATTTAATTTATTATAATTTTTGCGAGTATAATTTAATTTCTGTACCTACAATGTTATTTTTTAAAAATGTAATAAAAAATAAGTGTAGCTAATACTATGTACATAATGCCTAATTTTTATTCTGTTAAAATAAAATTCTTTCCTTTTTATGAATATCCTACCGACACGCCTTTGTCACACCATTTTCAGTGTTTGTGAATGGATAACGATAGGCAAAACCCATAAACTGACCCGAACCCGGATGGTACTACCTGCACTTGATAAATAGAAAGAATACTGCAATGAAATCAGTGCCAAATTATGAAAGTGGCTTAAATATTCGTTGGGTCACGCTGTAGTCCCTTTGAATACCTAATGAGCTTTTATTACTCTACACCTTTCTGAAATATACTATAGTTATTAAAATTGTAATTATTAACACAGCCCTCTAAGATAGGCCATATTATTAAACATATATACTTGGAATCAGAATAAAATGTCCTAACAGAAGAGCGTATAATATACAGGATGTTCCAGGTAAGAAAACATTAAATTGTAAAATATTTGCCATTTTTGATGTTCTATTGTTTCTTAATATATCACTTCCTAAAAATCTATGAAAGGCCCTACAACTTTAGTAGCTAAAGCTTTTTTTATATCTCTTTAAATGAATGAGTTAGGTGGGTGGCCAAAATATAACAGATCACCCAGTGCCTACTACCATTACATAACCAGTTAATGTTATACTTAAGTGTCTAAAAGGAGTCCCACTAAAGAACAGTGCAATAAGTAAAATAGGTACTAAGGTACTCCACCCAATATAGTTTAATCAAATTGGCTCCAAATTTCTCATAACTTAGAAATATATTATGTCTTTTAGATAAAACATAGTAGTAAAAGAGTAATAATAACTATTTTGGTGGAAAAAATTCCTGTAACCTAATTTTTGGACCGCAACCTAAGAATAAAATTATTGATCAATTATTAATCTCAAAACTTATACGTTCCAAATCTATAGAATATTCAAAAACATGTTTACTGATTTTAATTTACTATACAGGGTATTCCATACTCGATGATACGTTAGAAGTAAGTATCTAGAGAACAAAAAGAAAAATAATTTTGAAATTTTCACTACGGCCATAGGTGGCTGCGCTCTAGCTTTTAAAAATAATTTCGCGGTTGCAGTGGTGCCAGATCTATTGATAACTAACATCAACTTTGGAATTTTAAATGGGACACCCTGTAGTTTATTTCATTTTTAGATTCTACGAAGCAATCTAGGTTTTTTTTGTAAAGGATATTTTTCCATTTTTCTTGCCGTTTTAACATCATTTAGTCAACATATTATGATACTTTAACTTTGGCAACATAGGATCGCCGACTTCTATAGAGAGTGTCCTAAAAATTAATTGCAATTCAGATTTTATAAATTTGATCAAAAGTCACTTTTATTAAATGGAACACCCTGAATATTATTGAAGTGTTGAATAGAGTGGACCTATTGAATTTTTTTCATATAGAGTGTTTCTCTACCTATTTTGAACCGCTTTCGATTTATAAGCCATTTTATGAATAATTACTATTCATATTCGAGAACTATACATTAAAGATCTAAATCGATAAGTGTGCCATGATCAAAACAAATTTCCTTTCATAATAAATTGTGGTTCTGAAAAGAACCGATTTTGTCAGTAAATTAAAACTTTTGGAATTCTCAACTAATACGTCAGATGTTTAAAGTGCTGACCATTTTCATGTAAGCAATCGGTAATACATGTCATCACATGACCGGTAGTAGCTATTTAAATTTCTAATGGATCAAGTTCTTCAAAAGCGCGCCTTACACTTTTTAAAAGCTATGGCCGTAGTGAAAATTTCAAAATTATTTTTCTTTTCGTTCTTCAGATAGGTACTGTGTTTTGTCGAATAATAAATGATCATATCGTATTAAATTTTTTTTTTTTTAATTATAAGAAAACTAGAGTCAATTTAATAAGTACATCAAAAGTCGTAAAATAAGAGTATGATAGTTCTATCTGTATTATAGTCTCTACGTCAATAGCCAATAAACTTTTTTTCTTGTGGGGCTATGTTGTAATGAACCAATCATTGGGACGAAAACTCAGGAGACACTTCTAAAAGAACTGATTCCTCATTTTTTAAAAAAGATCCAAGCAACATAACCTCTTAACTAGCTCATTCGTCATTTCATTTTGTAGATTGTGTCTGGGCGCCTATTTTGTCTGTACGTGGCATTGATTGGTATGTCATATTGTGCAGTCGTTTGCAGTTAGTGTGGGTTAAACGTTTCATATTAGTTTTGCCAATGGTGTTTGCACAAAATGACCGCTGGTTAAATTAACATTTAGCACGAGGTGCCATTTTGCTAGGCATACTCTGGCGATTTTTATGGGGAAGAATGGTTTAGATATTTTTATATTTAAATGTTGGGTTAGTTAAACATATTAAACTCATTCATAACCAAGCAGCAGCCTTCTAAAATAATTATTTAGTAGGTATTCTTGGTTATGGGTGGGTGTGTTGTGAATTGTATTATAATATTAGGTATACAGGGCTGCCCAGAAGTCCGGAATAAAATTAATATAGCCTTAACCTGTAACTTTTGGGGAAAGTGCTCGGACACGCCAATTTAGTTTTATATATGCTCACATTTTGACGTTATTCGTTTGTTTTTTTATAGGCATTTGTGAAAGATATGACGACATCTATCTTTTTTTTAATGGAAATATACAGCTTGCGATACATCATTTGAAAGCTAATATCTCGTACAGTATGCTCGTAAATTTTGACGCGATTTTGTCAAGCTATTTCAAAATGGCGACTGTTAAAAGTTTTAAAAAAATCCCTATTAAAATAAGCGGAAATGATAAATCATTGATGTTTTCTTTACCTTTGACGTGTCCGAGCATTTTCCCCAAAAGTTACTGGTTAAGGCTATATTAATTTTATTCCGGACTTCTGGGCAGCCCTGTATAAAAGAAAAGTGGTACACATATATATTTTTAATTACAATATTTAACTGAACATTTAACAATGATGGCCAGGATCATTTCGTACACACACACAAAGGGCAATGTTAAACACCAAGCGCAATGATTTCATACCCAGTTAATTAGATAACCTTAATATGGAAAATAAGTAGGTACGGCTGATTAACTATCCTTGAAATATAATGGAATGAATAAAAGAACCATTACAAGGGAACTAGCTTAAAGAAACTAATTAACTAATGAAGAGACGCTTTAGCCGATAATTTTAATAGCTGATAGTAGTAGTTTACCTAGTGGTAAGCAACACCGTGAACTCATTTTACCAGAGGGATCATTTTGTATATTTTATATTTTTTCCCTAATACAATAATAAAGGAAGTATCTAGCTATGCATTTATTTAAGTATGTAGGGTCTTAGACTTATATTTAAACATAGAGCCCAATCTCGTTATAACATAAAGGTTAAAAAGGAAAATAGTATTTTCTCCCGAAATTTAAAAAATAGTACCCAAAAATATTATATTAATCTACTCTCCATTAATGTTAAGGAAGTTCCATCAACTATGACACTATGACATTACTTTCATTTTTTGTTATTATGTGGTAAAAGTAAAAACTGTTTTCGTTAGTATTTTACCACAAACAATACTTTGAAGAAATGGAGATTTGGTACATTTATGTTGTAACGAGATCATTTTGTTTTTTTAAATTTTTTAGATTTTGGGAGTGAGATATTTTTCTTTTTAACAGATACGAGAGACGAGAGGATATGACGTGCCGCCCTACAATAGATGCAACAAAAGAAGAGTCGTCCATAATTGAAGATTCAGGATTTCGTTAAAACCGTCACGTTATAGGTTTAGAGCACTTTTCACTTTTTATAAACAGAGATGTTATTTACACGGTCGTATAAATGTTTGTCGTCACTTTTTTTACTCGAAGATCTAAATATCTAGATATAAATTGCAAAATCCTGAATTAAGACTTAAAGACAATATTAAAAAAATAATGGTTAAAGTAATCACGTAAGCAGGTAAAGTGTTTCTTCTAAAATAATATACACCTTTAACTTTTTAAGTGTGATCACGAGAAATTTCCATTTATATTTATGATCCAATGGGTGTTGTAATAATTTATAACTTGTGTGTATTTTAAGTTTAAAGCTTTGGTTGAAACCAAATGATCTGTTGTAGATGCTTATGCCAAAAGGGTTTCTGATGCAGAACTTTGATAACGTCAAAATAATTTTAGCCTAATTTGATCCTTTCAGTCTGGGACAGTATGAGCAACAAAAATTTGTGGATTTCAATTATATTTATTCCTAGGATATTTTATTTTAAGGATATACGGGTGTGCCTGTTATAATATTCTCTAATGGTGTTTCCTCAGACTGAACCGAATATCATATAAATCTGCTTAAAAAATGCAATAAAATCAATAAAAATAATACGGCAATAAAAAGAAATGAGGAAATCACCATACCTCCTCCCTACCTTTTAGGGTCATGTAAAAAATAAGACAAACGAATCTGATGGTGCAGTAAAATAAAATTAAACTCAGAGTCTGTTCTCTGTTTTAACACTGAAGCAGACCCAGTATCTTGCATAAAAATAATATTTAAGCACACACCATGTTCATTCGGCAAATTATCAACATACAGAATTTAGAATCATTTGAACAAGGTATTATAATGATATTTCTTGAAGGTTAAACTTACCAATATTAATCTTTATTCGCTATGTTCGTTTAGGTTACTTCAAGTTAGTACGTAAGTAAATGAAGTAGGTACTCCATCCTACCTGTTTTCAATAGGTAGGTAAATCATACTGCTGAAGGAGTGAATCTGATGCAAGGTGACATACAACGTCTAATGCTATATGACGCCAGTTTCATTGCATAGAGTTTTGTGAGCAAAAAACCCGTCACTGAAAGTATAGAGAGGTTTTATAGGATGGGATCACTTCGAAGGTTACTTATGTTATATTGTGAAATTACTAGACTACTTTCTACTACAGCCTACACTTACGTCAAGTAGCTAAATAATTTCATGACTGCGACTTTATAATTCACAATTATATGAATTTTGAAAACTAAAAGGTACGATTTAGCTCTCATATTATATGTTAATCGTACTACGGTACAATAGCGTAGCGTAAATGTGAATTCCCAAAAGTTGACTTTGAAAATATAAAATCTTGTATTACGATAAACACATCTTCAGTTGCCATGTATATGTGCCTTAACTTTATAATGTTTTCTATATCTAGATTTCTTCAAGAAAATACACACTACTTCTGGTTCTCATATTCTCCAGGAATCTGGTATATACTACATAGGTAGAGTATCATTATATTACCATTAAAATAGAGGGTGTTCGGAAAATCCGTCATGAACCTTAGGGGGCTGATTCTACAAATTGTACATCTTAGGACATAATAGTACATGGACTGGTCTTTCAAGATGACGAAGTGGTAAAATATCTAGCTGGTGTACTTTGATTCAGACCTTAAGTAGGACGTAATGGCATATTATGACATAATAGACGAAATTTTCAATTATATAAAAGCAACAAAAATACTCTACATTATTACTAATGGTATAATAAAGATATTAAAAAAAAAATGAGATCTCAATATTTTCCAAGCTGTATCCTGTCAAAGCCCTTTTTTTCGCATGTTTAACACAATGCGATTATTTTTCAAGTAATTAAATACATGTTTAGATTGGTAACTTTTATCATTTGGTTAGAAAAATGTTTCTCTACTGCGCCATCAGAGGGCACTGGACCTGACACGCATATTTTATATTTCGGACATATATTTTTTGTTATCACAAATAGGACTAAGACCTCAGAGGACTAAGACAAACATGTTGCACTTTTATTTTTTTAATAAACCCCAGAACGCGACCCTTCATGGACATTAAATTTCGACAGTGATAAATCAAATGGGTTAAGTCTCTAATCCCGCACGCAAATTTCATACGAGGGACCGACAACAAGAATTCTTATTTCAATGATTGATCGTACCCCGCTTCCTTGCTGTTTCAATTAACTTCGTTTAAACTCTACTAAAGTACTAAATTTACCTCTCCAAAGTTCGTAACGTATTCTCCGCCCTAGATATCTCCGCTTTTTTTTACTCACATTTGTATACCTTTCATACAATTTATTTCTGTTTGTTTTATGGCTCTGGATCAACCAACTGGCTAACACATTTTCATACAATATAAAGAGCTAAGTAGGTATGGCAATTTACTTTTTAATAGGTCCTTAAAGTCCACTTTGTTCAAGCTAAGTAACAGTTATACAGGGTGTTTCATTAAGGTCGAAGAGCGGCCATATCTCGGAAACTATTGGGCATAAAAATTCAGAAAAAAAAATTTATAACTAAAGTGGCCATGGGAAAATCCTGGAAATAATTTTTAAGTTCCGCATTTTGCCGCAAGGGGGCGCAATTGAAAAGTAAATTTTTAAATTTTAGATATCTCCGAAAATTGCACGTTAAGGTATATTTTTGATAACACCATTAAAAAGCTTGGTCAATTTTGCATAATTTTGGTCCCATGCTTATTGGCGTACCGACTTTAGTAAGAGTGGGGGAAGCTGTTGAATGTGTAATCATTTAAATCGCTGTAACTTATAAACCACTTATCCGATTTTAGCAAACTAAAACTTGTTTGGAAGAGAAATGTAAGTACTTTTAACTATCGTCTTGAGTGGTCCATGATACTTCTCAATAAAAATACAAGAGGGCGCAATTTGCAATAATAACACATTTCTTAACTTTATTTATTTATTTCAAATCATACGGTATAATTATGATACCATAATCGAAAAGTAGATGAAATTTGCTACAAAAAATGTCAAAACCGCAGTTCGATATCTCCATCCGTTTCAGAGTTATTGCCAATAGAATAATTTTTAAAACTTTAAATGAAGAAGCGGTTGTTTTCATAGTTTTGTGATCAAGCATTCCATGACAAAAAATATTTTTAAACTTTATGGTTAGGTAGGTTTGTTTCTCATTATTCCAATGTCAAACTCCGTGCCTTCCTTCACACTTTATCTAGGCTTAGGACTAGTCCAAATCATGTAAAATACAAAATTTGGAGCGTGTTTCAAGGCCAACGGGCCATAAAACAGTATTGAAATAATTATCGGAAACTATTGAAGGAAACAATATTCATGGAAAGCTTCTTAGGAAAACAATTGAGAGACTTTATAAATGTTCAAAATGACCTCCGTTGTGCAAAATACAACGATTAATTCTTTTTCTAGAACTAGAGACAGCTGTTTCAATTTCAGCTCGTGAAATCGAATTTAGTGCATTTTCAATTCGCTCAATCATGTTGTCTCGTGTGGTTGGTCGCGTTTTATATACAATGTCTTTTATTCGCCCCCACAAGTAAAAATCTAACACAGTTAAATCCGGGGATCTAGGTGGCCAAGCAAACAAACTACCCCTTCCAATCCAGCGATTTGGGTATCCAATATCTAAAATATCACGGACCATATGCGAAAAGTGTGCCGGGCATCCATCATGTTGATACCACATGGATGTTCTTAGGCCAATAGGAACATCTTCTAAAAGGATAGGCAAGTCATTTTGTAAAAAGTTTAAATAAGATTCACCATTTAGATAATCATTAAAAATAAACGGTCCGATAATTCTGTGTCCTAATACTCCGCACCACACGTTAACACTCCATCTGTTTTGGTGATCCATTTCGCGCATCCAGTGAGGATTTGTCTGTGACCAATAGTGCATATTGTGTAAATTAACTTTGCCACAGCTACTGAAAGTGGCTTCATCAGTCCATAACACGTGGGAGAGGAATTGAGGATTCTCGTTACACATCTCTCTTAGCCAATAGCAATAGTCGAGCCGTCTGTCATAATCACTTTCTGATAGCGCCTGATGTAAAACTATATGATAGGGATGCAGCTTAAAATCCCTTAGAATTCGGAACACTGCAGTACAACTTATACCTAAGTCTAAAGAAATTGCTCTTATGCTTAAATGCGGATCGGCCTCTACGTACGCAAGAACGTTTGTAATGTTGACTTCATTTCTTACTGGACGTCTTCTAAAAGCAACTGAAATGCGTCGTACACTTCCCGTTTGCCTTACGCATATTGCCAGTCGCTGAAATACTGCTCTGCCATAGTGCCTTCGTTCAGGATATCCGAGAGCATATTCGCGTTCCGCTATAGGCGCATTTTGAAAACATTCAAAATATACGGCCAGCATATCGTAAGCTTCGGCATTGGTATAAGCCATTTTTGAAAAGTGCGTATCACAATTTCTATCAAGAAGTTTAAGATGAATTACGGATAAACTTTTGTCAACACCTTTCAAAATGAAACTAGTTGACAACTATTTGCATTATTTGTCTTATCTCCATGGAAACTTTCAGATTTTATTTCACAGCTATCTAGATTTATTTTTTAAAACACATCATATTGTTAGAGTTACGCCTAAATGACACGTTTTCCATGATTGCTATTAATTCTAGAGTGGTTTCTGGGCCATTGGAATAATGAGAAACAAACCTACCTAAGCATAAAGTTTAAAAATATCTTTTGTCATGGAATGCTTGATCACAAAACTATGAAAACAACCGCTTCTTCATTTAAAGTTTTAAAAATTATTCTATTGGCAATAACTCTGAAACGGATGGAGATATCGAACTGCGGTTTTGACATTTTTTGTAGCAAATTTCATCTACTTTTCGATTATGGTATCATAATTATACCGTATGATTTGAAATAAATGAATAAAGTTAAGAAATGTGTTATTATTGCAAATTGCGCCCTCTTGTATTTTTATTGAGAAGTATCATGGACCACTCAAGACGATAGTTAAAAGTACTTACATTTCTCTTTCAATCAAGTTTTAGTTTGCTAAAATCGGATAAGTGGTTTATAAGTTACAGCGATTTAAATGATTACACATTCAACAGCTTCCCCCACTCTTACTAAAGTCGGTACGCCAATAAGCATGGGACCAAAATTATGCAAAATTGACCAAGCTTTTTAATGGTGTTATCAAAAATATACCTTAACGTGCAATTTTCGGAGATATCTAAAATTTAAAAATTTACTTTTCAATTGCGCCCCCTTGCGGCAAAATGCGGAACTTAAAAATTATTTCCAGGATTTTCTCATGGCCACTTTAGTTATTAATTTTTTTTTCCTGAATTTCTATGCCCAATAGTTTCCGAGATATGGCCGCTCTTCGACCTTAATGAAACACCCTGTATGGCTCCAAATTCTAGTTAAATGTAATAATATAATGAAATATTACAAACCCAAGGGATCTTAAATTGAATAATCCAAGATAAGGACTAAGTATTATTTAGTGAGAAATAAAAAGAGATTAACTTTATAATAGATTAACAACTAATTAAAAATGAATAGATATGTATATTTAATTTGAACTGCGCTTTTGTCAACCCTTAAGAAGATATAATGATATTGCAGAAAGTAGAAAGTCTTATTGCATATAGGTACTAAACAGAATTAAATTATTTATGTTATGCAATATTCCTTTAAAAATGTAAAGTCATTTTAAATTTATAAATAAAATATTAAGGCAACTTCTAACAAAAACCCTATAAAGATTTTTTTTCTTAATGACACTGTAAATTTTAAAATAGTGAACTGATTAATGAATAAGAATTTGAATTGCAGATTCTCATATTGTCTTAAGGTATTTAAAAAAAGCAGTACTTATCTAAATGTCATTTACCACTTCTCAAAGCACTTATTTTTATAAAATCTAAATAATATGCATTATTGAGGAAAGGAAAAGGTTTGCAGAAATTTAGGATGAGTCTAAGGTTTAATTGCTTTAACAAAGATGTTTCAAAAGTCAGCAGAGGCTGAAATGTAAAAACGTACTGTAAGGGTTTCAATATATTAAAGTATATTTTCAAACATATTTGGGTTAAATTATTAACTGCAATAAAACTACCTGTCCGGTCCTATTGTGTAGGGTTGTGCAGGCGGTTAAAGCCCCCATTAGACGGCCTGTAGTTGGACGCGCCTGGCTTGTAGAGAGTGAAGTATCGAGACGATGCGCGTCTAAACTATTGCGATTACATAACCAGAGGATCGACTAGTCTCGCGCCGCTCGTACCCAAAGCTTCTGTTTTGTTTCTCTGAATACTTAACTTTTGCCGAATTAATATCCAGGAATCATGTACTTTATTTCAATCTTTATGCCCCTCATGTTTGGAATCCCAAATTGCTGGTTCTTGTTCGTATAAAGTTAAAAATTCACACATTAAATTGCTGCACCATGACATTTTTAAATAATAATGCTGACAGCACCATTGCTTCTAGCAAATAGTTAAAAATTTCATCGCTTCTTCTCGCTCCGCTTCGCGCCCGGCCCGTTTGAAATTGTGTACGATTTACCGCCTATCAACAGAAATAGACAGGTGGCGCGAAATTCGTTGCACCAGACACGTTACACGGCGCTTGGAGCGTCAAGTCACAGGCTAGGCCCGACGCACCACAGGACGTCTATTGGGGGCTTAAGAATACACTCAGTTTGTTGAAAATTCAAAGACTCATTCATATTTTTTGAACCCATTAGCCGACTTGAATAAACCTTTTTTAATGTTACCATACGGTTATGCCGTTGAAATATATTTCTTTGAAAATTTTATTAAGTTCAATGCTAATAGTCGTGCCTAAAAGCTACTACTTTCTATACTATACGCAGATTAGCCAAATAATTTGCGGGAGACCCGGATAATGAAAAATTATTTTAAAATTTGTCTCTTTGGGTATTTAAATTTAATTGTTCTACCCAACATATTGTACATAATATGAAAGGGTACAATCGTACAGAGCCTTTTTTTTAAGTTTCCGATGAAAGGAAGAAAAAATGGACATTCGGTTACAAAACGATTCGCTTCTTGCAAGGTCGAGCACGCAGGGCTGCTTTTCTTGTTAGGACGCGACGAAACGCACTATTTATAGCGCAAAGTTACGAGAAACGTTACCATTAGTCTTATGATAAAATATTAGTGAGAAATTTCGATGTAGGTATGTTTTTTTACATTTTTTTGAATAACCCTGTGTATTGGATGCTTATTTAACTGAACTATAACCCTTTGTTTCAAAGCAACGTTTTTTACAGCGATGTAGTTTTTTAATCAAATTGTTGAAATTACTGGTTTCGTTCTGGGATCTTGCATTTAACAAAAAAATACTATTAATTTTTGCCTCTAGGATCAAGATCAACTAACCTAAGAAACAATTGCTATCGCCACAAATTTTATTTGTTATGGGTATACATATTTGAACCCTAATAGGCTTCTCGCTATTATTGTGGCTGTTAACTCAATAAAAAAGTGTTTTCTAGTTAAAATTGAAATATCTATTATTACTCCCAAGGAAGTTAAAATTCGCTGTTTTTCATTCAATATTTAAAATTTCGATGTAACAACTAGAACATTGAACCCCATTCGATAGCAGCACGACCATCAGAGAATTTCATTCGTAAAGGATGTAAAATAAATCGAATATCGAATTATGGTGGATGGAAGAAAAAAATATGAACAGGAGACAGCGAAAGATGTCATTAACGTTTAACAACAGACTGCGAGAGTTTTAATGGTGGCTCGGTTATGGTGTGGGATGGAATTTTGGTGGATAGGCGTGTAATATCCCTTCTTGTTTTCCCATAAGACACTCATCGACGATGGCATACATTTACATCGACGGTATTTTACAGCAGTTTATATTACGTTTTATTAAGTTAATTGGTAATAATTTCCTACATTACAGTGGCGGTCGCGAAGCCCCGATATGGATCTGATTAAACATCTATGTTAATGTTATGTTGAATTAGGGCGCAGGGTGCGTTCCCGCCAAAGGTATCCAGAGAACTTAGCAGAAATCTGCTATGTCGGAAGAATGGGATAACGTGTACCATGTCAATGGATAAAACGTTTAATTTCTGGTACCTATGCCGCGCATAGATATAGATCTCAGATTTGCTAAAGGAGGTAATACTAGCTCATTTATTTTTTGCTCATTTACTCATTTTTAAGTATATTTGAAAATATATAAATTAGGTTCCAATAATTTGGTAAAGGTATACCTATATCCGTATATGCTATTAAGACAAGTTTATAACAGCTCTAGCTCGAAAAGCTCTTTTTAAGGTCACCAGGGTGATTCAAAAAAATGTACAAAACATTTATTTTTCTCCATTAAATCTTAAAGATATACAAATATTTACGTCAAGTTTGTCTAACACGTCTTTTTTTTTAATTCGTGACAGATGGCGCTGTAATCGCAAACATGGTTTTCTTCCTAATTTCTAAGAAATTATTCGGAACAATAAAAAATAATAAAATACGAGCTCATTTACTTAAAACTAGCGATTACGAAAAAATATTCTTGCGATTACGTGTTTGGTATTATTGGATAGCACTTTTAAAATTATTAAGGACGTGTTTTTTTTTTGGATCTAAGGTGTATTTCTCGAGATAGTTAACCGTTTCCAGACTTTTTAGACACCCGGTATAATACTTTCCTTTTTCGTTCTCGTAGCTGGATGACTAACCTTATTCTTCGCTATTTCCGCATCTATAACTGTATGCATATGGAATGCATATTGTAATAATATGGTTTTATCGACTTCATTCAATTGAAAGAGAATACTCACCAAATATAATAGTAGGCAATAATATATCGATTTCAAGTTAAAAAAATTAATGCGATAAAAAGACACCTACTATACTTTTAGGCTATATATGTTTTGAGAAGTGGGTAACTTAAATAAACTTAATGATGTAATTAAACAAAGTAAATGAATGTGTGATAAAAATAATATTTTAAATTGTGTTAATTTTTTTAGTATAGTATGTAACAAAATCGCTCAATGTGTTAGTGATAAATATATTAGAAAAACTTTAGTATTTAATTCCTGCATATTGTATATTATTTTTTTTATTGACATAGGTAGGTATGATCTATACAAACTTAAAGCAATGTACCTGTAAAATCACTAAAGAGAATCAGTTATGAAGGAATTATTCTTTAATTTGCATAATATAGGACTTACAAGACAAGGGTTGCACAAATGCGGTACTTACCACCATCAGGGGAATACCATAAACAGTAATAGGTAATTGATATGGCAAGCTCATAATTTTTCGGCGATAAGAAACTTGGAGACAGTTAAGTATTTCGAGAGTGATCCGTAAGAAACTAAATTTCACGAACAGTGACTTTATTTCTTAGAAAAAAATAAATAGGACGCATAATGATTTAACATGGATGGAGGCCATTTGTCTAGGTTTTGCAAGGTGCCAACAACATCGTTACAATCACATTATCATGTTCTATGAAAAATGCGAAAAATAATGAACAGATGATTATTCTTTAAAATGCTTTTTTTGTTATTATCTAAACAATAACACGTTGCTCATTACTAGGCTTCTATGAAGAAGTATATTGATTTATTCTTTCTTTCCGGCAACAACCCTTTATATATTTAACTTTGATCTAGCCTTTAGCTAATAGTCCACTGAATGTTGCTATTTTTGTCCTACTCTTTAAAGAACTTATTCCTTTCTAACCTTTTGCTATTTGTCTCATCAAACAGTTTAGCTCCGGCTTCCCTAATTTTTGATTCGGGAGTTTACTTATTTTTCCTTGTTAATACCGACATGTATTTATTGCCTTTTATTTCTTCGTAAGAACTCTTTACCTAGTAAAAATTGAATTATAATGCGTATCAATAAAATAAATAAAAAGGGATTATACCAGAATGAATATGTTATTCCAAAAAACAACAAAAACAAAAATGCCAGTTTTTTACAAATCTAACTCAGTTAACTATAATTCCAAAAAAATTACACGACTATACCTTTAGATATCTAAAAAATAAAATAAAAAAATATTTCTAGAGAAATCGTTAATTGAAGATTAAAAATTACTTATTTTTTTGAATATCTCTGAAACTAGGTACTTAAAATTTCACATACAAAACAAAACAACACAAACAAATATGCTAAAAAATCCACCTACGTACCTAGGTATTTCTTATATCTATGTCTATATATAAGATGTAAATTTATAAAATTCGCACCAAGACAAATATAACATAAACTCAAAAAAATAAATGCGGGGTAAATCTTCCAATGAATAAAGAAAACAAAATGAGTGCTTAACCTAACATTCGTGTTTTTCAATATAGCATTGCAGAATTATGTCCCTTACATAATATATTTATCTTAGTAATTGACATGACAGCACCATAATGATTACACAAGACGTCATCAAGTTCTTTTCTAGATGAAAAGCCTTTAATTGTGAGGTAATATATGATGTTGGCACAAAAGCATACAATTTTTACATACTATAATATAATTTTCTGCAACGATACATCAACCAATTTAATGTTGCAAGACAGCAGTAAATGTATGGACATTTTGTAATATTGCAAATTATTACTATTAAAAGGATATTTTTTGCATACAGGTCGATTTTAAAACCTTTTCGCCGCAGCTCCCGCTCGTTGTCAGTGTTCCCGCTCGTCGCCACCGTTGGGGAGGTATTTATAAAACACGAACTAAGAACGGCGCAGTTGCGAACCCGCAAAAACAAAACGAATTCTGAGGTTAGGAGAGAAATGATAAATTTTAGTTTTCTGTGAAAAAGCGTATATTAGGTATGTAAAATGTAATAGTGAATTCCATTGGTAAAAAAGTGCGGCACGAGTGAAAAATTTGAAAACCATTGGATATTTCAGTGCAAGTATTTGTAAACCATTGGGAGCGCAATCAGTTCCGCACGTGCTCTTGGAGACCTTGCAGCACCGAAACTAGATGAAAATGTCAAAAAATACAGTGTTTTGTTTTTTTCGATCTTTAAAATACTATTTTGTCTCAAATATTGCCCAGTGTTCATCAACTTTGTTGGCAAAATGCACTCAAGGTCTAATCTGAAAACCATTCAAGGCCGTAGCCAGAAAACAATTTTTTTTGGGGGGGGGGGGGGGTGGACGAGTAGAAAAACATACAATTTTTTTAATAAAAGAAAAAAAAATGGTGTTACCTATATTTATAAGAAAACCATTACAGAAATATTAGCACCCTATTACAAAATTAAATTTAGTCTTCTAGCTTTCTTTGCAATCGATTACCTCCTCGGTATCAATGTCAATTATGCGGTGGATCGATTTCAGAAGTTTTCGGGAAGAATGCACTCTTGTGCATTGGGATATCATTTTTTAATCCACGGAACCCTTGACTGGTTTCCACATAAAACTATCGCATGCTTTCAACAAATGTTTTCCTAGAAGAAACATAAGAGAAAAAAAAAGAAAACCGTGGATAAGCCGGGGTATAAAAACCTCTGCAACGAAATTAAGATCTCTTTATCTTATAAGAAAGTTCTATTTGGATAATACTGTGTTTACTACATATTTTAACAACTATCGACGTACATATACAGTGTGTCCGCTTAAGTTCTGTACATATGGGACACTTTTTTAATATTAATTTTACTAAAAAAAGTTACTCTTAATAAAAAGTTCTGCTTACTGAAAAAATAATATTAGACAATTCAAACTTGAGATAGTATGTACAGGATGATCAAAAAGTAAAAAAGTCAAAATTGACCTATGAAAAAAGTACCCTTAATTTTAATTTTAGATCAAAATGGAATAAGAAAATGTTGATTGGCATTAAAAATTGTATCTGTTTCTACTCTGAGTAGACTATTATTGAAAATAAACTTAAAAATTTAAATCCTAATTCTGAATGGAATATCCATTATCTTGCCACCATTTCCCACCTGAATTTGAATTTTAACTGTCAGCTATGTTATTTGTCTGAAACATCAGTTTGAATATTTAATTAAATAAATATGCCGCTGAAATTGAGTATGCAAGATAAAATTGAAATAATTTTAATTGTTGGTGAAAATTACAAAACGTATCGGGAAACTGTCGAAATTTTTAACTACAGATATCCTGATAAAATAATTTCTTTTACAACAGTAGGGAATATAGTGAGTAAATTCAAGACCCTTGGAAGTGTGGAAAATAACTACAATAAGAAACGCACACCAAGGGTTGCAAATAATGGAGCTGTGAAAAAAAGTAATGTTGTCTGTAGTAGAAGATCCTAAAAAATCATTGCGAAAAAGGTCGAAAACTACGATTTCGAAAATATTAAATGAAAACAAATTTCGGCCCCAAAACCAAAATTTCTACATACCTTGAGCCAGGTGATTTTGAGCGACGCTTAGAATTTTGTTTTTTAATACAAGGAGAGTTAGATGATAACCCTTTCATGACAAGAGATATAATTTTTACCGACGAAGCAACCTTTACCTCGAACGGGACTGTAAGTTCACAAAATTGTCGGTGGTGGAGTGACGTTAATCCAAATTTCACTATACAGACACGTGATCAGTACTCATTTAAAACAAATGTGTGGTGCGGAATTTACAAAAATAGAATAATAGGACCTTTTTTTTCGACAAAATTTAAATGTTGAACGTTACTTGTATTTTTTTAAATAATTATTTGTTTAATTCGATTCATGGACTTCACATACCTGATAGAATAGGGATATGGTGCCAGCAAGATGGTGCGCCGTGTCCACAGTACGAGGAATGTAATACAATACTTAAATACCCTTTTTAATGGAAAAGTTATACTCTGACTTTTTTTGGCCCGCTAGGTCTCCGGCCTTGAGCCCCCTGGGTTATTTCTTTTGGGGCTACATAAAACAGAATGTATACCTTCAAAGGCCATTTCAAAATGTTGGACCATTTAGAGAGGGTAATTGAAGAGACAATTACAAATATAATTCCTGCCATGATTACAAATGTTTTCAGAGAATTTTCTGCAAGAACGGCTAAATGTATTAAAACGGAGGGAGGATATGTCAAGGCAAATGTACAGTGACGGAAAGTTAATGAATATTTTTATTTAAATTCATATTTTAATGTTTATTATTATAATTATTGTATTTTTACAAAATAAATTATCATCTTTCTCTCAATTATTTAAACGCGTTATAAAATTACTACAAAACAGGGATAATGAATCAAAGGTTACGTTTTGAATAAAAATAATTGATAAATGCTTGAATTGCATAATGAATACAATTATTAATTATAAATAATTTCAAAAAATGATATTTTTTGAAATGTCAAATTTATTTTCAATAATAGTCTACTAAGGGTAGAAACAGATATAATTATTAATGCCAATCAACATTTTCTTATTTCATTTTGCTCTAAAATTGAAATTAAGGGTATTTTTCTGGTAGGTCAATTTTGATTTTTTTACTTTATGATCATCCTGTACATACTATCTCAAGTTTAAATAGTCTAATATTATTTCTTCAGTAAGCAGAACTTTTTATAAAGAGTAATTTTTTTCGTAATATTAATATTAAAAAAGTTTCCCATATGTCCAGAACTTAAGCGGACACACTGTAGACAGGTCATTAAACGAGCCAAGGAGCGATATTATGGTCAGCGTATTTCTGATGCGGGTAACAAATCTAAAGAACAGTGGGCCATTATCAACAAGTTAGGAAGAAAAAATAATTCTTTACATTCCTCGGTTGATTTGGAACCCGATGCGTTAAACCAATTCTACTGCTCTGTGGCGCGAAGTTTAACCACCGACTTACCCTGTCAGATGCATCCTCTCGATTATCTTAACGATGTGTGGTGCCCACAGGATTTCTCTCTGACTATTACGGATATTGAGGAGTTGCAGGGTATCTTTAAGCAAATAAAAAACAAATGATCGTCAGGATCTGATAGTATTTCGGTTAGAATATTGGAGTGCTTTAGTTCATGCTCTTGTCGATGCCATTAATGTTTCATTTCTACGGGGCGAATTTCCTTCCTGTTTAAAAAATGCGATTGTCTTTCCCTTGTTTAAGGGGGGAAGTCCTGAAGATCCTTCGAACTATCGACCTATTTCACTCCTTTCCACCCTTTCGAAAGTAATTGAAAAAATAACACTGATGATGGTATTTTCTCACTCCTACAGAATATTTTCCTTAATCTAAATTATGGCGATGCTGTCGCGGCAGTATTCTGTGATTTTTCCAAGGCATTCGACTGTGTGAATCACCGAGTGCTGCTGCGAAAGCTTCAGCACTATGGCATTCGTGACACAGTGCATGGATGGATCTCATCATATCTTTGGGGGCGATCGCAGGTTGTGCCCATTGATGGAAGATGCTCTGGTCTGTCTAATATTGAGTTTGGGGTGCCCCAGGGTTCTGTGTTGGGCCCTATCTTATTTTTATTGTGTATAAACGACCTTACAAGTATAGCAATTAGTGGCCAGTTTACAATTTTCGCGGATGACACCACTCTTCTGTGGCATTCAAAAAGTGTTGAACTCTTGAAGAGTGTCATAAATATAGATCTTCAAAAAATTAAAACTTGGTGCGACTCTAATTCTCTTTCATTGAATGTTAAGAAAACTAATATTTTGACTTCTGGCTTTGACTATGACGATGATCTTGTTTTGGATAATAAACAAATTGTAAGTAAAGCAACCATAAAACTTCTTGGACTATTTATAGACTCCAAGCTTAAATTCGAGAAACATGTCATTGAATTAAATAAGAAGTTAGCATCTATAGCTTTGCTATTAGAGTGGTGTCACAAGAACTAGGTTGTTCAGCCGCAAAGATGGTATACCACTCGCTGCTTGAGTCCCATATGAGATATGGTATTGCATTTTGGGCATTTTGCAATCAACAGCTTTTAAATTCTGTTTTCGTTATTCAGAAGAGAGCGCTTAGGTATATGAGTGGGGCAAAATATCGGGACCATTGTCGGTCATTATTTAGAAAGTTTGGTATTTTAACGGTTATATGCCTATTTATTTTAGAAACGGTACGTTTAAAACATAAGTGATCTTCAAGCAACAATTCTCAAAATGTATACAGCACCAGGCAAAGCTCTAACCTTCGGCTTCCAATTCCTAGATCGACATTGACTGAGCGCTCTCTAATTTACGAAAGCATTGAAGTATCATTTGAGAGTGGAGTATAGATCTTGGACTATGTGCGTTTCCGCAGCGGTGAGACCTTCTGGCACAAAAGGCGTATTACAGCCGGGATGAGTACTATCGGGATGAAATTTGACACTTCTTGTGAACTTTATTATAATGTTTTTTGAAGTTAAGGTATTTTTTTAAACTATTTAAGATTGTTGTTTGGTCTAATTTTTATGCTTGTTTTTTTATTTTTAAACTTTCTGATATCTATTTTTCTAAATTGTATTTTGTCTATTTATGATTTTTTTAGCTTCTGACTTCGTCTTAGATCGTAGAATAAATTTAGCATTAGCTGCTTTGTCTATAATATGTAATGTATTCTTGACAATAAAGCATGTTAAATAAAAATAAACATTAACGCCAAACCGTTTAGTCTTTCCTGGCCTGTGGAGTTGGATTTCATTTTCAGTGTCAAAATGACATACTTTATAGGACTGAGTACTCTAATGATTTCATTATAGGACTGAGTACTATAATGAGAAATAGACGAATAAAACGAAAAAATTTATTTAAAACAAAATGAAACAAAATTTAATGATTAAAATTAAAAGTAACATTATTACAATTCGTTAAATTGATGTTGGACATAGGAGTTGAAATTGTTGCATTGTTGTGATTTTTAATTTCTATGGTTTCTGTTTCTTCTGAGGGAACGACAGTCGATGAAACGTTCGATGATGATTTCTTCGCTAGAGCTGCTGAAATTCTTTTCTTGTTTTCGCAAGAGTTCTCTATATATCCTTCAGCAACTGTGTCACTTTTCCAGCCACCATGGCGTTTAATAGTCTGAAGATCGACTCCTGAATCAGCCAGCAGTGAAGCTGAAGACCTCCGAAAACAGTGACCTGTGAATTCGGCGGAATGGGGTAACTTTAAAAAAGCAGCGATCGTTTTGCACATATTTCCGAAAGTATGGATACCCACTGGTTGCTTTGTACATTTGTTGTTTCTAAATGATAGATAAAAAACGAGAAACTTCGGCATCGGGGGGTCTCATTACTACAAAGGTCCGAACAAGCTGCACCATATTTATTCCTTCGACATCGCCAGGCGTTACGTAAAATTCTCGGGGAACGTTGGTTTTTGTACTAGGTATGAAAATTCGAAAAACAACCCCCTCATCGTGTACATTGTCATCTTCTTTCCTTAAGTTTTTTAACTCAACTCTTCGACATGCTCCACTTATACCTATTATCATTGACACTTTTAATAGCAAGTATGTTTCGTTGTCTGCCTCTTGTAAAAACTTTGCAATATTTTCTTTAGTCAAAATCATGGATTTTTTGGGTGTGTAAGAATCAGATTTTCGTTTTAAAAAGCTATCAATTGATTGAACTTACTTATGTCGACGTTTTTCTTAAGTAATAGTGTACTCCTTAACATAGAGTAATAACTCCATAAACTCGAATACTTTTTCCTCATTGATTCTTCCTTGAAATATGCCAAAAGTACCTTTTCGTGTACGATATTGACAACCTTTTTCTGGGAATACCAAGTTTTGTAATTGGCATAAGTTTTTTCATATATGCCTTTAGACTTTTCGGGCAACAAACCAACAACTGCTCTATTGGCCATTCTTTGATTTCTGATGGCAAATTATCCATATTATATTATATAAACGTAAAATTAAAAATTCAATTCTGAAAATGACAATACAAACAAATATTTCTATAGTTACCTGGTTTTAATAAAATCAAGCTATTAGTTTACTGACGAAAACTTAAAATTCATCAAAAAAAAAACACAAAAATCGTCGGAAAATATAATATTGTATGAAATTCGGATCATAAACGATCATTATGGTACTAGCCGTGAGTATTATTAGACAAGGCGTCAGCCGAGTCTAATAACACGGCGTGTACCATAATGATGTTATTATGATCCTTATAACATAAATATCTATTATAGATTTCCTTAAATCTTACCAACCCATCATGATTTTCAACCCAACGGGTCTCGCACATTGCCGTAAGGTTTTTCCATTTTGTTTCGGAGAAGTTTTTTCGATATTATCTTTTAAGCACTTAGTTCATTTTGCCAAGGACTTGATAAAATTTCCAACCGATTTTATAATTCCAAAAGTATTTCGAATAGGCTAAACCTGGCAAGAATGACCCAGAGCTAAATTCAATGAATGTGAGCTGCAATGAACGTATAGGGCTTCTGGATGTGACTCACGAATTACTGTTGTATTGTATTCTCAACTATTACAAAAGTTAAAAAATCCTCACGCAAGATAAACCCATTATCTCTTGGCTCGGCATATCTCACACAAATGGACCTCTGTCGTGAAACATCGGTAGTTTCGTCAACAAGGATTGAAAAAAAATTTCGCAGAATTCAGTCCTTGCAAAATTTTTTTTTTGGACTATTTCACCGCAAATTGCAATAAGTTTATTTTGTATGGTCGGGCTTAGGTAGGTAGAGTTCAACGTCATATTTCCGTGTGCTTTGTTAGATTTGAGTATTCACAACTGTTTCTTATCCGTAAGATAGCACGAAAGTTTCCATCATTTGTTTCTGGCTCAGGATCATTAATTTTTATTGGACCTAAGTCGCACGTACCTCTCAGAGCCAATTCCTGACGTCTACATAATTTAATTGTTTTAATAATCGGAATGAGCCGTTGCCTGTTTTCAGCTATTTGCGCTAAGCATCTAAGTATCAGTCTGACTCATTATATTTAGTTGAGATTTATTATATACCTTCATAAAATTATCAGCCAATAATACAGAAGATTTGTGGTACTGGCTTTCACTGTGATGTTTGAAATCATGTACAGCATCTTTCCGTTCAGTGAGCGGCTGAGTAACTAAGGATTTCAACTGCTGATGAGAGCTTTTACCTGAGCAATCTCTGGCAAACAATAAACAGTATTTGCATAAAGTACCTTGTTGCCCTGTACTCATCTAAACCAACCACGAGAAGCGTTCAAACCATTGCATTTGAAATTTTAGCTTTCTTTTATCGTCACTTACTGGAAACTTGAATGCCTTTTCTGGCATCCAAGGAGATTTCAACAATCTGTACTTCAAATCATCATCAATTTTGGAGTTTGATCCCGTATAATAACCCACATCTAAAATATGCTGAGACACATCATCCACAGTCTCAGGAACAGCACCAAGAAGTACCAGAACTATTTGTAGCAGTATGTCAAAAACACTTAAACACTGATTTTCAGTAGAACATTCACTACAAGTACCAGGACAACCAGGTTTAGATTTTTTAAGTAAATATTTGAATAATGTGTTTTCTTGCGTACTTTTCGCCATTTCAAATGTTGAACCGACCTGTAACAATTAAAAAAAGCAGCCAAGTAATAATTCCATTTTTACACAAATATTTACTTCGATAAAGATTTGAAAGAAAATGAATACGAGTAGGTAGTCTACTCTGAGGCATCAAATTATTTTAATTTTAAATTACAAAAATCATAACATTACTCACTGCATTACTAATTCACAGCACTATTCCACTGTTATTTCACACCCTGCACTATTACTTCGCTTATATCGCCTTAGTCGCATTGGATCACTTTTCAAGAATCGAGAATAACGCGCCTCATTCTATGCCTATTGAATAATTTCGAAATGCAGTTCGAGCACGTCCCCGAAGTTTCGTTGTTTGACTTGCTTGTGTAGTTGGCGTAGCACGTAATTTCGCCGCTCCCTAGTAGATATCGCTGCGCCGCTATCTACGTTAGGGTCTTTATAGATTACAGTGGCGACAATAGGGTGTCCACGTACTAAAAGAAATATCTTCTTTTTTTTCATTTCGGGGGGGGGGGGATCAATCCCCCTTGATCGCCCCCTGGTTACGGCCTTGAAACCATTGGTACTCAAATATATTACTTTTTATGCACTGGTGCAGTTTCAGTGGCATGCCGGTGCCGCACTTTTTTTACCAATGGATTTCTATATTCTATAAGGGTACTTACCTTATTATGTCATACCTAAGTGATATTTTTTAATATAAAATTCGATATAGGTTAACGGTCTCTAATAACCCAAATTGTACGAATATGAAAATATTATTGACAATGCATTCGATATACTAGTAGCCAGATGGAGAGTCCTAAAAACAGATATAAATGTTAAAGTAGATAATGTGGATTACATTAATCAAGTAACCGTTGTCCTGCAGAATTCTTGTATTACCAAATTTAATGGCAATATAGGAGGTATGTGTTGACCTATGGGATTTGTGGATTCTGGTTGTGAGCAAAATGAGAGTTGGAGAAAAAACAAAACCCCATGCCATATTTGGGAAGGAAGGCTCAAACTTGCTAAAAAGAACATAATATATAAAAAGTAAGATAATGGTTATCAGAGTATTTTATTTCACAAGATGTAAGCATATCATGACAAGATGAATTCATAGTCGATGCCAGTTTCAATAATCAATCTTTAGGTTAATGATTGTGTTTGTAAGCTATGTTAATTTTTTGTAATATATCATTTACAATTTACATTTTTAAGCTATGGTAACATAAGGCTTATAACTATACTTAAAATAAAAAAAAAATACAGTTACTGCTGAGTGCTGACTTTCTTATTGAAAATGGAAAGAGAAAATTTAAATAAAGTTCAAGTAAAGGACCTAAATCACCAGAATGTGTGAAAAAAAAATTCAGTTTTAAATGGAACACCCTGTATATTACTTAGTATTTTGATAGGTCTTAAAAATTTATTTTCATAAAATATACTATTCTGACTACCATCGCTTCAATTGTTTATGACATGCCTAGTTTAAATTTACGGCTGAAGCGATTATAGGCAACATTATATTTTTGAAAACTAATCTGAACTAAGATCTGTGAACATATAAGTAATATACAGACTGTGTTATTTAAAGCATGGCTAAAATACGCATGCACATTACCACTTTTACCTTTTACTCAATTTTCTTTATAACGGGTTCTGGCGACCTTACCTTCGTTCCTACAAGATTTCATTAAAAAGTTTTTTTCTATCTCTACCAACAAAGTTAGCAGAAGCTAAATATATACGGAATAATCATGTACAAACAATAACGAAAATATGATGTCTTAATTATTTATTGGATAATATGCTCTTTCTTTTCAAAACTGGTCGATATCTTCCAAAACTAACATTTTTTTTTGCCTCATCAGGGTTCATAGAATTCAGACGGGCAACACATAGCTTGTAAATTTCCTAACTTTGAGTTAGACCTCGCTTACTCCCTCGCATTGATACTGGCTGCAATTTTGATGGCAGCTTTAACCACTTCGGTCAACTCAGTATCAGCCTTTTGCTTTGACTCCTACTACGACTTTTGACTTTAAGAACTACAAAAAACAGCACTCATAATGTTTTAAATACAATGTAATATGTAGGAGAAATTTTTTACTGTCACTTTTTCTTTGCAAAAGTAGTTTTTAAATTATTTTAAGATACGATGAGAACGGTGGCGATGAGCGAGAATGATGGCGTCTAGTTTTATAAATCTTAAGTAATAAGTATCTACTAACTATTTTTGCGCGACAATGTCTAAAATGTTGAGAAATAAATATTCTAATAATTATAATATCTATATGTTAAAATATACATCAACATAGCTTCGAAAAACAAACAAATATATCAGGTATATAAAATCAATTTCATAAAATATATCAGTTTGCAATATCATCAAACTAAAGTTCATTATTTTCTCTTTTAAAATAACTATTTTATATTAATTAATTTACCATAGAAAATCATCACACTAGACGTTGTTTACTGGAGCTGACTATCGTTTGTTAGTGTTATTCTTTAATGTCCTGATAAGTTAAGTGTACATATCGTATTATTATTTTATAACGTTGCTTACTTTTGAAATGAAGGAAAATTATACGGTATGAAATAAACTAATGGATTGTTCCTTAATCTTAAATTTTTAAGCAATAAATCAAGTTCACAATAGTATTGTTTTTACTCGATTACTTCCGTCGATCGTTAGATTCCTTCCGAATTAAACGAATTTTTAGTAATGTAATTCAATTTTAAAAAATTACATTTTGAGCGAAACCATTTCAGTCATCGGGACCTTGTTCGTGCTTTTTGGAATTATCAAAATGCATTTTTTATAAATTGTTTTGTGCAGACTTTAATAGCTGCCTTTCTTTAGTGGTATTTAATGTACAATGTGTTTTTGGGAATTAAGGTTGTACAAAATTTATGTTTTCAATTGCAATACTTTTTATAACTTTTTTAACATTTCTTCTAAATTTTCTATTCTAAATGTTCATCGAAAAAAGTAGTCTAAGAAAGAGTCATTGTCATAAAACTAAATTTAGTATTACAAATCTTAAATATTAGGTATTGTTAACCTTTATTACGGCGTTTAGTTACAGTTCTTTGCTTAGATACATACCTATTTCATTTTGAAAATTTTGCTAAACAAATCGTTCAGTTAATGGTTGATAGAATGAAAAAGAAGTTTATCACAACCATTTAAATAATGTTTCCATATGTATCCCTATTATCTTCTGAATAACAGATTATGTTGCCGGTATTGTGCTTAGCACCGTAATTTGCACATCAGCGGCACTATTTATATAGAATAATTTAAATAATTGGTTCCTATGTCTTGGTATACAGAGTGTCTGATAACTTACAGACCATATGAAACAACTGTCAGTACTAAAGTCCAAAATAAGCAAATTGGAATAAATATGCTTCGGTACAAAGTTGATGGAATAATTATTATTATACATAGGATACCAATGTATACTTTCTTCTATTTTCCTACTTTCATCTGTTGTACCGCCAGGCCGTTTATGACCCTACTGACATCCTGTATACACTGTGAACTCTTTTAAATCAAGTTCTTTTTTTTAAATGCCTTTTATATATTTTTATTCTATTTAGCATATTATGGAAAAAGCGCTTTTACTTAGATCTTTGTTATAGGTACCTACATTCAATTATATTAAAGGTTAGTTGTTAAAAAAGTTTAATTATCTTTAATTTTCTCTTGAAGTCGCACAGTTATTTCCTTGCCTAAAGTTAGATGTTTGTTGTAATAAAAAAAATATTTTTCGCAATTCTCTTAATGATAAGAGCCATGATCATTGCTATCTCGACAATTCATTATTCAAATCGGTTCAAAAATAAGATTAATATTTAAGTTTTCAAAAAGTGGCTACTCTAGCCCACAGTTAGTATGCATACCTATACTAGAAGCCACAATATAGTGGCTCACTATTATAGCTTTTTTTATATAAGATACAAAATTTAAATAGTCAATTGACATTGTTGTCACATTTTTAATTTAGATTCAGTCAGTCACTTTTTAATATTCTTTTATTAGGATTTCACTGTATAATAGCCTAAAACCTCCCACAGTTTAACCACCTTTCGGTCTCTTACATAGTTTCCCAAATCGCAATACTGCATATTAACACGATTTTTATGCGATTTACATTCTACAAGAAAGTTTTATTTGTAATGATCATGGATTGATTTTGTAAATTGCTGGGTATTTCAATTTTTAAATTAATTTATTTAAAATCGATAAAAGTGTGGCCCAAACGTTGGATAGCTGAAAAAAGTTCATAATTTCCTATTTCCTGTCATGTGTGCATTCAGTGCATATAGCGCTGAACTAGAAGAACATTTTTCCATGTCATTGAAGAACCAACAAAATACAACTGATTTTCGAATGTGATTTGTAAGGTTTAGCCACCCCAAAAAGCTGATAATGACCTCTAAAGAAGTACACAAATGAACTGAAGAACGCGAATTTTTATCGTTATAAAAATGCTTATTGTTCTTGTTACTACATTTTTTAATACCTATTTAACGATATATATTTTGGCTTAATATGTTCAAAAAGGACAACGATACATTATAAAGAAATTTAATTTAGAGTCACGTTTGAGCAGCAAAATTGGTAACTCAACCTACGGACTTTAGTCATTTTGACATTAAGCCTCAAAATTGTTTCGCCTATCAAATAATTTTGGAAATGTGTATAGATTACGAAAGAATGGCAAAAAGAATTAAACGATTGATTGCATTGAAATTGGTGGGAAATTAGTACTACTGGACAATGTTACCCGTGAGTAGGAAGTAGATTCAAATATTAAAATTAATAAAACAATCTTGGTAATACGACTTTGGGGCCAGCTATGAATGAATAAAGCACACATTCACGGCATCATTAATGTATCGTTATTTATTAATAATACTTTCAAATTAGCGTATATTTTAAAGAAAAATATTCAATTAAATAAGGCCACATCAAAATTTTTATTTCCTTTTATTTCAGTCACAACCGCCATTTTTAAAAATTAGTGTTAGCTTCAGTTTTAGTAGGTATAACAAATCTAAATTGTTAAAATAAAGAAAAATTCTAAATCTCAATGTGATAGATTGTAATAGATTAGTAAAGTTGAGCATAATATGGTTATGTAGTTTAAATGCTTAGAATGTTAAGTAGTTAATCAATCCTTTTTTCGACAACACAACTATATTAAAATTTATTTTCAAAATCACCAATTATTGTTGTTCTTCATTTGAATTGTTTATTCTAACGAAACACTCGGTATCTTTGTAATATAAATAAGAATAGGTAGTTACTGAAAGCAGATCATTTACTTTAATTTATTAAAAAATACTCAGCAATATCTTAACAAGAACTAATTAACAATTAAAATTAAAAAATACAAAATTCAACTCATCTGAAGACGAATAAAATGTTTAGAAGATTCAGATAAAAATCGCCAAACTATTTCACCAACAGGTGCGCCGTATGAATAATGTATCGAGAGAAATCTCAATGCACATTCTGCGCTTTAAAAAAAGTAGATCATCAGCTTTCGACTTATTTTACGGAAAAGGTATATGGTGTTTATTTTTCATATTTAAAGCTGTACATATGCGGTTCAATGCGGATGTCCTTTCTCACGGCAACCCGCCACTTATTAGCGCATTTTATTACACTGCGGTCATCAAGGATGAACATTATACTGGTGCCTGTCTAAAACTGATGTAAAAATGTTCTTTCGATGAATTGACGTGGTTTGATAATTATTGCATACCCCCATGAAAATTTAATTAGTCAATAAAAGGGTAACGCCACTGGATTCGTTCGGACGTATGACGTATATGCAACTGTTTCGGCAACTATGCAGCATTAGATATAAATGATAGTTGCGAAAGAAGTGTGAACATATAAAATTGTAAGAAAAACCTTTCTCTAAGTTTGTTATCCTTAAATCTACAGCGTGCCCAAAACAGTTTTAGACCTTACCCAATATGGTAAGCTTCCTTATTTTTAATTCTACAAAAAAAGTTACAACTTCATTCTTCATAGAAAGTTCTGCTTTTTTTATTCGAAAATAATCTTAAAATATGAAAATCCGCGATAACGTGTCCAGGGCGGCCAAATAATGCAAAAACCACAAAATTGCGTCAAGAGAGAAGTACCCTCAGTTTTCTTAATATAGGCCACCTGCAAGATGTGCATACTCCCAATAACTCATACCGTACAAGGAGAAAGTGCTCATAGGAGGAGTTGTGGGTACTCCGCGTGCGGATATCGCAGTAACATACATTCATTGTCCCATTGTACGCTATGCAATGGGACCCCCCCGATATTTCAGTTACCCCGTAACTTATCGAAAAGAACAGATAGTTTTAGTTGCTTTCTTTACATAAAATCCAGTGACGTACTGAGATTTTTTCTCCGTTCAATAGTTTCGCGAAAGAAACCAAATTTGCTTTTTTTTTCAAATGGGTCACCCTATATATTTTTTAATAATATAATTTAGTCTCTAACAAGCTTCTCAGAAATGTATAACACTTTATTTTAATTTTTAATATTAAACTCGAAATGTTTGTTTTTTTTGTTAGTGGGCCATGACGGGTATTTAAAAAAATAAGTACTGGTGTGATAATTACCGCAGAAGAAATATATTTTAAACTCCTTAATCTAAGGTTAGCTTCAAACATATTATAATTTATTTCCATTCTTAGCATAAAGCATGACTCGCTAAAGCAAAACCTGCCTTATTGCCGTTCGACTGGAAACAGTACAAGCTGACTGAGACCCCGTATTCTGCCGATTAAATATATACTTTTTCCAAAGTCAGTTTGGTGACATAAAAAAGCTTTGACCGAGCTTTAAAGGGACTGGCATCAATATCGGGCTTGTCAGATCTTTTTTTAAAAATTCTTTAAGTTTTCATTGTTAAAAGTGTTCTTTTATAAGTTTTATACCAGTATTTAATTGATAGTCAGTAACTCTCTTCGATAGCTAGTTTGAAAATGTAGTTTGAACCAAGAAATTTTCAATATCAAAGACAGAAAGAACAAGTCATTCATGAATATTATAACAATTTTTTTAGTAAGTACTTCAGAAATATTATTTATACAAAAATAATTTAAATGAAACTAAAAAGGAATTTCACTGTTGTTAAACAAAAAAAATAAACAATTACCAAACCCTTATATTCCTCCTACACTTACGAAAACTGACAACACCCTGGCGATAGACCGTCGAGGCGCAATAGCAATTATTTGAACTGCGAACTATTTTTTCCGAGTGAAAAAATTAATAGAGCAGCATATAAATACAAATTCATATGCTGTAGGCAAGAACAGCAAGTAGTTAAAGGTTCTGCCAATTGGATGATCCCTTATCAGCTATAAAATCAGTTGATGTTTGAGGTATGCGATATTAGGAATCGGACAGCGGCGTGACTGGTTGAAACGATTTACTGTAATTTACATATTTCATTTTCTGCTATAACTGTGTGGTTTCAGACAAGTGAGTTTTTACTTGGTACCTATATTTTATTATATCAGTATGAATTTTTGGCGATAATTTAAAGCAGAAGGTCGAGGTGAATTATCGCAGGAATATAATGAGTCGGTGTCAGAGTCGGCCATCGAAAGCGAAATAAGTCCGGAATTAAGAAACAAAGATTTACACGTTCAATGTCGACGCATTATTTTAAATATGTACGCGTGTTTAAAAAGAGAAAATCCGGAAAAAACTGAAAATGCGCTTTGTACAAGAATGTACTTCTAATGAATTAACACAACTTGGGTTTTTTAAGAATCGAATTTATAACGTAATTAATTTGGAGACTGTAACCGGTCATTCCATAAAGCGCAAACCAATAAATAAAAATTCAAAACGGCTGACAATTCTACAAGGGATTTTATTCTGCGAACTATTTACAACTTTTACGAGGATAATATAGTGTCAACTTTAGAACTGGTTCGTGATAAATTGCGAGGTTACCCTGAATATAAGTACCAATCTTTAGAAACATTGGGTGGTGTTTTGTTAAAATGTGGCTTTAAACATAAAAAAATTTGGTAATCCATTTGTTATAATGGAATCCCCGCGTATCATTGAACTACGACAGGACTATTTGCGCAAATAAAGGAGTATGTTGAATCCGATAAAAGTATAATTTATTTAAAGGAAACTTGGTTTGATACTCATGATGTTATTAAGTACAAGTTGGGTAGACAGTACAAATTGTACTTTTGGTTCGAGAGAAAAACGCGTTATCATGCCGCAAGTAAAGATGGCTTTTTACCTAATAATATGTTCTTGTCAGCAAAGAATATCACTCAATAATCAATCTCCAACTTTAAGCTCAGTTGTCCTTGATAATATTCGGCAGGTAGTAACGAAATGAGTAGCGATGTATGGAAAAATGGAGTGATTTCTACCTACTAACCGTATATTCCAACTAACATAGTAGGTACCTGTCCCTATCCTTTCTTGGCAAGGAAAACTTATACCTCCTGGATGGAAAACACAATTTTCTTAAATTGTATTCGGCAAAATGAGCATTTTTTTAGCGAAAGACCATTTCAAAAATATTAAATGCATGTGTTCTTTGCAGGCGAAGTCACGGGTACAAACCTCTTATCGATTTTAACTATATCTTTAAATTATTTTTGGCAAAATTAGCATTTTTCTTTACAGAAAGACCATTTTAAAATATTCTCTGCAGGCGAAGTCACGGGTACAAACCTTTCATCGATATAAACTATATTGGACAAGCTGTAATATTAGTATGTACTATTTAATCATATTAAAAATTTACGACAATCCGCATTTTAATTATTTGATAGAAGCGACGCCTATGATCAGGAGTTAATGCTTTTTTATGTTATCAAATTAAGCTTGGGGAAATGAGCTTCATCAGACCAAATAACGGTTCTTTCAAAATTATTTTCCCTGTTTTTGTATATACCAATTACAAACTCTACGGCGCTGTGCATCACGAGAATATAAGTTTTGTACCAGGTAGAATTTATATGCCTTAAAATTGAGTTTTTTAGGACTGTTTGAACTCTTGATTTAATTACTCTGACAGAACCAGCAATTTTTCCTTGTGGTAGATTTTAGGCCGAGGTTTAGAAAATAAACTTTTAAAATTTCATTTTACCCTTCAAAAAATTCTTTTATGCAGCTGCCGTCTTTCGGGATATCTACAAGTAATTTAAGTAATATAATAAATTTTGATAGAGATACTACAAAAACGCTTATTATGAAATACACTTCTAATGCTTCATTTTTATTTTCGTTACAATAGATATAACAAACGAGCATGCCATATTTTTCATTATTTTCGAAGATTACATTGGTTGCCATAATTAGGACAAACTGATTTTTTACTATTAACTAGAAATTTTGAAACAGCTTACAGAACCTGAATACTCCGACAATAACTCAAGAATTTTTCAATATGACACAAATGACAATGTTTTTTTGTTTTTTTAACTACCCGCCATGGCCATATATTTTTCTTATAAATGTAAAATATCGGGAAACAAAAATAAAGTATTATAATATATTTTTGAGAGAACGCAAATTTGGTTCCTTCTCGAAAACTATTAAATGTAGAAAAAATCTAAGTACGTGACTACGTTAAGACACTACAAAAATTCTCATTTTTTTTTGTTATGTTATAAGTATAAATAACCGAAATATGGGGGTGTCCCACAATGTAAAATTTTCAAAAACATCCCGTATATCAAAAATACGGAGAAATAGAAAAATTCTAATTTGAGCAGATTTTGTTTCACTAAAAAGTAGCACGGTGCTGCGAAAAACGCATCCTTCTATCTTTACTAATAACGGAGATACCCCGTAAAACCATCGAAAAATGGACACCCTGTACATTATTTAACGTTTGAACACATTATGGCATTGCCTCTGGCAGACATAATAATTTGTTCAACTGTTTTTATTTTAGACCTTTGGTCAATAATAAAGATAAAGTTTAGTAGCGCAAAAACTATTATTTTCTTATAAAAGTAAAAATAAGGAAAATTTCTATACCTCTAATACTATTCTTGGACACGCTGTAAACTGGACAACATATGCAATGGAATGATCATATTTAACGACATGTAACATTAAATCGATTAAAAAGATTTTTTAAGGCCCAATGTAACGTGAGAACAGCCAGTTTATTCGCTATCTACACTTTTGTTTGGTATTATTATCGAATTTCAGTTTTATGTGCTTAATCTAATTTTCAAGTCAAAATTGTTCAAATTTATTGTAGGGTGTAACATTTGCGACCATAGAAGGAATAAATAATAATTGCAGTTATAACTTTGTGTTAATATTTAAATTATTACACATTGATCTTGTTAGATAGGAAAGGATAATAGGTTCTTATGTAGCTAAGATAAACCGTTTTCGAGAAAACTGTATTTTAAAATAACTCTGCATAATACAGAGATAAATAGTCAACTATTCTTTTTCTGTTGATATCTACTAGAAGGAGAGGAAAAAACAAAAATATTTTTCTGTACTTTTAAATTTAATATTTCTGTTTGTTCTGTCATTATTTTATTGCCTACAATGAATAATAGAAAGCGGTACGATTTTTAAGTAGAACTTAAAGTTTTCATAAAAAAAACAGAGCTTTTGTAAAAAAATTGTGAAACAAACAAATTATGAATAATTATTATCTACTTTTCCATATTGAGCCATAAATATTACTCCTGTCTAAATTATAACAAATTTTATGTTGGGACTAATTTGGCATACCTATGCTATCAAAGTTATTAGTGTAGTCAATACTTGAATATGAAGTTTGTGACTCGAACAGTTCAGTTTTAAGAATGATTAATCTACATGATTCCACATTTAAGGTACCGTTACGGAATACTTACGTAAATAAAGGACATAATATCGACGAGTTTCCGACATCATTATTCTGTCCCAAATTGACAATTATTACCAGGAACTCTTTATTTCTTCGACCATTTAAATAGAAAACAAATATTTTTTTTTTCACCGCAATATAATTTGCAAATCTATTTTTCTCGAAAACGATATAGGTACCCAGCGACATGGGTCAAGAGAACCTTTTCTATTTATCAGTTCTAAGTATCATAATTTAATTATTAAAAAAATCGAGAAACAAGAAAGTTTCGAATAATCGTGTATTCCTTCTATGCCCCGAAAAGATTATTAGCGCATTTAAGATAATTATTCGAAATAATATTAGATCCATATTTTTTACAAAAACTTTTTATATGGACATTTTAGGCCGAAATACCGGGAGGCCTTCTCTGATGTAATTAAGCTCTTATTTTTTTTTTCATTCGGGAGATTACAATAGTGGTACCATATAAAATAATCGATAAATTGTCCTGTCCAAATCTGATTTGGGTTTTAAAGTTTATTTAATGATTTTAAAATTCTAGGGCCTATTTGATCAATATCCTGTTAGCAATAACAGCCAAATAACTTCAATGACAGCAGTTGTTGTTTTGAAAAATTTAAAAGTTTTCAATTGTCGCTTAGTTTATTTTGTGGTGATTTTACTTTAATTAGGGCAATGTTGCTTCAAGATTCTTTTAGCGCTCACTTAATATGTTTTACCCTACATTCGAAAACATTAATAATCAAATGAAATAAGGGAATCTTACCTTATTATGGCTCAAAATGTGGTAAGACCTGTAAAATGAAAAAAAAAATATTAATCATTTAGGGAAACCTACCTTCTTAAAAGTATATAAACCAGTATTCACTAGTACCTATTTTGGGAGTTAAACTGCCAAAATATGTGTCCTACCCAATCAACTACCTATTCTGATGTCAAATTAAATTTGAATAAAATATGAAATATATGACTTGTGTTATTTTATCCTCTTAATTTAATCAACGCTATTTAGAAAGCTGTACTTTTGATATAACGGGGGATGCACACTGCACAGCCAGACTGGTCATAAGAAACTTCATGTAAATTTTGCTACCCTTAAATACAGATCCTTTATTAATTTTACATCAAAATTTTATTAGAGTTTATTGAAGGTCATTGTGTAATGGACTCGCAAACCAACTTATTTTTCCTAATAAGTCAATTAAAAGTTATTTAGAAAGAACTCTTAGTAAAATTCTTAAAATTTAAATACTGCTCTGATACATACCTCGTACTTTTTCCAGCCTGAAGATAGCTAAGCTATATTTTTTGTGCCGAGAATCTTCATAAAACAATGACAAATCAGTCAAAATCCCCAATTACTAATTGCTGCAAAATTTGCTCGACAAAATCTGCATAATGCAAGCGAACCAGCGAAAATTGTCGATCGGAACGGATTACGGCGATCACTATGATTATTTGGCCGCGGTTTCTTATGCGGCCAGATTACTTCGAGATCGAATGTCCCGACATTTCGAGGCATTACGCACAGCAGGTAAAATTTGGAAGCGAGGAATATCAATTGATGAAACAGGTACGGTATAGTTAGTATAAATATATTATGGCCGATCCGCACCTATGCATGTTCACCCTGCAATTTTGAATCATGCATCAGCCGATATCTTTATTTGAAATTTGGTTTTTGGTAATTTTTTGTTTTAATATTGGCACAATTTGACATGGGGTAAGCCGATAGCGAATTGACAATCACAGTGAAGTGTTTGGATTTTTTAAGTTCTAGTTTATTGGTAATAAAAAATATTGATGCAAAAGAGCTATTATTGATTTCTTGTTTATTTTTTTGTCAAATGAGCAGTTTTATTTATGTGTCCCACAATGTAAAATTTTCAAAAACATCCCGTATATCAAAAATACGGAGAAATAGAAAAATTCTAATTTGAGCAGATTTTGTTTCACTAAAATGTAGCACGGTGCTGCGAAAAACGCATCCTTCTATCTTTACTAATAACGGAGATACCCCGTAAAACCATCGAAAAATGGACACCCTGTACATTATTTAACGTTTGAACACATTATGGCATTGCCTCTGGCAGACATAATAATTTGTTCAACTGTTTTTATTTTAGACCTTTGGTCAATAATAAAGATAAAGTTTAGTAGCGCAAAAACTATTATTTTCTTATAAAAGTAAAAATAAGGAAAATTTCTATACCTCTAATACTATTCTTAGACACGCTGTAAACTGGACAACATATGCAATGGAATGATCATATTTAACGACATGTAACATTAAATCGATTAAAAAGATTTTTTAAGGCCCAATGTAACGTGAGAACAGCCAGTTTATTCGCTATCTACACTTTTGTTTGGTATTATTATCGAATTTCAGCTTTATGTGCTTAATCTAATTTTCAAGTCAAAATTGTTCAAATTTATTGTAGGGTGTAACATTTGCGACCATAGAAGGAATAAATAATAATTGCAGTTATAACTTTGTGTTAATATTTAAATTATTACACATTGATCTTGTTAGATAGAAAAGGATAATAGGTTCTTATGTAGCTACGATAAACCGTTTTCGAGAAAACTGTATTTTAAAATAACTCTGCATAATACAGAGATAAATAGTCAACTATTCTTTTTCTGTTGATATCTACTAGAAGGAGAGGAAAAAACAAAAATATTTTTCTGTACTTTTAAATTTAATATTTCTGTTTGTTCTGTCATTATTTTATTGCCTACAATGAATAATAGAAAGCGGTACGATTTTTAAGTAGAACTTAAAGTTTTCATAAAAAAAACAGAGCTTTTGTAAAAAAATTGTGAAACAAACAAATTATGAATAATTATTATCTACTTTTCCATATTGAGCCATAAATATTACTCCTGTCTAAATTATAACAAATTTTATGTTGGGACTAATTTGGCATACCTATGCTATCAAAGTTATTAGTGTAGTCAATACTTGAATATGAAGTTTGTGACTCGAACAGTTCAGTTTTAAGAATGATTAATCTACATGATTCCACATTTAAGGTACCGTTACGGAATACTTACGTAAATAAAGGACATAATATCGACGAGTTTCCGACATCATTATTCTGTCCCAAATTGACAATTATTACCAGGAACTCTTTATTTCTTCGACCATTTAAATAGAAAACAAATATTTTTTTTATCACCGCAATATAATTTGCAAATCTATTTTTCTCGAAAACGATATAGGTACCCAGCGACATGGGTCAAGAGAACCTTTTCTATTTATCAGTTCTAAGTATCATAATTTAATTTTTAAAAAAATCGAGAAACAAGAAAGTTTCGAATAATCGTGTATTCCTTCTATGCCCCGAAAAGATTATTAGCGCATTTAAAATAATTATTCGAAATAATATTAGATCCATATTTTTTACAAAAACTTTTTATATGGACATTTTAGGCCGAAATACCGGGAGGCCTTCTGTGATGTAATTAAGCTCTTATTTTTTTTTTCATTCGGGAGATTACAATAGTGGTACCATATAAAATAATCAATAAATTGTCCTGTCCAAATCTGATTTGGGTTTTAAAGTTTATTTAATGATTTTAAAATTCTAGGGCCTATTTGATCAATATCCTGTTAGCAATAACAGCCACATAACTTCAATGACAGCAGTTGTTGTTTTGAAAAATTTAAAAGTTTTCAATTGTCGCTTAGTTTATTTTGTGGTGATTTTACTTTAATTAGGGCAATGTTGCTTCAAGATTCTTTTAGCGCTCACTTAATATGTTTTACCCTACATTCGAAAACATTAATAATCAAATGAAATAAGGGAATCTTACCTTATTATGGCTCAAAATGTGGTAAGACCTGTAAAATAAAAAAAAAATATTAATCATTTAGGGAAAACCTACCTTCTTAAAAGTATATAAACCAGTATTCACTAGTACCTATTTTGGGAGTTAAACTGCCAAAATATGTGTCCTACCCAATCAACTACCTATTCTGATGTCAAATTAAATTTGAATAAAATATGAAATATATGACTTGTGTTATTTTATCCTCTTAATTTAATCAACGCTATTTAGAAAGCTGTACTTTTGATATAACGGGGGATGCACACTGCACAGCCAGACTGGTCATAAGAAACTTCATGTAAATTTTGCTACCCTTAAATACAGATCCTTTATTAATTTTACATCAAAATTTTATTAGAGTTTTTTGAAGGTCATTGTGTAATGGACTCGCAAACCAACTTATTTTTCCTAATAAGTCAATTAAAAGTTATTTAGAAAGAACTCTTAGTAAAATTCTTAAAATTTAAATACTGCTCTGATACATGCCTCGTACTTTTTCCAGCCTGAAGATAGCTAAGCTATATTTTTTGTGCCGAGAATCTTCATAAAACAATGACAAATCAGTCAAAATCCCCAATTACTAATTGCTGCAAAATTTGCTCGACAAAATCTGCATAATGCAAGCGAACCAGCGAAAATTGTCGATCGGAACGGATTACGGCGATCACTATGATTATTTGGCCGCGGTTTCTTATGCGGCCAGATTACTTCGAGATCGAATGTCCCGACATTTCGAGGCATTACGCACAGCAGGTAAAATTTGGAAGCGAGGAATATCAATTGATGAAACAGGTACGGTATAGTTAGTATAAATATATTATGGCCGATCCGCACCTATGCATGTTCACCCTGCAATTTTGAATCATGCATCAGCCGATATCTTTATTTGAAATTTGGTTTTTGGTAATTTTTTGTTTTAATATTGGCACAATTTGACATGGGGTAAGCCGATAGCGAATTGACAATCAGAGTGAAGTGTTTGGATTTTTTAAGTTCTAGTTTATTGGTAATAAAAAATATTGATTCAAAAGAGCTATGATTGATTTCTTGTTTATTTTTTTGTCAAATGAGCAGTTTTATTTATAAACCAATTCCATCATCAGAAATTTCTAGAGTTTTTTGACAAAACTGCATGGGGATGTTCAAATAGATTTTGTTCTATTCCAAGGATAAAAACGTTGCAACTTTCACTCACGCTAACATGCATAAATGTGAGTCCCAAATTGAATGCAATTTTAACGCAGGGTTAAAAAGCAGCATGAACATGCATAAGTGCGAATCGGCCTTTAGTATTAATTGTGTCTTTGATATTTTAACTGCCATGCGGTCTTAGGTTAGAGCCGTCACTGATCTTACATAATTGGAATGCTAATTCCTGACAATACTCTTAAAGACGGCTGCTGCGGGAAGCTGCTTTAAAAGGTTTTATTGTAACAACCACTTGACACTTGTTTCAACTTATTTTTTGGTCGACACTAAATTATTCACGAGACGATTTATTTATATTCATACTTCCTGAAATTACTAAAAGTTCCCTGCTAAGGACCTACCGACTAACCTTGAATCCTAGTGAAAGACATTCCCTCACGTGTTGTTAAAGCGATGCGAACGTACGTCGATTAATTCGCATTGACAGTGAGTCACGTGGACCCGGACATCCCTTATCGTCGGTGACTTTGTACCATTTTTATTCCTTACGTCGAAAATTTCCTTAGAATTCATCCCTTTTTAACTCAAAATCCCGGCTTGGACACAAGTGAAAAAAATTATTATAAAAATAGCACGCTAAGTATTTCAGATTTTTTCTGGATACATTTGATTGATTTCTACATTGTCGAACCTTACGTTGGAAAGTGATTTCCGCTTATAAAGGCCCAAGAAGCCAGTTCAACGGGTAAAATAAAGATCTGCCTCATCACGGGGTGAACTAACCTGAACTAACGTCCTCCATTTTGTTTCAGGCTTTAATTGTCTCAACAATCTACATACTTTGATTATTTCTACAGACTGTTTATTCTCTATTACACTTTAATTATTTCTGCTTTCAACCAACTTAAGTACTTAATATATACGTGCTTTTGCTTTCTACAGACTAATAATTTCTAGAACTTTCTGCCTGTATCATTTTATCGTCTTATTGTTTTATCACTTTATGGTTTTATTGCTTATCATTTTATGATTTTATCATTCTGAAAGTAATAATTTTATTATTAGCAACGCTGACCTAGATGCTGTAGATCCTGGCAATTTTTGTTGGCGATGGATATCCGGGTGTGAAGCCGATTTAGTCGAGTCTGTATCCTGCTGGCGGTGCTGTCGTGTTCACCTGACATTTGCTGTGCCCCTTTCTTACCTGGTGGTGGTGACTGGGAACATATCTCTGTCTGGTCTACGCTGGACGTTAAGCTTCAAGTTGCTGCAAACGTATAAGATTAGCAATTTTATATTTTTCCTTTTTTTTCTGTTGTTCCTTACTATTACTAGCCATAAAGAGTGTTACCCTGTTTTCTGCCTTGAAGTGGTTAGAAATATAAACTATTCAAATTTTTCAAATTTTTGTATGATGCATAAGATAGAGCGCCCACCAAAGATGTGCACTTCAAGTTAAGAGATATGAGGTGCACATGAAGTTGGTATGAAGTGCAGCGCATATAATGCCGTACGCTATCCGTGCTGAAAAATAGAATTTGTTCTATTTTCACTCGATTCACGCCAAATTATTTAGTACAGTTTTTAGGTTTTATCTTGCGGTGTTCCGTATTGATAAAAAAATAACGTACGCTTATAGTGCTTCGCAGTTTACAAAATAAAATAGTGCAGTTTAAAATGAAGTATTAAAATCAAAATCATAGATCCACTTTATTTCACTTAAACTTCTCATTTAAATTTAAAGTATATTAAAACGTATTTGTACTGACCTCAAGATCATAAAAATACGTTCTTCCATAGGCACACTTTGCTTGTAGTTCGAGTAATTCTGTAGAACAACTCGAGTTTATCCGGATACCAGTAAACCTCTTTAAAATTATTGAACACGCTGTGTCTTCTGCGTTCTTGCTAAAAGGCATGAACCCAAAACCGCCTCTGCCTTTGTGGAAAATTAGCCCTGTTAATTATATTTAAATTCACTAATGCGAAAACATCTATTCATGGTCGGAGGATAACATTTTTAAAATTATCCTTTGCTCCTCTACGTACTGCCTGCAATTCATACACTGTCGCGTTTCAAGTGTGCTTCACGGCCACTACACCTCAACCAATTCACTGCTCTGGTGGGCACTTTCCCTAAGGTTTTGCCATATTAAAAAAAGGATAATTTCATTACCCCACTTGTTACCTTATAAATTATTGTTTTTTTTTTATGATAGAATACAGCACTGCAGGATTGACCCCTTATCGCACTCTGCGAGCGGTGGAGATTATACTCGTTTGGTAAACACGGCCTCAGGGAGGTCGTTCCGGAGTAATGCCGCACCAGACATTGACACTCCATCTTCCTTGATGCTGCACCTCCCGCATCCAATGGGGATTATCCCGCGACCAATAATGCATATTATGGCGGTTTACTCCTCCATTACTATAGAAAGTAGCTTTATCAGTCCACAAAATTCTGGAGAGGAGATTTCTATCTTCCAATATCATATTGAGCAACCAATATGTGATGCCCTGGGCTTAATAAATATATCTTTTGTTTCTTAATTTTTAATTTTGGAAAATAAATAAAACTTTTAGCTTCAGAAAAAATTTCAAAACAATAATCATAAAATAACCTGGTATAATATAGCTTAAATTCTTGTAGTGTGCACTAATGATACACTAGCGTTCACTTCGGCTCACAACTATCTAATGAAATTCAAAATCTACAAAGTCAAGCCTCCCTCCCAGAAGAGAAAAATAAATTACGTAACAGTTCAGGTCTATATGACCTTCCAGAAAAATTCCTTATTGTTTGCAACACCAAAACTCGTGTAGCCTTCGAAAACTAAATTCCATTCTTTTTTCAATAACAAAATTCTTCGGGATTCTAAGAAAAATATGTTCATTTTAAATAACAAAGTTGCGACATCCTGAGAAAAATTCCGAAGTGTTTACTTAAACTAAAGAAGAAGCCGCGTGACATTCCACCGCAGGGTAGATATTTGGCCATGACTTAGGCACTAGCCAGTTTTTTTCAGATATACCCAAGGTTCTTACTCTATTCGAAAACAAAACAAAATTCTTGCATCATCACTTTTGACCATGAGTTTGTTTTTAAGCCGCACTCCTTAACTTGGGTGGGAAACAGAAAAAATTCAAGGAAATGGGGACCCCACGTAACAAAGATTCTCTATAAATACCAGCGCTCGTCCTGTTTTAAGTTAGTCATTCGCTAAGAACCAAAAAGTTATTCTCTATACGACATCGTTCCTTACTTAAGTCAGTCAAGTTAGAGAAAGAGTTTCGTAAAGTCACTAAAATTTAAAAACAAAAAGTTTAATGTAGCAAAAATCTTGAAAATAGTTATTCAGTATCAGATAGAAAAATTGTTCGGAACCAGAAAAATATTAGTTTTCTCAGAAGTCTAAAAAGTGAGTTTTTTATCTTAAAAAGTAACGTTCTATTTCAAACCTTAGTGGGTGGCTCCCTAACTAACATATCTTGTAATTTAACTAACGCATATTAGTGAAAAGTGAAGTGCGGGTTAAACTGTTTACAATCATGGTATTTGTAAATGTTCTTTTTCACACTTAGCACTTAAAACATTTTATTTTGACAAAGTGTAACAATTGCCTTGAACCATCATTACATTTTGAGAAATAAGGTAAAAATTATATCTACCATTTTCTATTTTTAATATATATTATTAAGCAAAATCCTTTTGTTTTACTGATAGTAAGTACTTTAGAGCCGACCCTGCTCCCCTTAAGATTTGCAGTGCTCTTGCCTTACAAAAGCTAGAAAGATCTAACAAATAAAGATAGAAAAAGGGCAGAGCATTACATTGGTGTCAGGTGTGGGGTTAAACAGGGTTATAAGGAAGAACCAAAAGGTCCTAGAACTGTAGAGTCCTTAATTACCCTCTACGACAGTACTACTATCAGAAAACAATGACGAGCGAGAAAGGTACGCAGGAGTTATCAACGATCGTAAATACTACCTCAACAATTAACAATGTTCTAATTGGAATTGAATCAATACCCATCTTCGATAGTCATTCAAGCATCGAAGAATTTTTGTCCATAATTTATGAAACTGCAACTTTAGCAAGTTGGACTGACTCTCAAAAAATATCAGTGGCGCGGCTTAAACTTCGAGGAAAAGCCAAACAAATCTTAGAGGCCGATCCTACACTTAAAAATACCACCAAATGGCAGGATTTGAAAGATGCATTAAATAGTCAGTTTACTCGACAGCATGTAAAAGTTTAGCTCTAAAACAGTTTATTGAATGTAAACAAAGAATAGGTGAAAGCAGTAGACAGTTTTTGACCCGTCTAAAAATCCTGGGAATCAAAACAATTAACCTCACAGGAAACAAGGGTTTTGATCAAGCTGTAACAACAAAGTTGGACCAAGATCTTACCAGTCAATTTATGTTAGGTCTAAGCATGCCCATAAAACAACGCGTTCTCTCTGGAAATCCAACTAACTTAAAAGATGCTCTGGAAATAGCTGAAAGAGAGGAAGCCATTGAAAATTTGCTTCACCCGAAAGATAACAAAGAATGTCGTATGGTAAGGCAAGATCAGGACATCGGAAAACCTCGAACGTGTTTTATTTGCAAAAAGAGAGGTCACACCTCATATCACTGTACCAGTCAACCACAAAGGAATGAATGGACCAATCGACCAGAAAAGAAAAATTACACTTGTTTTCAATGTAACAAACCAGGACATTGGAAAAGAGACTGTAGGGAAGGAAGAAATAATCAAGCAGGTTCACGACGTTGTTACCAAAGCCAACAAGTTGGACATATAGCAAGAACATGTCCAAAGCAAGGGGAAAGAGAAAGACAAGCTTTAAACTTAAGCACAGCCGCTCAGCAACCCCGGAGTTTGGCTGTGGGCGACGCAAGAAGGTATTAGATAGGAAGCCAACGGTTGGGATATATACGTGCACACAGAAAGGAACCCCGAGACCACGTAATATAATAAGGGTAAGTGTTGACAATAGAGATTATAAAGCTTTAATAGATTCTGGAGCAGTTATATCCTTAGTTAAGCCGGAAATTGCCAAGGGGTTCAATGTAGTAGAAGAGGAGTGTAATTTAGTGGACATTCAAGGAAATGCTATTCCTACATATCGAAAGGTAATCTTCCCATTAAGTTTTGGGAGAGATAACATAGTACGGCATGAATTTATGATAGTAGATGACATAAGCTTTCAGGCAGATTTCTTACTGGGCATCGATTTCCTACATGCACACAATATAAAAATTGATTGGGGAAATGGATGTATGTATGCGTGGGAAATAAAGGTCGACTTGGAAGAAGAGGAGTTTCAGGCAAGTAGTGATGTGTATGGCGTAAAAAGCGAAATAAGGGAAATGAAAAATAAAATTGGGGAATTGGAGGAAATTATCCAGCAGATGAAAACTTTTCTACAAGGTAACTCTACCAGGAATTCTTCGTTACGGCCAATAACTGAAGAATCCGATATTCAAGCGTTTGGCCGACTTTTGAATAATCAAGATAAACAGCTAGAAGGGATCAGAAAAGCCTTGGAGCCAAATTTAAATGCAACTGCAGCTAAGAGAATTAAACGGGCTAGTCTTCCCGAAGCTAGTGGAAATGAAGATGACGAGGAAACGTCCGGACGCGGACAACCAAGCAAAGAGGAAAGAGGAAATAGTGTACACTTGATAGAAGACATGGTTATTCCCCCGAGAAGTGAAGTTATTTGTGAAGCAACTCTAAAAGGCGCATCTAGGGTTAAGGCCCAACACATAGTTTTGGAACAATGTGCAGATATTCCTCAAGGATTGCTAGTCGCAAGAGTGTTATGCCATAAATCAAATAAAGTGCCTATCAGACTAACAAATGTGGCGGACACAGATGTTCAAATACAAAAGAATACTGCCCTAGCAACAGCTTTTGAAACTGAAATCGAGTCAAGAAAGGATGCCGGAAACTTAATCAGGAATATTACCCTCAAAGACAGCCAGGAAATCGTCACCCTAGGATTATAGTGTTCTATATCCACTTTTAGTCGAAATTGAGTTAAATACACCATTATTTTTATTTTTGCCAGATGATCCTATATCCAGCGAAATTGGAAGGCTAAGTTGCTCAATATCCAAAATATGAGTGACAAAATTATTCTTTATCCGTTAAAAACCAACTTTTATTGGGGCAATTATGTTCTATGGTATAATTTTATTCTATATCCGTTAAAAGCAAAGCATGCCATGTTTCTGTGTAAGTTTTATTCTATATCCTACAACATACCTAATACTCTATAGCCGACATTCCTCGCGTGCTGTTGTTTTTGTTCTATATCCACTTTGTTCTATATCCATATTATACCGATAATACTTCCTATTCTGAGCTATGGTGAACTTTTGTCCTATATCCAAACATAACCTCAAAGAAAATCATTTGTTTGAGTAAACGTTTGCGAATTTGTCTTTAAATAATACTGTTTTTTGCAAGTAAAATGAGTGTTCAAAGTGTATCTCCGGTGCCATCGAAGCCTAGTGAGTGCCCTACCGATGTTTGGAAGTAAGTTTTTGTCGACATTCTTTTATAATGAATAAATTGTTTATTTTTCATGTGCCATTTTAGTGAGCTATCACAGATTTGCAGCAATATCATTATTGAACATAAGGAAAGTGCTATGGCTAAAGAATTATCTGAAAATGCAGAAAATATTAATATTGCTGAAATAAATAATATAGAAAATATGGAAATATGTTTTCAGGCAGAGCCGGAATTGAGAAGGTAAAGTATTATTCTTAATGTTATCTAATATAAACCGTCAAACTATAACCTAACCTACCTTTAAATTGTTTACAACTTTTTTAATTAAAATAAAACAAAACAAAAATATTTTGAATGATTTCTATTTTTATTTTGAGGTAATTATTATTATCTACCTAAGTATAGTACCTAAATATAGTACCTAAATATAGTATTATAATATATAGTATAATATTTTTATTGTATAATAATGTCACAATAAACCACTTGGTTCTGGCAATTAAAATATTAATAATATTTCTAGGATTGACGCGAATGGACTACTTATTAACACTAATAATGGTCAAGAAAATGATATTATATTAGAAGTGGCCCCAGACATTCTGGAAGAGATACTAACAGTAAGTACTTAATATTGTGTTAGAAATTTACGTATTTTTATGTAATTGTTTGATTACAGAAAAATAAGGATCAAAACAATATTGCAGTGAAAGAAGATGAAAAAAAAAAATACTAGAAAGAGGAGGCGAAATCCATCAAACTGGAAGCGCAATATCCGTAAAGAGAAATGCCAGCATGGCGAAGAATATATTAATAGTAAAGGAAATGTCAAAGACAAGAAAGCCGTTGTTAAAGGAAGCACATGTTTTACTCAAAATTGTTATTTTAGTTGCCCAAAGAAAATTTCCCTTGAAGAACAAACTACGATTAACAAATATTTTTGGTCTTTGGATGATAATGGAAAAGCACATTATTACTCTAAACATGTGCATCGCGAATTGGCGAAAAGAAAGAGAACTAAAAAAGAAAATATCAAAAAACAATATTCTTACCAGTATTTTCTAACGTACAATAATGTGCCAATAAGAGTATGTCAAGAGTTTTTCCTTCGGACACTGAATGTGAGTAAAGCCAGGATTTATTATTATTTCAAAAAAATTAGTAACACTGCAACCAGTATTCCTAGAAATAATCTAAGAGGAATTCACAGAAAGAAGTTTAACGAGGAGGAAAAAAAAGAAGAAGTGATGAAACATATTGAGTCCTTTAAAACAGTTGAATCTCATTACTGCAGAGCAAATACGAGGAAGGTATATCTGGAACGCGATTTAAACTTGACTAGAATGTACAACATGTATGTATTGAGCAAATCCTGTTAGTTTTGCAGTTTATCGAGATATTTTTAACTACAACTATAACATCGCCTTTTTGAAACCTAAGAAGGACCTTTGTAATAAATGCGAAGCTTTTAAAGTATTGCAAAATCCAAACCAAAAACAACATTTGAAAATGAAGAGCATATCAAGAGAAAGAGTATAGGATATCAAGAGAGGCAAAGAGACAGGGTGAGATGCGAAGATAATGTGACTGTGGTTACATTTGATCTACAGCACGTATTTCCTTTACCTAAAGCAAACATAGGGCATTATTACTATCAGTCCAAGTTGAATGTCTACAATCTAACTACTCATTGTAGTACAAATAAGATTGTTTACTGTGTAATATGGCACGAATTCATATCAGGCCGTGGTGGCAATCACATTGCCAGTGCATTGATTAAGATCTTAAATAGAATTAGAACTTAACTAAAATAATATTGTGGTCTGATAGTTGCGTGCCTCAAAATCGCAATAGTCTTTTGTCTTGTGCTATACAGACATTCCTAATTTCTAAAAATAGTAAGAAGCTCAAAGTTATTAAGCACAAATACTCCGAACCTGGACATGGTATGATTCAGGAAATTGACGCCGCGCATAGCTGTATCGAAAGATACGTAAAGGATTTAGAGATCTGGACACCTATGCAACTCATAAAAATTTTGACTCATATGCCTACCTCATGGAAGTTGCATTTTAAAGTCATGCAAATGCATGAAAAAGACTTCCTAGACTATCAGACAGGATCAAAAAAGCTTAATTATAAAAGTGTACCTTTTGCCAAAATAAAACATTTAATCTATAAAAAGGAAAGTTTCCACAAAGTATATTTTAGAGAAACCTTCGAAGAGGAGATGAAAGAAGCGCTTATTATAAAGAAGAAAGAACCACAGTTGTGCGATTTTCCTGAACTAGAACTCAGACAGTTGGGGTATCTGAAGAAAAAAAAAACATGTTTTAAGGCTATGCTTCCTCAAATGCCAGAAAACGCAAAAGAATTCTTTAATTTGCTTATAGATCGAAACTCAAAACCCAAGAAAAATACCAAAAAAGTTTAATTTTTTAACTTAAGTTTTATTTGTTGTATAATATAATTTAAAAATATATTTTTTAATAATTTTAAAAATGTTTTTCTTGAATATTTACATTTTAGTATTCTTGCTTCATTTGTATTCTATAACCAATAAACAGAATTAAGATAATATTCTATATCCACGAAACTGGTTCCATATTAAACTATATCCAGCAAGAAACAAAAAAGTAGTAATTTGTAACCTATATCCAATTCCTTAGTTTGATTTTTTAATATTTTCTTGATAATCGCTTCACAACTACAAAAAAATTATGAAAATAAGAGATGTTTAGCATATTTGTATCTACTGTAAAAATAAATTAGTTGACTTTTATGACCATAATGAAGAAACAACGGAAAAACCTGTAAACAGCTGTGGAGCAAAATTATGAAAAGTGGATATAGAACACTATATAATTCTCGGGTGACGAAATAATAAACCAGTTGAATTTAGAAAAGCCAAAAACTGAAGCTGAGAGAAAACTTAAAAATTTGATAATGGAATATATAGATATATTTAGAGCTCCCAGTCAAAAACTGACTTGCACCTCAAATGTGACGCACCGCATAATTACAGAGAACGTTCCACCCATTGTAAAAAGACCTTATAGAGTACCTTTTCATCGACAGAAAATAATGCAAAATGAAATACAAAAACTTCTTGATGACGGAGTCATCACTGAAAGTCAGTCACTATGGAGTTTTCCAGCGATTCTAATTGAAAAAAAAAGACATCCTGGGGAAGATGCTCAATATAGACTAGTAATCGATTACCAAGAACTTAATAATATCACGAAATCAGATTATTTCCCGTTACCAAATATTCAAGAAACGATTGATAAACTTGCAGAATCAAGTCTTTTCTCTACTATGGATTTGGCCTCGGGTTATTTTCAAGTACCTTTACATCAGGACGATAGAGAAAAAAGTGCCTTCTCGACGCCGGACAACCACTACGAGTTTACTCGTATGGCCATGGGGCTTAAGAACGCTCCAGCGTCATGGAGTCGGATGATGTCCCACATTTTTGGCAAGCTAAGTTACAAAGAATGTCTACTGTATTTAGATGACATTATTGTATTCTCCGTTGATGATATAGATATTCATTTAGAACGTCTTCGACATATATTTGAGAAAATGCGCGACAGTAATTTAAAGTTAAAACCCACCAAATGCCATTTTCTTAAAAGAGAAACCGAATATTTGGGTCACGTTATAAAAGAAGTAGGATACACGACAAATCCCAAAAAGACAAAAATAATTGGAAATTATCCCACTCCCAAAAACTGTTCGAGAAATTCGAGCTTTTTTAGGCCTGTGCGGATTTTACAGAAAGTTTGTTCCCAATTTTTCCAAGATCAGTCAGCCGCTAACAGCCCTTACTAAGAAGAACGTACCTTTCAACTGGACAGTTGAATAGCAAGATGCTTTTGAAAAATTAAAAGAAGCTTTAATCACACCACCCGTTCTAAAATATCCTGACTTCAGAAAGGAATTTATTGTTAACACCGACGCCAGTGCAACAGCGATCGCCGCCATATTGACGCAGGTTCACGATGGAATGGAACATCCCATTTCTTACTCTAGCCGAACATTAAATGCAGCTGAACGCCGGTATTCCACTATAAAAAGGGAATGTTTAGCAGTCGTTTATGCCATAAAGACTTACCGTGTTTATCTTACGGGGACCCACTTTACCATCATGACAGATCATCGACCGTTAAAATACCTCTTGACCATTAAAGATCCGAGCTCACGATTGTCTAAATGGGCGATGTTCCTAATGGAATATAGCTTTACAATAAAATACCGTCCTGGACGCATGAATGAAAATGTGGATAGTTTAACAAGGTTAAATATCGAAGAAACAGAGACAAGCGTCCCAGTCCCGAAAACCGTGGCATTTGTTACCAACGAAGCTGAAATTAGTCCAATGATCTCTGTTATTTGGAGCAAACACGAACTTAGAAAGCTTCAAGAAGAAGACCCACAAGTCCAAAATCTCTAATTAAACTTAATTGATAATGAGTTTTACCTAACTGACACTGGTGTACTTTATAGAAAAAGGCAAAATGAGGAACGGCATGATAAACTTGTTGCCCCTTCAACTATTATTCCCGAAATCTTACAGACATATCATACCTCACTTCTAGGAGCACATCCTGGACAGAAAAAGACATGCAAATTTATTCAACAAGATTTATTTTGGAAAACTCTCAAGCAAGATGTCAAACGTTATATAGAGAGTTGTCACTCGTGCAATAGAAGAAAAACAAATCCACAACCGCCAGTAGAAATGCAAAATATGCCAGTACCGTCTACTCCATGGGCTAGAATAGCAATGGATTTGGTAGGTCCACTCAATCCCACCATGAACGGAAACAGATATATCCTAACATGCATTGATTTCCTAACAAGATACCCTGAATGTATATCAATCCCGGACATGAAAGCGGAAACCGTTGCAAAAGCCTTTGTAGAAAACATTATTCTGCGACATGGTGCACCTCGTGAATTAATAACTGACTGCGGGAGTACATTCATAGGAAAATTATTTCAAAATATTTGTAAAATGCTAGCAATTAAAAAGCTGCAAACTACCCCATATCATCCTGCGGGAAATGGTATAGTAGAACGAATGCACAAGACTCTTAAAACTATGATTAGTCATTTTACAAGCGAATATAACTACAACTGCGATGAATTTTTACCTTTTGCCTTGGTGGCATATCGTAATCAGTACCACGAAGCAACTCAAGATACCCCATTCTTTTTAATGTTTGGTAGAGATATGGACTTACCAATGCATCTAACAGTTAGTGCTGGTAGAAACGGGGTATTTGTAACGACCTTTTTTCCCGGTCGTTACAAGTAACTAGAAAAGGTCCATCACTTTGAAAAATCGTAATCTATCATTAAATTTCTCGGTTGCATTAAGTAATTAATTACCTATTGCATGACCCTGGTAAATGCAAAATCTTGACCTAGCCCAACATATCGATCCACAAATCTCCGCACATTGAACTCGCGTCGCTGACGAAAGTCTATAAATAAGCGTGCAATTTGCCGTGGATTCCTTTTTTAAGAACGAGACAGTAAAAATCCTGTTGTCAGGTCACTGTTTTCGAGTGTTTATATGAATTTTTAAAGACACTAAAGTGTCGCGGGTTTTCCCGGATGTACAAGTAAATTCATTAGAAATGCTACCAGCCCATTAGGGGATATTTGTGACCAAACGAAAGAGAAACCCGACCAACAGGTAAACAATTAAGTTTTTTTGGTGTAGTATTCAGTGGTATTAACGGCGGCAATTTTTTTCCTTTCAGGTTTCACCTTACGATTCTGTATTTCACCTTTGGATTTTAATTTTCCACATTTCGAATTTAAGTTTCACTTTGGATTTTTTTTACATTTCGAATATGTTTTTCACCTTATGATTCTATATTTTCACCATGGATTTTTATTTTTCACGTTAGATTTTTTATTTTTCATGTCTCGCCCTATATTTTAGCTCTTCTGTTCATGTCCCATTTTAAGTTATCTGTTTTACAGCTTAGTTGATCCATTCCATCACATCTGGAAAATTTTTAATCCGTAATTGGGCTCAAACGAACAATATAATTTTTCTACATTTGAGTGAGGTTGATATGCCCTCATTCAGGTTTCAATGCTTCACGTTCATTTGATTTGACCAACGGTAATAAAAAGACTTTAGCCAGCCCCCGCTTGGGACAACGAGCAAAAATTATTTTAACCTCATATATTTTGTTAGTAATTCCATTTGATACCCTGTACCCCGTTTTATTGTAACCTTGCTGGTGTGTTGTGTGCTCGCTTGGAGAAGTTACCGGAGCAGTGAGACTTTGTCTGGTGTTCATCTCGGTTGAGGATTCCTACGATTGGTGTTACCTGGCATTGGCCGATTTATGGGACCTATTGTAGGAGATTCAGCTGATAACTGTGCCCTGGAGGTTACCAGCGTTCAGGAGCAGTTCATTGGATAAGCCACTGAATGGACGGAACCAAGTGAATCGATGCACAAAAGTTAAGTGTTGCTTTCAATCAGTTATTTGTTTTTATGCAGTCATTTTTGGTAGATAGGGTTGCGACTCGAATTCACGATATTAAGGTAAATTTTAAATAATTCAGTGTGCATTCGCTTCAGAGCTGTGTTCGATGACCTAGTGTCTCTGAAGTGATTTTTAAAGTAAACATTAGAGATTTTTAGTGAAGATTAACTCAGAGCTGTCCGTTTGTCGACCTTGTGTCTCTGGGGTTGGTGTTCTGGCGAATTTTAGTGTAAATATTGAGTCAGAGCTGTTTGTGATGACAAAGTGTTTGTGATGTCATTTAAATTAAGTGAATTCGAGATCTAGCCCTGTGAGTTCTGATTAATTTTTGATTTTCCTTTAATGCTAGTTAACTTTGGTGTCCCCGTACATTTTACTAAATAAAAATACCTACTCAACTGGTATATTTTAATTTTGTTTTTATAGCCTAGAGGCTAATAAATGTATACTACATAATTCAGTGGATGAAACGACACTTTGAGAGATTCGTCTTAGTACGAACTGTGCTGCGAAATTTTTTTGTTTAACCCTTGCCCGGCTCTGTTTGTTCCGCTTAATAAGCATCCAACATTATTCAGGTCCATAGACCAATCAGTTTTAATCTAAACCCTGTATAAGCAGAGAGACCAAGGTTCGAAAGAACGAGTTTCCTGCAGTCATTTCTGACAAACCCCGTATATTTGCTAATTAAATTTTTAATGAATTATTGAATATTTCTTTAGTCAGTTCTGGCTATCAGCAAATCTGATAGTTGACACACCCCGTTGATTTTTCGTAAATCTTTCTTATGGTACATCCCGTATATTAATGAATGTGTCCCCGTAAAATCATCCATGTATATTTGTGTATTTAGAGTTATTTATGTATACAAAAGTTAATGTTAGGAAGTAGTTTTTGCACCCATAAATTTGTAAAGTTTTCTACAGGAATTGCAAAGCAGTTTAAAAGTGTTATGTTATAGGTATTATGTAATAAATCTACTAATTTGCCAATAGAAATAAAAGCCAATATATTAGAAATTTTGTCTTATTTATTTGTTTAATTTTTACAGGAATTAGGGAAGTTTTGCTTCATTAAGCTCCCGTTAGGCTCTGACAAATAATTATTCTTTTGGCTCTGTAAATTCATCTATTCTGCCCTTAAGGCCTTCTTCCTCTTTATCTTTGGTGGCCTCCTTAAGGCCCCTGGCGCCCACTTTTATCTGGAAAACTGATTACCTGTTACCTAATATATTCTCTTTCCTTATCTGCGACCCATCTGCTCTAAAACCGACTAGACTATAACTGAGTAGCCGTGGTTACCTAGTTGTGTAATGAAAAGGTAAACTCAACATAATCAAAATAACAACAAAAAAAAAAACAACTTAAATTTTATTTTATTTTTTTTATTTTTTATTTTTTCATTATTACACCCGTTCTATTGAAGATGCTTATAATCATTTAGGCATATCACGGAAAAAATACAGAAAACGCTTCGATCACATGCTTATCATCCTTACAAGATCTTACCTGTGCAAAAATTAGATGATGAACATAGGCGTAAGCGTTTGTTATACTGCCAAGAAATGCTTAGGAGGAAAAATGCGGTTCATATTTTAAAAAAAAAATATTATGGAGTGATGAAGCGACATTTACCACAGCAGGAGTTTTCAATAAGAGAAACATACACGTATGGGCTACAACTAATCCGCATAATATTGCAGAAATAAATTTTGAAGGTAGGAAATGTTTACATGTTTGGTGCGGTATAGTTAAAATTAAAGTCATAGGCCCTGTATTTTATGAAGGCTCCCTAATGGACAAAGATATCTGGAATTCCTTAACAGTGAAATAGAAGCTCGTTTAGAGGATTTGTGAATCAATGAGTACTGTCATATTATTATGTCTGGCATCAAGATGGAGCTCCGCCACATAACATAGTCCCTGTGACCGAGTACTTAAACAACCGCTATGAGCCATGACGATTGGTTAGGAAGACACGGACCATTCAATGGCCACCCAACAGCCCAGATCTTACCCCATTAGATGCTTTCCTATGGGGTTATCTAAAAAATAGGGTATATGCCAATAAAAACACAAACTTGCAGCATTTGAGACAAAAAATTAACCAAGATGTCGAAGGTTAAACAACGACTACCCAGAATATATTTCAAATGCTATTAACAAATTAGAAGTTGATAATATAGATTGAATAGATAGAAATGGCGGTCACATCGTGCAACTGTAATTATTTTGTCTTGTAAATGTTACTCCCAATATTTAAATTAATAAATTGTTTAGTTAATCCGTGGCTACCCCGATTTTTAATAATAATTTTTAAAGAAAATAAATATTTTCTAAATGGCTTATGAGAAAGGTATCAAACTATATATGTTTCAAAATCAGTAAAAAATGCTCTTCCCAAATATCTATTAATATACAGGGTGATCCATTTAAAATAACACAACTCGTGCAAAAATTTTAAAGTTCCAACAGTCTTTTGTTTTTTCTGATAATTTTTTTAAAAAGTTCAGATAAAATTTTACAACTTTATTCACTTTAGTTTTTTGATATCTCTATCAATAATGCCGCTAGCATATGGGTCAATATTTACGGAATGACCCTGTACCTACAACCACAAATTATGAGCTATAAACTTCATACTATTAAACATATAGGAGGCCACTTCAGAGAAAATGCAGGTCTTAGTAAAAAATGTGATAGGAACATAATTTAGGTCAGTTGTAAAACATAAAGGTAAGATATTGGTGAATTTTTGGTTATAAGTGCAGTCATAAAAATAAGCAAAATTTAATCCATGTATCCACCCACTACACAAAATTCTACAAAAAATTATGTCTCCAAATGTTGAAATTATTGAGTAATTTGCGTAGTGGGACAAAAAAATTTTAGTAGAACTACTAACATTTAAAACGAAACATCGGCGATGAATTAATTTAAGTTATCTTGCCCCACTTCGCAAAATTAAACTCATTAGCAGTCTGCGAAATAACTACATTGCATTTGTTTAGACTAATTTTATCTTCTAACTTAATTTGAGCTGATTACATGCGCTGCTTAAAATTTACCTGATCACCTACAACATCCCCTACATCTGGCTCACCATTATTACCATCACCATTGGGCTTAAAAGATTCCTTGTGGAATTCTTTAAAACGGTCTAATGTTATGAAACACAATATTGTGATAATATAGTAATTGCCAAACTATTTGTTTTCAAAGTTCTAACATGTATTATTCCAATAATTTTACAGGGTGTCTATTTTAAGTGCATACACTATTGCTATCGCTAAAACGGCTCGAGTGTAAAGGTCGGTTAAATAAAATTAGAAAAAAGTTTCCTTTTGTGGTGTTCATTTAAGATTTATCTACGAAATTTCCACATCTTGGGTGGTTTCTGAGATATTTAGGAAAAGTGCAAAAAATTGAATTTTCATACTTATATCTCTAAAACTTTTTGTAATAGGAAAAAAGTGTAAATTACAAAGTTTCATGATTTATTATTTTCTACAAAATGACGTAGGTACCTTTAGGTACCTTATTTTTTTTAAATGAGGCCCTGTCTATTTTATTCTGTATTTTGAAATCGCCTTTTATCCTTGTAAGTAATTCAAGTCATTTAGGAGATAGCAATAGTGTATGCACTTAAAATATACACCCTGCATAAGTAAGTAATACCCTTAGAATTTCTTTGCTAGGCTAATATATTTTTTTTTTGCCATGCAGATACGGCATTCACGAAACCCCTGACCTACAGAATATTGTATAGTGCCAGCAGACACTATTGTCATATAAAAAAGCATACTTTACTTGAACTACAACTTTTTCACAAACTGTAATACTGTCATACTAGAATTTGTCCTGATAAAAAAAAAAGATAAAATATAAATTAACCAATTCTACCAACTCAAAAACAATATCTACCGTTAGACAAAATCAAAATAAAATTACACAAATTTACCTATTACAGTTTTTTGCAGCTGCATCTTTAGCTAGCACATCTCTTTTAGCTATTCCTTTAGGTCAGAGTTCCCTTGCCGACGTCATGTAACCTTGAATTTAATTTCAATAGTTGATCCTATAACTCTGTTACTGCAGAACCAGCTCTCGCGCAGCTAAAGCAAATATTATGCAGTGGGAAAAATAGCCCACTTAAACTTAACCAGACCATAGTTCGCTATGTATGTAGGTAAGTTTGTTACTTACTGTCAAACTTCTTTTCTCTGGTAGTGGTAGGTCTTCTGGTTGAAGATCTGAACCATCCGTATCATATTCACTTGCACTTTCTAGTAACTGTTTAAACATGGCAGACGCTTTTTTTCGTGCGGGTTTTTAATTCCACAATTGTTTCTAGAAGTCATAATATTACTTTAGCGGTTGAATTTTAATTAAATAATTTTTTGACAGCATGTGCGTCTTAGTAGTAAAGCATCAGAAAATCAATATTTACAGCAAAATTTTTTTATTAAGATTTGAAAAAATGGTCTATAAGTTAAGTAAAACGAAAATAGAAACTGCAGAAAGCCTCAGCCCCCTCATAGAAACCAAAAAAGTTTTAAAATGTAGAAAAATAAAAGACATCAATCCTGTCTCTCAAAACTTGGTGAAATCAGAGATGAAACCTTTATACTTACCAAAAATTAGAAACGTACCCTATAATGCCAACTGCGTACTGCGTAAATCTTTTAATTCCTAATGGGTACCTACTAACCTTCCACAATAATAATTTGGACAGGATAATTCCGTCCTCATATTTTACTAAATATTTTTTCTTCAAGTTAATGTTATTTTAATCAAAATTTATAATTTCTTCAGTTGGAACTATCCGGTTCTTGTTCTCATCACCAAATTTGATATGTGCAAACATTTTTTTTGGCAGCACTAATACAGAAACCTAAATACAAAAATATTATGAAATACTAGAAATAAATACCTAATTTATACCACTTTAATATTTTTATATAAAAATGTTTAAAAACTTACCAGTTAAAACAGAGCCAGGTTTTCACTAAATGTAATAATGCAGCTATGTAATAATGCTATGCAGTAACAAGTTGTCACTTGGAACAAAAATAAAACGTCCACTAGGTATCTGAAAAAGCACCACCTATTAATTATACCTATCCGAAGTATGAAAAGTTGTTAGAAAATGGCCAAACTGAAAGGGCAAAAATTAAAATTAAAGCTAAAGTTTATTGGAATGCAGATAAGGATTGCTCTATATAGTCAAAGTAGTATATTGGTTCAGGTGTTCAGCTTGACCACCGAGCTGACGTGCTATCCTACCTCACCTAATTTAGTTAGAGAAGGAACCATCCATCTCCAAAAACATAGCAAAGCAGAAGTTCCTGTATGTTTGCTTTGATTGATACGACTTTACGATCAATTTGCGACTTTGCGATATGACTGCATAAATTTGCATAAACTAGGAGCTTCTCTCGAACGGCTAATTGTTAATTAATGTGTTTTCCTCGTAATCTAATATACTGTGTTATAAAGCAAGGAAGTTATGTCACAAGACTTTAATCGTATTTTTACATGTCAACGCTCCCTCAAAGAAACGCCTAATCGCAAATAGCAACTATGTTAGGTAACCCAGAAAACCACTAACAGTAATAAGTTTTTGATTTCTGTGAACAATAACCACAACAACTAAATTTGCAATAATTTGCATGTTTGTCCGGATGTTCCTCAGTTACCTACAATCTACAAAGCTTTCCCCAGTTTTTTTTTTATTTTGTTGCTTTGATCTAAACCAGTTCTGGGTTTGTAATGTAAAAACAGTTTAATTACAGTCAGTTAAAAGGAGTTCTGTGGCTAAAAGTAACCATAGTATTGTAATGTTTGCAGCTATCACCATAACAGACCATTATTAGTTGTATTTTAAACATACCTCTTGAGTTGAAATAGGAATTCTTATTAATTTATGAAGTCAGATTATAATCTGTCTAGTGCTAGTGCTTATACCAAGTGGCGTTGGCAGAAATGGAAAAGCTCACTAAATAAAAATAAATTATTAGCTTGCAATGGCATTTCCTCAGAACCTGACAGTAGTTATAATATAATGTAAAAAAAGGTGACCTGCAAGAATTATAATTTCACGAACTTAGGAATAATTATGATAATAATAAATCTGATATAGAATCTACCAAAAGTTATATTCACAATTACAATGATGGCGACATTTAAATTCTTAATTCTGATTTCAATAGTGACTATGAGACTATTTCGGAGACCAAAGTAGCGAGAACAATAAGCTTCTTAACAGTGATTTGCATGAAACTGTATTATTTGATTCCACTTATGAAAAAATGAACCAACAAGAAATTCCGAAAACAGTAAATTTCAACATGAACATGAAAAAAAATTACATCTCGGATGATATTATTCTTCCAACTACAGCAGTAATGGGAAATGATTTACAGATTATGTTAGCATCATTCTCACTGCGACACTAATTTTCTCAGCAGGCAACTGCAGATGTAATTGTATTGATAGAAGCTTGTATAGGACGAAAAATCCCAGTTACAAAGTACAGTATAAACAAAACACTATCAGTATCAGAAAAAGTTATACAATATACATTTTACTGTAGGAAGTGTCAAAGTAATTTAGTCGAACCAGTTGAGAGATCCGTTGTTAAAAACCAGTCTCATGTATGTAATGCATGTAGTGAGAACAATTCTATTCCACTAACGTTTTAGGTACACGGCAACGAGATTTTAATCATTGAAATAATATACTGCTGGTGTGTCCTTGTCATCCAAATTTAATTCGGTTAATTCAATTTTCAATTTATCGAGATATCCTCTTTAGAAACAAGCCTTTTGGAGCCAGCTCCAAAATTTTAGGTTAGTATTTATTATTCTGCGTGGTCCACTGTAATATTTTTGGAGCTTGCTCTAATCAAGGAGCTAGCTTCAAAGACATGTTAATAGTGCAACATCTGGAACTAATTAAAGCTAAGCTGCACCAAGGGTTATTTCAAATCCTGCGGATTATAACTTACTATCTTATTAACACTGCCCAGCGATTTCAGTGAAGGTTATTCACCAGAGAAACTGCACTATAACTTACTCATCCAAAATCGATGTGGAACCCAGAAATTAAAACGCAATTAACTGTTTTAATTGTAGAATTAAAATACCAATTCAAGACCTTTTTGGAGAACAAACTTATTTAGGAATTACTAATGGACTCAAAATAAACCAAGCGATATTGTTGGATATGGATTGGTACCCTAATTGATTTAAAGACCCTAAAGCAAGGACTTTTTAGTCTAAAAAATACTACAAGGCAAGTCTATAATTTTCATAATATTACCTACTTTATTGATGATATTGTTGCGTCACTAATATAAGTACCAGACATTTATATTTTACTACCATGGTTACTATTGGTTAAATAAATACTTCTTCTCTATTTCGGGCATTTATTTAAAAATAGTAAAATTTAACTAGGAGAAATTATAAAAAAAACTGAGCACATGGATACAATTCATAATAACTACGACTTTTTGTTACTACTAGCCAACTACAATATAAAAATGTAATACCTTTGTGTCAGGTGTCAAGGTGGCACCTAAAGTATACCTGGATTAATTATTATTCCAACACTTTCCCTTAATCCAGTGATACTCTCATTCACATTAGGCCCAAACCTAAGACAAACAATTTATGCTTAGTATTGGTTAAACCTTTTGTAAAAATGTCAGCGATCATTTCATTAGTAGGCATATAATCAAGCTTTACTAGCCCTTTTTCAACTAATTCCCTAATGAAATGATATTTAATATTTATATGTTTTGTTCTATTATGAAATACGGGATTTGATACTAACTTCTGTGCACTTTGGTTATCATTATAAATTAAAATTGGATTATTAATATTTAACAATTCTTCCAAAAAACCTTTAATGAAAACAGCTTCTTTTGATGCCTGAGAAATGGCAACATACTCTGCCTCTGTACTAGAAAGACTAACTGAGTGTTGTTTCTTTGCTTCCCATGAAATAGCACCCCCTGCATATTTAAAAAAATATCCAGTATATGACTTACCATCGTTAATATCATTGCCCCAATCAGCATCAGTAAACGCACAGATATCAGTACTATTTTTCATAAAAACTAATTTTTTATCAATAGTACCCTTTAAATATCTCAAAATTCTCTTTGCATGCTGAAAATGAACATTTGTATAGCAATTATTGAACTGACTAAGATAACTGACTGAAAATGCGATATCTGGTCTTGAATTTACAGCCAAAAACATTAAAGACCCAATTAAGCAACGATATGGTATACTTTCATCACATTTTAAGCCCTTTTCTAACTTAAGGTTAGGTTCGAGAGGAGTTAATGAAATTTTTGCTTCTGACATACCAAATTTATTCAATAATTTTAAAATATAGTGCTTTTGATTAATTTTTAACTCATCTTCACCTTTTTCTATGTTTAACCCTAAACATTTCTTGGGTTCTCCCAAATCTTTAATTTTAAAGTTATCTGCCAAGGCTACCTTTAGCTTAATTCTTTCCTGGTCATTATTTGAAAAAATAAGAAAATCGTCTACGTATAAGGCAATTATTACTAAACTCTTTTCTATTTTTTTAAAATAAACACAAGATTCATAACTTGATTTTTCATAATTATCACCCTTTTTGCACTGTGATTTATAGTGCCCCATTAATCCGCACTTAAAACATTTTACGTTTTTCTTCGTGAATGTCTTTTTCTTCAACAACAAAGCTGATTCTTGCCCATTTTGGTTTTCTTTGCCATATTTATCATCTTGCAATAGCTTTGCCTTGACAAAATCACTGGTAATTTTAGTACCAGATCCTTCTAGTGCCATTATCATGGGATCATAATCAGATGTCAGTCCACTCAAGAGAATAACACCTAAAAATTCATCGTCCATAGGCTGCCCCATATCTGCTAATTTCTGAGCTAGACACATTCCTTCATTAACATAGGCTTCCATTGTGTTAAAATTCTTAAGTCGTAATCTTACAAGTGACTTTATAAGATTTAACCTTCTTGACAAACCTTTGTCTTCGTATGCCTTTTCTAGACTTTCCCATGCCTCTTTTGCATTTTTCGCAGATCGTACATGTGAATATGCACAAGGCTGTACCATTAGACAAATCTTTGCTAATGCCTTTTGGTTCCACCGTTCCTTCTCTGCTTCTGTAGACTTATCATCACCAGCATATCCTTTTATACATTTCCATAAATTTTCATGGATTAGGGTCATCTTCATACCAAACTTCCAATTATTATAGTTTTCCCGGCCATTCAGCTTCTCAAAATTCACCTGAATTCCACTTGCTTCAGCCATTTTGGGTATTCCTATTCACTTGGTTAAAAGCGTCAAACCAGAACGTCGACCACTAACAAATATGTTACTTTTCAACATCAATTTTTACCACGATGCCTGGGCCCATAACCTATTGGTTAAATAAATACTTCTTCTCTATTTCGGGCATTTATTTAAAAATAGTAAAATTTAACTAGGAGAAATTATAAAAAAAACTGAGCACATGGATACAATTCATAATAACTACGACTTTTTGTTACTACTAGCCAACTACAATATAAAAATGTAATACCTTTGTGTCAGGTGTCAAGGTGGCACCTAAAGTATACCTGGATTAATTATTATTCCAACAGTTACGACAATGAGTGACAAGAAGTGTCAAGAATAAGAAATGAAATGGAATGTATTGTCAGTAAACAAATAATTTAATACAAGTTTTTAATAGCAAAGAAGAAGTTTTTAGTAGATATAAATGGGAGAAGTTATGCAAGATGTCAGCAGTTCAATTAGGGCTGCATCATAATGGTCCTTCGAGCCGGATATAAATTAAATGAAAATAGAACCAGCGAAAAAGTAAAATTATTGGAAAGTCATATGAGAATAAATAAATAGAAAAGTATAAGCAGCATAAATAATAGAGTTTTTGGGAGAAATAGAAGACTCAAAGAAAGAAGAAAATATCCTAAAATAATAGACATTTGGGAAGAATAGTTTTGACTGAAGCTGTCGATAATTAATTGTAACCAATTTTTGTGATTGTCATCGGCTCGCGCTCGGTACCGGTAAATAGGTAGGACAACAATAACGGTCGGGTAAGCAACATTTGTATAATAGGTAAAAGCAAAAAGGCAGTTGATGATTCAAATAAATGAAATTTTGGGCTAATACTATTATAATAAGTACCTACTGTAATAATTATATAAATTTAGGTAGAGTTATATTGTAAGATTTGAAACTCTTTTCCTAACAAAATGTCGAACAAAGAGAAAAAAGAGTTAGTAAAAAAGCTCAAGAGTGATAGAAAACAGATTTGTGGCCAATTAGAAAGGTTTTTCGATTTTATTTTAAATTGCAATCAGTTCACTAGTAAAATTAAAATAAATGAGATGTTTGTGAGATGTGAAACTTTATGGAATGATTTTAATAAAGTACAATTAGATATTGAGTATCACGAGGACTCTAATACAAGTGATAGAAATGACTTCGAGGAAAAATATTTCGACACTATTTGTATGTTTAAAGAATTATTAAAAGATAATTTAGCAGCAAATAATAATTTTACCAATAATACAATAAATCATACAAATTCACAACAAAGTTTTGTTAAATTGCCTTCTTTTCGTGGTAACTATGATTCATTGTTGAGGTTTTTTGATACTTTTGTAGCTTTGATATATTCGAATAATAATTTAAGCAATGTGCAGAAATTTTATTACTTACTATCTTGCTTAAAAAATGAAGCTGCTCAGGTGATTCACTTCATTCAAGTAAATGATTTTAATTATGAAATTGCGTTTAAGCTATTGCGCGAAAGGTATGAAAATACAAATTTTATTATTAAAAGCTTGAATTGCGTGCAGTAGGAAAAAAACACTCTTGTTCATTTAAGAAAATTAGTAGACACCATTCAGAAAAATTTGAGAGCTTTGAAAAGTTTAAAAGAACCAGTAGACAGTTGGGATACATTATTGCTCTACATGTTTAGCAGTAAATTGGATTTATATGCAAAACGTGAATGGGAAACATTTTGTGTTAAAAGTAACAAAGTCGATTGCAGCGATTTTATTAAATTTTTAAATGAGAGATGCCAAATACTGGAAAATTAATAATAATAAATAAAAAAAAATCAATTTTAATCAATCGCAATCGTCTAATGGTAAACCTAGTTTTAAAGGTTTTAAAACCACTTAAGGTTACACATCAACAAGTGATACTCATAATAGTAATAATGATAAATGTTTGGTATGCAGGACTAGAAAACATCCTATCTATCACTGTTCTAAATTTTTGGGTTTAACTGAAATGGAATGCGTAGGTGAAGCAGGGGGAATGCCGCTCAGTTAAGGAAAAAACGCGGTATTTTTAAAAAACTTTGATTTATATTAAAAGTAAAAACAAATAACAATAGTTTAACTCTTTGGTAATCAACATTTTAACACAAAACCTAATTATATTTCACTTATAAACAGCAGCAAAACTTACAAAAAAAAAACAGAATTGAGCGCCATTGTCCCTGGCTATGGCTGCTTTTTTAAAATATAGCCCTAGAGATAAAGTTTTATTAACAAATACTATAATGAACAACCTTAAATAAATAAAAAATCTTCTAAGCATAGTTAAGCATCATCATCATTGTAGTTTTAGTTACAAACATTACATATGTGTCCATGTGGAGAATCCCATCCAGAGCACATGGCATGAGACCATAACCCGCATACGGTACAGCGATACCACATTTCTTTATTTCTTCCAAATTCTTCGCATATATTGCATTTATTATATTCTTTCCCCTCCACACTCAATTCATCATCACTGTCATCGTCGCAGACATTTAGATTTTGTGCATCGTCATCTGATGAACTAACTATCTTGCAAAACTTTGCGTTTGCAAGATGTTCCTTTCTTATTCTTATTATTTTCCGGTCGTTTAGTTTTTGTTTGATCCTTTTTCCAGCCTTATTCAGTTTTGCTGTCTTTTTTGTTTCTTTTTTATTCTAGAATGTTTTCATTGGAGTTGATGTCAATATGGTCGAACGTTGTTTTTTCTTTCTTTGAACTGGCTTTGAAGATGGCGCACTAGTTGGCGTCATCGCTATATTAGCAAAAGGTACAAGACCTCGTCTTTGTTCGCCAAAAAGTGCCTGACTAGATGGACCAGGAACGGGTGATTTAGATTTTATGCACTGGAACTCAGATACAACAAGTACAGGAGCTTTAAGTTCTTGATTTGGCGTTTCCATTAGTGGATCAGATGCAGAAGGTTCAAGATCTTGATGGTTTGACATCTCAAGCGATGAACCAGGAACAGGGGATGCAAGTGCTTGATAGATACCCATGTCATGGGTTTGTGTCGCTCCAATGTGATCGTCAATTTCGTCTTCGTTTTGAGTGGGTTGGATCGAGACTTGAGCTTGAGCCATCAGCGATGCTGCCAGGAAATCTTGCTCGGGAAAAACATTTTGATTCAAAGGGTAGATTCCGGTGGCTCGAAATCCTTATTCTCCTTTGCTTATATTTGCAACTTGTGCATGTGCTTTGTTAAATAAACAGGCAACATCATACGGAGTTATTTTAGCCATCAAGTATGTCTTCATGTGCATGTTGCATTCATGTCTATAAGCAGCCTTCAAGGGGCCATAAAAAGACACGTCAAGAGGTTGTGTTCTGTGAGAGCTATGTGGGGGGAATCGAGAGCATTACGATATGATTTTCTTTACAAAAGTTAATCCTTGGAAGAGAGATGTGACTGCTATGATTATCAATTATTAGTAGCACAGGAGAGTTTTGCGTAGGCTTGACATATGCTGCAAAATGTTTAAGCCAGGCTACAAATAATTCCTCATTTATCCAGCCGTTCCTGGAGTTAATGTATACTGCACCAGGTGGTCCATCCTTTTATAATAACTGTGCCATCCTCTGTCTAGGAAAGATAAACATTGGTGGTATGTAATTCCCAGCCGCACTCATGGCGCGCATAACTGTTATATTTCTGCCTCGTTTGCCGCTTGTAACTGCGCCTACTCTTCGTTGGCCCTTTTCTGCAAGCACCTTTCCCGGATCTGTGACGGTTGTGACACCTGCTTCGTCTGCATTATAGATGTTATTGGGAGGGAACCTATTATTTTCCATTAGGTCACCAGGCATTTTGTAAAAGTGAGTTATTTCTTCTTTGTTGCAAGCAGAAACTCTATTTAAGCTTGTTGCTTCAGCTTTACGTATAGTCACAGAAGTGTTGCGTCTCAAAAAACCTTGCACCCATTCTAACCCAGCCATTTTGTTCCCCTTATCAAAATTGTTATTGATATTATTAAGCTCTGCATACTCGTAAACGGATTTACGCAAATCTGCAACGCTTAATCCATAGTATAGTGATCCCAGCAGCTTAACCTGTTCAGCTATTTATTTTTCTTGCTGTTGATTAAAAACTCGATTACGACCCAGTTCTGGTCTGCCCATGTTTTGATTCTTTAGTCTATCTCTCAATGTAGTAAATGGGATTTTATGTGTTTGCGCTGCTTGTCTTTTAGACATCCCTCTTTCAATCGCAGTTCTGGCATGTAGTAGGTCTTCTTCGGTCCAAGCCGCTTTGGCAGTGGTCCTTTGACGTTTTCTGGGCATATCTGTAAAAATATATATATCACGATGGGATAATGGCGTTTATTGAGCGGCATAACCCCAAAACGACCGTTTCATATTACATTTCGAATAAAAAATACATACATAGACAATTGTACAAATGTGTTACCCTAACGTGATAAATAAATGCTAAAAGTCTTGACTTACCGCTAAAAATATCCAACGAAACAATTAGATCACATCGGCCGAAAACAAATAAGCGCACCTTACTCTCTCGACTTTGCAAGCGGACTGATTTTGTGTCGCTGACCTGATCAGGCGTCACCCCCCTCGCGTCTCGCCCAAGTGCCGTGTTTCTAAGCACCGGTTTTATCAAGTATTTGTGGTGAACGGCATTACCTCGTGAGCGCCATTACCCCTGTCTACCCTAAGTGAAATAAAAAAGGTGCATTTATGCCTTGTTTTAAACCTAACCATGTTAGTGCAAGGTGTTCCTGCAAGGGCTGCCAAAAATGCGGTAAGCCACATAATTTCAGATGGTAGATGTTGGCTCACCCGACATCGCCCGGTGAAATACCATCGCATCGGCTTAGGTGGCGTGAAGTTGCTCTTTGAGCTAACGTTTCGTCACTGTGCCGATGTCTCCGGTTTCCAGGGTGGGAAATATACAAAAAATGCTGTGATGATGGTTCCAAGATCAATATATTCCGGAGTTAAAAACGCTCCCCGATCGGATCTCCGAATGGGGGCGGGTCCTGGCGCCTTATCAAGCGAGATTATCCAATCATCCACCATGTCCAGTAGCCATGCGGGTCCTTCGAACAATATTCTAAATAGAAATGGTGTGAAAACTGGAGTTGTTAAAAGACCCGAGATTAGCAACTTCCAAATTGACTTCTGCAATATAAGAGGACTGAACTCGAACATCAATGCAGTCCATCAACATCTACAATCTACCAAACCTCATGTACTTGCACTAACCGAAACCAAAGTCAGATCATCAATTAGTACGGTCAGCTATTTATATCCTGGGTACGACTGTCATCACCGATTTCGGCGGAATTCTGGCCTTTGTCTCTTTGTCCGGAGTGATATTTCTTGTCAACGAGAGGAGACACTCGAGCCTAACGACTTTGATGTAATGTGGTTTAAAATATCAACGCAGAGAATTACTAAATTCATCTGCTGCCTTTACCGGCAGCCAAGCGATACCCATTATAGAGACTTGTTCTCCTCTCTTGCTAATACTATCGACTTTTTGCAAACCCACCATCCCAATTCCGAAGTTGTCATCCTTGGCGACTTCAACATTCATAATGTCAACTGGCTCAAATACTCAAACATGACTGACGAACAAGGTCGTGAAGCCAAATCCTTTGCCATCAGCTCTGGCCTCACCCAGCTGGTGGGTGAACCAACTCGGATTCCAGACCGAGATGGTGATTTTGCTAGTTTGTTGGATCTTTTCTTAACTTCAAACCCCGACTTGTACACTGTCACCGTGAAGCCGCCGTTAGGAACGTCTGACCACAACCTTATTTCGGCACTGAACAAACTACCAATTAGTGCTGAAGAGCCTTCTAAACCACGCAAGATATGGCATTATACATCAGCTAAGTGGGAGGACCTAAGGGACCATTTTCAAACCTTTCCTTGGCGGGACGTTTGTTTTACCTCTGATGATCCATCCATCTGTGCAACAGAAATATCGGAGGTTATCCTTACTGGCATGGAAGCCTTCATCCCTTTCTCAAAAAAGTGCCCTTCTAACGGCAAGCCTTGGTTTACCAAAAATTGCGAACGAGCTGTTAAATCAAAAAATTATTACTACCGACAATGGCGTAAAAATCCTACCGCCGAAAATCGTACCATCTTTGTTACCGCTCGAAACCAATGCAAGCAAACGATAAACCAAAGCAAAGAAGCACACAACCAGAGGATTAGAGACAAACTTCTTGAATGTCCTAGCAGCTCAAAATCATTTTGGTCGGTAGCTAAGGCCGTCATTCAGAACTTTATCAAGTCAACCATTCCACCTCTAGCACGTTCTGATGACACCATTGCGACCAAAGCACAGGAAAAAGCAAACTTACTGGCGGAACTATTCTCTTCACATTCAACGGTAAATTTTCAGGGAAGTACTCCACCGAACATTACCCATGTAGAATCGAGAATGCCCGATATTGTCTTTCGCCACCGCCATGTTAAACGAATCTTGAGGAGTTTCGACACTAAAAAGGCTTCTGGTCCTGACGATATTCCAGTCATTGTAATTAAGACATGCGCTGACGAACTGACACCGGTATTTTGTAGGCTTTTTAACTTATCCTACAAAAAAGGAATATTTCCTTCTTGCTGGAAAACTGCGAGAGTCCAGCCCATACCCAAAAAAGGCAAGAAGACTTTGCCAAACAACTATCGTCCAGTCGCATTGCTCTCGGTTATATCAAAAGTTATGGAGAAGGCTATCAACGAAAAATTACTAAAATACCTGGAAGGCTTCAACATTATTAGTGACCGCCAGTATGGATTCCGTAAGTCTGGATCAACAGGAGACCTTCTCGCTTATGTCATTCATGTTTGGAACAATGCAATAGAACACCATGGGGAGTCCCGGGCGGTAGCACTGGACATTTCCAAGGCTTTTGACCGAGTATGGCATGAGGGGCTCCTAACTAAAGTGACAGCATACGGAATGCCGGTTCAATTTTGTTCATGGCTGTCGAGCTTTCTTAAAGACCGTTCTCTGCGAGTGGCAATGGACGGATTTCTTTCAGACACATTTAACATCAACGCCGGAGTCCCTCAAGGTTCTATATTGTCGCCCACCCTTTTCTTACTATACATTAACGATCTTTTGGAAAAAACTAAAAATCCTATATATAGCTTCGCTGATGACAGCACACTTGTTTCATCTTTTACTTTGGATGCTCGGACATCGGCTGCTAATGCACATCTCTATAGGCAGCCAGAGGTCTCACATCTCAACAAAGACCTGGAAGAAATTCTGTCTTGGGGTGACAGTAACCAAGTAGAATTTAAGGCTAAAAAGACCCAGGCGGCAGTTTTTTCTAAAAAAGTTAATGTTGAAGAACCGGATATAGTTATGACGGGACACTCAATTCCCTTGACTTCATCGATTCATTTATTGGGCGTTAATTTGGATAGTCATATGTCTTGGCATAGTCACGTTGCGGCCATTGCTAAGGCAGCCTCGCAGAAGCTTGGAGTACTTTTCCGGACAAAGAACCTCTATACACCCCAACAACTTTTGATGCTCTATATAGCCCAAATTCGACCATCACTGGAGTACTGTTCGCATATTTGGGGCTCTGCTCCTAAACATACCCTGAGATTGCTAGATTCCATTCAAAGAAGAGCCATTCGCTTGATCGGTGACCATAGTCTGACAAACAACCTGGAAAGCCTTGAACATCGAAGGCAGGTTGGCGACTTGAGTCTATTTTACAAATATTTTCATGGCAAGTGTTCAACCGAGGTTGCCCGCTTGATACCACCCAGAGCGGTGCATGGTAGAAATACACGACGAGCCACTGCAGCCCACCAGTACGTGGTTCAGCTTAGTGTCCCTCGAACGACACTGTTTCAAAATTCTTTCATCTGGAGAACGTCATCACTCTGGAACGGCCTCTCTGAGATCGTGTTCCCCAACGAGTATAATCTCCAAAGATTCAAGACCAACGTGAATCGTTTCCTGCGCACACGCACCGCTTCTAGAGCGCCATAAAGGAGTTATCCTGTAGTGCTGTGCCTTATCATAAAAAAAAAAAATACTTTATTGTACATCGAATTTACAAAATTTGCGTCTAATCAAAATAATACAGATTCGAGTAGCAGTCAAATGAGCATGGGGCCTACCACTGAAACAAATAAAGGAACATAGCTACGATAATCGAAAATAATCGCAGTTTTACACATGTCTGTACGCGCCAGCATGAAAGTATTGGTATTAATAATACCCATACATTTCTGAATTTTGCGGAGAATAATGAAATCTCAGAAAATACTGAAAATAATAGAATTTTTACCTTGGTTAATACTCACAGTAGTTTAGTTAATAAAATAAGTGAAGGTGAAGTGTTGTTGTCGACCGCAAAAGTGTTGGTGTCTGACAGTAAAGGTAATACCCATGAGGTAAGAGCACTGCTTGATTCAGGATCGCAATCCAATTATATTATAAGTGATTTAGTGTCTAAATTAAGTTTACAAAGAGGAACATTTTATCAATTATGTCAAAAATATTTGATCCACTGGGATTGGTTGATCCAATAATTATTCGTGCCAAATTAATCATGCAACAGTTATGGATCACAAAAGTAAACTGGGATGAAGAAGTTTCTCCAGAAATGTATGAAATGTGGAAACAGTTTCATAATGATTTGTCCAATTTAAAGAATTTACAAATTTCACGACATGCAGTTAGTCCTAATCCAATGAGAATAGAGCTTCATGGTTACTGTGACGCTTCTTATGGAGCCTGTATATATTTACGTTCTACTAAAAAAAATGGAAAGATAAAAACGTGTGCAAAATCAAAAGTGGCTCCTATCAAAAGCTTAACTTTACCGAGATTGGAGTTGTGTAAAGCCGTTTTGCTATCACCATTAATAATTAAAACTATTGAATCATTAAGTTTGAAAATTGAAGAAGTAAATACAAATAAAAATAATAAAGTAACAGGTAGTTTAACTGTAGAAGAGTTGCAATATTCCTTAACATGCCTCATTCAAATTGCTTAGTCAACTGATTTTTCAAATTAAATCGAGACTTTAAAGGCAATGAGACCACTATTGCGTAATAGCAAATTTATCTCTTTAAATCCTTTCTTAGATAAAAACGAATTATTACGCGTGGGTGGTCGCCTAAGTAAATTAACTGTCAGCTTTGATCAAAAATTTCCTATTATACTCAATAATAATCATGTTTTAAGTAATTTACTAATCGCCCATGAGCACAAAAGGAACCTGCATATGGGACCTCAAAATGTACTTGCTAATATTAGATCCAGATTCTGAATATTGGGTGGTATTAGTGTCATAAAAAAGGTACTACGCAAATGTATTGTATGTTTTAAAGTTAAACTTCAATATTTGAATACCTTGATGGGTGAATTGCCTGAACAGTGGCTTGTACCTGCAAAACCATTTTTTAATTGTGGCGTCGATTACGCGGGTCCCTTTAATATAAAAAGTTCAAAATAACGTCAAAGTAAAGTTTTAAAGGCATACCTACGTATTTTTGTTTATTTCGTCACTAGGGCAGTTCATCTCAAGTTTCAGATCTCACAACAGAATCATTTTTAAATACGCTAAAGCGATTTATAGCGAGGCGCGGTAAATGTAAAAACCTATTTTCTGATCGTGGCTCCAATTTCGTAGGTGCAAACAACGAAATGCGTGAGCTCTCTAAATTTTTAAATCGAAAAGAGTTTAAAGATAAAATATTTGAATATTTGTCTCAAGATGAAATAAAACCACCACGCTCACCGCATTTCGGAAGTTTGTGGGAGGCTAGTGTAAGACGAGCAAAATATCATTTGTATAGGATTGTGCGTAAAGCTTAATTTACCTTTGAAGAATTATTAACTGTTTTTACACAGATAGAGACTTGTATGAATTCTCGAGCGTTAAGTCCGTTATCGAACTATCCGAACGATTTATCGCCCCTTACTCCAGGACATTTTCTTGTTGGGGAATCACTGGTTGCCTTACCAGAATCAGATGTTCGCGTATAAATGTAAATAAACTAAATAGATACCAATACTTAAAGCAACTCACCCAAAATTTTTGGGTTCGATGGTATTAGGAGTGCTTAAGTGAATTACATAAGCGATCCAAGTGGCATTATCCAAATGGCCCTGAGATAAAAATGGGTGATATGGTCATCCTTAAGGAAGAAAACTTGCCATCGTTAAAGTGGCCTTTGGGGCGAATAGAACAAGTTTATCCAGGGAACGACGTTATAGTGCGGGTTGTTCGTGTAAAAACTGGAAAGGGTAATTTTAAACGCGCCATTACCAAAGTGTGTATTCCTTTAGAATAGTTTGGTTTTCTGTTAAAATTTAAGAAAGTGATTATTTAGTTTTTAATTTATAGGTTTGTTATATATTAGAATAATTATGAAAATAGATATAGTATATGACAACTATTTTTGAAAGTAAGGTAGTACTTTCAAGGGAAGCGGTATGTTGCGTCACTAATATAAGTACCAGACATTTATATTTTACTGCCACGTTTACGACAATGAGTGACAATAAGTGTCAAGAATAATAACGAAATGAAATGTAATGTCAGTAAGCAAATAATTTAATATAAGTTTTTAATAGCAAAGAACAAGTTTTTAGTAGATATAAATGCGAGAAATTATGCAAGATGCCAGCAGTTCAATTAGGGCTGCATCAGATATGGAATATTATTTTGTCTTTACTCCTTGCGTATCTACTTTGGAAATAAAATATATAATGAGGAATTATGTTTTATAAAATATATAATAACTATGTTACGGTTAAAGTTTATAGACTAGCTGAATAGTATACAAACCATCCAAATGTCTGGGTGTTTTGATGGAAAATCGTATTTCTACTAAAATAGCTACGAATATTGGTTGGTTTGTATACTATCCAGCTAGTTTACAAAATATACAAGATTTGTTGCCAAAGTACAAACCACAAGGAAGTAACACAAATTAACCGGAGTTTTTGGCTAGTTTACAAACTATCCACAGTAGTTGAATAAAGTGTGAACTAAATGTTCCTAGTAATACATAATAACCAACTTGTTGGTTAGTATGTAAACTAACCAATTCTTTCTAGTTTATTTATTAGAAAAGTGAGGTTATGTTTATGGCAAGTGTTGTATGTTGTTATTGTTTACTGTTGTGTCTTGTGAAATTTGTTTAATAATAGGTATTTGGTTATCAAAAATGAATCAACAGCAACAATTTAAAAAAATACTTTTGGCAGTTTACGAGCAAAAGTCGAGAAATTTAAAATTAATGCATGACAGTGATTATAATGAACTTTTGCAACGTATAAAGAGAATACGCGAAATTGGACCTAACACTAGTGACAAGAGTTATTGTTATGTGGTAAATACTTATGATTTACCAAGAATCGAATCATCTTATGTATTCTTACATTAAAGATCTGGAAAGATTATTTTACGTTAGAATGAATGTTATGATGCCATTAAAGCTGCCCACCAGGGAACTGGGTATGGAGGTCGCCAAGCAACAAAAAAATTATTAAATGAAAAGTATTGCAACTTAACACAGGAAATGGTAAAACTTTTCATTTAAACTTGCGAAAACTGTCAGCTCAAACGGAACAAAACTAAAAAAGGTATTGTTGTTAAACCGATTATTTCAAATCATTTATACTCTCGGTGCCAAATCGATCTCATCGACTTACAAACTAGACCGGATGGTGACTACAAGTTTATTTTTGTCTATCAAGACTACCTAACTACGTCAGGTTGAGGGCGCTGAAAACAAAGAAGGCTAGAGAAGTAGCTGAGCACCTGCTAGAAGTATTTGCAGACTTAGGGAGCTCTTGCGTGTTGCAGAGCGAAAATGGCCGAAAATTTGCAAACCAGGTAGGTATTTCTCCAATATATACGTAGGTACCGGGTGGCCAAACAAGGAAGGCATACTGGAAATTTATGCTCGCTTACCATGCGGGCGGCCCGGGTTCGATTCTCGGCCGATCCATTTTTTTTTTATTTTTTAAGTTAAATTAATGGCCAGTATAGGTTTTTGTTTTTGTAGAAAAAAAATTATACAATTAAATAGTCGATAAAGTGAATAAAAATATGCATACTAATATTATAAATGTAAAAGTGCGTTTGTTTGTTTTACTTTCACGCAGCAATATATTTTGATTTTTTAGGTTATTGAGGAATTAGTCGGAATGGGGCCTTACTAAAACTTAAACTCTATTTTTTACCAAGAATTATTTTGCTAACCTAAACTGAATTAAACATAGAGGACCGGTTAGTTTACATACTAAACAACGAGTTGGTTATTATGTATTACTAGGAATATTAAGTTGACACTTTAACCAAATACTGTAGATAGTTTGTATACTAACCAAAAACCTCGGTTAATTTGTGTTACTTCCTTGTGGTTTGTACTTCGGCGACAAATCTTTTATCTTTTGTAAACTAGCTGGATAGTATACAAACCAACCAATATCCGTAGCTATTTTAGTACAAATATGATTTTTTATCAAAATAACCAGACATTTGGATAGTTTGTATACTATTCAGCTAGTCTATAAACTAGCCAAGTACCTAAATACTTTAACCGTAACAAAGAATAAAAGAAACTTATGATATCGATATAAAGGAAATATCAGGTAAAACAGGAATCCTATCGCTTCTTTCAGGACATAATGTAACTGGGTTACTTGATTTTTAAGAGAATAAAAAAGGCACAAGTTAACGGGTCCGTACCTACTACTTCTTTCTTTCCTTCTTTCTTTCTTATTGTCCTATGTCTAGGTTTAATGAAATATTGTAAATGTCAGGAAAGGATCATATATTTTTCTAAGCAATCTATTTCTGTCATGTTTTGTGGCAGTGCTAGTGGGGATATACTGGATCCCTTGGTTGTTTGTAAGGCACAGAATTTATATGACACGTGAAGTATTGGAGGCCCTGCCCATACCCGTTATAATAGACCAAAAAGCGGCTCTGGTTCGAGTCAAACATCTTTAAAGGGTGGTTCGAACATTATTTGCTACCCCGTTTGAAAACACTAGGGGATGAACCTAAGATAGTCATCGGAGATCATCTCGCATCCCATATTAGCGTCTATGTCTTGACACAAACATATTAGATTGAAGAATCTTACTTGTATTACTTAAATGGTTTAGAACCCCAAAATCAATTATCCCAAGATTATTAATTAAACTAATCAACTTTACTAAATTCATTAAATTCTAAGCTATAGTATATATGCTTAATACGAGAGAGTAATAAATCATTATTGAGCTATAAAACCCAGTGGTCTTCGCCGTATTTCATAGGCGTAGTCCAATTATTATTTCATATAACATTCGGAGTTGCAAAAATAGTTGAAAGGTATTCGAATATGACTGGAGTTGGACAGTCAACAATATACCGACTTGTGCAAGAGGATCAACGCGGCCCCATCAGGTCACCAAAGAGAAGTACAGGAAGAAAATAAACTGTAATAAGTGGGGATTAACAGGCTGCCATTCGAAGAATCATACATTCGTTTTACTTAAAAAAAGAAATACAAAATAATGTCTGAAATGAAGAAGGATGATTTCATTCCACCCATGGGTAAGAAGAAACTATAGAAAACTTTGAAGGAAATGAATTTTTGTTATGAAAAAATTCAAAACAGAAAATAACTTTTAATAGAGAAAGACGAAATCATCTGTTGCCGACGACGATATTTGAAGGTAATTAAACAGTTTCGAAGGGAAAACAGGAATATCTATTATATGGACGAAACTTGGTTAAATGAAGGTTATACCGCTGGTAAATTATGGCAGGATAAACATATAAAAAGCGCGAGGCAAGCTTTTATGGAAGGATGATCCACTGGAATAAAAGCACCCCCGGGAAAAGGTAAAAGATAAATAGTTACCTACATTGGTAGGAAAAATGGATTTGTCAATGGCGGCTTACTAGTATTTAGATCAAAACAGACTGGAGACTATCATGAAGACCTGAACGCTGATGTCTTTGAAGAATACTTCCCGCAAATGCTAGATCTTATTACTCCTGGGTCTGTTATAGTTAAGGATAAAGTGGTAGCTGGCCACTCAAGAAAATCCGAAAAAATGCCAAGGTCTTCTTGGAAAAAAAAGACATCATTCATTGGCTTACTGTAAATAAGAAGCCATTTCATAAAGATATGCTGAAAAAGGAGCTACTGGAGATTGTAAAGTTGAATAAATCTCTTTGTACAAAATTTGTTGTCGACGAAATCGCTTCAAAACGATATATAACGGTACTTCGCCTACCGTCATATCACTGTGAATTAAACACCATAGAATTGGTGTATGCGCATGTAAAAGGGTTTGTAGCAAGGCATAACATCACTTTCAAAATGAAAGACGTTGAAAACCTCTTGCAAGAGAGAATAAAGACAGAGGATTGTGAAAAATGGAGTAAGTGCGCCGAACATGTGATTAAAATAAAAGAAAGGATGTTGGAAGCTGATAACATGCTAGAAAACACTCGAGAGCCCCTTATTATTTCTCTGGACCCCAGCGACGATAGTTTGTCGGACTACTCGGAACATGATGACTAAAATTTAAAAATTAAGTTTTTTATTGTATATAGTAGATTTTTTTTTACTTCTACATAAGTTTTTATCTACTTAATATTAGAATAATTAATATCTTAATTATCTGCCTATCTCTATAATAATCAAGTATAATTATTATTATACTTTTCATTCTAATAAAGTACCTGAAATACCGCCGCTGTCCCCATAATTTCATTCACCAAACTCGTCCGTATGCAAATTAGAATGACCCTAATTTAGGGCCGATTTGGGGTGTGTAGGTCTAAAATACGGAATTTTTAAAAACTATCATTGCAATTTACCTGAAATTTACAATGCAACCCTTAAGTTGTTCACCCTGCTTAATTGGTCCTGTCATTGCAAATTTACATTTGATTACTCCCTGACATTAAGCAACAGAGTATAAGTCGTAACGTGACAATATGTACGATGGGCATCTTTATCAGAAGATAAACAAAAAAGGCTATGACTTAACATTTAACTGAATGTTGATGGAGCATCAGTTTTTGCATCATCTAAATCTTCTATGTGGTCTATCTAACTTATTCCTGATAAGCTGCCACCATCTCAAAGGTTTAGAAATATAATATTGGGTGGTATTTGGTTTGACAAAACGGAACCTAGAATAAATTTGTTAATTAAGGTTTTTGCAAATAATGTTAAAAAAAAATAGCTGAACAAGGCGTGACATTGGAATATAATGAAATATCTATTAATTCAAGAACTAGCAAAAAGTAATTAACAGCAGACTGACTCTCATCCGTCCTCCATCTTAAATACATCGTACTCCAAGACCACTTAGTGAATGGGCAAAGTGGAGAGCAAGTGAACAAGGATCATTGGTTGTTATTTGTTGCTGCCCGCTGTTTAAAATCTATCTTACCAAAGAGAATTTAGAGCATTTTGATTTACTCCAAAAAAATGAAATCTATTCTACTGCCGAAAAATATATCAAATGAAGATATTGCTAGATGCAAGAACTATGTCATTGTATAAGATAATTTGGAAAAGGTCTTCAGAATGTTTATGGACTATCAGCTATGACCTTTAATGTACATTTAGTTTCTCACCTAATTGACTCTGTTAGCAATACTAGCCCTCTATGGATAACGCCCACTTCTTGTTTTGAATCAAATATTTACAATCTAAAGGGATATGTTACTGGACCAACAAGAGTAAAGATTCAAATTATTTCAAAGGACTTATAAAACAAACTAGTGCAGAATATTCTCCAAAATGAAAAGCATCACAAGCTTGCATTAATTTCCATTACTCCATCGCTAAACATCAGGTTCAGGTAATAGATCAAACTTCACCAATAATTTTGCTGCCAAATACATTTTGTGAGACACGTGCTAATGACAAGGTAGTCAGAACGTACAGAAAAATGTTAGTTAATAACCCCTTGCATCATCCACAGTCATACTTAAAAGAGAGTTCGAATTGTCAACATTATTGATTTGGGTGAAAGAAATATAGTTTTTATTGTAAAAATAGTTCGTTGGATTCCCATGTCATTAACAATACGAGTATATAAAAGTGTTTTGTAATATTGGAATTTCTACATAATGATGAACATATTGACATTGACCAAGTGGATTTTAAATGTATCTATACAGGGTGTAACTAAATAAGTGTAAAACATTTAAGGGGGTGATTCCTCATCGAAAAAAAGATAGGATCTTTCATATAAACAAACTTTATTGGAGCATCCCTTATTAAGATGAGCCCCTTAAAGGGGGTACATAAAATTTGTTTAACAATTTTTTTCACAAGCACTAAAAAAGTTACAATATTGAAATTAACCTGACATTTTCTACTACCAAAAAGACACTTAGCCAGTAATTTATTTGGTTTACCCCATGGTTGTAAGGGGTGGAAAACGCAACCCCAAAATAACAATAAACCCAGTTCGCATTTATGACGATGTATCTCTGTAGTTGTTCGTAAAATAATTTTTTGCTGCGAACTGGTTTATTTTGGGCAAAAAATTCAAGAGACATTTTTTGTTTAGAATGAAACAGGCTATCGGAAATTAATTTTTAAATGGTAAACAAATAATAAGGCAAAAAGTTGCATTGGAAATAAATTTTAGGGGTTGCGTTTTCCACCCCTTACAACCATGGGGTAAACCAAATAAATTACTGGCTAAGTGTCTTTTTGGTAGTAGAAAATGTCAGGTTAATTTCAATATTGTAACTTTTTTAGTGCTTGTGAAAAAAATTGTTAAACGAATTTTATGTACCCCCTTTAAGGGGCTGTATCTTAATAAGGGATGCTCCAATAAAGTTTGTTTATATGAAAGATCCTATCTTTTTTTCGATGAGGAATCAGCCCCTTAAATGTTTTACACTTATTTAGTTACACCCTGTATAGATATTGGAAGTAAATAGTTTATTTCAGAATTTCCAAACCTTTTTGAGATTCACAAAAATTTTTTGCAGACAACAAAATGAACTTAAGTAATTGACGGGACATTCGTAGATTTATACAGATATGCTAGATTTATACTGAATTCGGGTGGATTATTGCAGTTAATGTACCTTCCTTCTGCACTAAAACAGTGCAAAATCAACAAGACTGTTCACAGAATGAAGTTTCGTTCTCTTTACAAACACAAGAAATTGATAATAAATTAACAAAGTTTTGGGAGATTGAACAAATCCCATCGAAAAAGGTAATGTCAGCTGACGACAAGTTAGCAGAACAAATATTTTGTAATACTACAAGGGTTCTAGAAGACGGAGCATAGCAGGTAGACATGTCATTTAAGCAGCCTCAAGAATATAAACAGTTGGGAAATTCATATGCAATGGCAGAAAAACGTTTTCTGCCACTTGAAATGAGATTTAAGAGCAAACCGGAATTATTTTCGGAATACAAAAAATTTATTGATGAGTATGTTGACCTAGGTCATGCAAGGTATGTTCCGTTGGTTTTGATGAACGCGAATAACGAAAATAAATATTTCATACCACATCTGTGTGTAATCAGAGATTCTAGTGTCACAACAAAATTACGTGTAGTGTTTGACGCGTCGGCACAGTCAAAGTCGGGATATTCTTTAAATAACGTCACTCTAAAAGGGTATCAGGTACAGCCTGAGCTTTTCGATATTTTGTGCCGGTTCAGGTATTTTTAATTCGTGTTGATTTCAGACATACAAAAAATGTATAGACAAATATAAATAAATCCAGAGCATAAGTTTCTGCAGAATATTCTTTGGCGGACAATCCATACGAAGGCTTAAAATGTATCGAGCTGCAAACTCTGACCTATGGAGCTAATTTCGCTCCGTATGTAGCCACACGAACGGTATTACAAGTCGCGAAGGCGGGATGTGACGAATTTCCAGTGGCGTCCCAAGCGCTGATGACGCAATGTTACGTGGATGACATCTTGGCCGGTTGCAATTAGTTTGAACAATTGTCGTGTTGTATACGCAGTTAAATAAACTGCTCAACAATTTGGGTTTTACTTTAAATAAATGGTGTTCCAATTCGAGAACGTTTTTAGAATCTGTGTCGCAGACACAATTATATGAGTATGATTTAAATTTCGATGACGCGCCAAGTAAGGTGTTAGAAATAAAATGGATTCCGGATGAGGATATGTTAAGTGTCACGATTCCGACAGAATTAGAAAATAAAAGTCCAACAAAAAGAATTATTTTGTCAACGTTAGCGCAATGTTACGATCCGTTAGATCCAGTGGTGGCTGCAGGAAAGATTTTAATGCAAAAATTATGGATTCAAAAATTAGATTGGGGCACGGCAATAACAAATATTGATCTAATAACTGATTGGGGTAAGTTTTTAGGTATGATGTCTCTTCTCGGCTCACTAAAAATACCTAGAAAAATATGCGATAATAAAGAAATATTGAAAATCGAAGTTCAAGGATTTGCGGACGCAAGCACATTAGCGTACGGCGCCTGTGTATATATTCGAGCTTTATATGCGGATAATTCTGACTAGTAATTTGATAAAAATCTTTAAAAATCCTTACTTGTCAGATGGAGTAGAATAAATATATATACTAATTGGGAAAATATTTCCTAGCCATCTGATTTAAAAACCTTATACTATAAGGTCGTATTTGGCTAACACTGTTAGCGCTACAATACTAAATTGATTGCTTAAAACTACCAAGAAAGGAAGACCTTTCTGTTGGTAGGATGCTGCTACCTATGGACCGGTTTCGAACTTATTGATTCTCGTTAGCATAGGGTAAGCGCAGACATACCTAACAACAGAAAGGCCTCAAGTCTTTATAACCAGTTTTATCGTCCTGCTCAGGCAGTGAACGACAAGTGGCGCCGTCTCTTAGAAGTTTTAAGCAATCAGGAGAGAGGACTATACCTTTAGGTACATTAAAAACTAAAAATCTTTAAAAATCCTTACTTGTCAGATGGAGTAGAATAAATATACAGTGTCACCATTAAAGTCCGCACCATATGGAACTTTTTTTTATTAATGAGGTTAGTTAAAATTAAATTTGGGCAATCGTTTTTGCTTCAAATTAGACTAAAAATTATATAATCAAATGTCACCATCTGTCATTCGGTATCTGTCAAAAATTACATTTTAATCAAAAAATGCTGAAAAATGGCATTGTTTTACCGAATTTCAAAAAATTTTATTAGAAAAAGTTGTTTCTAGTACAATTCTTGGCCTAAATACAAAGTTTCAGTTTTCTAGCTCAAAGTTGATTTTTTTGCAATTTTTTCTAATTAACTTTTTTTTTTATTTACTGTAAGTTCCGAGGTAAGTTCGCTTAATGGATATTAAACTATTTGCTTATACCATACTCAATATTTTATTTAGTTTGTATGAGCTTTTTTTTACTAGAATGCCATTTTTTTTTTCGAAATTTAAAATTAGAGGCAAAAAAATTTGACACAGGTGGTGCAAAGTTATCCTAATTTAAAATTTTTAACAGATAGACGTCAGATGTTTCGTTTTTCAAATGACAAATACATCTAAATATTTGATAAAAATTTTATTTTATACTTAAAACTATCATTATTATTAAAAGGAACAAAAAGGAACTTTAATCATTTTAAATAGGTAACACAAAAGCAATATAAATTTCACATTTCAGTGTGACGTCCTTCTCGCTCTATACAAACACCCGTCCGTCTATAAACGTCTTTGACAGCATTTTGTAAAAAGCTTGGTCTTATATCGGCACAACACTGTCTTATCGTTTGTTCCAAATGCTCGATATTTCTAAACGGTCGATTCTTATAAACTTTCTGCTTAAGATAACCCCACAGAAAAAAGTCTAGTGGGGTTATGTCAGGCGACCTGGGTGGCCAGTAACATTCTCTATCACGCCCTATAACTCTGTTTTGAAATAATTGGTTTATGCGTTCTTTCACTGCTACAGTTTGATGTATGGGTGCCCCGTCAAGCTGATACCATAAGTTATGTCTATGGTGTAAGGGCATGCTATCCAAAACTTCGGTAATCTCGTTATCAAGAAAATTCAGGTACCTTTCACCAGTTAAGTTTACTCTAAAGAAGTATGGTCCAATAAGCTCATCTTTCAAAATTCCACACCAAACATTGGTTTTAAAATGATACTGGTCGCGACATTCAATTGTGAAGTTAGGATTTTCTTGGGACCACCATCGGCAATTTTGTGAGCTCACGGTACCATTCGAAGAGAAAGTGGCTTCATCTGTCCATAATATCTTGTATGGAAAAAGAATATTCTCCTCATATTGTCCCTGATACCAAAACGAAAAATCAAGTCGGAAATCAAAATCGCGTTCTTTTAATGTGTTTATAAACTTGGGTTTATATGCCCGAAATCGATTTTTCTGAAGAATTTTTCTAACGCTTTCCCTCTTGCACCCTGTTGAATCACTTATCTTGGTTACACTAGTTTGACCGTGGTCAATAACAGTTAAACAAACATCAAGTTGTGCTGCTTCATCATATTTACTTGCCGCGTGAGGTTTCTTAAAATTATTTTGAACAGATCCAGTTTCTCTAAATTTTGACATTATTCTTGAAACAGTGCTATGCTGCAAATTTTTTTCTGGATGCCTCTCATTAAAAATGGCAGATACTTGCCGGTGAGGCATATTCTCTCCACAAATTAAGACAATTTCTATTTTTTCTTGAATGGACAACATTGGTGATAACACTGAAAACTATAACTTGCGAAAATATTCAAATTTATGACATTTCTTTTATTTATTCGGCACTCTAATTCGTTTTTTTTTCCATAGCCTACTTATAAAATTCAAAATTGCCTTGATATTTTATTGTGGATAAAAAGAAAATGTGTCTAAATTTTGAACTAATCTGATATCTGGGAATTTTATTATAAGTTTTTTAAACTTCTTAGGTGTATGTACTATCAAAAAAATGGAATATCTGACGTCTATCTGTTAAAATTTTTAAATTAGGATAACTTTGCACCACCTGTGTCAAATTTTTTTGCCTCTAATTTTAAATTTCGAAAAAAAATGGCATTCTAGTAAAAAAAAGCTCATACAAACTAAATAAAATATTGAGTATGGTATAAGCAAATAGTTTAATATCCATTAAGCGAACTTACATTAAATAAAAAAAAAGTTAATTAGAAAAAATGGCAAAAAAATCAACTTTGAGCTAGAAAACTGAAACTTTGTATTTAGGCCAAGAAATATACTAGAAACAACTTTTTCTAATAAATTTTTTTGAAATTCGGTAAAACAATGCCATTTTTCAGCATTTTTTGATTAAAATGTAATTTTTGACAGATACCGAATGACGGATGGTGACATTTGATTATATAATTTTTAGTCTAATTTGAAGCAAAAACGATTGCCCAAATTTAATTTTAACTAACCTCATTAATAAAAAAAAGTTCCATATGGTGCGGACTTTAATTGTGACACTGTATATACTAATTGGGAAAATATTTCCTAGCCATGAATGGCTAAGGTTTTTAAATCAGATGGCATGGCATGTGTAACTTTTAGGTCACGTTGTGGCCAACATTCTTCCAGGTGAAGAAGGCATGCAACTACTTTCTACTTAGGGAGGTGCAAGCTTACAACTTGTGCTTCCACTTGCGTTGGCTAATCCACATTGTGGTTAGCCGCTCTCATGTGTAACTTTCAGGTCACGTTGTGGCCAACATTCTTCAAGGTGAAGAATGCGTTCACCTAATTTCTACTTTGGGAGGTGCAAGCTTATAACTTGTGCTTCCACTTGTATTGGCGAATCCACGTTGTGGTTAGCTATACTATCATGTGAAAATAAGACAATGTCGCGCGTCAGATGCGAAATTGTTGTTCTTTGATTGTGCCTACCATACTTGAGTACGGTGATAGAGAAAATTGATGATTATGTTATAGTAGGGTATCGCTACGGTTGTATTTAATGTATTATGTTAGATTTCAGCTCATAAGAGTATTTCTACGAATTGGTTGTTAAAAAATAGTTAACATGTTGTTTTACATAAAGTAAAATGTATTGGTGTATGACTATTAAGAGTCCTGAACCATTTTTGGAAAAAATGTTTTTTCTTTTTGTTTTAATTATAATGTTCAGGTGTGAAGGTTGTACTGTTGGATACCAAAGTAGGGTAAATTTAAGCAATAGTTTTGCACATAGTTTAGTAAGGGAGCTGCTGTTATTGGAATATCGGTTGAAGCATGAATGATCCAACGCGGGGGAGAATGTTGGGGAAACGATCATCCAAAGACATTAAAAATAATATAATTAAATGCAACAAATGTTTTTAGAATCAATACTACTGTTAAATATCTGATTTCAATATTATTTTAATGAAGGAGCAAAATTTATCAATGTTTGCTAAACGAATATAGTGTTATCGCCGGGATAGGCATAAAACATGCAAATATCATCTTTTTAAATACATATATGTCCTAAATAATAAGCGGCTAGTCGACCGTTATTCCAGGAAAAAGGAATGTTCCATGTTTAGATGTTAAAAGTATATACGGCATGGTACAGTTTGTTTATTGCCGTCCGATTGGTTGGGAGAAACATGGCGGTTGTGTGGCCTATCAGAATGCATTGTTGGTTAAGCGTCGTGACAGCGGGGGCGTAACCTTGCTGCAGTTTTCTTTCTTCTACTACACTAGACTTTAGGCTTCGAAAAGCAAGGGTCTATGTCAGCAAATGCCCGTGGTTTCTCTCCGTCGGTGTGAAACAAATAGCATTGCCTAAAAAAAGGCACCCAGCAAATGTATTAAACAAATATAGTGATTAGTTTTGATTGTAAAATCAGTAGTGAATAGTTATGTTATAGTACGTTATTGTACAGTCATGTACTAAAGAAGTTTTGTGTGATTTGGAGAAATAAACGCCAAATTACCACAGTGAAAAGCTCGTTTAATTCCTTCACTCAATCAAAAAATACGTCACATTAAATGAAAGGAAATAAAAAGTAAAAGGAAATAGAAAACTTAAAAAATAGATATTTCTTTGACTGTAAATGTGTCCTTTAGGGTGTCAAAAATAGTAAAAAAAAACACATCCTTATTACTTAACAATTAATTTAATTAACAAATATCATTATAATCACGATAATCTTAAAATGTATCCGATGGGATAGAGTAATTTTATGTATTTTTAAATACATATTCCAAAAAACAGTATCTATAGACTAAACGGTATGGTTTTTGAGTGTGCAGATTTTAAAAATATTGTGTTTGCCAAAAAAGTTGGTTGGAAGAAAGCATTATTTTTTTATAGAACACTACGTCTATTGTTGTTTAAGTAGTTTTTCATACTACGATATTCTATTTTTACAAAAGGTATTCAAGATCTAGCTTTAAGTTTCTTGCAACTTTTAAAGATTAAAAAAAAATCTGCATATTCAAGCATCTATTTTATTATTTACCTATTCGAAAGTATATCTAACTCTAAAAGTAAAAAAAATAGTAGCCTGATAATTTTTCTTGAAAAGTGCTGAGAAGGTTGCCGGATTTTAACACCCTGTACCTGGAAAACATTTGTGTATGTACTTACTAGTCATAAAAATCATTTTTGCATGAAAAAATATTTGATCCACTGTTTCTTTTCAAACCAAATATTATTGTCATAATCACTGAGCAAAACTCGTTCCTAAACTTTTTATCGTGTGATGAGCGATTAAAAAAATAAATAACATTTATTTACATATTATTATCACTTTGTGCCTATCAGAGTTTGGTATGATTGCATTTATCTCCTAAATGTAACCCAAACTTAAAAAAAAAAATGTCCAACGATACTTTATGGTAAAATATATTTATTTTTAGAATCCTATGAAAATACAAAGATTTTATATTGTACTTCTTAGAAATATTATATTATTTATAAGCCCTATTTAATTTAATTTTTATTAATTATTATTATTATTTTTTATTTTAATTTATTTATCTTTTTTTTAAAAATACCTACATATGCTTTTGGACGTTTATTACAATACATGTTATTTTATTCTTTATTGCCGTTAAACTTTGAGGAATTTTGTTGTATTTAATTAATTCATTATGAGTTACGCACTTTTACCTCTTGCCGTGCTCGTATAGGTAAAAAGGAATTGATTTTTAGGAGGATTATAATAATTGTGTACTATCTGTTATTTAAGAAACGTCATGTTTGTCAAAATAATAGTACATTCTATACCTAGGTTAAGAAATGAGCTTAGTAGCTATAGTGAGCGCCGAAGGATATAATGTGTGAGGTATATAACTTTCTCAACTGAGGTATATATAGATTTTTTTCTACTACTGACACTAAAATATTATATATTATTATTTAATTCGTTGAGATCTTTTTATAAAAATAAATTACCGGTGAACATAAGCAACCCGGTATTATACCGATAAAAGAGGCAAATTTGACAATCTTGTAAGATATTGTTACCGATAGCAAAAGACGATCCTGTATTCTCTCAAATTTATCGGCGTGTCCCTCGTATCGCCCGTGTTGAACATTTTTGAATATAAGTTTGCTTTTAATGTATCTTTCAATTTATGATGAAAACTCCTGTTTTATTAAAAATTTGTTACTATTCTTCAAAAGTCCTTCACTTAAAAGGGTTAGCCAAGGCATAAAACTAATACGAATGCTAAAATCGTATGTAACTTAACCTCATTCCACAGAAAGTTTTTCATTATTTACCTAGGTGATTATTTATTATCGTCATTTACCTAGGTAGAGAAATCTTACTTCTCATTAGAGAAATTACAATTAAAAAATTAATTAATTAATGAGTTCAGTAATTGTACTATATGCATGATTAATAAATACTTTAATAATTTTGTTTTGACATCTTTGCAATTTATCTAAATTATGTTTAATAGTTTCTCCCCATAAAGATGATAAGTAAATAAGAAAATAAGTTAAGTTGCTATATGTATATTTAACTATATTACAGTAATTTTTTTTTGTACATTATCCATTTTATCAAGAAAAATATTAGAACTCACTACATCAAAGGCTTTAGAAAAATCTAAAAATAAATAACTAATATTTTTTTTATCCAGTTCGCTATAGATAAATTCTATAACTGCTGTTTCCTTATTTTTTACATTGACATTGGTCTGTCTCTATAATTGTTTCGGCAAAAATGAAAAAGGTAGTGCTGTACATATCTTTTATCTCCCTTAAAAATTATTTATCAAAAATAAAGCGGACCAACATTTATTACGAAATCTTGTCTTAAAATTTTGTCATGAATAACACTCTTTGGTTACAGTATGTAGTAGTAATAAACATTATGTACAGGGAATACCTGGCAACAGTTACAGTTGTAGGTTTATCGGTGGTCTGTAAAAATATGGGTACAAAAAAAAAATATAATATTATTATGTGGCTTAAACTTTTTCAATTTCGAAATTATATCGAAAATAACCCGTCGGTATTTTCTATTTCAAATATTTTATGGGTACAGCATCTTAGCCTTTGCTGGTGCCGAACAAAAATGTTTCTCTGAAGAAATTACGGGCGTAAGGAAAGTAAATACTAATTGATGATTGAATATTTGAGTTTTTCGAAACATCGAAAATCTCAAAACCTATAACGTTCCTTTAGATCTTTTATACGTTTAGTAGAAAAGTTTTGTATGAAATCGTGAAATCAAAAATTCGCTTTGATAACATTATATTATAGGGTGTTCTATATCTTTTAAATGTTAAATGTTAAACTCACCAACCCCTTACCGGTATAGTATGTAGTATGGTCTAAACAGTTTTTTGCAACATTTACTAAATAATGCATAAAATTACTTTATTAGGTCCTTGCATGACCCACCTTGAATAACATTGTTTGAGACCCGCGGAGAAGTATCCCGGATCGTTAGTAATTTGAAAATAATATCAATGAATAAAGAGACAGATCACCTTTTTGTTCTGGGTTGCAATGGCCATCGGCTTTATAGCATCTATCCGACTTTAAGACTACATTTAATATAAAATAAGAAATAAAAGAAATGAGAAAACACAAAACATACTATGCTAAGGTGTTACAAGTAGTAACAAAAGAACAACATAGCCTAATTAGTAAAATGCACCACCAAAGGAACTTCCCTAACATAGAATGCAGTCAAAAATTGTAAAACAAATGAAAAGCTTTCACAGTGTTTGATAAACTATTTTTCGGTTAAGAAAAAATTAGTTTAGGTTAAACTTGCAAAATTTTAATAACTACAAATTAAAAGAAAAAAACTGTTGTAAAAACATCGAAGTCAGCTGTAAAAGTCCTCAGAAATCGACATGCCGTATGCCTTTCTTTCTCTACAGCATTGACCATGCGATATCTCGATATTTATTCGCATGTCGGTGCGTTGAATCCTACTCTACCGATAATACAAACATAAGGCATTTTGCTAGTTTAGTTTGCTATTAATTTTATTATTTTAAACATGGGTCACTTGTTAAAAAGTTAGTAGTCCGGTCCGGATTCAACATAACCGTACACCTGAAATAACAGTAACTGGAAAGTAACATATTATATCATAAAAGTCTAACCGCAACTACTTAGTTTCTTAACAAAAAAAAGTCTACAAGCAGCCCTATGATCAAACACACAAGTTAACTTTTAACGTACCCTTTCCATGACAACAACTGAAAAAAGCCAACTTATTAATTTTTCACTGTGGTTGAAAAACAGTTAATTTTGAAGTTAGCGTCTAGAGTTAACTTGCATGTTTGATCATATGGCTAATTATCTCTTAATATTGCACCGATATCTACGATCGGTTAAGGGTAGAAAAAATAACATCAACCCTAAAAGCAAACTTTGATGTTTAAAAATTTTTATATTACCTAATTCTAAGACATATCTCAGAAATAAAAATAAATCCAAATATGATATTTCAATAAAGTTTTAAGAACCATTTTTTTATGTTCCTATCTATTAGATATTCAGCTCTATTATTAAACACATAAGTTAACTTTTAACGTACTATTTCCATGACATCAACCGAAAAAGCCTACTTGTTAATTTTTCACTGTGGTTGAAAAACAAATAATTTTAAAGTTATCGTCTAGAGTAAACTAATTAGGTTTGATCATAGGGCTGATTATCATTTTACTTCGTTAGCTACTGGTTATTTTCTGTCATTGTATCTTTGCATGCAGGTGCTTCACAACTGTTATTAGCAATCCTGAAGAAAATGCGTTCTACGATTAATTGAATTTTTTTTACGAATTTTATTTTAACTAACATAAAAGTAAATATTTTTACAATAATATTAAGGCATTTCGTCCAAACTTTTGTTTATTGTCCAATTAGTATTTTTATTTGATGGATGATTTCAAATTTTAGAAAAAGGCCATTGAACCTTTCATTTTTTTCATTTCGGTCATCATATTATGTCCTATTTTTCTTAACTGAATTGATGCCTTGTAATATTTTGCTTCTAGTTTATTAAGGCCAAGATTGTATGCAAAGCCCAGTATTCTTACCGTCTGCCAATGAATTATAATTTTACAATTATTTTACAACACAATAGCGTTATACTAAAACATATTTTTCAAATTTTTACTAAAACATGTACAAAACTGAAGCAAAACGCATGCCTTAAACTTTGGTATTAAATAATAAAAATTACATGATAAAATTGGAAAATTCCGTGAAATAAAATGGAATTTAAGATGTTTAAGAAAATGAAAAATCGATCACTTTAAAACTGAAGAAAAAATCGAATGTCAGTGCTAATGGTCCAATTTAGCAGATTTTATTACTACTTTTCTAGTGTTAGTTGCATCAGTATTTATAGATGTTTGTTTTTGTAAAATGGCTCTCTATTTTTTAAAATATCTTTTAACATATCTACAATAATTGACACCCGGTATAATAATAATTACATACAGCGTGTAACAGAAGTATGGAACGCTTTAAATATCTTTAATACCGTTTGTCTGATTTAGCTAAAATTCGGTGTCCGTATATAAGAGGTAATCGCGGAGCTGCTAATGATATTTGCAATGTTGCCAAATTTACAGTTTTTTAGAAATTTAAAATAATTTTTTTTAAATGGAACACCCTATATATTACAATATTTTTGGATTCTACATAAAATCACATTTATTTATTAGTAATGCATTATAAGTCTAAACTTAATAGTTTCTGAGATATCGAGTATTGAAAAATGACATTTTTGAACTTTGACATCTTCTAGCTTTCTAACGGTACGTCTTAGAGCAAAACGGCTTGCATGTCCCTATCTTCCTTTTCTACTCTCTATATTTCTAAAAGTGCCCACTTCTGGGTAAACCGGATGTAGCTTAAAGCCGGAAATATAGTACTTCCGGTTTAACCGGAAGTTGCCGTTTTTGGAAAGATAATAAAAAAGTAAGATAGGGACATGTAAGCCGTTTTGCTATATGGCGTATCGTTAGAAAGCTAGACGCTGTCAAAGTTCAAAAATATCATTTCTCAAAACTCGATATCTCAAAAACTATTAAGTTTAGACTTATAATGCACTTATTAAAAAATAATTGTAATTTTATGTAGAATCCAAAAATATTGTAATATATAGGGGGTTCCATTAAAAAAAAAAATATTTCGAATTGCTAAAAAACTGTAAATTTGGCAACATTGTAAATGTCAACCTCTTATATACGGATACCGAATTTTAGCTAAATCGGACAAACGGTATTAAAGATATTTAAAGCGTTCCATACTTCTGTTACACGCTGTATAGTAGATTGTAGATAAATAAATGTTATTGTTATTAGAAAACTTTATTTCCATTTTATATTTAGGTTTATTTTTTATTCCTCAGGAATCTTACTTCGAAAAAGTTCTTGAAATGATTGATCAAAAGTGTCATCTAATAGTTTACTACTGAGTCCTTTTTATTTTAGTTCATTATTGTTCACGACAATGACACATCATTAATAATAATTGTAAACTATTTTGACCGCCTTGCATAACTAAAAGTACAGTAAATTTAAAAACATGTAGTTTGATCGATTTCTGATAATGCGTTAAGACCAAGGACGTAAGAACGCAGTAATTTGACTAATACGGTTAGTTAGGTTGTTAGGATTTAATATTAGAAGATATTGTTTTGACAATTTCCCTACCGATGGCAGTCGCCAATATCGGCGGTACGGCATTTCCGATTTGTTTATATTTATCCGCTATCGATCCAGAAAACCAAAATTCGTCGTGGAATCCTTGTGCTCGAGCATATTCCCTGACTGTAACTACTCGGTTTTGATCCGGATGTAAAACTAAAAGAAAAGCGTAAAATAGGTCTGAAAATTCTCATCTCAACAATTTATAGGTAAGTTTTCTATATTCGCTTTTAGACGTTTTTAAAATTTTTAATTATTTAAATTAGTCAAGATCATTCCTTTTTTATTCGACATAAGTTCAAAGAGCCATTACCTATAAAAGTAAACAACATATTATACATTTTTTGTTAATTCGCATTTCAGATGCAAACTTGTCTTGAGCAGGCGATTTGTTATACTAAAATTACAATTTCTATCGACAGTGGAAGATTATACAGGCTACAAGCTGCCACACATGTGTTAGGAATACTTAATCTCATTGTTGAATTTTCTTTCCGTTGAAGTAATATTTCGAAAAGCGCATAAAAGGCACCATCTATGTATCTTGTTTGTAAGGGATGAACCCAGAAACGTCGATTTTTGCGTCAAGCGTCCCCTATTTGTTTAAATTTTCTACGTCGATTAAGAATCAGCGCGAATAGTAAACTTCTACTTCTTTGCTCCGTGACACTTTACAGCACACTGGTCTTAATCATACGAGATGCGGCAACACCAATTTTTAATTAAAGTTCACAATATTTTATGGTAGCTATAGTCTAGCTTTAAATAATGCGAAGTAATAAATCAATCAAAATCGTCTTCCCCATGGCCATGCAAGATTTTTGGCATGTATAAATTTAAATAGGCCTGCATTTTTAAATTTGTGCAGAACTAGTACAAGTATCCACATTAAGTTCAAGTTTTGTCTTTAAATAGATATTTTAATATTAAATTTTTTAAGCTTAAAATTATGTACAGCCGTACCATTTACCTGGAATTTTAGAAAGGAATTTTATCAAAACTAATTAGAGTCTAGGTACTTATTCCGTTTCTGCTCTAATAATTTTATTCCTTTTATTTTGTACCTAATACTGGTTAACTGTTTGCTAATTATGTGGTTATTATTCCTTTATGGATGCCCCTATTGGAATAATGCACATATTTGTATCTATACATACCTACCTTGGGTGTTTCTTTCTCAGTGAAACTAGTCAAAGTAAGAACATTGCGCATCGCAAAACTCACAGTGAGTTGAGCGCGGTTGATTTGAAAGTTTTTTTTAGCAAATAGAAACATAAATTGTTTGCTATATGGGCTGATGCCCCATCGCACAAAGAACTAACCGATTCGTCGATAAGGCGGATCATGTACGCAAACGTGGCCATTACACAGATACTGAACAAGAAATTACAGATAATGAACAAGAAGCGAAATGTACTTTAGAAGTGCTTTCCGATAAAACACAAAAAGAACAAAATTAAAAAAGCAAGTGCGCCAGAAAAGCAAGGAAGAAAAAGAGAAGTTCATGGAAAAAGAATAGAAAAAGTTTGTATTGCCAAATGTGATACGAAATAAAGCAAGACGGTTCAAAATTATTGTTGTGCGATAAAGATTTATACAATAACATATTAGGGCCCGAAAATAGATTTCAAGGATCACAGAAAATTGCGCCGAAAAATTGGCGACATTGTATAGGTGAGCCCGATTTAGAAACGGCCTAAACTTGTAGGCCAGGGAACTAAATACTTTTGCTGGTGACTCATAATATCTTTGCTTTTAACATGCTATAGTATAGTTGCGAAAGTTACGTAAATTCAAAGATTTAATAAAAAATAGTTTGATATTCAGCTTGATGGAAATGGCTGTTTAAGTATTTTGTTTGTTTTCTATTAGTGTTTTCTTAAGTTGTGTTTAAATTTGTTATGTAAGCAGTTCTCCGGGACTCACCTTGACTTGGTTAGGTTAGGTAATCAATCACAGTCAAACCGAACATTTTGAAAAAAAAGGTAATATTTAAGTGTTGATTGTCCGATTTTCTCGTGACAGTCTTATCAAATTTCCGGGGAAAATTGATTTAACCGATATTGGTTTTCCTTGAAAGCCACGATCTTTTTTTATGCGTTGCTGGCTTTTAAACTAATCAAATTAATATTCGATGTTATGATTGGTCACAAACCGTAGAGTTACGAACTCATAACTCAACGGTTATAACTTAGCCTGTGGATAATGCATAACATAGCTTTTGCAAAATTAAATTTGCAATACCTGTATTGTTTAATGGTTGCAGAAAAACATATTTTATTACATAGCCCGATTACCTTTTAATCAGGGTCTGCAATACTAGGTAGCTATACACACATTTTTGAAATTTATTTAAGACCGGATTTTAATGTCAGAAGAAATTTTTTAAGATCTTATTACTCACTCTTCAAAATGCATACGCAGTAAGCAAGCAATTCTGTTTTTTTTAATGCATTTTAAAATATTTTCATATTTTTTAACATCTCCTTTAGCTACATAAAAATTCTTGAAATTTACATTTTAGCAGTTATGGGTTATTATATTTAACGACATAAAAATATTTTCAAAATAAGTTGTTAGGTACCTTTTCCTTGAACTCTTGTAGGCTCTGGATTAGTAGTAACCGTTTCAAAATAACCATCCCATTCCAATCTACCATAAACCCCTTTCCAGTTGTTGTTACGATCTGCAGTATGGGCAATAGCCCAAGGTATAAGGGTCATTGATCTCGAATACATGTAACTATTTTTGCACCTTTTTCCTTCTGCACAGGGACAAACGCCCCGCGGATAATCATGTTTGCTTTGGCCCCGTGTCCTTAAATAAAACATACATATTATTATCACAAAGCATACATATTATTATACCGTGAGTCAAAACGACAATATTAATTTTTATTTCAAATGCTCAAGATATCTAAATTTAATCTTTACACAAACCATTTAGTACAGTGACTAGAAAATCCCGTGTGCAAAGTTGTAAAGAATTAATTCTAACATTGGATAGTTGACTTTAACTGTAAGTATCAGTTGGGTCGATCCCGATGGGCTCTCTCTTTCTTCAGACGCAGTGGCGAGTTGGATTTTCAACTTCGATCTTAAACTATTAAGTTTTCGAGAAAATTTTATGGATTATCTTTTTCGTAGAAAAAAAAGTCTCTATATTTTTTATTTAAACCTTTTTTACACAAAATCAGATAACAATACATTTGATGAACCAAAAGGTAAAAGACGGAGTTACTACAAATGTCTAGGAATTATAGAAGATGAAGGCAATCAAATTTTAGAAGATCTTAAAAATCACAAAACTTTTGAATCCGAAGAAAATATTTTAAAAAAAGTTCATAAATTAAAAAAATCTGTTATTTTTATATCTGAAAGATGTGACGAAATGGAAAAAAATAAAGAAATATTTACATTACATACTAAAAAATACAAAGTGGGAAAAAGAAGAAATCAAATTAGAAAATATTTCTTTAAAACAAGAAGTTATGAGATTTAAAAAAGAAATTAAATTTTTAACAACAAAATTAAATATAAACGAAATAAAATCCTAAATAATATTGAAATTAAATAGTTCAAAATCAAGAAATAAAAAATAATGGGGACGTAACAAAACAAATTTTAACCAAAATTGTAAACTGAGTAAACATCAAAAAAGAAGATATACAAAGTGTCCGGTAAGTACCTAGTATTTTTTGGGGAGCATACAGAGGAGGACAAAATAACCCTAATTTGTCATGGAAAAAAATTCCTAAAGTGCCCCTTAATGGAGATACAGAGAATCGACTTGTATCGTATAATTTACTGAAATTTTAATATCTTATAGAGGAAATAAAGAGTCATTAAACCATACTACAGTAGATGTTCTACATCGTCAGGAAAGTCAGGAACGGACTTGCCACCACACTCTTTGGTCCAAGATTTTGACCGGTGTCATTTGATAGAGCTGAAAATTGATTATTTAAATACCTGGTCATTCCTCTTCAAAAAAGGTACTCTTAATTTATTTCGATTAAACTGGTAATTTTTTTCTTAAAACTATCCATTGGAAAAGAATAAATTAATATTATAAGTTATGAACCTCCCCCACTAGATCTTTTCGAGTATACTATAAATTCAAAGATTTTTTTGATAACCATTACTAATGAAAACATAATTTAATAAATTGATTAATTGTGAAAATGAAAGAATAATTCTAGTAGGTGGTCTAATAATTTAATTAAAAATAAATTCAAAATAATGTACAGAAATGTACAGCTCAAATTAAAATTATAATTAAAAAGAGAAAATAATGGATTACTAGTGGCTTACTCAATTCTATTAACACAAAAAACGAACTCTATAAAAAATTACAAAAAAATTAGAATGATCCAGTTTACTATATAAATATAAAATTTATGAAAACAAATTGTCTAAAGGAATTAAAAAGACAACAACCAATTTTTAAAAATTTGACATTAATAAATGCTAAAACTCTAATCAAAATATGTGGAAAACCATTAAAAAAGTATGTAATAAAAGACAAAAATTTATAAGTCAAGACCGGCCTGCCGAGAGTCTTCTATAAATTAACTTTAGTTCTATAACCTATCTGGCTCTATTCATTTAACAAACAGTATATAAAACAAAGCTAATTGGCAGCTTTTTCTAATCTCATTTCAGAGTTCTTTATCCAGTTTAGTCTCTCATCAAAAACAAGTTCCAAGTACTTGACTTCTTGGAGCCAGTTTATCCGAATACCGTTAACCAAGAGCGTAGTCTCGGGTCTTCTAACTCTGCTCTTCGAAAAGAAAATGGCTTTTGCTTTGGCAGGATTCAGGCGAATCTTCCACCTCGACAGCCACTTTTCTAATACTCGTATGTGCCTCTGCAATCTAGCCACTACCAGCCGCGGTTGATCTGAAACTGAAGTAATGGCAGTGTCGGCAGCAAATAAGAACAGCTGGTTGAATCTGTCTCTCGAGATATCATAAACGTATACATTGTACAGCATCGGAGCGAGAGGAGACCCTTGTGGGACTCCCGCCCTGATGTGTTTGGTCTCAGAAAGCACGCCTTCTAACGAGACTATAAAACTCCTTCTCTCCAAAAAGGAAACAACAATCTTAACAAGAAAACAAACAAAAAAAACAAACAAACAAAGAAAACCGCTCCCGTGTGTGCTCTTTTATTGAATCCTTTCAAAATTCTGGTCGCCAGTCTCGTCGTCTGCCTCACTGTACAGTGTTTCCTTCTAAAGCCAAATTGCTCATTGGGGAGAACATTACGCTCGATGACAAAGTCAACCAGATGACTGAGTATTATTTTTTCAATAATATCGGCTAGACTTAACAACATACTTATTGGCCTATAACTTACCACCTGTGTCGGGTCTTCGTTTTGTTTTAGGATCAATATAACTTTTGCTTTTTTTCACACACACGGATAGTAGCCTTCTTCGATTATTACCTGTGAAAGGTTTACTATATACCTGATGATGTTGTTTGGCAGATTGCGCAATGCAGCATTTTTAATACCATCGAAACGTGGGGCCTTCTTGACATTTAAGTTTGCAATAATGCCTTTTACCTGATCTCTCGTAACATTTGAAACGTTTTGAGCGGGATGATTCATACCATGATATATCTGTACCGTCCTGGAGACCCTTTCATCTCTCTCTAGGTCGGCGGATGAGTTTTCACCGAACTGTTCGCAGAGCCTTTCCGCAATTCCTAATAATAAATGTAACTTTTGTAAAATATTTTTTCTGGGTCTCGTTTACAATTATTCGATAATATGCACTAAATGACCATCTTAAATGAAAACTGCATATTATAGGAAACAAATCGGTCGAGTTTCCTTAAAATAGGGAACTTGCATGAAAATTGGATTTGAAAAATAATTCTCGTAAGTGTAAGCTAACATCATCAAAAACCCATAGTTCACAAAACAAATTTTTTTAATACAATACAATATAAAGCTTAGTTCATATAAATGCGAATCACGAAGTTCGCATCAGAAAAATTACCTCTCTTGTCCTATTTCATATATGTATATACAGTGTGTGTATAAAGTCTTGAAACGGCTTAATAACATCACAATTTATTGGCCGAATTAAACCAAATTTGGTACAGTTGTGTAAGAGGATCTTATGCACCAATGACGATATTGGCGTTGTTGCCAGCTTTTACTTCACTTAAAAAGTATACCCTTATTTGTACTTATAAATAAATTCTTAACTTAAAGAATTACATAAGTAGTATCATGCAGGTTAGTTCAGGTTAGTAGTAGTAGTAAAAAAATGATACAGTTGCTTTTTGGTTTTCGAGTAGAGGGTAAGAGATCTGGTCTAAAAGTGGACACGACGATATTCAAAATGTATCTCGCCCAATCGAAAGACATACGAAAAGTAAATATGAGTTTTATTCAGGCGCGGATCCAGAAATAGGTAAGTTGAGGGGGGGGGGCGCCAAGGTGTGGCGAAGGAGCAATACAAAATAGCGTTGCAGGCGAAAATTTTTGGAGACCACGCTCATATTTTGTAGTTTGTCTGGAATTCGAACGCGTTTTATATTTTGAAATGTAACACCCTGTATATTTTTTTATTTATAGTTTTTATTTTAAGTTTGCTACACTTTTGGTATAATATGCTTTGTTCCTAATATCAGTAGTTTTCGAAATAACGAGTACAATTTAGAAAAAATATATTTTTTATATTAAATGTTCAATCTGTTTTCCCTGTACAGCTAGCTTGACAGTGTGCTAATTGAAAATAAATTTTTTCACAATTGTGTTGTAAATCATTTCTGGCGTGACTAATTCAAATTCGTCCGAAATTCGACGCTGCAAATCGGTCAAATCTTGAGGTCTTGTGGTATAAACTCTGTTCTTCAAGTATTCCCATAAAAAGTAGTCGTTAGGCGACAAATCAGGGGACCTAGGTGGCCACTCGATTGTACCCCCTCTACCGATCCACCTATTCGGAAAAGTGTTGTTCAAAAATTCGCGCACGTTTCGACCAAATTGGGAAGGAGCTCCGTCCTGTTGGAAGAATGTACTTGCATAATTTGGATCCATCACACTTCGTATAGTAGGCACTATTTGTGTTTCCAAGAGCTCAAGGTAAAGTTGTGATATCAAATTTCCATCAATCAAAAATGGACCGATCTTGTGGTTACCCAGAAGCCCAGCCCACACATTCAATTTTCTAGGGCGTTGTGTATGACCTTCTCTCATCCAGTGGGGATTTTCATTTGCCCAAAACCTACAGTTGCCTCTATTGACTTTACCATTTAACATAAATATTGCTCCGTCCAAAAATACTATAAATTTGGAAAACTGGTTATTATGGTCAAACGTTGACATCATAATATCACAAAATTCGATTCTCCGCTCATAATCATCTTCTGATAACTCTTGAACTACATGTATTTTGAAAGCGTGATATTTATGTTTTATTAAAACATTATAGACGGATATGAAGAAGACGTCACTTACTTAAGAAATCTTTCTTAATGAAGAAACAGGGGTTTCAACAACATGTTGTAAAATTTATAAATTTTCTCTTTATCTACTACTGCTGGCCGTCCTGATCGTCGCCTATCTCTACAATTTCCAGTTTCTTTGAACCGTCGGACAGTTTTTAGAACAGTTGCTTTTGAAATTGAATTTCGGTTTGGAAATGCGTCATTAAATAGATTTTTAACCTCTTCGTAAGACCTGACCCTATTGCCATATCCTCTCATCATAAGAATTGTAATTCTTTCAATTTCAGTTAAAGACATTCTTGCATGTAAAAATGACATCTTTTATGACTTTACATCAAAACTGAACTGGTGCTTTATTCATTAATAAATAAACCACAATTTGTTGATATTTGCAAAACACGTAATTATTTCGAAAACTACTGATATTAGGAACAAAGTATGTTATACCAAAAGTGTAACAAATTTAAAATAAAAACTATAAATGAAAAAATATACAGGGTGTTCCATTTAAAAATATATATAAAATTCGTTCGAATTGCAGACAAACTAAAAAGCTGGCAACAACGCCAATATCGTCATTCGGTGCGTCAGATCCTCTTACACAACTACACCAAATTTGGTTTAAATCGGCCAATAGATTGTTATGTTATTAAGCCGTTTCCAGACTTTATACACACACTGTATACAGTGTCACCATTAAAGTCCGCACCATATGGAACTTTTTTTTATTAATGAGGTTAGTTAAAATTAAATTTCGGCAATCGTTTTTGCTTCAAATTAGACTAAAAATTATATAATCAAATGTCACCATCTGTCATTCGGTATCTGTCAAAAATTACATTTTAATCAAAAAATGCTGAAAAATGGCATTGTTTTACCGAATTTCAAAAAATTTTATTAGAAAAAGTTGTTTCTAGTACAATTCTTGGCCTAAATACAAAGTTTCAGTTTTCTAGCTCAAAGTTGATTTTTTTGCCATTTTTTCTAATTAACTTTTTTTTTATTTAATGTAAGTTCGCTTAATGGATATTAAACTATTTGAGGCAAAAAAATTTGACACAGGTGGTGCAAAGTTATCCTAATTTAAAAATAGATAGACGTCAGATATTCCATTTTTTTGATAGTACATACACCTAAGAAGTTTAAAAAACTTATAATAAAATTCCCAGAATCAGATTAGTTCAAAATTTAGACACATTTTCTTTTTATCCACAATAAAATATCAAGGCAATTTTGAATTTTATAAGTAGGCTATGGAAAAAAAAACGAATTAGAGTGCCGAATAAATAAAAGAAATGTCATAAATTTGAATATTTTCGCAAGTTATAGTTTTCAGTGTTATCACCAATGTTGTCCATTCAAGAAAAAATAGAAATTGTCTTAATTTGTGGAGAGAATATGCCTCACCGGCAAGTATCTGCCATTTTTAATGAGAGGCATCCAGAAAAAAATTTGCAGCATAGCACTGTTTCAAGAATAATGTCAAAATTTAGAGAAACTGGATCTGTTCAAAATAATTTTAAGAAACCTCACGCGGCAAGTAAATACGATGAAGCAGCACAACTTGATGTTTGTTTAACTGTTATTGACCACGGTCAAACTAGTGTAACCAAGATAAGTGATTCAACAGGGTGCAAGAGGGAAAGCGTTAGAAAAATTCTTCAGAAAAATCGATTTCGGGCATATAAACCCAAGTTTATAAACACATTAAAAGAACGCGATTTTGATATCCGACTTGATTTTTCGTTTTAGTATCAGGGACAATATGAGGAGAATATTATTTTTCCATACAAGATATTATGGACAGATGAAGCCACTTTCTCTTCGAATGGTACCGTGAGCTCACAAAATTGCCGATGGTGGTCCCAAGAAAATCCTAACTTCACAATTGAATGTCGCCACCAGTATCATTTTAAAACCAATGTTTGGTGTGGAATTTTGAAAGATGAGCTTATTGGACCATACTTCTTTAGAGTAAACTCAACTGGTGAAAGGTACCTGAATTTTCTTGATAACGAGATTACCGAAGTTTTGGATAATATGCCCTTACACCATAGACATAACTTATGGTATCAGCTTGATGGTGCACCCATACATCAAACTGTAGCAGTGAAAGAACGCATAAACCAATTATTTCAAAACAGAGTTATAGGGCGTGATAGAGAATGTCACTGGCCACCCAGGTCGCCTGACATAACCCCACTAGACTTTTTTCTGTGGGGTTATCTTAAGCAGAAAGTTTATAAGAATCGACCGTTTAGAAATATCGAGCATTTGGAACAAACGATAAGACAGTGTTGTGCCGATATAAGACCAAGCTTTTTACAAAATGCTGTCAAAGACGTTTATAGACGGATGGGTGTTTGTATAGAGCGAGAAGGACGTCACACTGAAATGTGAAATTTATATTGCTTTTGTGTTACCTATTTAAAATCATTAAAGTTCCTTTTTGTTCCTTTTAATAATAATGATAGTTTTAAGTATAAAATAAAATTTTTATCAAATATTTAGATGTATTTGTCATTTGAAAAACGAAACATCTGACGTCTATCTGTTAAAATTTTTAAATTAGGATAACTTTGCACCACCTGTGTCAAATTTTTTTGCCTCTAATTTTAAATTTCGAAAAAAATGGCATTCTAGTAAAAAAAAGCTCATACAAACTAAATAAAATATTGAGTATGGTATAAGCAAATAGTTTAATATCCATTAAGCGAACTTACATTAAATAAAAAAAAAGTTAATTAGAAAAAATGGCAAAAAAATCAACTTTGAGCTAGAAAACTGAAACTTTGTATTTAGGCCAAGAATTGTACTAGAAACAACTTTTTCTAATAAAATTTTTTGAAATTCGGTAAAACAATGCCATTTTTCAGCATTTTTTGATTAAAATGTAATTTTTGACAGATACCGAATGACAGATGGTGACATTTGATTATATAATTTTTAGTCTAATTTGAAGCAAAAACGATTGCCGAAATTTAATTTTAACTAACCTCATTAATAAAAAAAAGTTCCATATGGTGCGGACTTTAATGGTGACACTGTATATATATATATTATATATACAGAAAATCCTAATATTGGGGGATCGATCTGGGTTTGGACGGTTTGAAGAAAGACTCTTTTCTACTACGCCGAGCTTTCGGAATTATTTTATTCCTTTTTCAAGGCTGCAATACAGAACAAGATCTTATTTTTTAAAATTTATTTTATACAATTTTAAAAACTTACGTGTTAAGTGAGTTAATTTTAAAGAAAACTGGCATTTTTTAATTCGTCGTAGATGTCATCGAAGGAAACTTTGAGATTTGTTTGTTTTATTTGGTTCATATTTTTAATTTTAATAACTATGGGATAACACCATGTGGCCGCGAAAATGTCTGTTTGATTTTCACTTTAGAAATTTAGAAAATGGCGGGATACCTGCCTTCGCGTTGCATGAATCTGAGAAGACGACTGAAGGAGAGAGAGGGAATAATGTTGGCAGTGCGCCGCTTCCACCAGGTACCACCTGGCTCACGCAATGCGTGCGCATATTCCAGTGGTGGCGTTGTTTATTCATGGAATTATTTGGAGTTAGGAAATAGTAATAAATATTTTATTTAATTTGATTATTTGATTGTACTTAAGTGTGTGTCTGTCTGTCACCCAGAGTCACACGAAAGTTTTTAATTTATTTTAGTTGTTAAGCTGATTTTCTTCATTACCAGTCTTTTCTGTTAGAAAGTTAAGGGATAGTGAAAATTTGTCAATGTGACCTATGGAGAAGCCAGAAAATATAGTTTGAGATAATGTAATGTAATAAAACGTCTAACAATATATCACTTAACAATGATTCGATCTGATTAAAAATACTCTTAGGCTGTCTAAACACAAATAACACAAATTAAATTTAAAAACTCCTTCTAAAACCTTCACCAATGGACTATCACTCTTCCAATAGACGGAGACTAACGTTGCTTCCATTAGATCCCAGATTGATACTTGGTGGACACCTATGACTCCTGCCCTGGTCATGTGACAGATGCACTCTGGCACGAGTGTATGTGCCCGACATGTGTCATATAGGAATTGCTAATAAAGATAAATTAAAATTACCAGCCATCAAATAATTTTTTTACATAGTCAAAGAAACTAAATTTAAAAATTACTTAAGTATATCCTTTTCTATTACAAAATCACCATTCAATAATTCATACTATGCGTAATGACGACACACTGTCCCACTGACCCTCAAGTGACAGATGGGGCGTCTGTGTGCCAGTGGGGATGTTTCAGAGATTCTCTTGTACTTCAAAAACAACATATAAACATACGGCTACCATGGCACTCCCTTTCCGCTGGGTATTCCTTTGAGTGACAGGCGAAGGCGCTTATGTCGGCACTGTGATGCTTATGATTAGCCTAAAAAAGTCTTGTTGTCGCCCTTACGTGACAGGTCAGGAATGACGACCAGACCACACTTAAAAATTAAAAATTAAAATTTAAAATTAAAATATTCCACCCTATAGCGATGCACCCATCATGGCTCCTGATGCCAAGTGACAGGTGGTATCTTGTGCTATATGGGCTAGCCACTAACGCCCCCCACAGGAGTTTCTCTGTCCTCCCAAGTCTTACGTTCTTTCACATTATTTCAACCTATATTTTCCGGCTTCTCCATAGGTCACATTGACAAATTTTCACTATCCCTTAACTTTCTAACAAAAAAGACTGGTAATAAAGAAAATCAGCTTAACAACTAAAATAAATAAAAAACTTTGGTGTGACTCTGGGTGACAGACAGACACACACTTGAGTACAATCAAATAATCAAATTAAATAAAATATTTATTACTAATTCCTAACTCCAAATAATTTCATGAATAAACAACGCCACCACTGGAATATGCGCACGCATTACGTGAGTCAGGTGGTACCTGGTGGAAGCAGCGCACTGCCAACATTATTCCCTCTCTCTCCTTCAGTCGTCTCCCTCAGATTCATGCAACGCGAAGGCAGGTATCCCGCCATTTTCTAAAGTGAAAATCAAACAGATATGTTCGCGGCCACATGGTGTTATCCCATAGTTATTAAAATCAAAAATATGTAACAAATAAAACAAATAAATTTCAAAGTTTCCTTCAATGACACCTACGACGAATTAAAAATGCCAGTTTTCTCTAAAAATAACTCACTTTACACGTAAGTCTTTAAAATTGTATAAAATAAATTTAAAAAATAAGATCTTGTTCTGTATTGCAGCCTTGAAAAAGGAATAAAATAATTCCGAAAGCTCGGCGTAGTAGAAAAGAGTTTTTCTTCAAACCGTCCAAACCCAGATCGATCCCCCAATATTAGGATTTTCTGTTTAACTAGTCGATCAAGACTACCTTCCCACTTTTATATTATATATATATATATAGAAAATCCTAATATTGGGGGATCGATCTGGGTTTGGACGGTTTGAAGAAAAACTCTTTTCTACTACGCCGAGCTTTCGGAATTATTTTATTCCTTTTTCAAGGCTGCAATACAGAACAAGATCTTATTTTTTAAAATTTATTTTATACAATTTTAAAAACTTACGTGTTAAGTGAGTTAATTTTAAAGAAAACTGGCATTTTTTAATTCGTCGTAGATGTCATCGAAGGAAACTTTGAGATTTGTTTGTTTTATTTGGTTCATATTTTTAATTTTAATAACTATGGGATAACACCATGTGGCCGCGAACATGTCTGTTTGATTTTCACTTTAGAAATTTAGAAAATGGCGGGATACCTGCCTTCGCGTTGCATGAATCTGAGAGAGACGACTGAAGGAGAGAGAGGGAATAATGTTGGCAGTGCGCCGCTTCCACCAGGTACCACCTGCTCACGCAATGCGTGCGCATATTCCAGTGGTGGCGTTGTTTATTCATGGAATTATTTGGAGTTAGGAAATAGTAATAAATATTTTATTTAATTTGATTATTTGATTGTACTTAAGTGTGTGTCTGTCTGTCACCCAGAGTCACATGAAAGTTTTTAATTTATTTTAGTTGTTAAGCTGATTTTCTTCATTACCAGTCTTTTCTGTTAGAAAGTTAAGGGATAGTGAAAATTTGTCAATGTGACCTATGGAGAAGCCAGAAAATATAGTTTGAGATAATGTGAATGAACGAAAGACTTGGAAGGACAGAGAAACTCCTGTGGGGGGCGTTAGTGGCTAGCCCATATAGCACAAGACATCAACTGTCACCTCGTGTCAGGAGCCATGATGGGTGCAACGCTATAGGGTGGAATATTTTAATTTTAATTTTAATTTTTAATTTCTAAGTGTGGTCTGGTCGTCATTCCTGACCTGTCACGTAAGGGCGACAACAAGGCTTTTCTGAGCTAATCATAAACATCACAGTGCCGACATAAGCGCCTTCGTCTGTCACTCAAAGGCATACCTAGCGGAAAGGGAGTGCCATGGTAGCCGTATGTTTTTATGTTGTTTTTGAAATACAAGAGAATCTCTGAAACATCCCCACTGGCACACGGACGCCCCATCTGTCACTTGAGGGTCAGTGGGACAGTGTGTCGTCACTACGAATAGTGTGAATTATTTTTGAATATTAAGTATTTTGTAATAGAAAAGGATATACTTTTATTGATTTTTATATTTATTTGACTATGTAAAAAATTATTTGAGGGCTGGTAATTTTAATTTATCTTTATTAGCAGTTCCTATATAACACCTGTCGGGCTAATACACTCGTGCCAAAGTGCATCTGTCACATGACCAGGGCAGGAGTCATAGGTGTCCACCAGGTATCAATCCGGGACCTAATGGAAGCAACGTTAGCCTCTGTCATTTTTGTCATTGATTAATTAATGTTTTAAAAATGGCCTATTTTTCCATTATAATTATTATTATCCCTAATTTCTCTAGTTTAACAAAAGATATCACGTTGCGGTTTCCAGTTCCTTAAAGTAACTTTTCCTCCTCTACAAGCTGATTGGGTTAGTTTTTTAATCCGACGTTTCGGATTCGAGCGACCATCATCAACTTTTTTATTTTAAATGCGGACCTGGATTTTTTATTCCACTATTTAATAGCCTTTATAAGCCTAAAATAAAATATGATGAAAAAGTCATATCATAACATTTGATTTTTTTGAGAAAATCCTTATTCATTGAGGAATTACGGAAAACGCCATCTAGTGGCCACCATCAGAATCAATATGGTATAGTTAATATATTTACGTGTAGAGAAAAAGAAGGGCTTTTTTTCAAGACCAAGCTGAATAAAATCGGTTTATCCAAAGCAGAGATATCAGCGTTTGAAAGAAAAAAAGTTTGACCTTCTCCCACCACTTTATTATTGAAAATAGAAAAAAACGATTCTCAACATAAAGTTGCATAATTTTATGAAGAATACAATGCTTATATTTTTAACATCTTTTTATTAAGAAAAATCAAGAGAAAATCGGCATTTCTATTTTGAAAGTTCTCTTACGCCCCCTAGCGGTCATTTTTCGAACTTGAAAATAATTTTCAGCAATTTCTTTTGGCCGCTTTTATCGATATATATTTTTTCCCAAAGTCCTAGTGTTATTACTTTCTGAGATGTAGCCGATTACCTCCTGGAACACCCGGTACAGTGATATAAAACTATGATTGACTGTTTCTAGGTGATTTTCCGATACTTTTCTATGTTTTCCTTTTTTTTTTTTTTTTTTTTTTATACAATAGCGCATCAACCACTTAGGGTTATTAGCGCGACAGTTTGGTAGCTAATTTGGCTTAATTTAACAAGGCAAACTTATTTATCAGTAGGTATAACATTATATTAAGGTTAGTAGGTCACCATCTTTAAGAAAGTTCAATAGGTTTTGGTGGTCACTGTTCAAAATGTCATGCATGTTGTCTTTAAGATTATATTTGAGTCTTGTTGGGTAAAATTTTGGACACTCTATTAAAATATGTTTTATTGTTAGGGGTATTTGGCACTGTTCACAAATGGTTCTATTTTCTTTTGATAGGATGTAGCTGTGAGTTAGTTTCGTGTGGCCTATACGGAGGCGGTTTATAGTCACTTGCATTTTTCTGTTCTGTATATGATGTTTCCATGGTTTTACACTGCTTTTGCAGTCGTGGAGTTTAGTTAGCGAGTTGTCCCATTTTCTTTGCCACGCGTTCAGCATCTCATTTTTGATGAAACACTTAAAATCGCTGGTGGTTGTATTTGGCACTAGAATTGAATCTGGGTCACCCATGGCAGCGCGTGCTGCCTGGTCGGCCATTTCATTTCCGGCGATGCCAATATGGGATGGTACCCATATAAAAACGACCTCTTTTCCCATAGTGTGGATGTTGTGAAGAACTCTGTAGACCTTTTGTACCAGTGGGTTTTTGGAAAAGGCATCATCAAGGGAATTGATGGCGCTTAGTGCATCTGAGAGGATCATGTAAAAGCCCGTGGTTTTTCCTTCCTGGATGAGAATTAACGCCTGCAGGATCGCAAATAGCTCTGCGCTGTATGTGCTGGTATATCTACTCAATTTGAATTGACGTGTATGTTCGGGTGTTACAATGGCGGCTCCGGTTCCGTCACATGTCTTTGAAGCGTCGGTAAAAATCTTGATTCCATTGGGAAGGTTATCCAGTAACAATGCCAACTCAGATTTAATAATACTTGGGGGTGTTTCGTGCTTACTGAACTTGGTGAGGGTTGTTATGCAGCGGGGTTTAGTTATAATCCATGGGGGTGGTAGTAGGTGGTCTTGTTGGAAGAACTTTGGAAAATGTATGTTATATTTCTGTTTGTATTGATTTATTCGTTCGTAAAATGCTGGTCTGGACCGTTTCTTCTGATTGTATAGATGATGGTAACGATCTGAGAAAATGTTATGATAGGTAGGGTTTCCAGAGTATTCTGTCACGGATGTGGCGTATGACATGGAGAGGTAAGCTCTTCGGAACTCAAGAGGAGGTTCAGATGCTTGACATAGTAGACTACTAATAGGGCTTGTGCAGAAAGCGCCAAGAGCTAGGCGTATGGCCGAGTTTTGGATTGGGTCTAACAGTTTGAGTACGGATTGTGTTGCAGAGTCATAAGCGATGGAGCCATAATCTATTCGTGACCTAATTAACGCTCTATAGATTTTGAGCAAAGTATCTGTATCAGCTCCCCACGATGTATTAGCTAGGATTTTTAACATATTTAGTCCCTTGGAACATTTTAATATCAAGTTTTGTATATGCGGTTTCCAGCAAAGTTTTTTGTCGAAGGTCATTCCGAGAAAGTTTACAGTATCGAAGAATTTTAGTGAGTGTCCATATATCCTTATAAGTGGTGTAGCATCATCAGCTTTTTTCGAAAACAGGATGCATTTGGTCTTTTCTGTGGAAAAATTAAAACCTGTAGTCTGGGACCATTCTTGCAGTTTATTAAGGTGCCGTTGCATGATGTCTGTCATTGATTTAATGTTTTTGCTTTTGATTATAAGTACTAAATCATCTGCAAATAGTCTACACTTTACAGGAGCTGTGATATTCTGTGTAATACTATTAATTGCTGTTAGGAAGAGCGTGACGCTAAGTACGGATCCTTGAGGAGTACCATTTTCTTGGGTTTTTTCTTCTGAAGTTGAGCCATTTATTCTTACTTTAAAACTTCTGTGCTTAAGGAAGTTTTCGATAAATTTTAACATGTTTCCTTTGATGTTCCAATTGGTGAGTTGTTGTAAGATTCGGTATCTCCACGCAGAGTCATAGGCTCGTTTAATGTCGAAGAACACGGCAATGCATTTTTGTTGATTTACGAAAGCTTCGTGGATTTCGGATTCTATATCCACAATGTTATCTTGTATTGATCTTTGTTTACGAAAGCCGCTCTGTTCAGGGGTAATTAGCTTTTGTTTTTTAAGGTACCATGACAGTCTTTTATTAATGATCTTTTCAAGTGCCTTGCACATCACACATGTAAGTGAAATCGGTCGAAACGAATCTGTATTATTTGGGTTTTTGTCTTGCTTGGGTATTGGTACGATGATCGCCTTTGACCACATTTTAGGAAATTTATGTTGTGCCCAGATAAAGTTATACATATTCAAAAGAAAATCCTTGCCTTTTTGTGGTAAATTGACTAAGAACATGGCCGGAATGTTATCCGGTCCTGGACTACCATTTTTAAGATTATTTAAGGTATCTTCTAGTTCGGTTATGGTTATGGCTACATTTAGTGGGGAGTCATTGTTATCATGTTGTGTAAGAGGTATAAGTTCATTGTTTAGTTTATACCTTCTGAATTCTTCAGAGTAGTTTTCGTTACTGCAGTGTTTTACATAAGTATCTGCGAATGCATTGGCTATGTTAGTACTGTTTGTTATAGTGTCTCCATTGTTAATTATCAAGCGAATTGGTGTACCAGTGTTTTTTCCAGATATTATTTTTATTTTATTCCATACTTCTCTGGATGGTGTGGATGATGTCAAAGTTGAGACATATTTGGGCCAAGACTCTTTTTTACTTTTTTTGATTATAAATCGAGATTTTGCTCTTAGTTTTTTAAAATGGATCATGTTCTCTTGTGATTTATCATTTTTGTATTTGTTCAAAGCTTTTTTGTATAGCTTAATGGATGTTGCACATTCGTCGTTCCACCATGGTACAGGGTTATGCCTTGAGTTGTTTATATTTTTGCCAATAGCTTGCTCACCGGCTCGTGTCAGAATACTGGAAAAGTTTTCCAGCAGGGAGTCAATGTCATTTTCATGCGGAAGTGATTTAACTTCGTTTTCAACCAATGTTTGGTATTTGTACCAGTCTGCTTTTTTTAAATTCCACTTTTCTGACTGCGATGTCTCGTAGGAAGTAGATAAATCCGTAATGGTGATGGGATAATGGTCACTCCCATATAAGAATGGAAGGGCATTCCATTGAAGAGATATCGCCAGTGATGGGTCACATAAACTGAGATCGAGTACTGATGACTGGCCTGAAGAAGTATTAAAATGTGTCCCTTCTCCATTGTTAAGTAAAACTAGATTGGATAGCTCAATGGCGTCGAATAAAATTTTTCCCCTAAGGTCTGTTTTTGTACATCCCCATATTTCATTGTGGCAGTTAAAGTCTCCAATTATTATCCGTGGGGGTGGAATTTGTGACAGTATATTATTTATCTCATTAAAATTAAAATCTTTGGATGGGGGAATATAAATATTACAGACTGTTATTTTCTTGGTAAGGGTAATGGTGACTGCAACAACTTCCAGTGTTGACTTAATAGGAACTTCCTGGGAGGTAATGTTTTTGCGAACGAGTATTGATACCCCACCGCTGGCTCTGTCTTGGTTTGGTCTAATTTTATGAAATCCATTAAAGTTTTTGGGACAGTGTGTTTTTGTTTCTTTGAAATGTGTTTCCTGTAGGCCAATAATAGTAGGGTTTTCTTCTTTGATGAGGACTTGGAGCATTTCTAAATGAGAAAAGTATCCGTTAAGGTTCCACTGTAGCACAGAATGAAATAATGACGCCATTTTAAAATTATAGAAATTATTGTGACGCCCTCTGAGAAGATGCGTCACTTTCAGACCCCGAGGACAGTCCGTCTATATGATTCTTTATCTTATTTTTTAACTTTGTACATCGTGTTTTAATGGAGCGGTCGTTAAGATGAGGATATATGTTTTCTAGCATGGACTGTAATGCTGAAAGGTCAGTGGTGTAGTTTGATGTGATATTGATAGGGTCTGGTGCACCTTGGATGTTGGAGAATAGGTCCGTCAATTGATCATAAGTTAGTACGAATGGTGGTGAATGTGTTTCAATAATGTGCTTTACTGCTATGAATGGGTTTTCTGAGGAAGTAGGGGTGGTAGAGGTTCTAAATGGATAGTGCCTTGCTTTTTTTTGTTGGTGTAGTTCAGTTGGTTTTAGGAACAGATTACTTTCATCGGTTTGGTTTTTATTTGTATCTGCTGGAGGTGATAAAATGTCTTTGAGGTTACGTTTTTGTGCGGGTTGTTTGCCATCTTTATCAGTGTTTGGCGAGTGTGATTCTAGGGAGATTAAGTCGGCTTGCGAGTTCGGTGAATCTTCTTCGGGTGTTGTATTTTGTTGTAAAGGTTGTGGCTGGGTAGGGGGTGTAATTTCGGATAATGGACACTTGGAGGCAATATGCCCCGATTTCTTGCATTTAAAACACTGACTATCAGTGGATAGGAAGATGCGGTATTGATTATCTTCATGAGTAATAAGAATTGTTTCTGGGACAAATATTTCTTCAGTTGGTGAAATAAACACTTGGCGGCGGAAACTTAAGATATGGGAGTAGTCTGGATCTGGAATGTTTATTCGTAAATATGTAATTGTTGAGAGCAGTTTCAATCCTAACTGTTGGAGTTCTTCTTGTAACACGCTATTTGGAATCGTGGGGCATACGTTAGAAATTACTAGTCGCTCTGAGGGTGTGATTAGCCGTCTACCATATAATAGTTCGTTATTAACCTTGATTGGTCTATGTTCGTTAATGAAATTATCAACAGAATCTTTGCTAGACAGATATATGCAGATGCGGTTATTGGATATTCTTGAGGAAAATATAATGTTTTTAGGGCCAACGTAGGGTCCAAGGGCAAGTATGTAGTCTAGAAGTTTGGTATCATTGAGGGCATTAAATATTATGGCCTGGTCTTTTCTTGGGCATTGTTGATTATTTACAACAGTAGCATACGATTTGGGTGTGAATGAAGTGTTTGCATTATTAGGGGGAGTGTCATCTAGAGGGTCAATCATGATTTGGGCTTGTCTTCTTTTTGTTTATCATGGATTAACCGTTAAGTACGGCCCTGTCTCGTGGTCGCGTGCCAGGTCGCGTGGCCACTTGAACAATGGGATGCTCGCGTCGACGGTGAGCCTATCTTCTTGTTGCGTGCGTCGATTTCGGTTCCTCGTGTTGAATTTTGGTTTGTTGTGTTGATGATAGATATTTAAGCGATTTTGGCGTACTTACAGTTTTCCTCAAATTACTAACTCTAGGAGCACTGTGTCACCACGTTTAAATATATTAAATTACAGTAAACATTGAATACTTGACTTTGTTTCGGGAGCTAACAATAACAATACTATGATTGTCGCTGTCAGGACCGGATCATCCTATGTTTTCCTGTTGTAATAATGCCTAACTTTCCAATTAGTACCCAATTTGCACCCAAGGTAATGGATTTATTTAAAAAAAAAAAAAAAAAAAAAATTGTTACTTTTCATGTTATAATAATTGCTTCTCTGTTTTGTAGCCTTGACAAAGAAAATAAAGATTTTCGAAAGCTCGGCGTAGTAAAAAAGAGGTTTTACTTATATGGCCCTCCAATGACTGATACCCCAATACTTTAAAAAACTTTGTTTCCAACTAGTCAGTCAAAAAGACTACCCTTCCAATTTATACATATTATACAGTGTGGTCCACTAAGTGTGCAACAAATGAGAAACTTCTTTATTATTGGTTTCTCAGAAAATATTATTCTTGATAAAAGCTGGTGCATGTCCGATAACCATTTCAGGTGTACTTAAAATGGCTTCAAGTCAAATAGGATACAGGGTAGGGCAAAAAATATGAAAATCGTTCAAGAGTAAAGTACCCTTTTTTTAAAAAATAGGGCAAAAGGGCATAAAGAAAAGTTGTTTAAAATAAAAAGTTATACTCAGATTTAAAATCATAGTTTCCTACCTCAAATATAAAATTTTTTAAGATAATAAAACAAAAAGTTATTTGACAAGCTGTTTGTACTTATGTCAAAGAAATATTGATACTGTAACTTAAATTATACTTTTTATTGTATTAAAATGCCCCCAGCGTTTCATCTTACATTAGTTGAGAAGGCAGAGTTAATTTTAAGATGTGGAGAAAATTACAAAGCTATGCGTGAGGCTGCAGATATTTTTAATGAACGCCATCCAGACAAAATAATTCACTACTCAACCGTAAGTAGGATTTTAAGTTTTTTCGAACAGACGGGATCATTGGATTATAATTACAAAAAAGAACGTGTAAAAACCATGTGCACCGAAGATAGGCAGCTTGATGTACTTCAGGCAGTAATCGAAGATCCTACAAGATCCACCCAAGAAGTTTTTGAATACACAGGAGTGAAAAAAACATCTGTAAAGCGCATTAAAAAGAAAAATTAGTATCGTGCCTACAGGCCTAAATTTGTATGTACAGGGACATTTTTTTAAGTGTCTCACCCGGTTGGCGATTTTCGTGCTGACTATAATAAAAAAACAAATTACATGTTTCTCAATGATTTTCGATAAGGAAGCCGAATTTAATGTCAAGAAATACATAGATTTACAAATTTGACGGATGAGACGCCATTTTGAATTTTCTTAAATGGCAACCCCCATAAATAACTACAGGATTGAATTGCATTTGGCGATCCGATTCTAAAACTATATAGTTGTTGATATTTATTCTCAGCCGTTTCGGAAATACGGGGGTTCCTAATTTGCCTCCATCGATTTTGTCTTTTAAGTGTCTCACCCCTTTAATAAATAGACCTTCTAAGCTGAACACCTCAGTTTTTTTCACAGTGACATAATTTCCCGTGAGCAAGCGATCTACGCTATAGTCAAATCCGACAGCTGTCAAATAGTGATATGACGCCATTTTGAATTTTTTTAAATGGCAACCCTTATAAATAAATGTCTCACCCCAAACACACAAAATCGATGGAGGCAAATTAGGAACCCCGTATTTCCGAAACGGCTGAAAATAAATATCCACAACTATATAGTTTTAGAATCGGATCGACAAATGCAATTCAATCGTCTAGTTATTTATGAGGGTTGCCATTTAAAAAAATTCAAAATGGCGTGGTATCTGTCACTTTTAGACATCTGTCGGATTTGACTATAACGCAGATCGCTTGCTCACGGGAAATTATGTCACTGTGAAAAAAACTAAGGTGTTCAGCTTAGAGGGTCTATTTATTAAAGGGTTGAGACACTTAAAAGACAAAATCGATGGAGTCAATTTAGGAACCCCCGTATTTCCGTAACGGCTGAAAATAAGTATCAACAACTATATAGTTTTAGAATCGGATCTCGAAATGCAATTTAATCCTGTGGCTATTTATGGAGGTTGCCATTTAAGAAAATTCAAAATGGCGTCTCATCTGTCAAATTTGTTAATCTATGTATTTTTTGACATTAAATTCGGCTTCCTTATCGAAAATCATTGAGAAATATGCAATTTGTTTTTTATTATAGTCAGCAGGAAAATCGCCAATCCGGTGAGACACTTAAAAAAATGTCCCTGTACATTTCAAGAAAGAGACTATGATTTGCGTTTTGATTTTTGCATATGGATTTAAGGAGAAATAGAAGAAAGGAGTGATTTTCATCGGCACATACGAATTCACTTTTACTACAAACGGTGTTGTCTCGTCGCAAAATTGTAGGTGGTGGTCAGAAGAAAATCCTAATTTTGTAATTGACAATAGAAATCAGTATTACAAAAAAACAAATGTTTGGTGTGGGATACTAAATGACAAGTTAATTGGTCCATTCTTCTTTAGAGATAATTTGACTGGCAATAGATATTTAAATTTTCTTCAGAATGTATTGGGAAACTTTATAGATAACTTACCGTTAGAAGAACGACCCAAGCTATGGCTTCAACATGATGGGTGCCCTGCACATTGTGCTAGGGCAGGTACGCATTGGTTAAATGAGGTATTTGGAAAGAAATGGCTAGGACGAAATACCGATCCACGGTGGCCGCCTCGTTCGCCTGATCTTACACCCCTAGATTTCTTCTTATGGGGAAAAAAGTGAATAAAGACCGACCTTTTAACAGCGTTGAAGAATTGGAAAATTCTATAAGGCACCATTGCCGTAATATCCCTGCCACGGTATTGCGATCTACTCTTAGGGAATTTTATGAGCGGACGAACAGATGTATTGAGCGAGAAGGCGGACATACAGAGACACTTCGTTTCTTTATATTGTATTTAATCATTGTAACTGTTAGTTACAAATATTATAGTTTCATACATTTCTATGGCTGTATTTCATTTTTTAACTGCCGATATTGATATTAATAAACATAAATTATCTTTGATATTTCAATAAAAAAATAAAATATAGTTTTTTTGGGCGTCAGATAAAAGATATTTGATATATGCGTTTTATTAATGAAGTAATTATGTTCGAGTAAATGTCATATATTAAAACAAAAAGTAAGATTAAATATCCTTGCAACAGTGGTAAAGTCTGGGGTTGCTTAAAAAACAAAGAAATTCAATTAAATTAATACTGATTTGAAAAATATCTAAAATATTAGGCATACCTGATTTATTTTGCTTAAGTTAAATATGGACCTAAGTTGAATAATAGAAATACCAATAATACGGTGGTTACATCAAATTATCTTAAAAATTTTTATATTTAAGATAGGAGACTATGATTTTAACTCTGAGTATAACTTTTTATTTTAAACAACTTTTCTTCATGTCCTTTTATCCTATTTTTTAAAATAAGGGTACTTTACTCTCGAACGATTTTCATATTTTTTGCCCTACCCTGTATCCTATTTGACTTGAAGCCATTTTAAGTACACCTGAAATGGTTATCGGACATGCACCAACTTTTATCAAGAATAATATTTTCTGAGAAACCAATAATAAAGAAGTTTCCCATTTGTTGCACACTTAGTGGACCACACTGTATATATACATGCGTTCCTACCTTAGTCGCCTCCATACGAAAAGCAGGCACCCTGGCCTCCACCCTAAGGTATCCACTTTTCCGTATATAAACTGGTCAAAACGCAACAAAAAGTTAACGTCTACACGAGCAACCCGAGAGGGGTAAAGAAACAGGCTCAAAAAAACATACGAATTTTGCTACATTTTTAAATGTAATGCTCCTCCGAACATTATGATCAGGATTGGCCTCCGTTGTATAAATTTTTATACGCGTTACGATCGCATTCGCCTCCGACAGGGTCTCCTAATTTAAATCGCTTCGTTAAAGGCGATTCATCATCTTTAAAACGTTTTAACACCTTTCTAGTGTTTAGTTTTACCTAATTTATGACATGTGCGCATGTGTGAGATCGAGTTTAAGACAATAAGAATGTAAGTATAATGTGTTTTGTTATTACACGGGGTCACAATTTTAAAACTTACAAGGGCTATATTTTTTACTTTTCTACACTAGACAACATTCTAAAAAACAAAAAAGTACCGTTGCTGTAAAAACGCGGAGAATAAATAAGGTATTTTGAGGACCACCCTCACCTACCCCTTATAGTCTCAAAGCCGACCGTATGGAATTCATATCTCGCTCTTTAACTTTGGTAAAAAATCTCAAATTTTAAAATTTGGTCATGGGAGATTAGGATGCGCTATATTTGCCACCCCGAGTCAACGTGGTACTTCTCTTTGCCTCCTCCAAGGGGGTGGTTATTAACAAACGATTCTCATAGTTAATTTGGTCGAGTGAGGTTGCACATTAATGGTGGAAAATTGCTTATGACGAATATCTAACTTTGCCGGCTATAATCAACGTGCAAATAGGCGGCAAATTCATTTTAATTTTAAAGTATAGTGAAATAATAGTTCCATCTTTTAATCTGACTAGTAATTTTTTTAACTCTTCAAGGTAGATAGGTGTACCTAAAATAAAATAAGTACTTATTATTTATATTAAATTAACATATGCCTTCAAAACTAGAAAGCACTCTACTGCCTATTTGCACGTTGATTAGAGGCGGCAAGGTCAGATATTCGCAATAAGAAATTCATGACCTCTAAATAGATCCCCCACTCGACCAGATCGGTATGAATTTGTAAATTAAAAAACGGTGTTGATTAGGGGCGGCAAACCTAGCGTATCCTGATATTGAATGACAAATGATACTACTCTACTTGTGACACCTTTCTGGAAAGCTTATCAAAAATGCTTTTCAGAGATAAAAATTAATGAGATTTAACAACAAAATCATTCAAATCTAAAAACGCAAAAAATAATTTTTTAAAATAGAATAAAATTGATTATTAAGAAGTACTCAAAATCATTTCCATTCTGTTTAAAAAGAAATAATATCTTATTAATTTTGATATAGCAGAAAAACATGTTTGATAAGCTTTCTAGAGAGGTGTCACTAGTTGGGTAGTGTCATTTAAAATTTTAGACTTAGTGAGGGAAATGCTTTAAACGTTTTGAAAATGAACCCAATTCCATTGAGAAATCAGAGTTTATTCAAGCAAACATTTCCCCAGTTCCAGCGTTTTAATGAAACACGAAGGAAAGAAGACAAGGCCAGGGTCACCACCAAGTAACAAACATGATGCAAGATCAGTGTATTCGTCTCCAGCAAGCTGTAAGAAGGTTTGCAACCAGTACTTTGTTAGGACGGCAGTTTTAGAACGCTTTACCTTTCCAATAAGTGAAAGAAAACTTGTTGAAAACTAAATGGCGCTAATACGGCAGCCATTGGACCTCTGCTTACCAAAGAGCAAAGAAGACAATATCTGTTATTTGGCATCGGCAGCTCAGTTGGCAAGTTCGGGACTGGGCTAACGTATTATTCTCAGACGATTCTAAATGTCGCCTTTTTACTAAAAATAAGGGAACTATGGTATGCAGAAGACCAACACAATGCAACTTCGTACCTATTGAATCAATGATGGTGTTAAGGGGCATTTCCTGGAAGTACCGAGCTGAACTGATACTGTTAAATGATGGAAGAATAAATAGCTCAAAGGTACATTACAGATATTGTTAATTCAGAACTGTTGTCTTGCGTTATTTGTGCGGAGAAAATAACTAATGCTTATGCATGATAATTTACTGCCACATATAGCTAGGATCGTGTCAGACCATCTTCAAGAAGTCGATATTGAGACAATGAATTGGCCGCCATGCAGCACGGACCTTAACCTGATTGAACATTATTTATGGAACATAACGGGTAGAAGAATGAGAGCCCGATAGTCTCAACCCGCATACCTAAAAGACATGGCAGAAAGGCTCAATGGAATTTGGTGTCAAAATTGATTAACAAGAGATCAAGTGGAAGCATGGCACGACGTTGTCAGGTCATGATCCCAGCAAGAGGTGGGAGCACTCGTTGCTGATGAAAAGGTATTTTTGTGGTATTATGTTGCCTTGTTTTTATAAATTTATTTAATAAAGTTAAGTTTCAAAAATGACGTTTTAATAATTGTTTTGCCCAAAAACACAACATACCCAACCACCACATTTTACCTAACCTGGACTAATCTATTTGTTTATTTTTTTCCTAAACTCTATCCGTTGATGTTCGTGCAAATGTTCTTCTGTAGATTGCTCAAGCTAGATGATACACATTCACTCGCGCTTTGTGTTCTTTACAACTTTACACACTACACAAGATCAAACCGCTTGGTTCTCTTCAGTCTTCGGGCGTGATGTTGGTTATGTAGCTGTAAAGCTCTTGGGTTCATATGTGGGTGAGGGCTACTTATAATTTTCTAGTATAGCTCTCATGATCTTGATCAACTGCGAGAATAGCAGTGCCATTAGCGAATGTGGCTATAATAGTTTCTTCCGATACTGGTAAGTCACTGATGTACAATAATGTACATGGTGTTATTTAATAAGTGTCCGATATTTTACAGGACGATTCCTCAGTTATTTATAAGGTGAAAAGTTTTAATAAGCAAGCTCTTTATTTTTGGGATACAGGGTGTTAAAAATTTATTTTTATTTTTGTTTTTCGTAAATAATTTTTGAAATAATGTCTATATTTGAACAAAAATTGATATTTGGGAATTTCTTAATATGAGAAATTTAAATTTGATCTTAGTTCGGCCCTTAATTGTAGGGGGCGCCAACTGCAGGTCTTTCTCTCTTTTGGGGAGTCACAACTTCTTCGTGGATGTACGTATCACATTTGCTGGAAGTAGATTGTTGTGAAAATTGCGTATAGCGTTGCGTGAGAAATCTGCTTAGTTGGTAAACAGGATTTGATTTTGAAATAAAGGATTTTGAATAAGGCATTGGAGAAAGCACGTAATGGAAAATCACGAGAAAGAAGTGCCTGAAGTCTTTGAATGTGGTAGGGATATAACAAATTATGAATTAAAATTGTCCATACTAATACATGAGAAATGCTTAAGGTCAGCGCTATTTTTCTGGTGCTTGTTTCCGGGTGTCGATGTCGTCCTACCAGACTAAGAACTGCTTTCTTGGTTTCTTGAGTTCTTACCGTCTGATGTGCACCTGACAGATGACTAGCTTTCTCAAACTTTCCTGTTTTCCTCAACCGAGCGTGAATTTTTGAAAACGTTTTTGAAGTACGATCTCGAGTTGTGCGGTTCGGATAACGCTCCTAATACGAACGTTTAGCCTCATATACGTTTCCGCTAGCAAGTTCGTATGTAAAATGTATGTCAGCATACTCAGCATTGGCAAAGTAAAATAGACATTACTTCAAAAATTATTTACAAAAAAATTAATTTTTAACACCCTGTAACTCAAAAATGAAGGGCTTGCGGACCCACGCTTATATGAACTTTTCACCTTATAAATAACTGAAGAATCGTCCTGTAAAATATCGGACAATTATTAAATAACACCCTGTATAACAGATAAAGAGTGGGGCCTAGAACGCTTCATTGAAGTACGCCGGCTCTTATTTCTTTCAAGTCGGAATATTTATCCTCCTGCATGATTCTAAAAATTCGATCAGAGATATAAGAAGTTTATATCTCCACATACTACTTAGAAAGTATTTTATTTAATCTGTATATCAAACCTTCAAGCCACACCTTATCGAATGCTTGTGCAACCAATACTGCAGAACACAGTTGTTTTTCCTTAAGCGCACTTTAAATTATGTCATTGATTCGATTCACTTGATCAATCGTTAAATGTTTCTGCCTAAATCCGAATTGAAAGACTGGAATTAAGTTATTATTTTCTATCAGTGGTCGTATCGTATCATATGGGTATCTCATCTGTTGTGGTCTTCTTCTAGCTTTCCTTTTTTTTTGACTACTTGCCTGATTTCAACTGGATAATTTACTTTTTTGGTTATACGGACGACTTTTTTGGGATAATTGAACGCAGCTTTCTGTACAAGTCTGATAAAGTTTTCGGCTTCTTTTTTTTTTTCAGTTGCTCGATTGTCCGCAAATTAATTTTCAAATTTAATTTTGGTCGTGGATTCTAAAACTTTCCGAATCAATCAAGAGTAGGTCGCTCAATGTTAAAATGACAGCTGAAAGGTCTGAATCCAGTCACAGTTTTCTTTGACGTCAGTGAAGTTGGATGTTATTTTTCCTAATATAAAAATGTCTAGTAAATCAGGTATATTATTAGTATCAGTGGGCCAGTAGGTAGGCTTACTTGTTGAGTGGTAACTACCACAAGTTTCTTGAACAGCTTTTCTTAACTCATTACCTTTAGTTGTGTCTTACCTTGATCCACAATCCACATGTTTAACATTAAGGTTTTTACCCACAATAAATCGCCAAGATGTCGAAGGATAATCTTATTATTTATTAATTAGTTTTTAATTAAGGCTGGGTGGACAGTAGACTGCTTCCACTCTTAATTTCTGCTTAGTTCGATTAATTCCGACCACTATTAGTTGAATATCTTCACGCTGTAAATGACATTCTTCAAAATGATTCCTTAATTACAACCGCACTACAACTTTGCGGGTAGATAGTAAAGTATACCTTATATCCTCTTATCTTAATCAAAAATTGATTTGTCATATTGTCTCTGAAATAAGACAAATATATATATGCTCAGTATTAAGAAAGACTTCTAAGTAATGTTTTTTGTTCAGAATGCCATTGCTATTCCATGTCTTTTCATAGGTTCAAATGGAATAATGCATAACATTTATTTCTATTTGGGTAGAGCTCCAGTGTTTCTGGCCTCTGATGTGTCGAGCCTATCATTTACTCATACAAGTGTCTTCATCATATTCTGTATCATCTACATTATGGATTGTTGCTCGTTTTTAACTGGTACCGCTAAAATTTTATCGCCAATTTAGGCCGCTTGTGCATACCTAGGTAACCTCAGTCGTATTTTTGGGTACAAATTTTCTCGGTTGGATATATTTTTGTCTTGCTTCTTCTTTTCTGCAACTTCTTCGCTATTATACATTCACGGTACTTCGCAGGTTCGGGCTCTGGAGAGTTTAAACATTTCGGTGGAGTACCTATCGTTTGGCGTCCTACATTCTGCTGCTAAATGATTTCCATCACATTTACCATAAATAGCCGAGTGTTTTCAGAATTTTTGAGTATGCTCATATCGCTGACACTTTTTAAATTGAGGAATTATGATACTATTCCTCAGTGCTTCAATTTTTACTTCATGTGGCATATATACTGAATTCCAATTTTTTTTATCGTCCGTATTTTCAAAGGTAAGCATGAATAACGGTAGAGGGATTATTTTTGCTTGACCATTAACTTTAGTCCTTTCAATTTTATGAACCACATCAAGAACCTTAAAGCTTCTGTTTAAGAGGTCTTCTTGAATTTCATTCGAGTCGCATGATGGGTGCAGGTTTCTAACCATAACTTTAATTGGTTTAGATTGTCTATTTTCGTAGGTATACCAATCCATTTTAGTGGTATTCATAAATGCAGTAAGGTCTATGTATTCAAACTCGGTGTCTACATTAATTTTGAGCAGGTTATTATTCATTAAGATTCTCTTAAATTGGAGCTTTTTTGATTGTAGCGACTGATTTATTTCATTGTTTTTCTAAACATTGTAACACTGTTTAATGGCTGATTTTAAAAACAATAGCATACAGCCCAATTAGCATAGATTTAATAACAACAGCTTACCACAATTTACGCAACTTAGGTTTATAATTTTCTCGACCTCTGTATATCATTAAAATTACCATCTGCCAGTAAAGCTATTTATATCAGTTCAAAATCTGAAATTGTGGTAGAAGTATATCAAACCATTTTCAAGGTACAGCCTTTTAAAGATTGTGCTATGCCAAAGGGCACTAATAAAAAACCTAACAAAAACATTTAATGATATTGCTTCCTAACTTCCCATACTAGGAAATGCTTAAATTGTTTAAAAAATCTGGTTTAAGTACTGAAAATAAAATGTATAGCTTGCTGCTAGCAGTTAACCAGATGTTGACATTTTTAGATGGAGATTAAAGAACTAGGGCCGGAACATAAAGGTTTTTTTTTATTAAGATTAACCTTTAGAAAGCTTAATACTGTCAAGTTTTAACAAATATGACCCTGCAGTAAAATAAATTCCAAACTATGCCAAACTAATTTTCTTAAATCAACGTGTCGAAGGCTTTTCCCGACAATCAACGATACATTTATTAGGTTGTCTTCAAGATTTTCAAATCTTATACACAATATAAAATATTTGGAGCCCTAATAGCAACTCGAACAAATATGAAATAATCGGAGAAGTTAATTTATTTACACTGGTATAGAATCGCCGCATTAACCGACCTCTGTACGGGGTTGTCATATCTCGGAGTCATAAAGGAACGACATTATGCGGAGGCATACCCGCAATATGGTATATATGTGTATTAAAGGGTGGCGCCCCGTAGTGGAATTACTGTGAACTAAATTGTATAACTGTATAAATATTGTTAAACGGTACATTGTGTAGCCCGCCATACGGACAGGGCGTTGATGCACTCACTTCTTCTGCTATGGACATGTGTGTATATATAACGAATAATAGCTTATTTCTCCGTATTTATTCAGGGCACATGCGGAGGAAGCGGAAGAAACGACTTGTTACTTTATATATGTATAAATGGTACTTTATGTAGCCCGCTGGGGAGATGTTTTACGTTGTGTAACCCGTTAAGTATATTTGCATACCGATATGTTCTTGTTTAGCCCAACAGTGATGCCAAATTGTACATACGTGTAAATGCACTATTTGTGCCTAGATCCGCTTATATAGTTACGGACTGTAGTTCGCGAAAGGTCGCAGCGAAGAAGAAGAATATCCTTTGAAAAATAAACAAAAAAAAAGTAAGTGATGGCGCACTGGGTTAATTCCCTAGTGGTTACATAAATTTTTACTGCGTGGCTAATAGGATTGTTTACTGGTTCGTAAAATTTCTGCTACCTTTGATTAAAACAATATTACTTAACTACTTGTGTTTCTATTCCTTAGTGCAGGTTATGGTAGCATATTACAAGGATTCACGAGAAAGACACTGGTCGATATTTAACGTTCACATTACTAACTGCTTTTTTACATTTTTTTCCTAACTATCACTTGAAAGTACATCACAAAAAACGCCCCGGTATTGTAGGGAGTTCAATTTCGTACGTCAGAATAAGCGAAATCACTAGCTACTTAGTTCTACTTAAAAAGAAACCAATAATTGCCCAAAAAGGCCTTAAAAACATTAAGCGTGCGTAAGAGCACCTGCTTTACGGAAACATCTTGGAAGACTCTCAATTGCCCAAAAAAACCCTAAAATCGTGGAGCGTACGTAACAGCACTTGCTTCACCGAGCCATCTTGGAAGACTGCTTTCTTCTCCTTTGCGCGATGCGACCCAAATGATGTTTTACAAGTACCGTCGCGATGTGCTTTTGACTAGCTACGTGACTGAATGCCAATAACTGCGTGAACAAATTAATGTAATTTACGAACAACAATAGCAGAGATTCGAATCGCACGCACACATCATTTACATTTCCCCAACAGTAAGTTTACATATTTTTCATATTTAATTTGTTTTCATTAGACGGTTGGGTCTAGTTTAACTAACAGAATTTACTAAATAAATTTACTTAAAAATTGCATTTAAACTAGTTAAAACAAGTTCTATTATTGAAAAATGAATTTAGTGAAATCTTATCTTGAACGGACACCAACAAGAACCTAATAACGCATCATTCCAAGGAGACGTTCTTCCTTTCTTTCATTTAACCACACTTAATTTAAATAATAAAATTAAAAAGTATAGATAACTGACCAAAACTCCTATATTAACAAATTAAACTTATTTTTTCCTGTTTCTAGATTACTTTACACTTTACAGGGTAGACATCTTCAGTGTTTGCCTTTTATTTGCATGATCTTGGTGTTGCGTCTCGAAGGGTCTGACGGAACCCTATTTTACCCTATTTTTGTGGTAACTTTGTACGTCTGTCCGTCCGTCTATCGGTCAGAGGCTTCAATTTTCTATACAAAATTAATTGACTTAAAAGTCACTCAAAGTCACAAATCGTATTTGAAGTTATAAAAAAAAGCTTTTATCTACAACCATTTAATAATAGGTGCATAATACTTCTGATAATAAGAGCATTATGCTATCCATAATACAATAAGTGTAATTATCATAAAACAACAAGTGTAATTATGAAGCCACAATAGTAAATTTTTAAAACCAAAATCGCCACAGCGTGTTGTGGTTTATATAATACATACGAAGACGTATCAGACATCAGCCGTATTCCAACTCACCGCTAGTGTTTCGGCTTCATTATAACATAAAATTAATCTCATTATAGCTAAAAATCAGTACGGCGAAATATCTGACCAAAATCTCTCGAAGACCCCCGTGCTTGTGCTATAATTTCAGGTTTGTTCCAACCGCAACCAAAACCGTTCTTGAACATTTCTGCGCATGCGTATTAAATAAAATGCGTTCCAACTGTGAATTAACGATTCATAGAACGATTCTTTAAGTGTTCCAACCAACCTTGTCACCGTTCTAGAACTAGTTCTTGAACCGTCCTTTCGATCCCTGGCCATACATTAAAATCGTTTGGGATGACCTGCGCAGTAAGGTTTTAGTAAGCTGGGGCTGACATTAGTGACATTTCCATTTGTTTATTGGTCGTTTTTGTTCGTGATATTTTTAGTTCGACTGTGTACTTTTCTGTTTTATACTGCCTTAATTTGACTTTGGTTTATTTTTACTATAAGTGACGAAGGAAATAGTGAGGTTATGTTCACGTTATAATTATTTAACTCGATACCTAAATCGGTTCACAAAATCTTTCCAACCCGTCTATATTTTGGACCATCACGGAACTCTAAAATATCCACGCATGCGCACAACATCGGTACGAGTGATCCCAATAACCGTTCGGGGACAATACCAAATTAGTTGGTTGGAACAAACCTTTCACTTGCCGGAGTAGGCGTCGGACGCGACGGAAACGCATCGCATTGCTCTTCCGTCCTGTTACTATGGAAACCAGAAGTGTCAACATAAGTATGTGTTGACGTAAATTTTAAAGTTTCGCTTGTATTTTGTGCGTGTTTTAACTTTAGTAATAATTGGTAATAATGGATTTTGAAAATCGAGGTGAAAATGAACTACCGAACACCCCACCAGAAATACGCGCGGCAGCACAAGCAGCTGCATTGGATTCGCTTCCAAAAAAGTCTAGGAATAATTACGAAATAGCATATAAACAATTTATGGATTGGCGTTTAACAAATAAAACTACCTCGTTTTCCGAAGATACTCTGTTGGTATATTTTTAAGGATTGGCCAAAAAGTATAAGTCGTCCTCTTTGTGGACTTACTATTCTATGCTGAAAAGCAACCTTAATATTAAACATAATATCAAATTAGAATCCTACGCAAAACTACATGCTTTATTGAAAAGAGAATCGGAGGGGTATCAGCCGAAAAAATCGAAACTTTCACTGGAGAAGAAATAAATAAATTTATCAACGAAGCACCAGATGTTAAATTTCTAGCTACAAAGGTAAAGAAAGAATATATTAAATATGTAATACATTCTAGGTACAATGTGTAAAGTGTGTCTCATTTGAGCGCTTTTACGGGTTATTAGAACTATTATTGTTAAAGATTAAGTGGGCCTTCACCTCTTCACTCTAGTATCCTATTTTTTAATGAATCGAAAGATTTCGGTGTAAATTGACCCTCTTCATCTTTAATCTAAAGGACACCCACCTTTTATAAGTCCTTCATATTTTCGTTATGAGTTAATTTATCGAAAGGATAAAATATAGTTGTGATAGAATGATTTGCGTAGAGCTCAGGGGTGAATTCATATTTTTTCATAAAAAAAATAGTTTTTGAGATATTACACAAACCTATCTATTGTTTTTTTAATGGAATACTCTGCATGTTTTTATTTACTCGTACGTGGCTTCTTTCAACTTATCCTTTACGATTTTTAAAAGCTCGACGTGTTCTTCAAAAGTTGTTAATGTAAAACCCACGATGTATCACATACTGAAAGAACTGAGCTAACCGATACTACATGGAAATTCATACTAAAAAGTAAAATAAGAGAAAACTTTAATGATTTCCACAAAAACTTATATTAATAATTACATGGTATCCTTTTTTCGGTTTTTCTTATTTTTTTATGCGCAGTTAAGGATTATTTATTTAACTAAGCTTGTGTTATTTTTTTAGGTTGCATTAATTATGGGAGTGATGGGTGCTTGCCATTCAAATAAACTACACGCAATGAAAATAGAACATGTAACATTTTATGAAGGCTGCACTAGAGTTTTAGTTCCAGTTACCAAGACTAAGATTCCTAGGAATTTCACTATTACTGATAATTTTCACAATATCGTTAAGAAATATGCAGATCTAAGACTGCCAGATGTATCGAATTATTTTTTTATGAATTTTCAAAATGGAAAATGTACAAAACAAGTTATCGGTATAAACAAGTTTGCAAAAATGGGTAGAGAAATTGCAAGTTTTTTAAAAATCGCTAATCCAGAAAAATATAATGGTCACTGCCTTCGTCGTTCGTCAGCCACATTGTACGTTGAGGCAGGGGCAAGTATGACAGCTCTAAAACGCCACGGAGGCTGGAAATCAACTTCCGTAGCGGAAGGTTATATTGCAGATTCACAGAAGAACAAAACTGATACTGCTAACAAAATTTTAAGCCGAATCATTCCCAATTCTAACATTAATACTCTTACTACTCCATCACATCTACGTCCATCTGTGTCTGCCACTGCTGATGCCGCCAATTCTTCCAATGATAATTTTTCCATTACTAATGCCACCACTGACATTAGTATTGTTACTACACCCTCTACAATAAATTTTAATAACTGCCCTAATCTTACAATTAATTTTATAAATAAGTAAATCATAAAATTACAATAGAACTACGAACAGTTACGTTAAATGTTAATTAAATTTTGAATTTCTAAGAAATTTGTTTTATTAATACTTTACATTCCTTTTCTTAAACAAACACTGGCTAAAAAACTGAATTCATAAGACAAACATGTTTACTTTTATTTCCTCAAAAAGTTGTATTCTTGATATTCCGTGATAACATTTTTCAAAAAATAAAAAAGCGAAAAAAGTTTCCCATATGAACTCAACTTTTTTTCAGGCACTGTATAAATGGATGGTTGTAGATAAAGTATAGTATTTGACTCGCGTCTAATGAACCATAATAAACTCGGATGATTTACAACACTCGCCTTTGGCTCCTGCCGTAAACTTCGTCCTCGTTCTATTATGGCCTACATTATACGCTCGTTAAATAATATACTATTAAGGGGGCGCGGGCGCATTACCGTGGAAGTGCAGGGTGCTCAAATTCGAAAGTGTGCATGGGGATCTTAAGAACCGTAAGAGATACAAAGTCGGTCAAATTGAGGCCAAAGTTGCGTATTTTAGTGCTTAACATAATGATGTCACAAAAGTTTAATAATACCGCAATATTTTCACTATTTTTTCGAAATTGTTTTTGAAAATCAAATTTTTCAAGATGTGAATCAGAAACTTGACGCAAACTTTTTCTTTGACTTCTCCCATTATGATTTTTCAAATTAAACGGATTGCAACAGCGATCTTTGAATTTTGAATACACTTCTGACGACATTTCAACCCTTCTTCATCACAAGAACATAGCAGATACTAAACTATTAGTGTTAGCGCCTGACTTCCAGCGCGACAAGTTTAGACAAGTCAAGCCAAGTCCGAGCAGGTCGCGCTGCGGCGCGCTTTGCGCGTGCAAGCCGTGCTTGAAAAATTTATGGTTTCGTAAGTATTCAACTCTCCACTCCAAAATTTTAACAGTATTTTAAAAAAGGTTTGAGTTGATTTTTTTAATAAAAAAAAGGAAAAAAATCATGTCCAAATTTGTTGATTTTTTTAATAAAAAAAAGGAAAAAAATCATGTCCAAATTCGTTTATAAGTTTTCAATTTATGTCATTTAACAAATTACAAAATTCAGTTTTATTATACTCCATTCGAAAGCTGAGAAGAAGGCGAATATTTTATGTATGTGATAAATTTTTATATCTTTATTTGATATTGCTGTATAAGAGATCGGAAAAAGGTGATTTTTTACGAACGTGAAATTTGAAAAAAAATTTTTTCGAAAAATCAGTGCATTACATTAAAATAAAAAAATACGTGTCAAATATTTTTGACTGCTGAACCTTAAAAAAAATGGTTCGTGAAAAAAAAATTTTGAGTTGCAAATTTTGTGTGGAATGCCCCATATATGTATATAAATATTTGGTTGCCTGGAATTTCGAAGGTCTTTCTTATGGTAGAGTTGGCTTGCCGGTCCTAGTTACAAAGGCGATTTGAAAAATAATATAATTAATTTGATGCTGGCGTGTTTACGAATAATCCACTATCAAAACAGCTGTGCGGTCGGATACAAATATAGAGGGCGCATGCTCGTCAGAAAAATCGCACGAGTATTCGTAAAATATTAAAAGTCATTCAAGATTCCCGCCCCCCAGATTTTAAATCCTGCAAATTCGCAAAATCTTAAACTTCGCGCTGACACTTTTACCGCCAAAACATATTTGAAATTGACCAATCAGAGCATTATTCGCAATTCGTGATTCGCATCTATATGAACAATACTTAAGCTATTAAAGTTTGAATCATTCGAACTATTCTAGGTACGCGCGGTCATTGGTTGTGACGTCAAAGCGAGCGCTGACACATGGCGCGAAATGTAACCTTAGTATCTGTTGGGGAAACGTATATGATAGACTATTTCCCTCATATACTGTAACTACAATGCGCTTTTCACTTGATTTTCGGTGAAAATCAGCCCTCGGTCGCGATTGAGCTGAAAATTGCACTCTTCTGGTTTTTCATTGTTGGTTACCTACGAGAATAACCGTCACTGTCACAACAAGTTGAAATTTCTGCTTTGACAATTTCGCGTCAATTTATCAAAATGATGAGTTTTTCATTCAGGAAATAGTCTAAAAAATATATTTCGTGCATGTAAAATGGCTTGATAATCATGCACTCAGATTTGTTGCCCTAAAGAAACAGCTTTCATGCATTTTTATTGTTATTTACCTTAAAAAGTGCCCTCCCTTCGGTCGGGCACTTTTGCATTCAAGCTGTTTCTAGGCCAACAAACCTTCATGCATGTTTTTGAGCAATTTTACTTGCACTTAACATATTACTATTGATAATCGTATCGTTTGTCAAGAAATTTATTGTGCTTTTAAATTAATATTGCATTAAAATGACTGATATAGGTTTTTTAAAAGGAAAATCAGACAATTTACCCACTGTCGATATGTTTATAGTGGCATATTTTATAAAAAAAACTCACGAGCTTTTCGCTTGGTGAGGCTCGCTGTGTTAAAGCCAGCAAGTAAGTAGGGACAATACAATGAGGTAGGTTGGTAGGCATATTTCATCATATGTGTAAAAATTGAAATAAACCTGTAAATTATGTTTCTTCTACATCCTTTAAACCATTTTATTTGACGACTGTTCTCTTCAGGCACACGATTAAATAGTCTATTTGGAGTTTTATAGATCGTATTAGAACACATTGGCGCTATAGGGTCAAGTGGGGTAAAAATAAGACATTTTTTAAAACTTTAATTTTTTGTGTGTGTTAGACTCCCTTAAGACATTAAGAGAAAAAATGAGACAAAATATTTTTATTTTTTTTTAACTAAACTGAACTGAACTCAACAAAAGAGTAGAAAAATATTTATTTATGGAAACTACCTACAAAATATAACATTAATTTCTAAACTAAATTTTAATTTATGCAACACCTAGGCAAAGAAGTGCTAATATAAAATAAAGTTTTTGTTAAAAATAGGCTACAAAATCCAAAACACATTGAACATGCAAGTTATGGGAACACCATGTATTGGCCCTTACGATGGGAACTTACAACAACTCGACGTTCTCATAGAAACCGCCGACGAATCATTTCTAGAAATAAGACATTTTCTATAAATTCTGTGTAGTAAAGCAGACAGTATTCTTTTTATATTTACTATTGTAGTAAGAACAATAAAGAGTTTTAATCTTTCAGAAATAATTTTGTTTTTTAAAAACGCGTTGTTCCGAGTCGAACCCATTATTGGCGCAGTCGGTAGGATTTGCCAAACAAATCGACAAAAATCGCGAACAGTTCCGTATCTACGGTTAATTGGCATCCTAAAAACGGTGGAGTGCGCGTAAGAAGAAAACATATTGTTTTTGGAAGAAAACCTGGTGTAGGAAAAGCATTGCCGAAACCAGCTTAGGATAAAGTCCAGGGAGTCAAGAGACCACATCGCTCTTTCCTATTGGCAGTAGACTTAAGTTAGGCTAAGAAGATCAAGAAACGAAAAGGTGTGCAATAAGTGCTACAGGAATGAAACGGATTACCTTAATACTAATGTAAGATTATTTTTCTTTATCTGCTCATATTTTAATTGTATATATTTTTAACTATCATATCGTATTGAGAATTATTCAGATTAATTTAAAAAATACATTTTAAATATTCTTAAACAATTAATGTCAGACTCTGAAGGAGAAATTGACGACATTATTGATAAATTTGGGCTCGCAAGCTTTCTTAATAGAGAACAAAATAATAGTCGAAATATGGAAAATGCAACGGGTAATACCGCAGGTAATAGTACCGCCCGTAATGCCGCAGAAGTAAATTACCAGCTCTTGCGCTTGTATATCGATACTATTCCACAATATAATGGCGACCCACATACTCTAACTATTTTTATCAATAATTGCACCAGTCTAATTAATAACTTTTTTAGACCAAATGACACCGCTCATAATAATTTTATTGTGCGTGCTATCATTGGGAAATTGTCAGGTCGAGCTTTAAGCTTAATAGGATCAAGAATAAACGAACTAAATACGTGGAATGATGTTAAATTAGCTTTAGAGTTAAGTTTTGGTGACCAGAGAAATTTGGATTGTCTTGTACAAGATCTCATTGCTTTAATACCCCCTAAAAGTGAAACCCCCTGTAAGTCCCTGTATTATTTTATTCTTTTAAAATTCGTTTATCGATACGAATATTAAGAAAAGGTAACATGAGAAATACATAAACACAGCCGTCTGTGGATATTATTTTGTCAGCGTTTTCGATCCGTTTCTTGGATGTTTATATTAACATTGAAGGGCATTGATTTATGATTATTACCAACACATGGATTTTGGTCTAGGGGACATAGATTACGCAGAATTAATAAGAGGCATTCAGTTGTTGAAAGTGTTTTAAAGTTGTGGTACAGTACAGTTCAGTAAATACGAATATTTCAAGACTTACAAAATTATTGTGTATTGTGGGTGTTACAAGTGACAAGCTATTCAGGTGAGCTTTATCACTGAGTGTTTAACTTTTAGTATTTTAGGTGTTTACATAAATGCCATAATTAATTGCTGCTATTTTAATTGCTGATTTCATTATAAAGTTAATTGATATTGAACTATATTAATAATTATCCGAAAGCACATAAAAATGTTCTCTGGAGCGGACAATCGCGCGTTTAATCCCCTTTGTCCATTGCACTACTCAGAATGCGGCCTACAGGGTCAAGCTCTAGTAGGTGGAGCGAGTATGTCGCGAGTCTTAATCCCTTCATACTCATTGCACAACTCAGTACTAGTAGAATTGTGAAACGTATTGCGTGTTGTATCCCCTTACGTCAAAGGGTGGTATCTAGGTAGGGGTCACGTCGCGTGTTATATCCCCTCGTGACCATATTACGAACTCCTATATACTGGGCCTTGAAATAGACAAATTAGTAATAAATGCATCGCGTGTTGTATCCCCTTGCATTTGGTGATTCTCGGATAATTGTTGAATTAACAAGTAAATACTAAAAGATCACGGACACTCACGAATATTTTTCGTTATAGGTAAACCGGATTATGCGCTTTGAACGACAGTACCTCGACCATCAATCAATCCATCCTGACACTTGTTATTTGTTTTGGTAACTACTTATAAATATTTAAATTTGTATATAAATAATGATTATCTATATTATAATTTTACTTCTATCAGTTTATTGTCTCTTTTTCAAAAAACAACTCTTACAATTTTTCAGAAGTGGGATCATGAATTTATGCGAAATTAATTTAAAATGTTTAAATTTTTAATGGTCGAGGTGCACCTAGTTGGAATTAATGAAACATTGTTAATATCTGGTTGTCTCTTTGATTAGGGTTTTAATTAAATAACAAGATGGGTAAAGGACAAAAACGTAAACCATCAACTGAACGTCCAATCGAACCATCATTACCTGACGTAACACCTAGTAGTAGTAGGACCGTTTCCGTCTCCAATAATGATTCGGTGGATAGGTTGGCAGAAATTATGGCCACTATGTTACAAAATAACAATAAATCGGCAAACATGGGTACGGCTAAGGGGGAAGTAGTGCCTGTTTTTAATCCGGAGGACAGGGAACAAAACTCCGAAAGTTGGCTAAAGAAAGTTGACGAGTTGCGTCAAATTTTTCAGTGGTCTGAGCAAGCGACAATTTATTTTGCTTTATCCAAACTTAGCGGTTTAGCTGAAATATGGTATAAAGGCTTAAGCACCATAAACTATACTTGGGAAGAATGGAAGCAAAACATTATGTTGGCTTTTCCTGCTAGTTCCGACTACTATGAGATGCTGATGGAAATGGTTCAGCGCAGAAAACGTTTTGGTGAGAGCTACCCAAAAGACTATTACGAAAAAGTCGCTTTATTAAATCGCTGTAAAATAACGGGAGCTGAGGCGGTTTCCTGCATTTTAGGTGGTATTGATGTCATAGTTAAAGCAGCGGCTAAAGCTGGGAATTATCAATCTCCTGAACAACTTTTTCGCTATTTAAGTACCCTACATGATTTGCATCCTTCGTCTAGTCGACCAATTGCAAAGCCAGTCTACAAGTCTGATAGAACTTCAGGGCTATCCAGAAATGATGATTGTGGAAAAAGATTTATTTCCTCGTCTTGGTCTAGATGTCATAAATGCGGCAAACCAGGACATTTTATGAGAGATTGCAAACAAAAACGATGCTCTTTTTGCCGTAACACAGGACATCTGGAGAGTGAGTGCTACTACAAAAAGTCAAGGAAAGGAGAAGAGCGAAATGGAGATAAAGTTGTGGCATGACTAGATGGCGAAAATACCGAATCTCCCAACAATAAATATTTTAAGGATGTTTTAATTAATAATCAGTCTTCTAAAGCATATTTAGATTTTGGAAGTACTTGCATAACCATTAAATTTAGTGAAGTAAGAAAATTAGGCTTAAGTTATGATAAGACAAAAACTGTAGTAATTAAGGGATATGGTAATGGAAAATGTTTAACTTTAGGAGAAACAAGTTTTTTATTAAGTATAGATGGAGTTAATGCTACAGTAAAGGCTAACGTAGTTCAAGACTATCTACAGAATGTACCGATTTTGGTTGGACACCCATTTACTGAATTACCAGGAGTACTAGTGATTAAAGATAGTACACAATTAGTGATTACAGAAAATGATATAAATGCTATTGCAGAAATATTTCCGAAAAATAATAAAATTAATCTATGGGCGAAAAATACCATTCTAATTCCTAAAGGACACATGGTGAACGCTGTAATTGAGTCTCGGGATGTCAAATTTTGTAGCGACCTATTTGTGGAGGCAAGTTTTCGCTTAAAGCAAGGTGGGGAGTATTGCATACCCAGAACTGTTTTGACATTAAGAGAAAATGAGGATGTAGTTTTGCCTCTAATTAATTTGTCCGACAACGACATTATTTTGAAAAATAAGAAGCCTTTAGTTAGAGCTTGGCCTTGCATCCCAGACGAACAGAAGAAGAATACCCAAATCCTAAGAATGAACAACGAGATGGAAACTTATCCGTCGTTGCCCATAGAGAAAATAAAAGTTGGACCACTAGATTCTACACATAAAGAAACTCTAATAAGATTACTCCAAGAATATAGAGACTGTTTCGCCGAAAGCACTGCAGAACTAGGAACTGCTAAATCTGCCGAAGTCGCAATAGTTCTTGAAGATAATAGACCCTTTACTTATAGGCCATATCGTATGTCAATTAGTGAGCAACAAAAGGTGAGAACAATGATAGGTGAACTACTGGAAAATGGAATCATACGCGAATCCAACTCTCCGTATGCATCACCGATACTACTTGTCAAAAAAAAGAATGGCGAGGATAGGATGTGTATCGATTATAGGAAATTGAATTCTATGACTGTTAAGGATCGTTTCCCATTACCACGCATAGATAACCAGCTGGACAGACTTCAAGGAAGTATGTACTTTACCAGTTTGGATCTTCGTTCCGGGTACCATCAAATACCAGTTGCTGAGAGATCTAAACAATACACTGCCTTTGTAACTACAGATGGCCAGTTCGAGTACAACCGTATGCCTTTTGGTTTGGCGAATGCCCCGGCTGTGTTCCAAAGGCTAATAAACAAGGTTTTAGCTCCTGCAAAAAAGACTGCAGCTGTGTATCTGGATGACGTTCTAATCCATACAAAAACCATCCAAGAAGGAATTCAAAATTTAGAGACAGTTTTGAAATTACTTAGAAACGAGGGTCTTACCCTAAATTTATCCAAATGTAGTTTTCTATTTCAATCTATAGATTATCTGGGTTTTGAAATATCACATGGAACATTTAAACCAGGTGTTGTAAAGACAAGAGCCATCGAAGAGTTTCCAGTGCCGAAAAGCGTACGCAACGTCCGTCAATTTATTGGATTAACAGGTTACTTCAGACAATTTGTCAAGGATTATGCGACCTTGGCGCGGCCTCTAACTGCTTTGTTAAAGAAAAACGTGGTATGGCATTGGGGAGATAATGAGCAGCAAGCATTTGACAAACTAAGATCAGCTTTGTCACAAAGACCAATCCTGGCAATATTTAATCCTGTTGCACATACAGAAGTCCATACAGATGCAAGTGCACAAGGTTTGGCTGGAATATTGCTCCAAAAACAACCCGATGAACGATTGCACCCAATCGCTTATTACAGTAGGCAGACTACCAACACCGAAAGTAAATTCCATTCCTATGAACTAGAAACTTTGGCAGTTGTAGAAAGTTTAAAGAAGTTTAGAGTTTACCTCATAGGAATACATTTTATTCTAGTAACGGATTGTAATGCGCTGAAAGCGACAAGTACCAAGAAAGACATCCTACCCAGAATTGCAAGGTGGTGGTTGCAATTACAAGATTTCCATTTTGACGTTAACTATCGACCGGGCAATCGGTTGAAACATGTGGATGCTCTCAGCAGAAACCCATCATCAAGTGAAGAACCACCGGCTGAAGTTTTACGAATAGAGCAAGCTGACTGGGTTTTATCTGGACAACTGACTGATGAAAGGTTGAAAGAAATCAAAGAAGTTCTATCCAAGCCACCCACTACTGAGTATGAAAAGGAAATTTATAAAAACTACGCTCTGCGCGATGGAAGGATTTATCGCATAACTGTGAAAGAATTGCTTTGGGTAATACCACGTGGTATGCGACAGCACATAGTTCGGATGGCACATGACGAAAGTGGACATTTTGCTACCGAAAAGACGTTGCAACGGTTATGTGAACATTACTGGTTTCCCCGAATGCGAGACTACGTTGATAAGTACATCAAATGTTGCATTTCATGTTTATTTAATAAGCGTCCAAGTGGGAAGCGAGAGGGATTTCTACACCCTATCGAGAAGATGCCTGTACCTTTTCACATGATCCACATTGATCACGTGGGACCTTTTCCCAAAAGTCGTCGAGGAAATATGCATCTTATAGTAGCTGTAGATGCTTTTACAAAATTTGTTTTTCTCAAACCCGTAAAGTCAACGAAAACAAAGTTAGTCGTAGACTACTTACAAGAAATATACAGTTACAATGGGCATCCCCACATTTTAGTGTCTGATCAAGGAAGTGCATTTACCTCTTCGAAATTCAAACAATACTGCAAAGACAACTTCATTAAACATGTTCAGAACGCAGTAGCTACACCACGAGCGAACGGGCAGGTGGAGAGACTAAACCGTACAATTAAAGGAGCTATTTTAGCAACAATAATTGACGAGGACAGATGGGACGAGAAAATAAAGGATATTCAGCTAATTATAAATACCACAATATCACAAACAACAGGGAAATCACCAACAGAACTATTTTACGGTTACAAGCCTAGACGAGGAGCAAGTATACCTTTACTGGACGAAATTGTCAAAATTCCCAAGTTAATTCAAGATCTTCCTACATTGCGCTTAGAGGTTGCTCAGAAAATTTCTTCTAGCCAAAGCAAGCAAAAAGTACAATATGACAAGAAAAGAAAGACCCCAACAAAATATAAGCAAGGCGACTTGGTACTTATCGAGAAACAGCAAACAACTGAAGGCACTAGCCGAAAATTGATTTCCCCATATGCTGGACCCATGATAGTGAAAGCAGTATTGCCAAATGACAGATATTTAATTGCCGATATGCCAAACTCCCATAGAACCACCAAATCCACTAAATACGAGAAGGTCATTGCTGTCGACAGAATGAAGCCTTGGATCAACCAAGGAGGAGTATCAGACGAGACAAACAGTGATAGCGGCGAAGATGGTGTGGAATTAAGTTCCGACGATGACGATGCAGATTCTAACTAGAGGGACACCTCGGGGCGAGGTGACTGCAGGATGGCCGAATGTAAGTCCCTGTATTATTTTATTCTTTTAAAATTCGTTTATCGATACGAATATTAAGAAAAGGTAACATGAGAAATACATAAACACAGCCGTCTGTGGATATTATTTTGTCAGCGTTTTCGATCCGTTTCTTGGATGTTTATATTAACATTGAAGGGAATTGATTTATGATTATTACCAACACATGGATTTTGGTCTAGGGGACATAGATTACGCAGAATTAATAAGAGGCTTTCAGTTGTTGAAAGTGTTTTAAAGTTGTGGTACAGTACAGTTCAGTAAATACGAATATTTCAAGACTTACAAAATTATTGTGTATTGTGGGTGTTACAAGTGACAAGCTATTCAGGTGAGCTTTATCACTGAGTGTTTAACTTTTAGTATTTTAGGTGTTTACATAAATGCCATAATTAATTGCTGCTATTTTAATTGCTGATTTCATTATAAAGTTAATTGATATTGAACTATATTAATAATTATCCGAAAGCACATAAAAATGTTCTCTGGAGCGGACAATCGCGCGATTAATCCCCTTTGTCCATTGCACTACTCAGAATGCGGCCTACAGGGTCAAGCTCTAGTAGGTGGAGCGAGTATGTCGCGAGTCTTAATCCCTTCATACTCATTGCACAACTCAGTACTAGTAGAATTGTGAGACGTATTGCGTGTTGTATCCCCTTACGTCAAAGGGTGGTATCTAGGTAGGGGTCACGTCGCGTGTTATATCCATTCGTGACCATATTACGAACTCCTATATACTGGGCCTTGAAATAGACAAATTAGTAATAAATGCATCGCGTGTTGTATCCCCTTGCATTTGGTGATTCTCGGATAATTGTTGAATTAACAAGTAAATACTAAAGGATCACGGACACTCACGAATATTTTTCGTTATAGGTAAACCGGATTATGCGCTTTGAACGACAGTACCTCGACCATCAATCAATCCATCCTGACACTTGTTATTTGTTTTGGTAACTACTTATAAATATTTAAATTTGTATATAAATAATGATTATCTATATTATAATTTTACTTCTATCAGTTTATTGTCTCTTTTTCAAAAAACAACTCTTACACCCCTATAATTTCGGCATGCGTTGTCAAGACGCACGTTCTTTAATTTTTTCTAAATTAAATTCTATTAATTTATCACCAAGTGACCTTTCACTCAGAGTAAAAAACTACGAAGAACTAGCTCTTAAAACATTCATAAGAGATTTCACAGGCCAACTTCAAAATAATGTAAGGTTACGTAGTCCCAAAAATCTTGAAGCAGCAATGTCACTTGTTATCGAAGAAGAAAACTTTCTTTATAGTCAAAATAGGACTTATTCAATAAATACCCAAAAATTTCAACCACATCAAAGAATTATACCAGTTTATCCAAATAATACTACGCAAAAACCAATTAATTATCAACGGTAATATACCGATAGAGGAGGCGTCTTATCGGTAATACCGATGTTTTTAACAAGAAATCGATTTTCTGACAAATTTTTACGAAATGTAATTTTTACTTATAATCTGATATGATCCCGAGAGCTTTAGCTCGAGGGTCTTATCTTTGATTATAAGTAAAAATTACATTGAGTGAAAATTTTCTTGGAAAATCGAGTTTCGAGTGAAAAACGAAGGTATGAAGATAAGAAACCGCCTCTAGAGGTGTATTTTATTGGATAATTTACTGAACATAAAAATGAAGGCCGTCTGATAAAGGTAAATATACAAGTTAGAGGTGTTACTAATTTTTTATTTAAGTAAAAAGCTACAAGCGTCTTTTCGAAAGCGTTTTTTCGAGCTAGCGGTAGTCTTATCGGGTAAGACGACCGTTACCAAGGTGGTTGCTATGAAAATGAGCGTTTTGATTGGTACAATAAAAGTGAGGTGAATTATCACAATAATTACTCTTCAAATTTTGCCCACTTTAATCCGCCAAAACCTATATTCAATAACAATCCCCCTAAACCTATATTTAACAATAATTTCGTAAGACCGCCTTTTCCAAATTTTCAGCCAAGACCTTTCATGACGCAACAGCCATTTAGGCCAGTCAATAACTTTCCAATGCAAAAACATCCATATTTTTTGCAAAGAAACCAACCTATAAATAATCAAAATAGATTTAACCCTAACCCACCTAATACCTATCAAAATAGATTTAATAACAATAATTTACCTAACCAACAATCAAGGCATGAAGAGCCAATGGACACTTCAACCGGCCTTACCAAAGTTCAAAGGTCAAATCCAAAATATACAGTGACCGAATTATTTCAACAAAATGTCGACAAGAACGAAAACAACCTTCCTCAAGATCAATGTATTGACTCTAATTTTTATTATACTGCAGACCAAAATAATTTCGATTATTCACAATCTAACTCTGACCTATATTACGATGAACAATATTACCCAAGTCCTATAAATTATGACATCACAGCATATGATCAGTCTTATCAACTTAACTCATATGAAGATCCCATGATGAAACCCTATACTAATGACGGTAACGCTACTTTTGATAAAATTGCTACACCTACTCACGAAATTAATTATGACAGTGAAAATTTTATCTTAGGCACGTTGCAAAAAGAAGCAACTTAGTACACATTAATATAACTGCTGCAAATTTACCACACATATTTATTCCTGAAATAAATGCTAAACTTACACTTTGATACAGGGAGTACCAAAAGTTTACTTTCTCCAAAAATTGTTGAACATTTTTATAAAAATTATATTTTTAACGAAGAATTTCAAATTCAAACAGCTCATATGGTAACTCATCATAACCAAGTTATTTTAATTCCAATTTTTGAACTATTTAAAGTAAAAGAAAATCACAAATTTTATATTTTTAATTTCAGCGATAAATATGACGGTTTAATCGGTATTGATTTACTGGATCAACTCGAAGCTGTACTAGACGTTAATAAAAAATTAATAATAACGCCTTATGCTAAAATTCCCTTAATATACGAGTCCGAAAAACACAAAATAAATTCAAGTCAAACTAATTACTCTATAAATATTCCCTCTAGAACAAAAATGGTTGTTAAATTGCCAGTTAAAAATGAAAACGGCATAGCTCTCATTGATTATATTAAATTTGGAGATCAAGTTGAATCACCCCAAGCTATAATTAACATTCAAAATTATTTTGCTATCACTACAATCACTAATGCACGTGATGAACCTATAAATATTAAAATAGTTAAACCATTTGAAGTCGAAATTTTGAATATTAACGAAGTAAATTTTATTGAGAAAATGGACGTTGACGACGTCTCGGAAATTGATACATCTTTAGATAATACTTTAAAAAGTAATTTAAAAAATCTTAGACTAGATCATTGTAACCCAGAAGAACGTAAAGCTATTCGAAATTTAGCCTACGAATTTCGCGACATATTTTATTGTGACAAAATTCCGTTGACTTTTACAAACCAGATTCAACATAAAATCAATCTAACCAATGATACCCCTATATTTACCAAAACCTACAGATACCCAGAGATCCATAAAGCCAAAGTAAAAACTCAAATAAACAAAATGCTTGAACAAGGCATCATTCAAGATTCGACATCGCCATGATCAAGTCCCATTTGGATTGTCCCAAAAAAAATGGATGCGTCCGGCAAACGTAAATGGAGATTGGTAATAGATTACAGAAAACTGAATGAACAGACATCCTAGACAAGCTTGGAAAATGTCAATATTTCTCAACGTTAGATCTTGCTTATCGATTTTATCAGATTGAGATGAATCCAGAAGACATTCAGAAAACTGCCTTCTCAACAGAAAATGGGCACTACGAATTTAAACGTATGGCTTTCGGATTGAAAAACGCACCCTCGACGTTTCAACGAGTGATGGACAATATATTAAGAGGTCTTCAAAACGAAGAATGTCTAGTTTACCTCGACGACATTGTCATTTTTAGTACATCTCTCCAAGAACACCTTGAACGCTTAAGAAAAATATTTGACAGATTAAGACAAGCCAATTTTAAAGTACAACTGGATAAGTCCGAATTCCTTCGAAAAGAGGTCAGTTACCTAGGGCATGTCATAACCAGTGAAGGAGTAAAACCAAATCCCAACAAGATCGACGCAATAAAAAAAATCCCATTGCCCAAAACGCCTAAAGAAATCAAAAGCTTTTTAGGATTGGTCGGTTACTACCAAAAATGTATCAAAGATTTTGCTCGCATTACCAAACCTTTAACCCAATGCTTGAAAAAGATTCTAAAATCATTCATAACCAAAATTTTATATCAGCCTTTGAAACTTCAGTAAACCTTTTGTATTGACAACTGATGCATGGAACGTTGCTCTCGGAGCGATATTATCACAAGGCGCTATCGGCTCTGATAAACCTATAGCTTTTGCATCACGGACACTAAATGACAGTGAGGCAAAATATAGTACAATCGAAAAAGAACTATTAGCGATCGTTTGGGCTTGTAAGTACTTCAGACCGTACCTATTTGGACGAAAGTTTACAATATATACCGATCATAGACCTCTAGTTTAGCTGTTTAAACTACGTGAACCTAACAGTAAACTTGTAAGATTGAGATTAAAGTTGGAAGAATTTGACTATGACATTGTTTATAAAAAAGGCAAATTAAACCTTAACGCAGATGCATTATTGAGAATTCAAGTCAATGCAATAGAAAACGAATCTATGATTAATAACCCTGGCGACATTGACCAAGACCAACTTGATACTTTAGAATATCTTCGAAACATTGCCGAAAATGTCCAAACATACGAAATAAACCCATCTAACCAAGCATCAACTAGTCAACAAATTCCTAAACTAATAGATGAACCCGTTATTCAAGTTCTATCCGATACCACTCAAAACCAATCTACTAATAAACAAAAAATCAAAATTTTATCTGATGTTCAGATTAAACCTCCTGAAAATCAAACCCGAGACATATCTGATTCGCAAACTCAACATAGTACTTTTAACGAAACAACTAATAACGGTATCAAAATTTTAGACGAAATAGTTAATAATAAAGTCAATCAAATTTTAATTTTCCCCCATGTCTATCACAAGCTTAAAGTTAAACAAGAAAATTACAAACACCATAAAATAATTACTGTTAAAATACCAAAGACGAATAATGAAAATTTTATTCTGCAATTCTTACGAGACTACACAATATGTGGAAAAACCTATTGTATGTATTTTCACACAACAGATCTTTATATAAATTTTACAACATTTTTCCGAAAAAGGCCCAAAATTATTACGGTGCACTAAACTTGTAAATACTATAACCGATAAAGAAGAACAAATTATTCTGACAAAAAACCACCACGAAGGAAAAGTTAATCACCGCGGTATATTGGAAACTGATAGGAATATAGGAAATGGATAGGAATGAAAACAACGATTTCTCAATATATTAATTCGTGCGACATTAATTGTCAACGAGCAAAATACGCAAGGAAAAAACCATATACACCAGTAATGCTAACAGATACACCTTCTAAACCATTTCAGATTGTTCATATTGACGTATTTTTCTATGATAATCAGATGTTCCTAACCTTAGTTGACTCATTTTCAAAATATGCCCAAGCTATTCAAATCCCAGGAAAAAATGATTGAAAGATAGTTTTCCTAATGAAAAAGAAAATATAATGGACTATGCCATAATTGCCTACAATAATTCCATTCATAGCGCAGGTTTTCGACCTGGCCATGGTACCACCATGCTAGTGGCGAAAGTTGCGCAAGATGCAACGACCAATTTCAATAGAGGTATGAACACTGTTCTCCTGTCGTTAGACATCAAGCGTGCTTTCGACACAGTATGGCACCATGGCCTAATACACAAACTTTACAACGTACATAACTTTCCACTACATTTTTTGACATTAACAAAATCTTACTTAACTATCAGATAATTCTTTGTAAGAGTTAAAAGCGCATTGTCAGCGCCCAGAGTGACTAGTGCGGGGTGCCGCAAGGCACAGTACTATCTCCGATATTGTATAATCTGTTTACGGCAGATATGCCGCAGTACCCCCTCACCAAACTCGCTCTGTACGCGGACGATGCGCTAATATACGCGCATTCGTTCTATGCGGAGGCAGCAAAACGAAAAATCCAGTCACACGTTGACTTGCTGCTGCCGTATTTTTCCAAATGGAAAATTACGGTAAACTCCGACAAGACCGTTTGCACTATTCTTACAAAGAAGTTTACGAACAACAAAATCTTTGTACCTATTAAAATCAACGATAATTATATACGACAAACGAACAAACTAGTTTACTTAGGACTAACACTTGATCAAAGACTCTCTTTTCAGACGCACTTTTCCAATACCTTAAAAAAGGCTTTTGCAGCAATGCATAGCCTTTATTCCCTTCTTTCCCCCAAATCCCCACTATCACCAACCAACAAAAGACTTATATACATTCAAATTATAAGACCTATACTGAAATACGCAGCGCCCATATGGTGTTCTGCATCCAATACTCAGCTCATGCGATTATTGAGATTTGAGTACAAGATTCTGCGATGCGTGACCTCCTGCGGGAGGTACGCGCGCATCGCAGATCTTCACCATATGGCCGCTGTAGACGACATACGCAACCATATAATAGACATCTCGACCAAATTTTACTTACATAACATACATAACTCACCTTTGACAACGAACATAACAGAACAAAGACATGACGACAACATACACATAAAACACAAACCAGTCGGAAAACCAAATACCTACAACAGTTTGTTTGGCAACACAGCTGAAAGAAAACCACAACCAAGGAAAATAGCGTCGATTGGTAAGTCGTCAATATTCCTTTTTACCATTTCCTTTACATATTCAATTGCATTATCTGATACTTTAGTGTGTTTAGAGATTTAAAAAAAAATATGGCTTCTGAAAATACTAACAATGCACTCGATTTAGCTGATATGTTAGCCAAATTAAAGTTAAAACGGGGACAAGTCAAATCCCAATTAACTAGATTTATTACATACCTAGATAATTTTGAATCTTTTTCGGGAAATTATGAAGAAGTTAGTGCTCGCGTAGAGAGAACAACGTTTCTTTTGGATCAATTTAATGACATCCAAACCGAAATTGAATACTTATCGGGAAATATTTCTCAGGACGCCGAGCGAGATGATTTCGAATCAAAATTCTTTAAGGCTATCGGTCAAGCCAAGAAAATGCTTTCAGATTTTTTAAAAACGCAAGATACACCACCAAATCCTGGTGCAAGCATTTTTAGTGTTAATAATGCAATTGGAAATACAAATGTTAATTTACAAGGTCCGGTAAGATTACCACCGATTAGCTTACCAGAATTTTATGGGGCCTACAGTCAATGGATGACATTCTATGACATTTTTAATTCTTTAGTACATTCAAATGCGCAGTTAAATGATGTACAAAAATTCTGGTACTTAAAATCATGCCTGAAAGGCGAAGCTGCTCATTTAATTCAGTCACTTGAAATTTCAAATCAAAACTATCAAATTGCTTGGGATATGTTAAGGGATAGGTTTGAAAACAAGAGATTGATTGTACACACTCACATAAAACATATTTTGGATGGTTTCACAATGAAAAACGAGTCACATTCTCAACTAAGAAATTTATTGGATAATTTCAACAAAAATTTACGTGCGTTAAAGGCACTTGGGCAGCCCATAGATATGTGGGATACACTTCTCATATACATATTGGGTAACAAACTTGACATTGTAACTAAACGGGAATGGGAGGAACATTTAAATAAACAAGGAATTGACTTTCCTACGGTTTCTCAACTAACGGAATTTCTAACCAAGCGTTGCAATTTCTTAGAGACCCTGGAAAGCAAAAATAAGACAGACAGAGGACAACAACACAACAAAATTCTAACACACGTGACGACAGGAAAGATTTCTTGTGCTTTTTGTCATAAAAATCATTTAAACTTTCAATGCGAAAAAATACATACAATGCCGAAAAGGGATCTTTACACAGAAATTAAAAAACATAAACTATGCATCAACTGTCTAAGACCTTTTCATGATCACAATTCCTGCAATTCAGCAGGCTGTAAAAACTGCGGTCGAAAACATAATTCATTATTACATTTATTCTTTAATAACAGCGGTAACGTTGTCGGCGTCAATAGCTCTGTTAATAACCCAAACACTGTCGATCGCGACAATAATAACAAATCCCCTGGCGGGTCACAAAGTACCCATAATACTCAAACTTTACTCTCAACGGAAATTAGTCGAGAAAATAAACGAACCTCAAATGATGCCTCAACTTCCAAGATCCAAGATTTTTCTAATCAAAACATAACAATGCATTGTTTATCGACTGGAAACAACAAACAAATACTTTTGGCAACAGCCATGATTAAAATTTTAGATTGCAATGGAAAAATAATAGAAGCTAGGGCCATTCTAGACAGTGCATCTCAAAGTAATTTTATTACCGATTCATTGGCTAGGCAACTCAATCTAAAAACTAAAAATTTTAGTATTCCCGTGGCTGGGATAAATAACTCTCTTAGCAAAATTTCAAAAAAGGTTGACGCCACATTTTATTCTGTCAGCGAAAAATATCAAATGAAAGATTCATTTTTAATTGTAAACAAAATTACCGAAAATCTTCCGCAAACCTCTTTTGACTTGTCTAACATAGACCTACCAAACAATATTGAATTTGCCGATAAAAATTTTAATTTGTCGCGCCCTGTAGATGTTTTGTTAGGAGTAAACATATTCTATGACATACTATGTGTAGGACAAATTAAATTGGGCAAAGGCAAACTAATCTTAAACAAAACTAAACTGGGTTGGATTTTTGCAGGAACCTTATTTTTTGATTACAATGCATCATATAAAAATAATGACTCCACCATTTGTAACCTTTCAATAACAAATAATGAGTTGCATAGGCAAATCGAAAAATTTTGGACTGTAGAAAATTGCGACACTAAAAAACGGGACATTTTACCACAAGATTTGGCATGCGAAAAACATTTCACTGAAAACTATAGACGCGTATCGCAAGGTCGTTTTGAAGTAAGTTTACCCTTATCAAATAATTCTTTCGAATTGGGTGACTCGAAAAATGCAGCTATCAATCGATTTTACAGTCTCGAAAGAAGATTACAAAGGGACGAAAATTTAAAACGCGATTATATTAATTTTAAGTCGGAATATGAAAAATTGGGACATATGTCACAAATCAGTTCGAATTTAGACACGATTGACACGACATATTACTTACCACATCACGGTGTTGTCAAGGTTGACAGTACTACAACAAAATTACGCGTCGTGTATGATGCTTCGGCAAAAAGCGATAGCGGAGTGTCTTTGAACGACATCCTAATGACGGGTCCTGTCATACAACCAGATTTATTAACTATTATTTTAAACTTTAGACTTCATAATGTAGTTTTTACCGGGGACATTGAAAAAATGTATCGACAGGTCCAATTAAGGGAATGTAATCGACATTTGCAGCGTATTGTATGGCGTTCAAGTCCAAATGAGGATCTTAAGTTTTATACTTTAAACACTGTAACATATGGAACTGCACCTGCTTCATTTTTAGCGATTAGATCTTTAAATCAAGCCGCTATTGATAACGCTAAAAATTTGCAGAATGCTAGTAACGCAATTTTGAATTGTTTTTATGTTGATGATTTGCTAACTGGATCCGACTCTGTTAAAAATGCTATCACATTAAAAAACCAAATAATTCAGATTCTAAATGGTGCATGCCTTCCATTACGAAAATTTTATTCGAACAAGCCGGAAGTGTTAGCTGATTGCGATCAGGGTCAGTTAGAAAATTATGATTTATCTGAAGATAAAACTCGCAAAACACTTGGATTATTTTGGCAACCAAATAAAGATACTTTAGGTTATTCAATTAACTTTGAGAACTACGCAACGGTAACAAAACGTCAGATTTTATCGGTTATCGCAAAAATATTTGACCCTTTAGGTCTGGCAGGCCCGATTACTGTACGTGCAAAAATAATTATGCAACGTCTTTGGCAGTGTAAGTTAGGCTGGGACGAATCGGTGCCCTTAGATATTTATACACTTTGGACTTCATTTTTTGAACAACTACCAATCCTTGACAAAATAAAAATACCGCGTCAAGTAGTCACTCCAAATTATATAACTATAGAATTGCATGGTTTTTGCGACGCAAGCGAAGCCGCGTACGGTTCTTGTATATATTTAGTTACGACAGATATTAACGGGTTACGTCATTCAAAGTTATTGTGCGCTAAAGGTCGAGTTGCTCCTTTAAAAACAATCTCATTGCCTCGATTGGAACTTTGTGGGGCTCTACTTTTAGCGTGCTTGGCAAAAAATGTAGAAAGGTCTCTCGAAATTGACATAAAAAATAAATTTTTTTGGTGCGATTCCACTATTGCACTGTCGTGGATCGCGGGTGAACCGAGTAACTGGAATACCTTTGTAGCTAACAGGGTAACACAAATACATGAATTGACTGACAAATTCCAATGGAGACACGTTGGCTCCAAAGAAAATTCAGCAGACGTACTTTCCCGCGGATTAAATCCGCAACAATTACTTGATTGTCACTTGTGGTGGCACGGACCAGAATTTCTGACAAAACATGAAAACTTCTGGCCCGTTTTAGATCAAATTAATATTGACAACATACCGGACAGAAAACGGACAATTCAACTATCGTTTATGACTAACACAACTTATCAGGATCAGGATATTTTTAGAAGATATTCAAATTTCAATAAACTGCTTCGAATTTTTGCATATATATTAAGATTTATGCTAAATATTAAAACAAAACATAAAACCAGCAGAATTTTTGCGGAAATATCTCAAAATGAGTTAGATCAATCATTAAACACTTTAATAAAAATGGTTCAATATTATGAATATTCCAAAGAAATTAACGATTTGCGGAAACACAAACAAATTTCTAGGGACAGTAAACTGTTTTCATTGAATCCATTTATTGACGAGCAGGGTATATTACGCGTGGGTGGAAGAATTCGACACTCGACCTTGACTCCTGATATGAAACATCCAATTTTATTACCTCCTTATCATGATTTTACTAGACTTCTAATTGAGCATGAGCACAAACGAAACTTACATGCAGCAACTCAAGCTCTTTTGGTAATTTTGCGAAATAAATATTGGATTATTCATGGCAAAAATGCAGTAAAGCGTGCTATCAATCAATGTCTTGTTTGTTTCAAATCTAAACCTTATGTGAGCACTCCGATGATGGGTGATCTTCCTCAATCAAGACTAATGCCTTCACGTCCATTTTTAACTGTAGGCTGCGATTTTGCTGGTCCTATAATGATAAAGGATGGTAAACTACGTTCTCGCAAGATAATAAAGGCTTACATTTGTATTTTTATTTGTTTTGTTACACGAGCTATTCATATTGAGCTCGTTGGAGATCTAAGTACCGATTCATTTTTAAATGCATTAAAGCGATTTGTCTCTCGAAGAGGACTATGCAAAAATATTTACTCTGATAACGGAAAAAATTTTGTAGGAGCTAACTTTGCACTACAAAAACTTAGTAAATTCTTACAGGACGTTTCAAAGGGTCATAAAATATCAACATTTCTACTCGAAAACGATATTAAGTGGCATTTTATACCACCACGATCACCTTCATTTGGAGGTCTTTGGGAGGCTGCGGTAAAGTCTACCAAATTTCACTTAACCAGAGTCTTAAAAGAGGCTTACTTATCTTATGAATCTCTTTATACAGTATTGTGTCAGGTAGAGGCTATTTTAAATTCTCGACCTCTGACCCCATTATCCAATGATCCCGATGATCTTCATGTCCTAACCCCTAGCCATTTCCTAATTGGCGACCTACTTACCTCCATTCCACAGCGAGATGTCACCGAGGTACCTACTAACAGATTGGTTCTGTACGAACGTCTTCAGCAATTAGTTCAGCATTTCTGGAGACGATGGTCATCCGAATACTTAACATCTTTGCAGTCAAGAGCAAAGTGTGGACGCAACAAGGGGCCACCTATCAAGATCGGATCCCTAGTGCTTTTACGTGAGGAAAACCTTCCCCCTCAGCAATGGTCATTAGGCAGAATCATTAAAGTTCATCCCGGTAAAGACAATGTCATCCGCGTAGTGTCCGTAAAAACTAAGACGGGAGTTTTTAAACGTGCGGTTACTAAAATAAGTGTTTTACCGATTGAGATGGACTAAAGGACTCTATTTTATTTTTTTACTTTATGTTTACATTTTTTTTTTATACATTAATTTTATATATTTTGTATGTTGGTATACATCTTGTAACCTATATCATTGAAATTACTCTTTCAAGGTGGGCGGGATGTACAATTTTGTATTTATTAGGTGATTATATTTTGTCACTTAAAAATTATTACGTAAAGAACCCACAGGGTCGAGTTATTGAAAGACATTAACAGTGACACTTTAGACGCGATAAGCGTGTGACCCGAGACCTTTTTAAGTGGAAAACAGTCGAAGTTAGTTTTTAGGCAGAGAATAAGATTATGTTGGTATGTTTTTAAAACCTTCATAGACAACGCTTTGGAAGAGGCAAACACTCGCCCACCATTTTATTAAACTAATAAAATGATTACACTTATACAGAGTTTTTAATTTATTACAAAAGTAACGCGATCTGTTTGGATCCACTACACAACAGTAATGTCTCGTACTATTTTATATAGGATCTATTTTTACCACCTTAATTTATGTATATATCCATCCTTATCTGCGCTGACCTGATAAGTGGTGAATGATCGGTGTAGGGAGTATAGTACCGGACATCAAGAGTAATGTTGCATATTTGGGAAATAAATACTTATAAATAGTAATCGGAGTTTTCTTTCCCTGCAAACGTTACAGAATTATACACCATTCGAACTAACACACGGACATACAAACGCTAAAGACCCAAATGAAATTTTTATTCTGAAAGAATTTTACAGCGATTATGCTGAAAACCATAAAAATAAATTGAAAAACGTATACAAAAAAGTAAAAGATAAATTAGAAACCGATAAACAAAAAATTGTTTCTAAACATAATAATATTGGTAACCAAAACGAAGAGTTTTCTTTAGGACAAACCGTATACCGGGTGTTGCATCGTCGAGCGGGACATAGGAAATCCCATGTAATTTTAAATGGGGTCAATTATTGGCTTCCCTAATTATTTTAGAGAAAAATTCTATTTAGGTTTATTAAAGAGCACTAAAACCCACATTCAAAAGAATAACTTAAGATATTTTTGATGAGCCCGTTTACGGGTTATCGCCGATTTCTTTTTAACTATTTCTCCTTTTTATGGCCCCGTATTTGCGGGCACCAGTCAAGGTAAAAGATGACTGTCAAATAAAGTTGTCATTTTGAAATGTGTGCATTATTGTTATAAAAACTCGTACATCGAAAATATTAAAGGTGTATTTATGAGTACAAATTAATCTGAATAAAACTAAAATAAAGTATCCAATTACAAGGTTAATTATGACATTTTACATGTTCCAATATTTTACTAATTAATAGGTAGGTACTATTAAATTGTTAGAACTTTAGGATTTAAGAAGATGTTCAAATATTCCTCCATTGACTGCTAGGCAATAACCGAGGAGATCATAAAATTCTCTTCTTACATTCGCTAGTTGGTAAACTGAAATTCTATTGCATTCGGCAGAAATAGTATTTTTTAACTCGTCTAGATTTGGGTATTTTTTATCTTTGTATATCCTGTTTTTTAAATGGCCCCAGAGAAAGAAATCATTTGGCGATAAATCAAGAGACCTGGCTGGCCAATTTACTGTATGATTTAAGCCAATAACATTTCCATTAAATGCACGGTTTAAATATTCCCGGACAGCCAGGGTACTATGTGCCGGGCAGCCATCCATTTGGTACCAAACTTCCTGATTTTCCCTGGCGGCATCATGTAAAGTAGGTAAAATATGATCTTCAAGTAGTTCCAAAAAATATTCTGCATTTAAATTTCGTGTAAGAAATAATGGCCCGATAATATTTTCTCCGAAAATCCCAGCCCATACATTAACTTTTTGTGGATATTGCGTCCTTGTTTCCACAAACCTGTGTTGGTTTTCTTTGCTCCAATATCGATAATTTTGAACATTGGGTTCATTGTTTAAGGTAAATGTGCATTCGTCAGTGAAACAAATGTTTTTTAAAAATTCCCTATCCATGTTTGCTCTTTCCATCATACCAAAACAAAACTCCTGTCGTCGTATTTCGTCCCTATCTCTTAGCTCTTGGTGCTTTTCTTATTTGTATGAATAATATTTATGTCGTTTCAAAGCTCGTAACGCTGTGGTGTGATCTAATCCTATGTCATCCTCAAGTTTCCTTGTGCTGATCTTCCCATCATTTTCTTCCACGCACAATAAAACTTGCAAGTCCCTATCATTTCTTGCATCCCTTCTTTGTTCCTGCCTTTCTTCACATCTGCAGTTATTTATTACAGTGCCTTTTGTCTCAAATTTCTTGATAGTCCTTTCGACTGTAGATTTTGCAGGTATCGGTCTATTCGGATACAGAGCAGCAAACATGTCTGACACATTTTGATAACTATTTCCTTCATAATACCATTTAATCATCAATATTTTTTCTTCAGAAGTGTAATTCATGGCTAATATTTTCGATGTACGAGTTTTTATAACAATAAAGCACACATTTCAAAATGACAACTTTATTTGACAGTCATCTTTTACCTTGACTGGTGCCCGCAAATACGGGGCCATAAAAAGGAGAAATAGTTAAAAAGAAATCGGCGATAACCCGTAAACGGCCTCATCAAAAATATCTAAAGTTATTCTTTTGAATGTGGGTTTTAGTGCTCTTTAATAAACCTAAATAGAATTTTTCTCTAAAATAATTAGGGAAGCCAATAATTGACCCCATTTAAAATTACATGGGATTTCCTGTGTCCCCAAACGCGAAATAAAAAAAGTAATAAATTTCTAGGTCCTTATACAATTACAGATATGTTAGAAAGAAACCGTGTAGAAATTACTTTGAAAACTAACCCCACAAAAAAGGAAATTATTCATATAAAAGAACTAAAACGCCCACCTCGTATTGTTTCAGACTCTTCACCAATGCCTTCAGCGGACTAGAATACCCGAAATTCCATGAAACAAAAAATAACCCGAGGCTTTTACCCTTAAAGCTTGGCACTGTCCAAAATAAAGTCAATTCCTGGTCATTCATCCAAGTATTTGACCTATCAGACCTAATCGAAGAATTTCATAACCTTCAACACCAATATGTACGTATAAAAAACGCTTTTGAAAATAAAACAAACATTGCTGAAAGCTACAAAAAAAGTTTTTACAATTCATATAATCTAGCACGATCATTCGAAAATAAAATTATGATGCAAATATATCAACTAAATCATTTAGCTATAACTAGATCTAAAAGAGGGCTGATAAACGGCTTAGGTTCTATAATAAGATTTATAACGGGAAATCTAGATCAAGAAGATGCCCAAAAATATGAAAAAGCCATCAATACTCTAACAAACAATCTGGACAAAATAAAAACTATTGTACAAGATCAAATAGCATTACTTACAGAATCAATCCAAACTTTTCAAAATAGCACCCAAAACTTAACAAAAAATCAAATTGTTCTGAAGGAACGAATCGATTATATAGAACAACTGTTATACGCGTTAGAATCCGAAAGTATTGGAACCTATTATTACTTTTTTATCGAAATGGTAATTTCCCAAATAACAATGGAATTTCAAACTATTTACGATATTTTAGAGAAAATAGAAATCGCCATTTTTTTCTAAATTGAACACACTTCATAATTCTTTAATTGAACCAAAAACCCTATTAAGTGAAATAGAATTTATTTCCAGATATTTAATTGACAATAAACTACCGTTTGAGCCGAAACTTGAAAATCTCCTAATCTTTGAAAAAATTATAGAAATTAAAAGTATAGTAAGGGAAACCAAATAATTTTTATAATCGAAATACCAATAGTAGAAAGGGAAAATTATAATTACTTTCACTTATATTTACTACCAGCCTTTCAAGATGAATATTTTCAAGTAATAATACCTCAATCTAAATATCTAATAATGAATGAGCAGAACTACTTTCTTTTCGATACACCCTGTATAGAAATCATTCCTGAAGAATTTATTTGCCGAGAAACAAACCCTGTCAAAACCACCGAAGATTCTCCATGTGAAATCCAGCTATTGAAGTTCGCCAATAATCTATCAAACTGCCGTGTGGTCCCCGTAAAAATTGAAAAAGTGAAAATTCAAAAACTTGAACTTAAAATGGATTGTGCTAATTCCCAAATTGACTGTAGCTGTGCAAAGGTGCGGTAAAAATCGCGAAAATGTACCCTTAAAAGGAAGTTACATATTAGAACTTAATCCCACCTGTGAAATAAGAATCAACGATATTCTTATACGCAGTTTTGAAAATCCGAAACGCAAATTCGAAAATATCATACTTCCAAAACTTGACTTTACTCACCCAGTATATAAAACAATTTCAAATCTAAACCCGTTAAAATTAGACGGAATTAATCTCAATGAACTCGGTGCGGTAAGAAGTGCTCTGGAATTGAATAAACAAAATATTGACTCTATCGGAACCAAAACATTCGACTTCGATAATATCGACGGATGGACAGTATTGATTTATATTATAATGATACTAATACTATTGCTTGCTTTCTATAAGTTTTACAGTCAAAGATGCATTCCAAAGAAAAAAGAAGCTAAGGACAACCAACCCCTTGCAGTCTTCAGCCATTCATCCCCAAATTCTGAGGCTAACCCCAGAATTTTGCACTAAGGGTGGAGGAGTTATGGGAACACCATGTATTGGCCCTTACGATGGGAACTTACAACAACTCGACGTTCTCATAGAAACCGCCGACGAATCATTTCTAGAGATAAGACATTTTCTATAAATTCTTTGTAATAAAGCAGACAGTATTCTTTTTATATTTACTATTGTAGTAAGAACAATAAAGAGTTTCAATCTTTCAGAAATAATTTTTTTTTTAAAAACGCGTTGTTCCGAGTCGAACCCATCATTTGCAAGAACATATTATCGAACTAAATATCTATCAAAATCTATTGAAAAGGCAAAAACATCTGCTGCTCTAGAAGTTCCTGCAAGCGGAGCTGAGGGTGGTAGCTTTAAAACAATATCTTTCTTTTCCACATTATTGATTTCCGGAACTGCTGGATAAACAAATTTATTTCCCTTGCGTCTAAGATAGGAAACACAAAATTCATCATTAGGTAATAAACCTTTTATAATTGCCATGTAGTGCACGTCTTTATTTTTGGTTTTAAATTTAACCAAAACGAAATTACCAATAGTTATATTTCCTTCCTCTGGGGATTTAAACCATACATTCTGTGCTAGTGGCATATTTTTTGACTCACTTTTATCGTCATTTTGAACTTCTTCTTCTTCAGTTTCATTTCTTACTACATCAGCTAGTGTCATGTTTTCGGTATCGCTTTCATCCTCATACTCAACCTCTACTTCTGATTCAGATTCTGAACTAGTAGAAGGTAGTTTTTTTAAAATTGTCTTTGTTTTCCGATTCTTTGTTCCTGCTTTATTTTTCTTTCTGCCCTTTTCTTTATCAATATCTTCAATCAGCTTTGCATATTCTTGGCTAGTAAGTATTTGGCTGCCGCTAAGTATTTTACGACGCTTTTGTACAGTAGATGGTGTTTTATTGATTTTCTTCAATAAAATGGTTTCAAAAGAAGAATTTCTGTCTCCTGGTTCAAGTGGAGGTAGCGTAGGAACTACATTGTTATTGGAGGCCAAAGTTGTGCTGGAGTCATTGGAATCTTCAAAGTCTGCTGGAACATTGACAATTTGTTGTTGGGGTTCATTATTTTCCAATTGATCACACTGTATATCTAAGGGGTCCTTATTTTCTAGCCGTAGAGCTTCATATCTTTCTAGTTTTGTAGTATCCAGCCTTTCTATAGGATACTTCTCTCTTTAAAATGGAAATATTCCTGTTGATGCAAAAGAAGAAACAACGTTCTTTTTTGAAATTCCTTCTTCCCAAATGGAACAAAGCAAATCTGAAAATTCACTTTTTGTCAACCTTCTTTGATTCTGGCGCTGCCAATCGATTAATGTTTCATTCCATTTTAGCTTTAATGGACCAAAGCAACCTCGATCCAGCGGTTGAAGTAAGTCAGTAGAATGTGCAGGTAGCTTTAGTAATGTCACGCTCTCTCTAATGGCTAGTTCTATGGTATGTTTATCTGAATGTGTCAAATGTCCATCTTCCAAGAAAAACAAGAGCGGTCTATCCCTTACAATTGTGCAAAACTTCCATTCATTGAAAATAAGGGTTGTCATCCAACCTTTTTCGGAAACACCATACATCGTATTTTCTAATTCATTGGTACCTTTCCACGAGCTCCACAGATTTTGGCCTTGAAATATTATTAATGGAGGTAGAGAACATCCGCTTGCTAATATACACGCCATCACAGTCACGTTCTCCTTTCCCGATCCTTCAATATTCCTATGTACCTTTTGTCCTTTTGCAGCTATCCCTTTAATCCTTGTAGGATCCACGGAAAAAGAAGTTTCATCAAGGTTCCAAACTTGGGACGATGTAATATTTAGGTTGTTTATGCATTTTTGAAGTTTATCATAAAACGAATAAATAATAAATGGATCACTAGTGGCTAAAAGTCGTGACTTCTCAAGTTGCTCCATTGTTTTCTGACTAAGACGATTTCTTCTGCAAAAATCTCTAAACCAGTCATCGCCTGGACGCCCATCTTTAAAAGCCGTTTTAAGGTTATTTTCTTGCACGTAGGTCTGCACGGAATTTTTAACCTCTTGCTTAGTTAGTGCAAACCCCCACTGGGCCATTGTTATTAATTTTAAAGCTAAATCTTGCTCGACCTCTAAAGATAACGATGTTTTTCGCCCTTGTTTTGTTGAATTATTCTTATTCATATAGCGACTTAGTTTCGACTTCTCGATATGGAAGGCATTGGCTGCAGTTCTTACAGAAAAACCCTCAGTTCTCACTAACTTTGCTGCTTTATCGAGATCTTCCTTCGTATATTTCTTCGGCTTGGATGTATATTTCTTTGGCATCTTGGTTTGGTAAATAAAAGCTAAAAAATAATTAAAATGTTTGCCTCATATCTGGACCTGTGGTGTCTCATTTTTACCTCCACGCGTGTCTCAAATTTGCCCCTCCAAGAAAAACGTGCTCACTCGTAAACTGATCAATTTGAACTGAAAAACAATTGCCCACGTTGCAACGGTAATAGGATCTTAGCGCGAAGCGACTTTAACCGAACCACTCAGATTGACATACGAGCTTGCATGACAAAAGTTTAAAAGCCGGTTTTAAAAGATATAAATCGCAAATGACGCGTTAAGCTGGATTTATAAACTCGAAAAGTTGGCGAGGTTGAGGTTCAGTTAGTGTTGGAAAAAGGAGTTCAATTTAAACTAAAGGGAACACTCAGATCCATTTATACACTCGTTCATGTTGTTGATGTAAAGCTCATGTAAGGTTCGAAAACTTCCCGGGATTCGAGATAACCAATTTTTATGCTCGGATTTCAGAATATCTAACCTCACAAGCTTGATCATAACTTCAACCTCACCAACTTTTCGAGTTTATAAATCCAGCTTTAGATTTTGTAATTTTAATTTGGCCGTTATTTGTTACCCAAAAATGAAATAAATTGTTGGGATGATGTCTTTACAAGTGTTGCTATACATTTTTAACAAGAAACCGATTGGAATTAAATACCTAATTAGCAATTTTATTTGAGTGTCTCATTTTTCACCCAAATATTGCGTGTCTCATTTTTACCCCACTTGACCCTACAATATTTGAAATAGATATTTGTCTTAATATTATTGAAACTTTTTAAAACGCACAAAATGTAAACTAACTCGCCAATACAATTTTTTAACTTGAGGTGTCAAGACTGTCAAACACAGAACAAGAAAGGTTAGCTGTCAAGGCGCTTGTCGTTGCCTGCCAAACACACTATATTATGGCGTCACACCTCGTTTTAATATTGGCGCGCGAACTTTAATTATTTATAAAAAATTAAGGAGTGTTATTTAAGACGTAACATTTTGCATATGTTATTTTTTGATGTGGCTAAACATATTTCTGCAATAAAAAAAAATATGAGCAATTCCCCATTGTGAAAATGTTTTTGAGAAAAGAGATATCAAGATGAATCAGAAATAATAGTGTTGGGATATAATAAGGCTTCAAAATAGGCTCATCAGAATATTATGTATCTCCCTACTGAATTTCTTCACAGGAATATTTATTATTAGGCTCCTGGTATAATAGCAAAATAGTGAGCATTTTACGAAAACAGGAATATATTGCACAAAGGTGTGTCAACTATATTGAAATTTTAACCCACGTATTAGGTAAGTATGTTTAGACGATCATGCTTTTTCTTAAAAGAAATCACACTTTGTTAGTTTTGTACTTCTACTCGTAATTGGTTAAAAAGATTGGCACCTCTATGTTTGTAATTTTAACATTTTTAATTTACTTGAACGTATTCTTTGGTATTTGAAATTGATCTTGAAAGCTTCTCCAAAAAATATATTCCTTAAAGGTTCCCACAGATTCAATACCAATTTCTGCAGTTCTTGTGTCTGATGCTTGCTATGAACTGACGAAGGCGTAAAAACCTACCCCTGAAAATCTCCGTTAACGCTCAAAACTAATGCAAGCAAACGATAAACCAAAGTAAAAAGTACACATCTGCTTAAGGCTCTGTTTTTGAACATACCCCGAGGTTACTGGATTCCATCTAAAGAAGAGCCATTGGCTTGATCGGCCACCATGATCTGACAAACAACCTAGAAAACTTAGAACATCAAAGGCTGGTTGGCGATTTGAGCCTCTTTTAGGATAAATATTTTCATGGCAAGTGATTTAAGACCAACTTGAATCATTTCCTGCGCACACGCATCACTCGTAGAGCGCCATAAAGGACTCATCCTACAGTCCTCTGCCTAGTCATAAAAAAACTCTTTCCGTGCTATCAAATATTTAGCAAAATTTTATGTGCCGACTATTATTTTCGGTGAATATAGTATCTATAAAGGGTTAGTTGCAATAACCGGAACGGCTAATTTGCTTCAAGACTACTAAAGCTAAATCAATAAATTGTGGTATAGTATAAATATAATAATACTACTACTCTTCTTATTTTTTATTCAATTCGATTCCTCTCACCAATATTACTTTTTTCTGATAATATCACATTTTTAACCTAAACAGCTCTCCGAGAAAAAAAGGTTTATTAGTAAACTCGCTAAAGCAATAAATAATAAGTTGTAATTATAACTTCTTAAGTACATATTCCTTAATAAACATTTCTCGGAATAATTGCAAATATTTTTAATACATTGCGTATGCATGCCATCGTTAACGTAAAATGACTCAAAAGTGGTAATTTTATTTACAAAATATTAAGGTTGCTATGGCTTCGGATTTGTTTGAAATAGTTTTAAATGTTAGTTGTTTTGCTAATTATGATTAAAGTAATCATTGCTCATACTGTCTTTAAAATAGCTTTTCTTCTCTCGAAAATCAACGAATTGACAGTATAATATTCCGTGGATATGGAGAAAAACAAAAGTTCTATAAAAATGTATGTATTCAACACTATTTACACTAAACAAATTAAAAAATCTACCGTATGTAGAACTGTTAAACATGCAGTTTCTTCAAACTGGCGAAGTAAACAGAAAGGAAAGAGCTGGTCGACCTAAAACTGCCACATCTAATGAAAATAAATTAAATTTTCTTTTGCAAATGCAAATGCGGTAAGAATAATTTTAAATGAGGAAAAATTGAAACTCAGTATTTCCAAGAACTGCTGGATCCATACCATAGAATGGGGCTTACTGAGACACTGATGGAAAAGATTAATACAACTCCTTATTTTACACAAACAATTTTATTTAGTGACAAGGCAACATTCTGTTTAAAGGGATAAGTCAACCGTCATTGGGTAACCATATTATTGGGCCATTTTTTATTGACGGTACTTTGACAGGACCAAAGTATCTAGACTTACTGAGAGGAGACATAATACATAAAATTAGAGAATTAAATGAAAATTTTGAAGAGATAATATTATGGTATCAGCATGACGGGGCACCTTTCCATTATTCGAGAGATGTGACATTTTTACTAAATAATCAATTTCCATGTAGTTAATTAATATTTTTAGTTCAGAATTAACGATTCTTATTTTTTGCTTTTTAAACAAACAATAAAAAAAATACAGATTTCATATTAGACTAAGTTATTGGCTTTGATAATAAAATAGGTTCAGAAAAATCAATAAACTGAAACTCCAGAAACTTAGCAACCTTGCAATATCGTTGTTATATTAGTGCGCCCAGTAATCTAAATCTCGTGGAAATAGTTTCGATTAATTTAGGGTTAACCATAAACCTTTTCTTCTCAGGGAATTATTTAGGATAAAAATTTGATACTATCAAGGAAAAGAAATGTTGATGGGAGGAGTCGAATTTAAGAAATTAAAGAATATTATTACATTTGAAAAAAAAAGTTTCTAAGTTACGGGAAAAAGACTAAAATCTGGCAACGTCCCAGTTGTCAATTTTGAATTCAATTTTCAAGTTATCCACCTATACCAAAATTCATTGATTCAGATTCGGTAATTTTGCAGCAAATTAGCCGTTCCGATTGTTTCAAAACCACAAGTAGAACAACTATGAAATGAAAGAAAATACCTGAATGCATATGGTAAAATATCAGTTCTGGTACCGTCTTCTAAGCTTAAAGTGACGTTAGGCAAATCACTCCAATCACCTCCTCCAGGTATTAATGTTATCCTCTTTTTTACAAGAGCCGACACATTCTTTGATTCATGACCCGTTACCACATCACTTCTATTGCAATACTCTCTTAAGTATTTGGCATAATGGGATACGTTATTACCTTCATTGTACGGCATTTCTGATGTCATTGTTTCGTAGCTAGTATAAGGAAGATCATAAATTGCATCTCTTATAGTTGTTCTTCGGTATGGTAATGATCCCAAGTATCCTATTGCCGAATCGCCTTAAAGAATAAATTAAAGAATTAAACTAGACTACTTGCTACAAAATTAAAATTTAAAGTAATGCTATTCAATACTATCCATACTAGGTAACATATTATAAAAAAATCTATGTGACGAGATTACTGGAGGTATTAGTTGTTGATATTACTACGAAACACTGAAATGCAGTTTTAGTCTAGAATACACAATAATGCATGTATGGCAAAAATGGTTCAAAATCAGTATTATTTATGCAAAAAAATATCTAAAACTAACAGTATTACTTTTACTTAGATTATCACAGAAAAAAAAGCTTATACTGCAATAGCCTTGTGCACAAGTGAAAAGAACAGAAACAGAAAAAAGTCGATTTTGACTGAAATATTGGTTATTAAACAATAAAATAAACACGTTAATAGTCAATTGGTGAAATTATTTTTAACTTTACCATCTAATTATTATAACAACTATCTTTAAATGGGTCAAGTGACATTTATGAAGCAATTGTAAGGTGTTTTCACCCTAGACTAAAAACCAACAAATTGTAATAGGAGAGTCAATATACAGTGTGTCCCCGGATCGACGCAACGATAGGTGAAAAAGGCTGAAACTTTTTGAGTTGAAACTTTATCTTCTGGGGTTCAGCCCTGCTTGGATAGAAACTAATTCGTGGCATAATTTTAATTTCGAAAAATCAAGTGTGCTTTGGAAATTTTCAAAAAACTTTTTTTTCCCACCAGTAAAGTGCTTGATTTCTAGGAGATACGAAAAAATTTTATACAGAAAAGATGGTCGGAAATAATAAATGAGTAAGAATACAAAATTTTAAAATCCTATGCCTACTCTGATGTTTTGCATTATTTTCATTGCACGCACCTCCCTATTGAAGATATTAAAAAATTTCGTTAAGAAAAGTTGTTCAAAATAATAAATTAAACACGATCGGTTTAATTTATTCCGTTTAATAGACATTTAGATTATTAAAGAAATGCGAACATAAAAATAACAAGCAATTCACTTCCTTCAAAATATGAATAAATTTGTTTCAATGCTATTCAGAAAAAAATAGTATGCCATGGAAGGGAAAAGAATAAAATAATATTTTGACAGTTTGTTGTCAAAAATAGTTTGGTATTTTTAATATTGTTGTAGTGTTCTGTGCTCTAAAACTGATCCGAACTTTCGAAAACATTACTGTGAAATATCAATTATGCTTACTATACCAGAACGGATCTACTTAATTTAATGTTATGGTATAGGTGAATTATCTGTAGTAATATATTAAGGGATAGGGAAATTATCGAAAATCATTCCGAAGATTTTTTGCCGTGGAAATCGCTCGAGGGCTTGCCCGAGAGCGATTTCCTAATGGCAAAAAATCTGAGAATGATTTTCTGATTATTTCCCAATCCCGAAATGTATTTTGAAGATTATTTACCAAATAAAAAACTAACGATTTCTGACGGGTGAGATTTTCACTTTTGACAAGGGTGATTTTCACCGGAGAGCTGGAGATTATCGCTGGATTTCTGACGGGTGAGATTTTCACTTTTGACAAGAGTGATTTTCACCGGAGAGCGGGAGATTATCGCTGAATAATCAGGTGAAAATCAACCCGCTTTTATAATGGATGAGGTAAATAATCTATTCCAGAGGTTATCAGGCGATTTAATATGAAATTTCCGAACACAGTTTTAGTCAAATCTACAGTATCCAGACTGGTTAAAAAATTTGTTACTACCAGTACTGTACATAATATACTAAAAAAGAAGAAGAACTTTGATGAAGATGATGTAGGCACTGTGTTAGCAATGGATTCATTACGCGAAAATCCAAAGCTGTCACTAAGAAAGCGGTACGAGGAGACTCGAGTTAGCAAATCACATTTGCAACGCATTTATGAAGCAAATAAGATAAAACCATATAAAGTTAGATTTTGTCACACGTTAGAAGAAGGGGATGAATCCCGAAGGTTGGAGTTTTGCCTAACTTTAGGTGAGAAGATTCTAGAAGATCGAAATTTCCATAAAAATATTATTTTCTCAGACGAATTGACTTTTACCACTAACGGTGTACCTTCATCACAGGATTGCCGATATTGGTTTAAAGATAATTCAAATTATGTAATAAATTCTAGACGGCAGTATTTTAAAAAAGTTAATGTTCCTATAATTGTGGTGTAATTGGGCCATATTTTATTGGTATAGTAAGCATAATTATTGATATTTCACAGTAATGTTTTCGAAAGTTCGGCTCAGTTTTAGAGCACAGAACACTACAACAATATTAAAAATACCAAACTATTTTTGACAACAAACTGTCACAATATTATTTTTTTCTGAATAGCATTGAAACAAATTTATTCATATTTTGAAGGAAGTGAATTGCTTGTTATTTTGATGTTCGCATTTCTTTAATTATCTAAATGTCTATTAAAGGGAATAAAATAAACCGATCGTGTTTAATTTATTATTTTGAACAACTTTTCTTAACGAAATTTTTTAATATCTTCAATAGGGAGAAGGGCGTGCCATAAAAATAATGCAAAACATCAAAGTAGGCATAGGATTTTAAAATTTTGTATTCTTACTCATTTCTTATTTCTGAACAGATTTTCTTAATAAAATTTTTTCGTGTCTTCTAGAAATCAAGCACTTTACTGGTGGGAAAAAAAAGTTTTTTGAAAATTTCCAAAGCACACTTGATTTTTCGAAATCAAAATTATGCCCCAGAAGATAAAGTTTCAACTCAAAAAATTTCAGCGTTTTTCACCTATCGTTGCGTCGATCCGGGGACACACTGTATATCTACTAACCCACCACTATCATGTATGTTAAGATACTTAGCTATATGTAATAACATTAAAATATTTTTGTTGTTGAAATGGATCCCTAACCCTCAGTAGGAATACTGAAATGGAGCACTTCTGGAAAGTTCGATCGTTGCGAGATGTTGCCTTAAGCTACATCGTTTGCCTTTCAAATAATATCAATGACTTTTTGGTTTAATTGTTGATATCTTAAAAATTGTATCCATATCTACAATCTACACACGAGTACAATAAATAAATAAATTTGACTTAGCTAACCCAATCGTGCTATTCCCGATAATTTTTGTATGTCATAGGTACCCGATGTTTGTCATGATCGTATATTTCAGACGGCTTTCAGTTTATGGACGATTTAAATATTTTAGTACACTAGATGGAGAAACAAGTATTTGTAGGAACATATCCCTCATGTATAAAATTTCCCTCAGAAGCAGTGCATATCTTTGAAAACGATAGCGCTAATTATTGTTTTGTATAAACTGAAGCAGCACTGCGAAAATTCTATTACTGTTAATTCCATCGTCAACTCATGATATCATAGTGACAAGTTAATAATATATCAGTTTGGCAAATTTTGCATCTAATCGCTTATTATTATTAGAAATTTATAAAATTTAATTTTAAAACTTATACATATAGATAATTGTATTATTTAGGATCTCTTTTGACTAACAAATATCTAAGGTTACTTTTACTTATTCTTTCCTGAGGCCTTGTCAATTTTCGTTAATTGCACTGATCCGCGAGAAAATGCAGCTTCTGAAAGTGACAGTGGTCCCTAGTTAACTTGTTTACGTATAATTCTGAAATATCATCGTTTTTTTTCTATCAACTAAATTTAGAATATTAATTGGTTTAAATAGATGACCTGTATGCAAACGCAGCCTGCTTACCTTCAACTATTTTCGAGTAAAGGCATAACCGGTGCAATGTAATGAGTTAAGCATTTGAAGCCTTACATGTCAATTGGTCACATTAATGTTGTATTGCGTTGGCAGCTGAGGATTGCAGTGTACATAATATTACGCTTAACATGGCGGGTTCAGCTAGAAGAAGCTGCCTAAATGGCCCATATATGGTTTGCCACATTTGCGGTAGTTTTCTTTTACAAAGTCAACGTGAAACTGTCACCCAATTTGTGGGTTTCAGTGTAAAACTTGGAGGTCAATATAAGTAATGGGCGTCGCATTTTGTCTGTCATTCTTATGTGGCGGGTTTAAGAAAGTGGACTCAGAATGAACAAAAATCGTTACCTTTTGTTGTGCCTATATTATGGCGGGAACGACGTAGTCACGCAGACCATTGCTACTTCTGTTTGCGTTAAGTAACGGGTTTCCCAAATTTAAATGTTCTCGTCGTTCTCAAAAATGTGTCAAGTTCTTCTCTTCTGAGTCAGATGATGACAAAGATGGATACGTCTCCGATCAGGATTACTTCTCTCAAATAGAGTCTGATAAATCCAAAGTATTTACACAATAAGAGCCTAATGAATTAGTAAGGGATCTAGGACTTTCTAAAGAACGATTAGAGCTATTGGGTTCCAGGTTAAAAGAAAAAAAGCTACTAGCTCTAATACCGTATTTTATTGGTATAGAAATCGAGAAAAATAATTTTCTCTGAATATTTTAAGCAAGAAGGACCTTCAATTTATTGTCATAATGTTAAAGGGCTAAAACTAAGTTTGAGTTTTGATATACAGGGTGTTTCATTAATATGGCTAATGCGAAGTACCTTCCGATGATTTTTTGATTTTGGCTTTGCTTAGGAGATCAATTCAATTTTATTGAATTCTGATATGGGCATAGCGATATGTTAATAAATGGCATATATTTTTTTAATCGTTTCTCAAGAGCGGTTGCTTGCAGCGACTTCTACGAGGTATGCCTTTTCACGAAGAAATGATAGAGAAATCTATCTTTTGGCTTAAAAAACAATATAAGCACGTATAAAAACGTTATGACTCCTCAGAGTTATAAGACATGTAGGTGGCGCCCTCAACTGGGAGCCATACCAACATGAAAGTCGAATTTCGCATATCAAAGAATCCCTAGATACCAATTTTAGTTCAAATGTCATTATTTCAAAAACGCAAAAAAAAGCAAAAATAAAACTTTAACACCCTGTATTTCCGAAACAATGCAGTTCTGGACGTAGGTTTATAGGAACTTTTTTTTCATATTTTTAAGCAAGGAAACTCATCCTAAATTTTTTCACAATATTATTGAAACACCCTGTATACGGCGTTTATTTCTTTACTCGTCAAGTCTAAAGGGCATTCTACTGCACAATTGCAATAAGTTGGGTTCTTTTCCTGTGGCATACAGCAACCAATTGAAATGGTAAAGCAGAATCTCTATTCAAAGAAGACATTGGCGAAAGGGGAAATTTGAAGAAGCAGCTGTCATAACCCAGAATCCTGACTGCTCCAGTAAGTCACCTTTAGATATGAAATAAGTATTTGGAAATTCTTGTATAATAGACTTTCTCAGTAATATTAGGCAGAAAAGCTCTTGTAACTTCGTAACTTTTTCAGTATTCAGCTAAAGATAACTGGAGATGTTCACAGGTTAAAACGTCTTGACTAAATAAATAATGAATATGGAAGTCTAAAATACGTTTATAATTGAAATGCATATTCTCTGCAGATTTAAATAAGTTACAGTAAAGAGAATAAAGAAAATCAGTTTGCTTATTGAACTCAGAAGTTACCCACTTGACATATTTTGAGAAAAAACGTTATTTTTACGTGAAAATGGTAATGTTATTTCCCTTTACCAAAAACTTCGTTTTAAAAATGTGATCTTTTTTTAATACTGTTATTTTAATGTAATTTCTGTTCACGTTGTAATTTGTGTTACATTTTTACATTAATTTTATGTAAATAAAAGTAACGTTACTTATAAAACATTTAATTTGCGTTATGTTTTATAACGTCGAAATAAGTAACCTATTTTTCACTTTATCTTAACATTTTTAAATTTCGCGCCTAAAACCCAGCGATCGGCGATTGTCACGTCCAATGACGATAAAGCAAACACGTCTCTCATAGACGTTTAACGTTTGTCGTTGTGTTGTGAGTGTATAGTGGAAGGAGCAGTTTTTGGTAAAAATTTTGGATAGCACCGAATCTCTTTTAAGTTTTGTGAGTTTTCGTTTATTGTAAGCGTAAGTTGTTCTTAATTTTATGATTTAGTCTTTATGAAATAACGGTTGTTTATTCTTTAGATATTTCAGGAGTTCTTTTGTCATTTACCACAAACGCTTGAAGGGCAAAATGGCGTCTCGTGAATTTTATTTTCATTACAAAAAAAAAATGCTAAAAGGATATCCCTTTAATGCAACAAAAATACCAGCCTTTTGAAGTTAATTCCAAATATAAAACAAGATACGCCACTCTATTTTTTTCCTTTAATTGAGTAGCTCTCTAGATTCTACACTTTAACCTCTACAAAAAATGATTATTGTAGTTCCTTATTACTATTGTGGACCCTTGAAAATGTTTCCTATGCAATGTAATATCGTAATTAGGTTGTTGGATTGGAACAATATTTAAAAAATGTTTCGTTTTTAATTTAGAAATAGCGCAAGTTTAGTTTGGAGGAACTACTGAGTACTCAATGGAAAAAATAATAATGGACCACTTCAGATATGCCGCGAACCGTTGAAGAAACAAAAAAAAGAAATCTTATACTATATAGCTACTAGATTTTAAATTAAAATAAGTTAAAATTCGTAAATTGTATACGGTAACCTAAGGCAACCTGAAAATATAAAAGTTCATAACTTGAATGTTTTGTTGTTTATTTATAAGTACCCAAATAATAATGTATGAAATAATACGCTACTTTCCTGAGGAAAAATTTAGTTTTATAGGTAAGTTAAAAATATGTTACAAAAACGCAGAATTGTACCATAATAGAATACGTTATAAAAACGTTAAAATTAGTAACGTTATTTTTACCAACGTCAGAACACCGTAACATTAAGCGTGTTTTACACATTGAAAACACGTTTATTCGTATTCTAACGTTTTTCAGTCTAACGTAAAATTATACATGAAATTCACGTTTTCTTGCCAAGTGGGTATTAATACATAATATCCTGACTTATTTAAAACTGTTGCAAATACATACCAATGTCGTACTTTAGTTTATCAACTGTTATGAATTCAACGTTTTTCTGAAATCGTCCAAAGCAATGAGTAGGTTCTGGCAATTTTGGTAAAACTAATCCTGGCGCAGCACCGACAATAAAAAAACGTCTTCTGGTCTGCGGTAATCCGTAGTTACCAGCTTGTAATACGCCAAACGATATTTGGTATCCAATTTCCAATAAACATTTCAATGTAAGTCTCAGAAAAAGGGTGTTGTTAAAACTCACAAAGTTTCGGACGTTCTCGAAAATGAAATATTTGGGCCTAAAATGAAGTTTTTAATTATTAATTGGTTAAAAGTCTTTTTTCTATGACTATTATCTAATATCTACTCATCACAAATTTAATTTTAAATAGTTGTGTTATTTAATATCCATAGTGTGAATTCTATATTCATGACCGCCAGTATGGAATCCGTACGTCTAGATCAGCAGGAAACCTTCTCGGTTATGTTACTCACATTTGGAGTAACGCAATAGAACATCATGGAGGATATCGGGCGGCAGCACTGGACATTTCCAAGGCCTTTGACCGATAATGGCATGGGGGGCTCCTATCTAAGGTGAGAGTGTACGGAATGCCGGCTCAATTTTGTTCATGGCTGTCAAGCTATCTTATAGAGCGTTCTCTGCAGGTGGCGATGAACGGATTTCTTTCAGACACATTTAACATCAATGCTGGAGTCCCTCTACTCCTAAGCACACCCAAAGATTGCTGGATTTCATTCAAAGAAGAGCCATTCGCTTCATCGGTGACCATGATCTGACAAACAACCTGGAAAGCCTTGAACATTGAAGACAAGTTGGCGACTTGAGTCTATCTTACAAATATTTTCATAGCAAATGCTCAACTGAGGTTGCCCGCTTGATTTCACCCAGAGCGGTGCATGGTAGATATACACGACGAGCCACTGCAGGCCACCAGTACGGGGTTCAGCTTAGTGTCCCGCGAATGACACTGTTTAAAAATTCTTTCATCTGGAGAAGGTCACCCCTCTGGAACGACCCCTTAAGGCCCAATGAGTACAATCTCCAAAGATTCAAGACCAACGTGAATCGATTTCTACACACACGCACAGCTCGCAGAGCGCCCTAAAGAATTAATTCTGCAGTGCTGTGCCTAATAAAAAAAATATATATAATCCAATGGTTTGCGACAAATCACAACATCGACGATTAATTTAATTAGTTTGAAGGCCAATAGCGCATCAAAGAAGTCGATAATGGCTGCCATGGAAAACCACTAAAAGTAGAGTTATTTACTCTCTAGTAATTAATATAACTTACTACTATAACATGATTATCAAATAATATATTATATTTAATTTAAATTAATAAAAATTATAAATATATAAACAAAGTAATGACTTTATTAAACCAAAGTATCTTATACACAATTTAAAATTTTGTAGGTTACGTAACAACTACAATGCTACTTTATGAGTATCAATTCGTAAAAAAATTTAAAGAGACAGAGTTCCAGAAAGTGGCTACATCTTGTGGCAACCACACGTATCAACCCAACCAGGACAGCGAGAATCCGTATAGGTTCAACGCTGGCCAGGCGGCCCATCGTGGTCAATCTACGTTGGGTGGCGCTGGAAGTCAATATGTCGGTATAGCAATCGAAAGCTAAATATTGACAAACAACAAACTTAAAATAAGTTCGTGTATAGAGTTGTCCCTTATCATTCCGTCAGGCCCAACCCTTGGACGCGTTTCGCCATCTACGGCTCATCAGAAAGGCTTCGGGTCTGATATTGAATTAATAACAAATTATTATATACAGAAGACATTTCAGACAATTTACTATTTACAGTCGATCACAATACAAACATATTGCCACGTGATTGAGCAACACCTTTAAAAGACAAAGATAATGTTTTGCCCAGAAAAACAGAAACCTTCAAAACATTCTATAAATAAAAATTAATAACCAAAACAAAACAGTGCAAGCAGATCCAAAATGCCTAAAAAAGACAATCTGAAAAAATAAGCAGTGAATAATGGGAGTCAAAGATGCAAGCTAACTTAAAAAATTAAATAAAATATGATCTGATATTATAGTTAGACCTAAACAAATATCTTGGGGACCGGTGGTCCTGAACACCGTTTAAAAAGTAGTTATGATTATTGTAATGTTAATGTTAAAGTTATTCTAAACACATTATTTTCAAAAAACGTTGTGATTAATTTTAAGTAGCGGCCGCTTTGGTACAGTAGTACTAATTTTAACGCATTTATACCTCGATTTATACGCTTCAGGCTCACATGGAAAAAATATATTCTGGTTTTATAATCCTATGCGAATTTGAAAGTTCTTTTTGACATAATACATATGAGTTATAATAATAAATTTATTTCAAATAGTTATAATATAATAAATATATTAATATGTTATTCTTTAATGAGCTTATTCATAAACTCCACGAAGAAGTGCTTGTTAGGGACAAATCTTATTTATTTAAAAGTATTTAAAATTATAAACATTTAAGAATATTTTTATAAAAAGTTGCAAATACATATTCAATACACGCTTCTTTCTTAACGATAGATTATTAAAATTTTAAAAAAGATTAATTATATAATTGATTTACAATATTATTAAATAACATTAATTAGTTAAAGTGTTTCCAAAAATATTTTTAAAGCGTATATTTCCAATATAAATGTTTTTATTTCAATTTTATATTTTTTTAATATCTGCTGGTAATCATTTAAATAAAAACATAAATATTTAAAAGTTTTTTGTCCTACGGACTTATTTACTTTAGGTTTTATGGATATTTCATTTTTATTACGTGTATTATGGTTATGGTCTTTAAATTGTGTAAGGTTTTTATTTTTAAAAATATATATTAAAATATTATAAATGTAAATTTATGTAACGTTCATCTCTTTTGTTTCTGAATATATTTTTTTTGAAGGATAAAGATAGTCCTTATTAAATATATTTTTCAAAAATCTTTTCTGTAATACTTCTAAAGTTCCGTTTATTCCTCCCCAACCTAAAATTCTATAATTTAAATGAGTTCTGACTAATGCATTTTAAAATTTTCTTTTTATTTAGGTAAATGCAGGATGCTTGTGGGCACAATTTAAAATTATTTTGAAATATACCGAATGTCCCAAAAGAAAGATCTATATCAACATTATATTTTATTAAATGGAACACTCTATATTTTACAATATTTTTGGATTCTACATAAAATAATAATTATTTTTTAGTAAGTGTTTTATACGTCTAAACTTAATAGTTTCTGAGATATCTAGTTTTTGTAAAATTGAAAATTTTCAACTTTGACAGCTTCTAGCTTTCTAACTGTACGTCTCAGAGAAAAATGGCGTACATGTTACTCTTACTTTCTTACTATCTTCCCAAAAGTATGAATTTCCGGTTAAACCAACCGGATGTAACTCAAAAGCCGGAAATATAGTACTTCCGTTTTAACTTAAATTGATATTTTTTAAAGACAATAAAAAAGTAAGATAGGCACATGTAAGCCGTTTTGCTCTAAGACGTACCGTTAGAAAGCTAGAAGATTTCAAGGTTCAAAAATGTAATTTTTCAAGACTCGATATCTCAGAAACTATTGAGTTTAGACTGATAATGCACCTACTAAAAAATAATTGGTATTTTAGGTAGAATCGTAAAACATTGTAAAATATAGGATATTTCATTTAAAAAAATATAACTTTGATATAGATCTTTTTTTGGGATATCCGGTATATTTCAAAAATTGTGCCCACAAACATCCTGCATTTACCCAAATAAAAAGAAAATTTTAAAATGCAGCCGTTTCCATTAAATTACCTCGTCGTAAAGGGTGCGCCACCCTGTATAATATTTCTAGATGTTTTATATCCAGAAACTTTTTAATGTTTTTAAAAACCGGCAATAAACTTTTCAATTTTTTAATCAAGTATTCTACTTGAAAATTCCAATTTAACTTACTGTCAAAACTTATTCTTAAATATTTTACATGACTAACTTTTAAAATTTGACTGTCATCGCTTATATTGATACTATTCATATTTTGTGGCACATTATTTATGTTTAAAGTAAAAGGAATATAATTTGTTATATTAAAATTAATTGTTAATAAATTATTTCCAAACAAATTTTTTATAATTTTAAAATCTTCTTTAATTTTCTTGTTTAGGTTGTCCCAATTTGTATCACTATAAAAAATGGCAGTATCATCTGCAAAACTATGAATTGTCTCATGTAATGTGTAATGTCTTCTTAAGTCAAAACCCAACCATACAGTATTCATAAATTAACTACAACTGAAGAGTTTGTTTCGTCAAAGTATAAAAGTGAACGCCATTTTATAATAAATAATAGTAATTCTATAATTCAGGATTAAAAAGGCTTATCCAATAAGGCGTAACTTGACCACTCAAGTTATTAGGTTTTTTTTGTGAAGTTACTCCGCTTGTATACAACTGAAGAGTTTGTTCCGTCAAAGTATAAAAGTGACCGCCATTTTATAATAAATCCTTAAATAATTCTACACTTCAGAGATCACTTATAGATGAAAAAGACTTATCCAGTGAGGCGTAACTTGACAACTCCAGTTATCAGGTTTCTTTTGTAAAGTGACTCCGCTTGTGTCATGTGGTATACGAAATTTTTAGTTTTTAAAAATATTGTTGGTCAAAACTTACAAGGAGCACTTTAAAAAATTCGAGGACATTTTGTTAGACAGATAATAAGTTGACATTAAATTATTAACGTTTTGAATTTTTTTACCTCAAGAGCCCTAAAAGCACTATCATGTACGTAGGTATTACATATTTATTATATTATAGTATTAATAATTGAAAGAATGTATATCAACACCGTACAAAAGTTGCCGCATTTTAAAAAGAATCGTTAAAATAATCTAAATTTAAGATATTATTATTTAAATATTAAAAAGACCCCCCTCGCTACTAAAAAAAATACATAAAATAAGGCCTTATATTATAATTTACGTACCAAAATATCACCTTCTCTAAATAATGTTGAAAAATTAAGAGAGGTGGTGAGTATGCCGTTATATAGATTCTGTCGAAAGTTTTTTTTAATAGACATTAAAATAAATTTAAAATATAATATCTAGGTACCCACCTACTATTACCTATATAATGGTTTCAGATTATAAACTATACCTGTAGTAATCAATAAATCCCAAATACGTATTTATTTGGGAATTGCTATCTTTTGCGTTGTCGGCAGTTTTATATCGGTTAATTACGGAGTATCCTTGACACGGTGGTCCTCCTACTAGTATATCCACCTCGCCTTTGTCTGGCATGTTAACTTCTGCTCCCTTTCCATCAAGAAGCAACATTAAAACTTCGTTGCAATCATAGCCAAGAACCATAGCGCTAGGGTTGTTGAGTTTAAAAGCTTCAGCTGCTGAAGGATTATTTTCTATCTATAAAATTAATTCAAAATACATACCCACCGGGAACCGCTTCGATCTATACGGGGTATTACAAATTCAAAATACGAGCATTGGAATCTCGGAAACCATAGGAGTTAGAGGAATGGTTAAAGGGGACAAAGTTATGCAATTCGAATCTGATTAAAATGCCACTTTAAAAGTTTCAAAATTCCGAATATTTCCGATATTGTTCGAAAAAAACCGAAATTTTGCAAAATGGTTTTTATATTTTCCTGAGCTTATTTGAATAGCTATTTAAAAATAAATGACACTTCGTTATTGCAACTTTTTCTCCTGTACAAAATGACGTTATTAAACTAAAGATCCGACGTTTCGTCTACGAGCGGCCAACATCAACTTTATTTTTTTAAATACGGAGCTGGATTTTTTTAAGCGATTTTTAAACCCTCCTACCCTCAAAATGTAATGGCGGTATTACTTTCTCATAATAATGAATTGCCTTTGCTTATTTGTTTTTTTCTTTAATTCATATTTTACATTTGTCAGTCCGGTCCTGGCAACAAATCACAATATTAATTAAAAACTTAACTTTAATAAAAACCTTTACAAATGAGTTTCATGAAAATTTAAGTTTATTAGGAAAGCTCTAATTTAAAAAATGTTCAAAAATATTTCCGTTAACCTATAGGTTTATGAGGGATTTTATTGCAGTCATTAAGCAAAACGAAATATGTTGGGAAGTACTTTATCTATGCACAGATCTATGTTTCTTATGATTCTTGCTATACTACCTCTTTTAATTGACCTTTATAGCCTACGAACTGTATGTTGTATTGTTCTTCTGATTCTTCAAAGTTTGTTTAAAGTTTACTTAAGTAATACATGTAGGTAATACCTAAAAAGAATTTCGACTATTTGAACATTTGAAGAGTGTGCCATGAATTAGGAATCTAAGCAACTCGTTTAAACAAACTATAAATGTGTTACTATTAATTATTATTATTAATTAAAATGTGGGTGATTTCTACCTAGGGTCAAACTGTGGTGTCAAAAAGGCATTAAGTTACTGGTTCTTTGCACAAAAATGGTTTTTTCCAACGAAGAAAAAAGTGATGTGATTAGAATTTTTTACTTGTGCCGATTAAATGAAATTAGAGCTGCTGAAATGTACTTTCAACAGTATCCTAAACGACGCCAACCTAGCCATCGCCTTTTTTGAGACTACATAGGCCACTAAGAGATTCGGGGTCATTTGGAAAAGCTAGAAAGAAGTATGATAGCAAAATAACTGAAGAAGAAAAAGGTCTAGTTTTAAATCAGGTTGGTTTTTGGACGTCTATTTGGAATTTCCATAAATTATTGTTATTTGACATGACCTATTACACCTCAATTTACTACCTACTAAATTAAATTTATTTTGTGTTGCTTTAAATAAACAGTGACGGCAGTATGTCCACTCGACAAATTGAGCACGCTGTTAATCGCCCTACTATTTACCACGTTAAAGCTTGGCGAATACTCAGGAATAACGGATTAAAACCATTTAAACTACATATATCGCAAAAACTAGTGCCTGGTGATACTGAGAGACGATTGCAATTATGTATGTGGCTTAAAAGAAAAGTCAATGAAAACCCACATTTTCTGAGTGATGTTTTATGGTCAGGCAAATGTAAGATTACTAATTGCGAAATGTTCAATCGGAAAAATGAACACATTTGGAGTGTTGAAAATCGAGGAGGCAATAGGGAAGTAAGAAAGCAAGTCCGCTTTAGTGTAAATATTTGGGCGGGCATATACAGAAATTATATTGTTGGCTCTTTTATGTTTCATGAAAACCTAATTGCGGAAAGGTATTTACATTTCCAAAACACCACTTTTCAAGAATATCTGGACGAAATTCCTTTAGCTAGGTTGCTCCATCTTTGGCTCCAGTAAGATAGGCCGCCGTCGCACAATACCAGGGCAGCAAAATTGTTCTTAAATAAACAGTTCCCTAATAGGTGGATCGGAAATCGTGGGGGCAATAGAATGGCCAGCGAGGTCGTCAGATATTTCGCCGTTGGATTTCTTTTTATGGGGGACATTAAAAAATTTTATTTATAAAAATGATTTAGATACCATGGAGGATCTGAAAGAATGCATACAGGTTGCAGTTGGTAGAATAAGGAGAAGATCGGTTGAAAGGGCTGTCGCCAAAATTGGAAGAAAAATCGATCATTGTATTGAGCAAAACGGCAACATTTAGAAAATTAGGATATAATATAATTAAGAAACTTAGAATTATTAGAAAGTTCTTATAAAATAAACTATGTTACTTATGTATGAATGTTTTAAATGAAATAGAGTGTTTAATTAATATTGTGATTCGTTGCCAGGACCGGACTGACAAATCTAAAATACGAATTTAGAAAAAATAAGAAAAGGCAATTAATTATTATAAGAAAGTAATACCTCCATTACATTTTGAGGGTAGGAGGGTTTAAAAATCGCTTACAAAAATCCAGGTCCGTATCTAAAAAAATAAAGTTGATGTTGGCCGCTCGGAGACGAAACTTCGGATCTTTAGTTTAATAACGTCATTTTGTAGAGGAAAAAAAGTTGCAACGTCAAAGTGTCATTTATTTTTAAATAGCTATTCAAATGAGCTCAGGAAAAAATAAAACCGATTTTGCAAAATTTCGTTTTTTTTTTTAATAATATCGGAAGTACCCAGAATCTTAAAACGTTTATAGCGGCATTTTAATCAGCACCGAATTGCACAACCTTGCCCCTATTTAACCCTTTCTCTAACTCCTATGGTTCCCGAGATTCCCATGCTCGTATGTCGAATTTGTAACAAACTGTAAATGGAAAACTATACATAGAAAATTTTTCAAAATTTTACAGTAAGCTAATGTTTCTGGGGGCAACTCGGCCAAAATATATTTAATGGGGTGACACTCCCGGTAATACCGGAAGTAGGTGTCAACTTGCTTACTTTAAATGAAACACCCTTAATATTATTACATTTCTGAATTCTACGTAAGATTCTAGGTAGATTTTGTATATCATATCCTATACCCAAGTCTAGGCGTTTTTGACATATTTAGGTTTTATATAAAGAAATGACGTTTGCAGGCCATAAAATAATTATCAATTTTTCCTATAAGGAAGTCTTTATTTAATTTGGGTTCGATTCCTTGTTAAAAAGAACCTGCTTTAATAGGTTTTTTATAACATTTTGATAACTATTAATTCTTACAATAAGATTAAAAATGAAATTAAGAAAACTTCAAAAAATCCACATTTTCAAATAGAAAGCCCTAAATTTTATAATTATTTCTTATTTAGCTTTAAAAATAAGAGTAAGTTTCTAAAAGGTTATCCGTTCGGAAAATTTGTAGTTTTCGAAATATTGAAAATTTAATATTTTTATATGGCAATTTTGCTGCGGATATTAAGGTGTAATTACTTCCAGTTAGCTATGAGTTTAATTACTCCTAGTTGGCATTGAAAACAGTCAAATGTTAAAGAAAGGTATAAAGCTGTCACTTACAATTTGAAAATGATTAATAATCATGCCGGGGCGCTCAAATTATACAAGCGAGGATTATTTAAACTTATTTATTATTTATGGAGAATGTGATAAAGTTATATCAAGAACATGTGACACATTTGCCATTTGATATCCGCAAAAACAGAAGCAATCACAATGTGCTGTTAAACAAATTATAGAAAATTTCAAGAACTTTGGATCCGTTAAGGCAATAGGGCAAAAAATAAACCTCTAATTAATAATGAGAATATTGAAATTGCTATTTTGGGATATTTAATTTAATAAAAATTATAGTTAGTCTTGAATTAGATTTTGTGTTATTAGTTGATAGAAATAAAAATTGTTTTTAAAAAAGCCTTTTTATCAAAAGTAGTTTTAACTTCTATACATTTTCAAAGCATTTTCCATAGTCCAACATCTAAAAGAAACTGATTTTCCAAGACGAGTGGCATTCTGTAAATTTATCATAGCTTGGGCACAAGGACAAAATTTTCTTTTTAGACAATATCATTTGGGCAGACGAAGCTAAATTTACAAAAAATGGTGCCTTTACCGTGCCTAAATTTTCAAGAATCCTGGCAATTTAATATTTATTGTACAGTAAGAAATGATGGCGTCGTGGCACTACATTTTTATCACAAAAATTTAAATGGTAAGTTAGATTTTTAAATCATTCTACATAAGAATTTGCTTATTAACTTATAGGTAAAGGCTATTTGAACATCTTAGAAAATTTTGAAACCGACTATTTAGACAATTTGCCGCTCGCTGTTCATAGAAACCTGTTTTACCAGCATGATGGCGCATCTCCACATGGTAGCTATCTCATCGATAATTTTTTACGAAATGCTTTTGATGATCAATGGATCGCCAGCAATGGTCCGTTCCTTTGGCCACCCCGCTCCCCAGATCTTTCAATGTTCGATTTTTTTATTTAGGATACAATTAGAAAGAGATATTATTCCCATAACAACTATGGAAGATTGTATGCAGGGAGTGAGAAATGAGTTTGCAAATTTAACTTCCATATCTTTAAGAAAAGCGACCCATGAACAAGTGTTGCTTAGATGCAAAAATAACTAGAAGTTGAAGGACCTCAGTTTGAACATTTACTAAAAAAATAATAAATAGAGGGTTTCAATTTGAAAATGTAGATTTTTGCAGTTTTCTTAATTTCATTTTTAATCGTATTGTTTAAACACCCCCCACAAAGTTCTTGAAATTTTCTATAATTTGTTTAACAGCACATTGTGATGGCTTCTGTTTTTGCGGATATCGAGTGGCAAATGTGTCACATGTTCTTCTCTGTAAATAATAAATAAGTTTAAACGATCTTCGTTTGTATAATTTAAGCCCGCCGGCATGATTATTATTTTCTTAACATTTGACTGTTTTCAACGCCGTCAAAACCAACGAGGAGTAATTAAACTCATAGCCAACTGAGAATAATTAAACTTAATATCCGCAGCAAAACTGCCATAGAAAATTATGAAATTGGCAATATTTCGAAAACTACAAATCTTCCGAATGGACAACCTTATACAAACTTATAATTATTTTTAATGCTAAAAAAGAAATAGTTATAAAATTTAGGGGTTTCCATGTGTAAATGTAGATTATTTATTTGCAGTTCTCTTAATTTCATTTTTAATCTTATTGTTTGGAAACCCTGTATGAAAAGTTATCAAAATATCAAAAAAAATCTATTTAAGCAGGTCCTTTTTAACAAGGAATCGATCTCAAATTAAATAATAACAACTTCATTATAGGAAAAATTGATAATTATTTTATGGCCTGCAAACGTCATTTTTTGACATAAAACCTTAAATATGTCAAAACGCTTAGACTTGAATATAGGACATGACATAGTGCCTAGAATTTTACGTGGAATTCAAAAATGTAATAATATACAGGGTGTTTTATTTAAATATTCCAATTAAATAAGCAAGTTGACACCTACTTCCGGTATAACCAAAAGTGAAACTCTATTGAAAATATTTTAGCCGGATTGCTCCCAGTAACATTAGCATACTGTCAAAGTTTCAAAAATTTTCTATGTATAGTTTTTCCATATAGAGATTGATGCGGTTCCCGGTAGAATACCCTGTATGCCAGCGGCCCCAAACTAAGGGCTCGCCGTTATATTGTTTTTTCTTTAATAAGGTATTAAAACGAAATTTGAGTTGGTCAAATGGGGCTATAGAAACGAGGTTAGTAAACTTTTAAATTCCAAAGAAATTTAAAAAACTCTTACCGCCCATTTTATTTGTACCAAACCAGCCCTTTCTAAACCATCGGATAGTCCGCCACATCCGGCATAAATATCCATGCATTTCAGTTTATCTTTTATTTCGGGCCAAACAGGGGGTGTTTCCAAGCTATACCGAGGTATTCTTTCTCTTCGGCCTATAAAAGAGTTTTTTTTTGCATTTCGTGTGCTAAATCAGTGGTTTTTTTTTAGATAACGCATGATGTGGCAGGTTTGTTAATAATATACAACATAATATTATACCCTTCACCGAAAACAAGGAAGAAGGAAGAAAAGAAAAATATGGATAAAGTCTAATGTTAAAAAGCATTTGTAACAAGAATAAGACCAATTTCAATGATATTTTTGGCAGATTAATGACATTCATTCATTTGTGACTCTAAGTTTGGTTGGTGAGCTATTTTATTCACATGTTCTATTAGTGTCTGTAGTTGGTACGCCCCTGAACACATTATTCGCTTAAGTTTGTGGCATACACGGACCTGGTCAGCGCAATATCCGTACGTGATAAAACACCGCCACTCGTAAAGTCAGGCGGTACCCATCTTTGACGGGAATTACTCATTTGTATGGAACGAAAAAATGAATTTAATTTAATATTAATATCCTTTAATTACTAACCATAAATTTTTGCATTTTCTGGTAGTTTCTTAATAGTTTCTGTATTTGGATCATATTCTTCTTCAAAATAAAACCTAAAAGGCCCTTCTTTTATCCATTGTTTCTTATTGATGATATATTTTTTGTTTAATACGTAACATTTTCCTTTAACAACCGATGTCCATTTAGCAAAGTCCTCTAAAATAATAAAACACCTGTACATAAGTTATTAAAATTTGTGACGAGGCATTACACATAAAAATAAAGAATTTTCTTTGTTTTGGGTTATATGTTGATACATTATCTATTTTTCTTTCTATATTTTTTATGAAGCGAACGGGCACTGTAGGAAAAATAATTTAGAGCGCTCTGTGTACAAAAGTTGTAGGGTGCGTAAAACTAAAAAAAATCTTTTAAATCGGGTGTTTGTGTTTGTCATCTTTCCTAAATATAAAATGATACAGTCTATTAGGGAAATATGGCCATTTGTTTTTAAGAGTCATTTGTTAGAGAACGGGACCTCGGAAAATTTGATTTAGGGACTTGACGTTCTCCGGATGAAACATTGTTTCTTTATTTTAGTCGGTACTTACTTATCGTGTATATTTGTTTTGTCCAATACAACAAATATGGATTTCCATATTTTTTATCTGTTGTATCCTCAACTCTGTAAAACTCTCTTACTTTGATTTTATTATTTTTACTTATTTCTTCGATTATCCCTATGGTGTATGGTTCGCATGGATTTTCTATTTCATTTTGCTTTTTATTAAACTTCCTGTACCTTTCTGGAAATATGAGTTCCCGGTCCAATTTACTCATCCACAATTTGTCATTATCTAATTTTTCCAGAGTGAAATACGGTTGGTTCTAAAAAAATGTAGTCATGGAGAAAAAAATCGTATACCTACTTATTATGGTAATGCGAGGTGTTCCAAGCGGAAATCTACGCCATCCTACAGTGCGCGTATGAAAACAATAAAACTTATCGACTTATCTTAATAAGCGAATCCACATATACATCGGCAGTCAAGCAGCCCTAATATGCAATAAGGTGAAATCAAGACTGGTATGGGAATGCCAAGAGGAGCCAGTGGCCCTGACAAGAGCCAGCAAAGTAATACTACAATGGGTACCAGGACATGAAGGTATTACAGGAAACGATAAAGCTGACGAACTTGCAAGAAAGGGGTCGGAAAAAAACATTTATTGATCCAGAACCGGCACTCGGAGTCCCAGGGTGCACAGGATGATGTCATAAAACAACGGACAAGGAATCAACACAAAATCTGCTGGAGCAATAGACAGGAATTAAAACATAGCAAATCCTTCATTGGGGACCCAGACCCGAAACTAACAAAACAGCTAGTTCCGAAGAGCAGAAATCAGCTGAGAATTACCACAGGAATTCTGACAGAACACATGGCCGTTAGGAAGCGCCTGTACCGTATGCAACTGTACAACGGAGATGTAAGCTGCAGGTTATGCGGACGAGCAAGTGAAACGGTACAGCCTATTATCTGCCACTGCAAGTCATTGGATCGAAAAAGGCAACAAATACTCGGACAACCCAGACTAGAACCAGAGAATATTCCGACACTTTCCCGAGTTGACTTACACAAACTAGTGCAAGAAACTGGAATAAATAAGTGAGTGTAAGACCAAACTAGGGCGAGCAGAATAGGCAAACCTGTCCGAAGTGTATCCGGCACTTGCACGGGCCCTCGGAAGAAAAAAAAAATGGTTAATGCAAAAAACTTGTATGAATGTATTGTATCCCCTACAAATGGATATAAAATTACACAGGAGGGCAAACTTTCACTTTTGACTGAGGTACAAATAATTTGGTATAAATATATTGGAATATTTCACTCATGTATAAATTTTCCCATAAGAAACGTTAAAAATAAAAAAATATCAGCGGATATACAACGTTGCCTAGACAACGTTGTATATCCAACACACAACAATCGAACCTATTTGACGAGCCAGTTTTTTTTTTTACCTTTTTACTGCGAACGTGATCGTTATTGTTATGAGTTCCCTTCGGGAAATTCATTGCTTTTCAAAAACAAACCCTCTCAACAGATAACGACAAAGATATAATTATGGCATAAATGAAAAAATAATATATATTTCATTCTAGAAATATTCTCCCTAAATACCGCTCGTGCATAAAAATTAACCAGATAATTTTCATTCAAGCTTGTTATACTAATTCCACTCGTTCTTCGAACTCGTGTATTAATAATGTAATTGTAATAACAAGCTTTCATGAAAATTATCGGTAATTTTTAAGCACTCGTGGTATTACCCCCGATAATATGTATCACGCATATATGTATTAGTGTATCAGGTAATGTTTTTAAATTTCAAAGTCAATACCAAAGCCAAATGATGCCTAATTACAAAATGATTTTTTGAGACCAGATGACTAGATGATAGTAGTTATAATCAATTATTCTGTAAGAAGTTATAGCATAAAGAACTTCTTAAACTGTTTCATTTTACCTGAATGAAATCAGTCCATTATTTTAATGTCTCAGTAAATAAATGTTATGTTCCAATGGTTTTGTTTATATTTCGACCACTTAAAGTATAGTAAGTAATAAGTGTTTATAACTTATATGTTTTTTAATGAAACACCCTATATATTTTTAATTAAATTTTTCTGCTTCCAAAAATGTATACATTTTTTGTCTATATTAGCTTAAACCGCTGAGCGGCAGAATTTTCAAAAAGCTGTATTCATTCTAGTGAAATACGTTTAAAATGTCTTGAAAAACAAACGTAACGTAACAAAGATAATAGTAAATAAATAAATTAAACGAATTTCAATATTATGTCTAGGTGCCCTGGAACCCTAATGAACGGCTCGGTGCAAAAACCAGGTCAACTTTATTTCTTAATATTTGTGGGAAATTATTAAAACCCTTTTAAAAATGTAACTTGCCGCTTTTTTTAAAATTAAACTCGCAGTGGTTTAACTACCAGAGAATTTTTTTCTTATAACCCGTTTACATTAGGAAATTCCACTAATTAATAATTTTTCATATTCGTATGTATTCGTTTATAAATTTAATGACGTCACTGTCAACGTTACTTTTAGAAAATTGTACAAGAATTCTTTTTTCCGTTTTATAAAGCCTAATTGTTTTTGGTTCCGCCGAGAAGAAATGTACTTTTGAAATAATAATTTGTTTTTTTTGCGAGTTGCCTATGAAATGAACTATGGAAATGTGTGTACAGTGGCGTTTGTGTCGTCAACTGCATTTCTGGATTGTCTATTTCTTTGGTTTCCACAATTACATAATCTTGCTTAAATTTTGAACGTATTCCCTAAGTGCAAATACTTATATTATCAGCTCCCTGTTGTGTCTATTATAATTAATTCGATTCTTGAGAGCGCGTCAGCATTTTTATTTAGTGTTCCTTTTTTATAAGTGATCTCGTAATCGCACTCCTTTAATTTTAAACGCCACCTTACTAACTTTGAGTTCACTATTTTAAGGAAGATAACCATTTAAGAGGATTCTGGTCGGTTATGATTTTAAATTTTCTCTCGAATAGATTGACAGCCCCCTTAGAATGACAATCAATTGTGGAATAATTAGTCTTGGTTGCGCTTAGGGTATGGCTTGCGTATGCGATAGGAAGAGTTCCGAAAAGTTTGAGTATTTAAGAGTAGGCTCGTTAATTTTTGCACATTTCGGAACAACTAATATACGCCGGGTTTTTTATGCCAATGTTCGCGTCTTTTTTTAAACATTTAGTTAGTTAGGGGTTTAGTAATTTTTGCAAAATCTTTTATGAACTTACGATAACGTCCAAGTAGGCGAAGAAAGCCCTTTATAGCTTTTTTTGTCTTATATATGTATAGGGTAATTTTTTATGGCATTAACTTTTTCTGGTGTGATAATGTGTCATCCTTTTTGAAGAAATTTCGACTAATCTAGTTGGATTTTAAAGTTTGATTATTTGAAGTCATTCAAATAAATACATTTATCCAGCACTTACATATAAAATGAACATTATTAGTTCTATCTTAGCCTAATAAAGTAGCTTATAACTCACACGTGGGTTATGATTATAATTATTCAATAATGGGTTGTTGTAAAATATGCATTCATCTCGGCAATCATTCTACATTTATTACACAAATAAAATTTACGGAAATGAATGTAACAAAACTTTAATGTTATGATATAAGAACTTAATATGTGTAGGTATTATAATAAAGGAAGCCGAGTAGTCAACATTTATTTCCTAGTAGTCATCATTTATTCACATTAGTGATATGAACCAAATGTGAATTTGGATGTAAGTTATTTTCGAACCCAATTTGAAAGCTTTGTCTTTGAAGGCTTTATCATAACTATCTCTTGACTCGTGGGGAATAATAAATGAACACGCCAGATATGCTTCTTTTTAAATTTCGACTGAAGTTCCTTCCATATTTTGACAAACTACCTTCGGAAATCGCAAAAATAATAATTTTATTTATCCAACACTTACATATAATGCGAACATTATTAGTTCGATTTTCGACTAATAAAGTAGCTTATAACTCACACGTGGGTTATGATTATAACTCACGCAGGCACACCTTTTATCACACCAGTCGATAAATCCTTTGAAGGTTTTGTCATACCAATCTCTTAACTTGTGGGGAATAATAAATGAACACGCTAGGTCAGTTTTCTTTTTGAATTTCGGCTGGAGTTTTTTTATATTTTGAAAAACCACCATCGAAAATGGCAAAAATAATAATTTGATTTACTCTCTTCAAATTTTTGTTATTAATCAATTCCATAACAACAATAATCACACTAGCCTACTTTTACGTGACAAATTTGTCATTCAAAAATATGTCAATTAAAATATAATACAGGGTTTTCCAGTTTACATTGACACAATATAATTTTCAATTTTTTATTAATATCATCAAGTGTTGGCTAAAATTTTGTATAGCACTCGTGTGTTAGGTCATATAAGTCACTCGGGAATTAGCCCTCTCGGCCTACGGCCTTGAGGGCTAAACCTTTCCCACCGTGACTTATATATAACATAACACACTTATACCATAAATAACTATTACTGTCTTCAAAATTTTGCGATTAATCAATTCAATAACAACAATAATCACCCTAGCCTACTTTTACATGTCAAATTTGTCATTCAAAAAAATGTCAATTAAAGTATAGTCACAGGCAAAATAATCGATTCACGCAAATTTTCGATGAAATTAGATTGCAAATAACTTCTTTATTTAATGTCGGATTTAAATTCATCGAAAATTTGGGTGGATCGATTATTTTGCCTGTGAGTGTATAATACAGGGTTTTCCAGTTTACATTGAAACAATATAATTTTCTATTTTTTATTAATATCTATCAAGTGTTGGATAAAGTTCTGTATGTCACTTGTGTATTAAGTCATATAAGTCACTTAGGAATTTGCCCTCTCGGCTTACGGCGGCCTCTAGTTTGGCTATTTTTATATAGGGAATTAACACGTCACCATTTTTTATATTTTTTACGTGCATTTTTATAATTTATTCACACCTCGGTTGCATCGTGATGCAATTTGCAGAAAATGTAATATCATGAAAGAATAGCGGTATATCTGCGTTAGTTGTCATAAAAATATTTTTTTCTAAGTTTATATTAGCACCCAGAATCTTTAAATTATCTATTCCTAAAAGAAAATCAAAGTATTGATGAAATTGTGAAAATGAAATAGGTAAAATGTTAATATATTGTTTTTTATTTTAGACTTTTGAGCACGGTATTATGGTACTAAATTTTTCAAAAGAACTGCCGTGTGCAGTTGAATTTTTAGATGGATCGTATTTTACAAAGTTTTTAAAATGTTTATAAGCTATTTCCAGGTTCACAAAAGATTTGGTACTGACTGTGTCAATCAAACTTTTTAAATTATAAGGGATAAATAATATATGGTCATTTACTTTCATTATGTAAATGGGTCACCCAAACAACGTTGTAAGCGACAAGAAGTAAAATGTTCCAAATCTGAATAAAAACAGTCTTTAAAAAATCCTTGGCCACTAAAGTTGATTTTTGAACTATATTTTAAAAAGATTACTGTGCCTGACAGTTTTCTGTTTTATTGATAAAAAAGTCTTCCTATTTTAGCATTTATTTTCAAATACATTTTGGAAGAGAAGCCGCAACGTGGTGAGTACCTGCCGGCTACAACGTTGATGCCTATTTTAAAGAATAAATTGATTTCTGAATTTTTTTTAATAAAATAAATTACTGCTTTTAACTTTTTTATACTTTTCTGTCCTTTTGATTTTTAAAACTATAAAAACAAACGTAGTAAACATGTAACGATATAATGAGAAAACAATTATTCTATACGGAGGTTAGCATAAAAGGTAACGTATTCCGGAACAAGGTACCGGCACATGTCGTCAAAATCTTTTTTTTTGTCGGTTTCATTATAAGGAAGCCCTTGTATGCTTTAGGAAACGAGTCCGCGTTCTTTCTTTGCATGTGAAAGATCTTTCCAGGGCTGCAAGTGAGTTTGCAATGACACTTATGTTTTTAAAGTCATAAGTTTCCATGCACCACAAACCTTTGATCACAACTTGCGTTAGCAATAACACTAACCCAGTCCATTAAACGTAAACAGTGACCGTTTTCTTTTTTTTTCTCTATTGAAGCGAAATCCCTGGCATGGGAGAAAGCTATGCCCAGTTGTAAGAAATGTTTATTTTACTGAAGAAAATTAGTCTATTATAATCAAATATTGTAATAAGGCAACCATTGTCCAGTTACAGTTTTGCCCTACGCAGCGATCTGACCATAAAATCAACTTACGCGTCTCTCCTAATTTGAAGAGTAAACGAAACGTCAGATTGAACATTTAATTCAAATCTTGTTGTAGAGGATAAAATTGGCAATGATAATGTAAAATTGATTTTGATATATCTCTTCAAATAGAATAAAAAAACAATAAGCACGATATCGCAAAACCTCGGGTTTTCCCGAATATATTTGAGAATATTCGGAATTTTTTTAATTTGAAAACATGACGTTTCAGAGTTCAGTAGAGTGCAACTTTTTCTAATTTAATTATCTCTGTCTGTCCGATGGGTTACCAGATCCCTGTAGAAAAGTCTGTCAAAAGAGTGACAGGTGTAACTGCTTTATAATTTTGCTACAGAGAAAATTCGATAAAAAGCGAGTAAAAGCGAGTATTAAATAGAGTATGATGGATGGTGATCCCAAAAAAGCACCAAAGGAGTTCATGCCGCAGGAGGAGTAGCCTCCGGACAACACCGAAACTTTAAATTCAGGTGAAAAGCTCCGTGATACCCTACGAGTCGAAATGCTTCAACGAGAGCGTCAGCAAGAAAAACGCTGGACTGCAACACTACAAGATGAAAATAATAAGTTTTGAGAAAAATCGGCAACTAATGCTTTTAGTAGAAAGGTATGAGAGCCAATCCGACACATGCAAATGAAAAGACAACACTACATCAAATATTGGTACAAACACAACTAAGAGTAAAGACAAAAATCAAACCAAAATGCTTGAAAATCAAAAGTTGTCAAAAACCATTGAAATTATTTCATCTGACGTTGAGATGACAGAGGGGTCCGACAAAAACAATAATTCAATTTCTGATGATGAGAGTGACGATCAAGCGGCTTTCATGGTTGTTAAATCACAAAGGAAGAGACGTTCCATCGGCGATCTTTCGAGTAATGTTAATAAAAGAAAAAATATATACAACAAAAATTCGATTTTCCTACTTTGAAAACAACAGATTCGAGAAAACTGGATATTTATAAACCTAGTAGATACTTTGAAAAATACTATCAATTCGAGACAAATTAATAGCCGACCTCAATCTCAAAACGTCACAGAAAAAGATAAGGTAATCAAACACAGTTAGATTCGAGTACCTCGAATAATTTTACGAGACAAATCGAGTTACTCAAAAGTCCTCAAATATTTGACGAATAACAAAATTAATTTTGGGCAATGCTCTCACTGTTACTGAGGGTGTGAAACTGCACTCACCCACGTCAATTCATCTACAGAATGTCCAAACCCACAAGTATTGAAATGTTGCAACTTTAACAGCGATCACGCGGTAAATTGGCGCGATTGTATGAAACATCCAGAATATAAACGAAACTTCGAGTCAGCAGAGTAATGAACCCAATGATAAACCGAATTCAAATCCAAATTTCAAATGGGGTTAGCAAAACAACGCGAGCCTCAAAAATCAAAATATTAACAAAAATAACATTTTACAAGGTATTGGCGATCAGTCGACGTGACAGGTAATTTTGCAAAAGTCTATGCAGCCACTCTTCTCGGAGTTTAAAGAGAAAATGCAGAAACAAGTCCAAGATATGATGTCGACACTAGCTAATCTACGTCATTAATGGCCTTGCAGACAGATCTCATTCTTCAGCTTGACTACAATTAATATTAATAGTATCAAAGGCAAGAAGCTCGAAATTATTATCGACTTTCTTGAAAGATACAGCATTGACATTCTTCTGGCTTAAGAGAGAACGCTTCACATGCCCGAACTACAATATTTTCTGAAATGTTGTTGAGTCAAACTGGGTTCTGTTTACTGTGCGTCGAATTTGGGGCTGCCGGACGCAGAATTTGCGAGGTCTCACCCTATTCAACAAGTCACTTGATTTAAATTATCACATATTACCGCCAATCAAGCATAATCATTTTCAAACGGACTCGTTACCGGAGATTTTAGATATTTTCCTCATTAAGAATACTGATAGATGGTCTCAACCGATTATTATAACTGAACTGACTTCTGACAGCTATAGGACCCGAAGTTACTTAGATGATCAAAAATAAAAACAGAATGCTAAAGCAAGCATTTAGAACTGGCGATCCGCGTATAAAAACGCAGGCGGATCAAATGACTCTAGCCAGTAGAACAGCATTAAATGCAAGAGAATCTAGAATGTGATTTGATACAATTGAATGATTAAAAATTGAGGACAACACAATATACAAATCCACTCGCTCCCTAAATAAAGGAGGAAAGAAACCTGTGTCTTTTATCAAAAATCCAAATAGAGGCCATATACTCACAAATCCATAGGAAAAGACTGAATTGTTTGCAGACGATGTCTGTGAACAATTCTGTGAAGTTCTCAGTAATGACTTGGACAGAGATACGCGAATCGTCAGGACCATTCAAGTATATAGAACCATGGATCATCGCGAAGGTAACATTCCGCAAGTGACATCTGAGGAAGTTCGGTATGCTTTACATTATATTAAATCAAAAAATGCGCCTGGTTTCGACGGTATTAGGAACGCAGCTTTGAAGATTTTCCCAGAAAATACAGTTTTGGATGTAGTGAACATAGCCCAGGCTAAAGACTTAAAAGAGGTTGTTTCTCTGATACTTGGAAAAAGGTCAACGTGGTACTAATTCCAAAAAGAGGTAAAGATTTAACGTTAGCAGTCAGCTACAGACCGATAAGTTTATTATTCTGTCTTGGCAACATTGTGGAAAAACTAATACTAAATCGGATAACCGATTTTGTATTGGACAACAATATTTTACCACCGGAGCAGTTTGGATTTCGAGCTGCTCATTGCACGGTGCGCCAAACAACGCGATTAGCAACTAACATACTGAGAGGATTTAAAGACCACAAATTAACGGGAGCAGTCTTTTTTGACGTTTCTAATGCGTTCGATAAAGTTTTACATATTGGTCTCATATTAAAGTTGATAAGGTTGGCTATCCCCAATTATTATTTAATAAAAGTTTTAATTTCATACCTCGAGGACATTCGCGGTATTATCAGAAAATACAATTTCAAGCGTCAGAAACATTAATGCGGGAGTGCCACAGGGGTCGCCACTGGCCCCTCTACTATACAATATTTATACTAGTGATATCCCGCCGGATCCGCGCACCTAACTGTATTTGTTGGCTGATGATACTGCGATTACTGAAACCTCATAGTTGCCCTGGCTTGTAGTCCTTTGTTTGCAACGCCATATCAATCTCCTTCAGAGATGGTTGAACTCTTGGAAACTTTGTCTTAATGATGGTAAGACTCAAGAAATTTACTTTTCAAAAGCTATAACAAAACTACCCCAAACAAGAGTAAGAGTGGACAATGCACAAATTAATTGGAGGAATAAGATTAAATATCTTGGCCTCACGTTTGACGGGGAATTATTGTGGAACGACAACGTTACAGAGAGACTTGCAAAAGCACAAGGCCAATTAAGTGCAGTCTATTCATTTAAAATCAAAACCTTTGAAAATTGTTATCTACAGGATATCTACAACAAAAAACAAGAGCAAAAGACTGATGTCTGGCTCACGAAAATTGATTATAAGAAGATGTAGAGTGCATTATTATCTGGGACCTCCTGTATATCTTAGTCGAAAATACGTTTACGAAAATTTTTAACTTTTTCTAAGTTTAGCCTCTTATAATTTTGAGGGGAGTATCGACCCCAGAATACCAGGTACGCTGTACATATATAAAGGGAATATCAGCTAAGGGTTAAAACTGAGATTAAACGCGTTATAATTAACAATTGAGATTAAACCTGAAACTCCAACTTACAACTTATTTTTTTTCCTCTTTTGACCTTGAGCAAAGCTTATTTAGCCACAGCAGAATGTAGAATTATTATTATATTAAGGGTAAAATATGATTACACAAGTGCTTATATTGAAATAAAGCAGGTAAGGGTATATGGCATAGGAATATGCACGGGGACAGTTGCTTCACGCCACTGGGGCCAAACTTATAAATTATGTTAAACTCGGACTACTAATTAAAATTGAAAACAAATTGTGTTGTATGGCTCTTCTAGCCCTTCGTACTTACCTGGTCAACCGAGTTCTCTTTGTCATTGTTTGTTTCTATTATTTCTCGTTCATAATCAATAAAAATGCCGGATCCCACAAAATACTTGTCTCCTTTCCACTGTATGAATGATCGGCCAATAGACTCTTCATAATATTGACATACTGGCGTATCATAATCTTTCTCTTCTTTCTCCCAAGCACATGACATACATCGAAATTTGTCATTGCTAAGAAAGTCAACGAATCTACTGTTAGTGTAATCGTAACGTTTGGAAAAATAATAATTTTTGCCATCATCGCAGTCGCTAATGTTAGGCCTTTCATTTGCACCCGATATTTGCCAATTACTTTTGGGTTCCTTCTGGTGAACCTAGTACAAAAATAATTAATATACTGGTCAACAAAAAGAGCGGAAAAATGTGTTTTAACACAAAACTCTTATGCAAATAAATATTGTTCCTAAAATCCTAATTTTTGAAAAAATGTAATTAACTTTGTTTGAGTTGCTGCATCAAACCAAAAACCATAACAAATATTAACTTATCAAGATCCCTCTTATTCCAAATTTTAAATTTTTGTGTGGCTTTCTTTTCCCCAGCAACCAATTTAGCGCATTTTATGATCGATTTAGTTTTGATTAGTTGCATTTTGTACTGGTAATGGAAGTTAAACGTTTTAGTTTACTTGCGTTATTTTAATGTTTTACCTAAGACGTAGGTATTATGTATTGCTAAAAAATAATTACGATTTTCTTCTCGCACATAGATTTTATAGTGCAAAGGTGGAAAAGAAAAAATTAATTTAGGTTTACCAAGGAGAACAATATGCAATCTTTTTGAATTTGACTTAAATATTTGAATAAGTATAATATTTTGTGTCTTAATCAATCAAAATGATATTATTTCAAATCAAAAATGTTGATTATTGTAATTCTGGTCCCTATAGATATAAAAAGAAGATCAAGGAGAAGGATTACCACATCCTTCTGCTTACCTAAAAATCAATATACATATTATGTTAAACGAAGTGGTTTAATTTTATAACATTGTAAATAGTAAAAATACAAAAAAGCAAGCTCAAACTATCCTGTGTCATAAGTCAGAACTCTACCAGTTAATACTCTTACCTTTGCTTTACCGATGATAGAGCTCAAAGAAACATCTTTGCAATTATCAACTAAAAACAGTTCTCTAGGATCAGATTTGTCTCCCAAAATTGTGTCTGTACCTCTACAGTAATAATGGGCGTGACACATCTTATTATTATTTTCGGGATCTTCAAACATGTAGGCAACATATGCTATTTGAGGAGGTTCATTCTTTTCCTCTTGGGGTAATAAGATATTGTCACCCTGGTTGATGAAGGTGTCTCCTAAAGTATAATAGTAATTTATGGTACAAGTGCGTTATGATATATTTAGGTCACGCTGGGAAATGTGGTTAGTTCCCAAGTGACTTATATGACTTAACACAGGAGTACCATACAAAATTTTATCCAACACTTGATAGATATTAATAAAAAATAGAAAATTATATTGTTTCAATAAGAACTGGAAAACCCTGTATTATATTTTAGTTGACATATTTTTGTTATGAAATTGATTAATAACAAAAATTTTAAGACAGTAAATAAAATTATTATTTTTGCGATTTTCGAGAGTAGTTTTTCAAAATATGGAAGAAACTTTAGCCAAAATCCAAGAAGATGCGTACCATGCGTATTCATTTATTATTCCCCACAAGTCAAGAGATAGATATGGCAAAGTTTTCAAAGAATCTATCGACTGATGTAAAAAAAGATGTCCCTGCGTGGTAAACGAAGACGTTTTATTGGCATATTTTTTGAATCTCGAAAAGAAAATGGCACCTTAATATAATACCTACACATGTTAAATTGTTATATTATAACATTAAAGCTTTGTTACATTTATTTCCGTGAGCTTTATTTGTGTAATAAATGTAGAATTATTGCCAAGAGGAATGCATATCTTACCACAACCCACTACTGAGTTATGGTTATAACCCACGTGTAAGTTATAAGCTACTTTATTAGTCTAAAATCGAACTAATAATGTTATTTTTTATATTTATATTTTCGTTTACCACGCAGGCACATCTTTCTTCGCACTAGTCGATAAATTCTTTAAATGCTTTCTCATAACTATTTCTTGACTTGTGGGGAATAATAAGTAAACACGCCGGGTACGCTTCTTTTTGAATTTCGGCTAAAGTTTCTTCCATATTTTAAAAAACTACCCTCGAAAATCGCAAAAATAATAATTTTATTTACTGTATTCAAATTTTTGTTATTAATCAATTGTAGAGTGGCGGGGCTAATTAATCTAAGTGCCAAAAACATTATTCCCAGGAAAATGAAAAAAACTGCATATTAGTGAAAGCAAACATAAATTGTTATTTTTAAGACGGTTAAGCCAACGTTTAACACAAACATTCAAATATAACATGAATTTTAAATAGAAAAATAACATATTTTTGCAAAAAATTATCATTCAAAATGAAAAAGTTCTAAGTGCCTAAGTTAAGTTCATAGAAATGATCTAACTTTATAATATAATATGGCAGTTTTAGGCACTTAGAATTTTTGTGAAAAACTCTCGGTTTTCCTTAGACAAATAGTTTAGCATAGCTTCAATGTCTTTCTTTTTCGAAGGCTTCAGAGGCACTGCATCAGGTAAACTTGACAGTTCAGCTGATCTGATGTGGTAAACGTGGTATGCCTTCTTCAGTACACGACATCTCTGCCATGGCAACAAAACACTAAAACTCTTTTTGTAAAACACCACTTCCGGATCATCTTTGGTGATTCGCAACCATGAAGCCTGGGTAATACCTAGTTTTGAGGTGTCAATGTATTTGGAAGAGGCGCTGTCAAAATCAAAAAAAGTTTGCTCTGCCATATCCAGTACCTTGAAGGGGTGTGTCGGTCTGGCAGTAACAATACATTTCTTCACGTCTTCAATATTATTCAATTTTGAAACTCTCGTTTCTCGATGATGGCAAAGTCACGATCTGAAGCGGAGAAACTATGTCCCGAAATTAAAAATTTCTGATCAATCGTGTCGAACCTGCCAGTGGCCAGGAGGAAAATGTACAAAAACAGTAACATCCGATTCTTCAACTGCCCAGCACAGTTATCGCTCCACACACACAACTTACGTTTATAGGTGGTAAGGAGTCCAGTGTTCAGGGCTTGTAACAAGCAGGTAGCCATCTGGTTTCCACCTCGACCAGACTGTCCTTCATGCCAGACGCACATGATCCCATCAGCAGTATCACTAACATGGATGCCGAAGTTGTAGCCAGACAACTGGCGACTATAATACATGCTAGAATGTGTAAGTTTGGGGAGCGCAAAAACTTTTTGTAAGTCTATAGTCACGGTACAAGTGTCGCTTTCTGGTAAAGTGCTACTCGTAGCATCGTACTTTATAGCCTTAAACACATTTTCTACCTGTCTGTGGTGCAACTCAAGTTCAGTTTTGGCGTGTTGTCCAACAGTGACGTCTGTGCCTTTCACTTTTATGTTGAGGGAGTCACACGTCTTGTACGTGTCAACTTTTGGTTTTTAAAAAGATAACTTAGGAAAATCCTTTAGGATAACGGATCGGTAAAACTTGTATGTAACAGTTGTTGATGCCGGGGTGTTTTATTTTGTAGGCTTCTAACAACCTGCTCACATTAAGATCTGGGCTCAAGTAGGTACTCCTTCTCTAATTTAGTCCTGTTGTAGTGGCTTTCCTCTCGCGGAAAGGTATTAATATGATCCCTTACCGTTTGCCTGTCCTGCAAGGTATATTTGAAATTCCTCAGACCACCGCGATTATCTTTATAGGTAACGCAGCCTGCTTTCTTCTTTTTGACAAGCGTGGTAATCTTCTGCGGCGTGATGTCGAAGATTTCCATGAAGGTTTTCTTACATACCCTCGTTATATTTCCCTGACCATCGGGGACGGTAAAACTCACGGTGCACTGCCTCCGGCTCTGTGCCTCCTCTTCGTAGTTGCCGTGGCGACGTCTCTGTATAGGTAGAATTTGTATAAGACCCATCAGATAAGATCCTTGTTTGTTCATTCCCAATTTGTAATATGATTTAAACAAAGCCTGCATCATGCCCGCCACATCTCTGCAACCATATTTACACTTGCACGTGACCTAAAACAAAAGGAATTTTTATCCTAACGATTTGTCATAAAAAGTAAAAAGTAGAGAACAAAAATAAATTTCAATACACATTGACAACAACCTGATACGGCTCACAGGCAATTCTATTCATTAACTCAACAAGATTCTAATAATATTATAATACATAAAAAAAAGGAATGAATTTAAAAAATATAATTGAGTTCACACTTACCACATTCGTTGGTGGTCGTCTAGCTGGTTGTTTTTTTTTTACTTTTGCCAGTTACATAATCATTTTGTTGTGGATCTAGCCACGAGCGTTGTGACTAAATTCACAAGAACCTTAAGTTTTAAACTAAGAAATAAAACTAACTCTTTTATACGAAGAAAAAGAAAACACTTTCGTTTATTTGTAAGAAATACGATTTTAAAATATTTTGGGAGCACAAGTTGTTCTTACAAATGTTCAGAAGTAACTTCCCTTCTCAAATTTCTAAGAGCTAACCTAAGGACTAATTTGGGCGTGCCTTTGAAAATGGGCGGTCTTAAATCAACTCAAAGCAAATCAAATAAAGCTTTCTTGTTATTTAGAAAGAATATGTTTTTAACAAAGAGTGATAAAGCCCATTTGCAAAGTTTACAATGTGATACAATAAACTAATTTAATAAAATGAGTAATTTCTCTAAAATGGAAAGTTTTGTTATGGTTAAATATTTCGATACCTGGCGTCTATCATAGAAATTAGTCTGTTCTGTTTGAAAAGGTTTTTAAATAAACAGTAATTAAAATTTAGAAGAAATAATAATAAACTTACAATAGAAGGGTCTGTCGCCGTTTTACTATCGTCTGGTATAATATCTAAGATAATTAGGTATCTATAAAAATAAGGTTGAATGACGTATTCTTACTAAAAATAAAGTATCGTACCTATACATATAAACTTATATACACATGTGGAAACATAGGGTTACAACACCTCCCACCTTAATGAGAGATTTTATGTAATCTAAATGGAGTAAAATCTCAAAACTTGACTTAAATACAATAATGAAATTTAAACTAAATTATTTCGTTAATAACCCTAATAATATGGTTCTTGACTAAGCTACATGTTGATAAGATCAATAAAGCTATTTAAATTAATATACCTAGTTACTCGTTACTAATTTAATGCACTTAAAAATAAATGGCGATATATAAAATCAGTATTTTTATCCTATATAGATATTATACATTTTAAATTTGTTTGGTTGGTCGCCTCGTGGGTGTATAACCAATGCTTTTACGTGGATGAACTTGTAAAGCAATACTTTCTTCCTCTGAATCGTCAGCATTGTTTATATTCTCCGAGGTTCTATTTCTATGAACATAACGTGTTACATATCTATCGTCGGCGAAAGATGGTTCTACATTTTGATTGACTCTAATGCAAAAATTTGGTATTATGCCACAACATGAATTTTTATTTTTTGGACAGCAACATTTTTTATATATCTTATAAACTATAAACAAAACAGTAATTATTGCTAAAATATATGCTAGAGTTGAAGTAAAAGTTGTGTAATGAGAAATTTCTTTCTTTTTTTGAATGTTATCTGCCAGCCTTTCTATGTCGTCCAGCTTATGACTAGCAATATTTAATTCTGGTATGTGTTTACTTAAGATTTTATAGTTTTCACTTAACAAAATTTCAGAAAAATTCATTTGGTTTGTTTTACCTTTTTCACAACACTCATCACTTATATCAACTGATGGAACAATTTCACTATACATCTCGGACTGATATGTGTTGTCGTGGGGCACCAACATTGCCGATGGACTGTAGGCCTTACATTGTTTCGCTAGTGTGACGCTACCACAATTTTTTAACATTAAATCCATCGGTTTATTTTTATTTACACAAGAAATAGTTAAAGTTTCTGTTTGAGGTACTGCAAATAACCAAGTGTTGCTTGTTAATAATTGAATAAAAATTCCTCTATCTGACATAACAATGCGTTTATCGCAATTTTCTGGTATTTTACTTGTACCTTGTAACAATTTTATCTCACAATTGTCTACGAGATGGGCAAGAGATACAGGTTTTTGTTGCTTACAAATAATTTTATTTTCTAGTAATTTAAGACAAGAAGTGTATTCGATATCTGAAATTTGTATAAACTGTTGTTTGCTTTCGTCAATTGCTATAAATTTAGATGAAGGGTGGATCAAAATAAATTCGTTTAATGCTATTAGTTTGGGAAATGGTGTTATTTTATATAAGTAAAATAATTGTGTTTCTACTAGTGGTATATTTATAATATATACTAAACGTTTATTTTCAAAGAAAACTTGTAACTCAACTATATTTAGGAACATATTTGCATTTGCTAAATCTAAAGGTGCGGGGAATTCCAGCCCATGAGGTAGAGATTCAGTTACTTGTCTTAATTCTTTTGTTAATTGAACAGGTGTGATAATAGCAGGGTGTAGTATACCTTTCTTTGAAACAAGGATTGCGTTAGTGAGTGACATAATTTCTAGTTGTAATTGATTTAGGATTATATTTGTTACTACTACATGATCTTCCAATACTGTTTTTAACGTTAAGAATTGTATATCTTTTTGGTTTTTGTTTAATTGTTTACCAATTTTTTCTATATTGCCCTTTAGGATGCTTTCATTAAAGTCTAAGGTGCCTATGGTATTGTTAAAATTCACTAGGGTGGATTGTACTATTTTTGTTTGTTCTTTTAATAGATGAAGTACCGAGGATTCATCTTTTGAAAATTCCGAAATTTTTTGGTCGTAATACTTTGCGTCGTCACTATCTAGAACTCCAAATAAAACTTTTGTAGCTTTACCTATTATATCAAACCATCCTCTTTTGTTTCTAGCAACAATTTTATGCCCTATTAGCTCATGCAAAACTTGTAATTCTCTATCAATTTTTTGTAGACTATACTTAGAGTGTTTTATAAAAGATTCACATATGTAATAGTGATATTGTGCATTTTCGTGGCCGCACAAATCTAAGGTTTTCCTATAATAATTATTTAAGCTTAAAAACTTATCGCTAAGATTATCTATATTTACAAAAGTTATTATTTTCCACTTGTTGTTGTAAAGCCGCATTTCTCCCAATTTCTCAAAATGGATGCCAGGGTTGTGGTCATAGTACGTTACGTTAAACTCAGGTTGAGCCATCGTTAAAACGAAAATATTAATGAAAAGGACAAATCTGAAAAGAGAAAAAGTATTGTTAGACATTTTTTTTTTATTATTTTTTTTTTTCTTTTTATTTTTTTTTTATCTTGTTTTATAAAAATATATTTTTTTTTTTTTTAGTCATAAAAGTGCTTTAATCTGTTTGCATGAATTGTTTGTTTATTTTTTCCTTTTTGAATAACATAATTTAGGTCAGAAATTTTATCTGAAATTATATATGGTCCTATCCATAATGAGGAAAGTTTTTTACTTCTGCCTCTACGGACAGACTCATCATATAGTAGTACCTTATCTCCTATTGTGAAATTTCTGGGAAAACTATGTTTGTCGTAATTATTTTTTGAAATATGTTTACTGTGAAGTAAATTTTTTCTGGCAATTTGCCTGGAATACTGCATTTTTTGTTTTAGATTTTCTATAAAGTCATCATATGTATAAGACATTTTTAAAGGTTGATTAATTGACGTTGGTAAAGTAGGACTAAAACCGAATAAAAGTTCAAAAGGTGAAAATTTTGTGGCTGTGTGTGTAGTTGTATTATAGGTAAATGTAGCAAATGGAATCCAGTTATCCCAATCTTGTTGCGTATCTGATATGAAATGTCGCAAATATTCCTCCAAAACCCTATGAGACCTCTCTAATGCCCCATTTGATTCTGGATGATAACTAGTTGTTTGAATTTTTTTTATTTTTAGCATTTTACACATATTTTTAAAAAGTTCACTTAAAAAATTTGTTCCTTGATCGGTAATTAATATTTCCGGTATTCCATAGAGACAAATTATATTTTTTACAAAATGATCTGCTACAGTAAGTGATTCTTGATTTATCATTGGAATGTTAATGTTATATTTTGTTAAGTCATCCTGGAAGGTAAGTATGTATTTATTGCCCGATTCCGTTTCAGGTAAAGGACCGACTACGTCAAGAAAACACCTTTCAAAAGGTTTAGATGCGGTAGTAGTTATTACCATTGGCATTTTAGTTTTTCGCGATAATTTATTTTTTTGACAAAATTTGCATTTTTTTATAAACCTTTTTACGTCTTTTTTCATACCTCTCCAGTTGTATAATTGTGCGAGTTTTTTATATGTACGAGATACTCCTTGGTGACCTGCTAACGGAGAATTATGGTATTCTTCTAGAATAGTGGTTTTATTTGACTCGGTAGGGTTTATTAAATTATTATTGTATATTGTTATTTCGACATCTATATTTGCGAAAAGGTATCTAAGCATTGGGTAGATTATTTCCCATTTGATTAACGGATTATAGTGGTGTTTAATTATTGAAAGTTTAGTTTTAGTGTTACTTACAATATTTCTGAGGTCAATTAAGCAGGACCAGATGTTTTCATAATTAGCGTCACTAAAAGTATTTTCATTATCGATTAGCAAAAACATATTGAGTTCCTGATAATGGAGAGCAGACGGGATATTAAGTTCGGTATTTTTATTAAAGCATTCAAAAAAAATTTTTACTTGTTGGTTATTTTCTAAGACTTTAAATTTTTCTTTGTCAAAATTTTTGGGTAAAAATAATACTATTGGGTCTGTTTCATTGGTTTGAAAATATGTCGTATTTTTTTCTTTTATTTTAGAGTTTAAAACAATATGATTTTTAAGATAACTTTGAAATTCGGTATAATCCGTAATTAGGTTTCTGTTAACAATATTAATTGTTCTACTTAATGCGTCGGCGTTTGTATTTTTCCTTCCGGCCTTATAAATTACTTCATAGTTATATTCTTCTAATTTTAATCTAAAACGTGTAAGTCGCGAGCCTGGGTCTTTTATGTTAAAAACATAAAGTAACGGTTTGTGATCTGTGACTATTTTAAATTTAGTGCCGAATACATATGGCCGAAAATGCTTTACTGCCCAGACTATTGCTGCTAACTCCTTTTCAGTGGTCGAGTAATTTTGTTCAGCCGCATTTAATGTTCTACTGGCGAATGCTATTGGTCGATCACTGTTAATTTTACCCTGGGACAAAATGGCGCCTATTGCATAATTACTAGCGTCTGTAGTAATTATGAATTCTTTAGAAAAATCGGGGTATTGAAGTACAGGTGGCGAGATTATACTTTGTTTGAGTGTTTGAAATGAAATACTGCATTCGTTATCCCATATAAATTTTTCATCTTTTTTTAATAGTTTGGTAAGAGGTTTAGCGATTTTTGCGAAATCTTGAATAAATTTCCTATAGTAGCCAACTAAACCTAAAAATGATTTTATATCTTTTGAATTTTTGGGTTGAGGAAATTTTGAGACGCATTCTACTTTTGCAGGATCGGGTTTAATGCCGTCCTCTGTGATAATATGTCCTAAATATAAACATTCTTTACGTAAAAATGAGCATTTTGATGGTTGAATTTTTAAGTTATGTTGCCTAAATCTTTGAAATATTTCGGTTAATCTCTGGTTATGTTCTGTTAAATTATTGGCATAAATTACTACATCGTCTAAATAAATGAAACATTTTAAACCATTAAGACCGCTTAAAACCGCATTCATTAATCGTTGAAAGGTTGCAGGAGCCCCCTTTAATCCGAATGGCATTCGATTGTATACGTAATGTCCGGTTGAAGTGCTAAATGCAGTTTTTAATTTATCTTTTTCATCCATTGGTACTTGGTGAAAACCATTAGCCAAGTCTAGGGTAGTAAAATAATTAGCTTTTCCGAGTTGATCAAGAATATCTGTAATGTTAGGGAGGGGAAACGCATCTGTACCTATCGTAATATCGTTAATTTTTCTGAAATCTACACATACGCGATATTTTGGTTCGCCCGACGGATCGGTTTTTTTAGGTACAACTAATAGAGGACTATTCCATGGGCTACAAGAAGGTGAAATTATATCATCTTTTAACATTTGATCGGTCTGATTTTTTATTACTTCGCGATGTTTAAATGGTAATCTATAAGGTCTAATGTTAATTGGTCCTTTGGCGGAATCTGTTTGTATATTGTGTTTAACTGTGTTTGTGTGAGAGAGTTTATCACCTTCTAAATAAAAAATGTCGCTAAACTGACTACAAGTTTCCAATAATGAGGTAGTTTCTTCAGTATTTAAGCCTTCAAGATTAATAGCGTTTCTTAATTTATTTAAACGTTCGATATGATTAATATTATTTGTTTCGATAACATTATAATCATTAGAAATAAATGGTTCAATATTAACTCTTGGCATTGCTATTGTTAAAGTTTCGTCCGAAATATTTAGAATACTGACAAAACATTTATGGTTTTTCACTTTTGTTAAAGTAGACCCTAAATAAAGTTTATCAGAAATTTGTTTTAATTCTACTATTCCCTCAGTATTTGAAATATTTGCTAATGCAGGAATTATTGTTTCGCATCGCGCAGGAATAAAAATTTTACACGGTTCGGATGGTAAAATTTTAAAATAATTACCATTAAAGAACAACGTTTCTTTTTCATAATCGATTTTGGCTCTATATTTTTGCAAAAAGTCACGCCCTAAAAGACCGTCGTTTTTGATTGGTAAATTATCCGAAACAATGTGAAATGAATGTGTTACGGTTTTATTGTTTTCTAATTTGATTAAAATACAACAGGTACCTAAGGTGTAAATTGGTTGTTCGCTAATACCTTTTAATTCTACGATTATTTCTTTATTTATAATGGAGTGGTCCTTTAATTTACCTGCTTTTAAAAGAGAGACATCGGCACCCGTATCTAATAAAAGTTGCACTGTAGAATTATTTGTATCAGAAGTATTTATTTCAATTATATCTAGTTGTTTATGGTTTTCGGAAAGTAAAATTGTTTTGCACGAAATATTTGATTTTATGTTATTATTCAAAATATTTTTATTAGGCGTATCTGGAGAATAAAATGTATTATTATTATTTTTTGAACAGCTATTATAAGAAACCATTGTCGGCTGTTCGCGGCTATGGTTTACAATTCGTTTCCCGAACAATTTTCGCGAGGCGCGCTAGTTAGTGTGGTAGAATTGACGGGATTGTTTTGGGTTGACATTTGTGCTTGAACAGTTTGTACTTGTGGAATAAAAGATTCACTAGAATTTTGTTGATTGGGGTGATATTGATGTGAATGATTTTGTTCGTTAAAAGTTCTTTGTTGCATGGGGTATTTTTGATAATTGGCGTTCTCAAAAGAAAAATTTTGTTGATTAGAAAATCGATGCCTGTGGTCATTATGATTATTAGAACTACGATTATTATAATTTTGTTGATTATTATAATTGCGAGGATAATTGCTATTATTATTTGGAATTGAACGACTCATATTATTATTTGGCGTATAAGAATTATTTTCCCTAAAATAATCACGGCGGTTGTTATGTATTCCAGAATTACTAAATTTTCTTTGTTGTGAATAGAAATTTTGATGATTATTATTTGAATTAAAATTACTATTATTTTGATTATTTTCGAAGCGGTAAAGTTGTCTACACTGTGATGTAAAATGATTATTTTTGTGACAAAACATACACGAGCTTTGACTTTGGGGGGTCATAACATTTTGATTTCTACTTGGGCGATTTTGTGTGACATTAATATTTCTAAAATTTTGACTAGTTTTATATTTATCATTTTGCTCAAGTTCGAGTTCTATTGCCACTGAGATTGCCCTATCTAAATCGACGGTGTTTTCTGCTATTATTCGCATCTGCACTTTTTCGTCATGTAAACCCTTTCTAAAATTGCTTACTAACACAGACTGTAAACTATTTATAAGCACTTTAGCTTCATTTAAGTTATGATTTAAATTACAAGTTTCTTTGTACTTATTAAAAAGAGCTTGAATACGCTCTCCGTATTCTTTTATACTTTCCCTATAGTTTTGTTTAATGTTCATTAATAAATTTAAAAAATGTGAAGGAGGTCTCTTATCTGTAAAATGTTCAAGTAAAAAGTCTTTTATTGTTTCCCAGTTTTCAAATTCGTGATATTGAGTTACTTCTTGTGCTTTCCCTTTTAATTTCATTGCAAAAATTAACTCAGCTAACTTATTTTTTTCTGTTTCCTTAACAATTTTCATCATAGCGTCACAACTTTTAAGAAAGAAATTTAGTGAATTTGTATCGCCATGCCCATCAAAAGAGTCTATTTGGTTTAAAACGTCAAATGCATTTTTATCACTCATTTTTTTTTTTTTTTGATTACTTAACTTAATGTAATAATAATAAATTGATAATTTGTCAGTATAATTTTAGTTGATTTGATAATTTTTTATAATAATAATTTGTTATTTGCAGTATCACAAAAGAAAAATATATTTTTATGTTGAAATCAAATACCTATCCTTAACCTAACACTAAAAAAGGTTACAAAGAAAATAGCGTCACACAGAAAACAAAGAAGGGACTTACTTGTTCATCCTGCACTACGTCTCCGATTTTCCAAGGCCTTGGCTAACCTGGATTCGTACTCCGCGTCGGGAATCTGCAGATGGTTGTGAACTAAGGTCGACTTCCGGCTGTAAAAGTCTGCTGCGTCTTGGCGCTCCTTCAAACTAATTCAGTTGATTTCTGTTTCCTTGGGGTCTTTGCTGCGTCTTGGCGCACCTTCAAATTGCCTCTGGACTTTCTTACTTCCTTCTCTGAGACTTCTTGGATATTTGCTGCGTCTTGGCGCTCCTTCAAAAATCCGAAAAGTTTTCCGCTGCCACCAATGTTGTGGATCTAGCCACGAGCGTTGTGACTAAATTCACAAGAACCTTAAGTTTTAAACTAAGAAATAAAACTAACTCTTTTATACGAAGAAAAAGAAAACACTTTCGTTTATTTGTAAGAAATACGATTTTAAAATATTTTGGGAGCACAAGTTGTTCTTACAAATGTTCAGAAGTAACTTCCCTTCTCAAATTTCTAAGAGCTAACCTAAGGACTAATTTGGGCGTGCCTTTGAAAATGGGCGGTCTTAAATCAACTCAAAGCAAATCAAATAAAGCTTTCTTGTTATTTAGCAAGAATATGTTTTTAACAAAGAGTGATAAAGCCCATTTGCAAAGTTTACAATGTGATACAATAAACTAATTTAATAAAATGAGTAATTTCTCTAAAATGGAAAGTTTTGTTATGGTTAAATATTTCGATACCTGGCGTCTATCATAGAAATTAGTCTGTTCTGTTTAAAAAGGTTTTTAAATAAACAGTAATTAAAATTTAGAAGAAATAATAATAAACTTACAATAGAAGGGTCTGTCGCCGTTTTACTATCGTCTGGTATAATATCTAAGATAATTAGGTATCTATAAAAATAAGGTTGAATGACGTATTCTTACTAAAAATAAAGTATCGTACCTATACATATAAACTTATATACACATGTGGAAACATAGGGTTACAACAATTTCCACTCACTCTGGCCTCACTCTCCACTTTTCTTTTACGTTTTTTTTTGTGTATTTTCTCTTCTAAAAGCCATCTCATCCATATTAGCAAAATAAATATTTTTTATAACCACACACACAAGCTGATGTCAACAAATACGAACAGTATCGGCATACAGACTATTACAGACTGAAGAGATTCGACACGTTTTTGTTTACCATTCGCACTTAGATCTATTAGACGTGCAACAATATCAGGCACTTAGCAGCTGAACCACCTTTGACTGCTTATACAATGAAAAGGAGAGGGCATCGGTACTTAAATCATATAGATCTGCATTGGCCTTGGTTCAAAGATCATTTTGGTGCAAAAATGTGCAATTACCGAATTTTGGCACTTAGATCAATTAGCCCCGCCACTCTACAATTCTATAACAACGATCACCCTAGCCTACTTTTACGGATCAAATTTGTCATTCAAAAATATGTCTATTAAAATATAATTTCAGTTTTCACCCCCCGTGCGAAAAGTACTCTATTGCTGGGATCCGCCCTGTGCCGCGAGTGGGTAGACTCGGGTTTGTTATGTTGCACTCCTCTTAACGTTGGGGATTTTGTATAGTACTCGTGTGTTAAGTTTTATAAGTCGCTTAATAATTAACTTTCTACAGCGTGACTTATACACTGCGTCCATAAAGTCTTGCACAAATTCATTTAAAATTCAGGGGCTTACTTTTTTTAAAAACGCTCGGACACGTAAATTAGTACTTTTGTTTGCGCATTTTTTAACGTAACATGTTTTTATACAGGGTGTCGCACGTATGAGGTATGAGGTCATCAAGGATTTTTTTTAATGGAACACCCTGTATATTATATCAATTTTGAATTCTATGATGAACACTTAACACCTCTGGAAATCACGGTTTCCGAAATATTGACGTTAGAAAATTTATTTTAAACACATTTATTGATGACCTCATACCTCATACGTGCGACACCCTGTATAAAAACATTTTACGTTAAAAAATGCGCAAACAAAAGTACTAATTGACGTGTCCGAGCGTTTTTAAAAAGTAAATACCTGAATTTTAAATGAATTTGTGCAAGACTTTATGGACGCACTGTATATAGCATAACGCACTTGTACCATAAACAACTATTATTTTATTTTGTTAATATTTTTTTGGAATAGTTTTGTTGAGTTTGGTTTTAAACAGAAATTAAAAAAAATATAATTGCCGATATGTCAACTACAGGCTAATTTTACTTTATCCTTAAATTACGTGTGCTCAATAACTAAAGTATTTAAGAAAATATGTACTGAATTCTTCGATTAGTCTTGTATAAAAATATCTTTTATTGCAGCCTATGGTCGTAATAAGCAGAACGTAGCGCTACAGTTAATTATTACGATCACCAATCGTCTGCTGAACGGGAAAATTTCTCGAGCGATCACCTGTAGTGATACCTGAGCGGCGGTTATGCTTTCGGGCGTAAATTAATAAAATACACTACTATGCTCCCGGTCCCGTTGTACCGTTGACATTTTACATTTTTAAGTTTAATATACATAGAAGATTCCACTTTTTTTATGATTTTTTAATTTTGTGTTCAATATCGTTTCCTTTTGGTGTATTTGTTCTAAAATTTAACGATCTGATTTAACAGCCTGAACGAACAAAAAAAAAACTAAAGTTAGACAGCATGCACATCTGACATTTGGAGTTTAACAAAAAGTTACTGTAGCACTACTTAAGATCTTAAGAACGTTCGTTGATGGATAAAATCGAGCTATAATACATACTCCTAGCACGTAAACGAGTTCGTTGGTTTATGCATTTAATCATTATAATACAAATAATTTACATAAACAACAAAAAACAATTTCCAAAAATGTACCTACTCTCTAAAATAACCATAGTGTAAAATGTGTTAAATAAATTGAGTCAAACAATGGCCTAGGGAGTCGTAGAATGATAGATGATAATTATGATTGATGATATAATGACCCAAAATGGTCAATCCACTGTTTTGGAGAGAACTGCTGCCGTACTATGAGCTTAAGCTCTATGAGGTTCAGTATCGTGCCACTGTGATAAGCATTCTCCAACCCTACAATAACACTAGAAATAGAACCACGAACTCAGTTGAAAGGGCAAGATCCATATACAGGATGTAATTTGAAAGGTTTTAATGCGAATATTTCGAAAACTAACAAAGTTTCAAAAATATGGTTTGGCATGAATGGTAAGTACCTAGGTGAGAGGACCTATCATATCATACTTTAATCCAGGGATGAGGAGAAACCCCCTGGGCGTCTTACGCCACCATTTCAAATAGAACCACACCTTAGTTATACCTCAAGTGAAAGGTCTTGTTGATGAGTATTTAGCTGCAGAAGGAAAAAAATGTGCATTTAATACAGGAACTTGATTTAAACAACGGTAAACCGTATTTTAAGTACTAAAACCTCCAATAATAGTTTGTTTTCTATTCTTGTGTTTGCAGCTTGTTGTGCCCGTGTCGTATTAAGATTTCATACTCGATTATTTTCGTTCCTGTATCGTATTTTAGAAGCGCACATTCACAGATTCTAGTGAATTGATATGTCATCAGGTTTTTTTTCATTCTGATGCTCCAATAAAATAATCGCGGCTGGTTCATAATGTCATTTGACCAATAACTCACCTACTTATTTCTAATCTAATTTCTCTTTTAAACCAAAAAATAATAATGCTTAAAAAAAAGTGGATTTTCATACGAAAATCCCCGTCAATAAATAATCGAGCTAAGCGAAGCAACAATAAACTATAATTTCTCCAGTTTCGGCCGTATTTTAAACAACCTCATAGGTTTATATGGTAATAGAAAACTATATATATAAATGCATTGAAATGAAGACAGGAATAAACATACGCGCTTTAAGGAGGATAAAACCAGACAAATATTTGGAAGAAATCGTCGACGGCCTGCAAATTAAAATCTTTTTCGGCGCTCGCGTGTTCTGCCGCGTCGCAGGTTCTCGGGTTGCGCCATCTTGGGTGTCTACCCTGTGGAAATATACCCGAACCGCAAAAAATTCAAACATACAGTTATTGGACACCTGCCCAATTACTGCATAAGATTACCAAAAATATATTTTAAAATAATTGTGAATAAGTTAACTTGTTATTAGTTAATAAACAGTAAAACACTGTATTAATTTATTACAGTTATTGGACAACTGTCTATGTCCAATAATAGAACTTATGTTAATTTTGAACACAGTTATTAGACTTCATATTTTTAGGTTATAATTTCACAATAATTAAAAAACGTGGTAATTAACTCTTTTTTACATAAGGTATTGCCGTGTCAATAAATATATGTTTAAAAAACAACGAAAATCTAAGATTAATATTTTTTTTTTGGAATGCCTATCCTCAAACAAAAAACTAAAAAATTACTTCGACAAATGCACGTTTAAGGTCAGAACATAAATTTAATATCAGTTTGAAAATAATGGTCATGCGCTCTACGGCAATTTAAGTTCAAAGAACACTCTTGCAATCCAGCAAATAGTGCTTTAGTTAGCTAAATAGGAAAGCTTATTTTTAGAGTTTAAAACTGAAATGTCCAATAACTATGGCATGTACCAGGAGTATAGAGTTTATCCTACTGTATTGGTAATTCAGTTTTACAGCTGGATTTATAAACTCTCGCCGGCGTCGGCGCTGGCGTCGGCGCCAGCGTTCGTCGTAGACGTGCATAGTAGGCATTTATAAACTTGGCGTTCGCGTTCGCAGTATTGACCAATGACAAATAAAAACATAATCTGACACTTCTGACATTTTAGTTTGTACTGTTGGTGGTGTTTTTTTTAGTGCAGTTATTAGAACAAAAAAAGAGTTAAATAAATGGATTCAGCAAGGAAAAAGAAGTTATTCGGTGTCTTAGAGGTAGTTTTATGCTTATATGTAGCATTACTCAGAAAACGCACTCGTCGCTTCAAAACGAGACCTATAAATAGAGCGTCAATGAAGGTGGATTTAAATATTTTCAAAAGATTTAAAGCTGGATTTATAAACTCGAAAAGTTGGTGAGGTTGAAGTTATGGTCAAGTTGTGAGGTTAGATATTCCGAATTCCGAGCATAAAAATTGATTATCTCGAACTACCCGGGAAGTTTTCGAACCTTACATGAGCTTTACATGAACAACATGAACAACATGAACGAGTGTATAAATAGAACTGAGTGTTACCTTTAGTTTAAATTGAACTTCTATTTCCAACACCAACTGAACCTCAACCTCGCCAACTTTTTGAGTTTATAAATCCAGCTTTAGGCGATGGATAAGCAGCAGTTTTTTAAGTATACACGAATAACTGTTCCTACCTTTGATAAGCTAGTAAACTTTGTATCTCTACGAATCCAAAGAGGCATGAGATCCGATGGAAATCGCCCGAGGAAAGACTTATAATAACATTGCAGTATGTATATTTTTTAGTAAACGCAGTGCAGTTAGCAGTAGAAGACTGCTACAGTTCTTTTGTATATTTATAATTATAATTTTTTATTTTAGATATTTGTCTGAAGGAGGCAGTATGCAAGCCCTAGCATGGAACTTTCATGTTGCATGGCCTTACGACTGTTCATAAAATTATCCGAGAAACATGTGAGGCACTATGGGAAACATTAAGCCCTATTTATTTAAAGAATCCCTGTAGTGAAGCGGACTGGCGCAGTATCAGCAATGTATTTTATAGCAAGTGGAATTTTCCTAACTGTTTGGGCGCTTTAGATGGGAAACACATAAATATTAAAGCACCTGCTAATAGTGGATCTTTATTCTTTAATTACAAAAAGAACTTTAGTGTGGTATTACTTGCAGCTTGTGATAGTACTTATAAATTCACTCTCGTAGACATAGGGGCCTATGGGTCTCAGAGTGATGGGGGTATATTTAAGAATAGTATTTTTGGCCAACGATTAGAGAATGAAGACATGAATATTCCGACAAGAACAAATCTGCCCAATTCAGATACAGAAATGCCATTTTTTTTCGTAGGAGATGAGGACTTTCCTTTAAAAAAGTTCATCATGAGACCTTACCCAGGAAAAAATCTATACAAAAACCAACGTATTTTTAATTATCGATTGTCTAGGGCTCGGCAAGTGATTGAAAATACCTTTGGAATCCTGTCTGCTCGTTGGCGGATATTAAAAACAATAATAAATGCCAACGTGGTAACAGTAGATAGTATTATTAAAGCAGTAGTTGTGTTGCACAACTACAGCCAGAGCGAAGTTGCTACTGACTATTGTCTACCAAATTATCTGGATAATGGTGAAGATCAAACTGGAGGTTGGAGGAGGGATGAAGAAACTCCTTTATAGCCAGTGGAAAGAATGGCAGCCAATATTTCCAAGCGGGAACGATATGCAATTAGGGACAGATTGGCAGAGTACCTTGTTTTTGAGGAAGGACAAGTACCTTGGCAGGAGCAAGTCATGAATAGAGGTTTATTGTTACAATAAAGTGTATGAATTGTGCAAGCAAGCTTCTGTGATTTTCTGTAAGAAATAATTTGGTCTACTTTTTCTTATACTTTTCATATATTTCTCATAATTTGTACTTTTTTCCAACAGTAATTTTACGATTAGTTATTTTAGGCAGTCTTGTGTTGGGTATTGTTCCTTTGCACTATTTCATTTGTATATTTTTGTCCTCCTTGTTAATTTGTAACATTTATCAGATAGTTCCTGTTTTTCATGTAATGAGTATGTTATAATAAAAAATGGTATTGTTTATTTTATTTATTTATTATTTAATAAATATACAGCCATAACACCTATATATAAAAATGGAAAAAATCAATCGTCAATAATTATCGACTTAACAATATATTGTCGTCCTTAGCAAAAATGTTTGAAACTATATTATCAAAAAATATTTCTGATTCATTGAAGAATTATATTAATGTTCAACAACATGGATTTGTTCACGATAATTCAACAGTATTAAATCCTTTGTCCTTTTCCAACGTTATATCAAATGTTATTAACAACAAACTACAGCTAGACACAATATAGGTACACAGATTGTAGTTTACGAAGACGAAATAGGCTATTTGTGTTGATTGGACACTCACCACTTGCTAATATGCTAGATCTATGCAACAGACTATATATCAAACATCTGAAAACAGGGTAAAGGCCATGCCATTGAGAAATGCTTTTTACTTTTTGAGGAATATTTTAACTGTTAAATTTTCTTTTGTGTAGAGTATTGTCATTGTCGCATACTGTATCTTATATCTTGCGACTTGTATGTTTTTTATTTTCTTTAACTTTACTTGGTTTTTATATACTATTTTATTGACATATATAGTAAATGCAGATCGTATACCTAATAGCATGAATAAATTATCAGTTTACCCCAACTTAGATATTTTCCATACAACTGCCACAGAAATTAAAAGCTGTGCATAGATCTCTCATAGTGCTCAGTGCTAATACTAATACTTATTTAGCTTAGTTTAATTTTTTTTAGCATATAAGTTTACACCAACTTTACATGTACAGATACCTAATTGTAATTAAAGCAGCTAACTTTTTTACTTATATATTTTTATGAATTTTCTATTTTGGTATAATTATTTACTAACCAGTTGTATTTAGAATCATTGCAATTTCTTCCCACGAAAGATTCTTTTTTTTAGCATCTTTGTAATATCTATTGCTAACGTTGTATAAATACTCATAGTTTTGGCACAGCTTATAAACTATTCTGTGGTTTTGGATCGTATCTATCAGGAGCCCCAAATCAATTTCTGTTCCTTGGAGAGCTTCAGATTCACCTAAAATCAGATGCAAACAAAATTAGCAAATAAAACTAGCAAACAAAACTAACTTTAAAGTACGTTTGTACTTACCAAGGGTCTCGGTCTCCATTTAACTCATATTTAACAGTATTTAGGAGCAATTTTTTTCACGAACGAGATCAATATAAGAACCACAAAAACAAATAATCTGGAAATGCCAAGCTGACATCAACACAAAAATTAAAATGACTTTTGGCCGAAATTGGCCGTTGACACTTTGGCAGATGCCAAACATGACTTGATAGAAATGCTAAAGTCCCATTGGTTATGACGGGGCGCTACGGATTTCCTACGAACGCCGGCGCTGGCAATAAAAAGACGGTTTATGTCGAACGCCAGCCAGCGCCAGCGCCGGCGAAGTTTATAAATCGCTCTATTACGATTCACTTGTTTAACTTCCAGCGCCGACGCCGGCTTCAAGTTTATAAATCCAGCTTACTTCTTAAGTTATTCACTGAAAATTTTAATAAGGAAGAATGGTTTACTCATCGTCCTAGCGGACTCGTGAAATTATAGAAAACACCCTTTCATAACAAATTATCGGTAATGTTAAAGCACTCGTGGTATAACCCCCGACAATTTTTGAAAAACTATATAGTTTGGTTGAGAGCATAGTAAAGTGTAATAACATGGACAATAAATAGTAAACATACTTTTTCGTTAGTTTCTGATCAGAAAGATAGCTACTTTAAAATTCAATATTTTTAATTTCCAGTTTACAAATTGCTAGTTTTCTTAAAACTAACAATTTTTTAATATGCCGTTATTGCATGCATGCCCATTCAGCTATAATCTAAATTATTGTATAATTTTGCTAATTTTGAAATGCCACTTGCCTTCAGTAAGAACTTTTGTACACCAGCTCTTGACACTCTATAAAACCTAAATTGTATCATCGCTGTAGTACTATACACACACTTGGGGCTCTGCTCCTAAACGTAGACATACTCTGAGACTTTATATTCAAAACAGAACCAAACAACTTTGAAAGTTTAGAGCACCAAAGACAAATTGGTGGCATTAACCTTTCTTACAAAAACATACTTATTATATATTTTGAAAACTCCTCAATTCAGATGTATTATTTATGTCAAATATGATATGCTTGGAAGTTTTCGTAACATGTATATGTAAAAAGAATGGATATTTCATTATTATAGTAAACTGTTATCAATAATGTTATGTTTTTTTTATTTTCAAATCATAATAATTTAGTTCGAATCGAGCTTATTAAATATTCTTAGGTATTATTAGAAAACATAATGTTAATAAAATTATTGAAGGGTCTAAAAATATTTAATTTATTTCTTAACTTGCGATCTGATTGTACAACTCGTTCAAGATAGTGTGAGATATGAGAATTTTGCTGGTTGTGTACAAACCAGAAAAAGAACGCATTCGGAGGAAAAGAGAGGCATGGTCGCGCGACCGATTGGTGTTGGTGCTTCGTGGATAGTACAGTGCAACTATACCGTTCTTTTCTCTATGAAAGTTTTGAACAATGTGACAAATTTTGTCTCTAGCCACGGCGCATCGAGTGGGCGGTATATATTTTATATTCTCATATCTCACGCTATCTTGGACGAATTGTACGTGCATGTTATCAATGGTATCATACCTACCAACTCTTGCAAATTTGTAAAATGTTTTATCCATGCAGTTGGTGCGTTTAACCCATTCCACACTTGGAACACCTACGTATTTTCGCTTTTTTCCTTTTTGTTCACTACAAATAATAAGGTACATTTAACGTCGAGCTTCTGCATCCCTATTATTTATTTGTTAGTTATATACAGGGTCCAGCAATAGCTTTTAGACGAATGAAGTTAGGAATTTTATTTATATAATATGCTCACTTATATTGTATCATGGGGTGTACCTATTTCACGAAAATATTCTAGTATATATACAGAATAGCTAAAAAAAAAGTGATAACATTAAGTTGTGTTTTGTTATTGAGGCACCCATCACACATATGTTCGTATTGGTGCCCTTTATAATTACATACGATTTAATTTAATCTTTAATCTATGTTGGTGGTTTAGTAGTTATAAATCATATAATATAGCGGATTTAGAATGTTCTTCGACATCTTCCGATTCTCAATCTCTATTGGTTCCTGTCCTCTCAGAGATCCCTTCCTAAACCTCTCTCTCTGATTTTTCTAGCTATCCCATCTCTCCAACTCTCTGATATCATCCACAATAATAATTTGCTTATTTGCTATGATTTCGCAGATCCTGTCAATTCTAACTCGTTCTATTCTCAATAATCCTGCAGCACTTCTCCAGAAGTCCATTTCTGTTCCTTGTAAAGCTTTTTCAAACCTTTGCTTTAGCTGCCATCATGCCTTACTGTCATCTGTAACTATATCATTTACAATGCTATTGCAGATTTGGTGTTTGGTATCTTCTGAGATAATTATATTGGTTCCGTAATACGCCGATCAGTAAACTGTGAATTATGTATTTTGTCCTTGATTTACTTCTAAGTCTATTCAAATCCAAGCTGCTTACTAAATAGACAAATGCACGTGGAAACCATCAAAACATTGTACAGGGCAGTACTAAATATAAAAAAATTTTAATAGCGATTTCATAAAACCATATTTGGGAGTGGAAGGGACCTCGTTGTAGGTACTTAAAAAATGACAAACAGCGGGTGGCTTAACTTCTTCGATCGAAGGATTTGAACCAAAAGCCGAGCCGAGAATTCCAAAAAACCCCTTCTCTTTAAAACGACAGTTGATTATGGAGAGTATTGCCAACCAGTGGCGCAACCAGAAAATAAGTTCGGGGGGGGGGGGGGAGGGGGGCAGAGGCTAGGAACAAAAAGGATGCAAAATATTTAAGTAACTAGATTATGAGACAAGATGAATATACAAAATTCACTTTGTGGAAATATGACTCGAGAAATCATGGTAAGACTTGTATTCCCCAGCAAATCAGTAGTGGTAATTTTAAAATTGCTACACTACGACGTTGCCCGATCTAACAAAAATTAATTTTTTCTATTCTATTCTAATACTTCTATTTCTCTAAGGAATACGTTAACGACCTCAATTATTAGGAAACCTCCAACAACCGAAGAAAACATGCGATAAAGAACTTTACTGTCGAAGCGTTTGCCATAATTACATTTGCAACGCTCAGAGATGTGGTCCTCCAAGCGATAATTGGTTAATGCCTTTATGAGCATAGAAATAAAATAACTTTGTTTATTAATGTTAATACATTCTCATTCTTTTCAGAGTCACAGGTCAATTAAAAGATTAGTATGTCAAGTTAATCTGGAATACATACATACAATACAATAGGTACCTACATACCAAATACCAACATTGTACTTTTGAAGAATGATGCCAAAATGTATTTATTAAATGGAAAAACTTATTTTTCGATAACCGGCATAGCGATTTTTTTTAATAATACTATATTTTGTATAGCAATATTTATGGTTCTTGGTGAATATTTTATTCTCTCTTTTTGAAGACTTTGATAAGTTAGATCAGAGATCTTTTACTTCTTTTTTCATAGTGACTTTTGAGTTTTTCAGTTTAGAAGGTTCTTGGTTTGGTTGTTGAGCTCTTTTTGTTTGATTTACTTAATGAGTGGATTATTTTTGTCAAAGAGTTGATTTTGTTGAATTTTTTGATTGAAGTTGATATTGGAATTTAGAAATTTTGACGGTGTTAGGGTGGAAGCCAGTCTTTCGGATATCGATACCTCTCATCCGCCCTCGAGCGTATGTGGGAGTCTCGTATCAAGTCGTTTGTTGAAACGTCTGTCCGTCGAAAGTACTTTTGTATGATTTTGTCATAGAATTGTTTTAAAGTCTCTATTTTTAAGTCCCTGTGAAGCAGTGCTGTCGGAAAGTGTCTTTGTGTGTCAGTTATCATTTTTAGTGCTGAGTTTTGAAGTCTTTGGAACTTCTGGTGCTGCGTTGCACACAGAGTTGACCAAGTTGGGGAACCAAATGTCAGTACGGGTCTCACCAATATTTTATATAGATTTGTTTTTGTTCTATAAGAAATTTTATTTCGCTTGTTGATAAGCGGGTAGATGGCAAATAGTTGTTTTCTAGCCTTCTGAAGCCTGTCCTCTGCAGTGAATCTCCAGGTCATTCTCTTATCAAAGAGCAAGCCGAGATACTTTACCTTGTTCGCCCAAGGGATGGGTGAGTTCATGACTTTCACTCTTGTTTTGGGCAATCTCAGCCTTGCTCTGGAGAAGAAAATGGCCTGAGTTTTCTCTGCATTGAGACGAAGCTTCCATTCAGAGAGCCATTTGGAGAATAGTGCAATGTGGCGCTGCAGTCTAGCTACTACATATGAGGGCGATCTTGCGGTGGCAGTAATCGCAGTATCATCCGCAAAGAGATAAAGAGAAGTGGATGGGTGCTTTGGCACATCGCTAGTGTATAGATTATACAGTAGTGCCGCCAGCGGGGATCCTTGGGGGACTCCTGCTCTGATTTTTATTTCCGATGATATTGTGTTTTCAGATGATACGAATATTTTATTATATTTATATTGAGCGGTTTACATTTTAAAATAATTTGCAATTATTACAAAAATTATATGCTTTGAAGAATTTGAAAAAAATTAGTTTGAAATTTATCATTTTTTTGAAACATTTTGCTGAACATCCTGTATAAAAAAGATAAATGGTATTTTAAGTCGTATGCTAAATTGTTTTTAGTTTTTATTTTATTGCTCTTAAACTACCAAAGCAAACCAAATACAATTTTATGCAATTAAAGCGCACTAATACGAACCTAAAATGCTGAAAATTTTTACTGAAATATACCTACCCTATCAAGTATGAAATTCCTAAATTAATTCGTATAGAAGCTACCTACTATTGCAGAAGCATGCGTATAATGTATAGGTTGTCAGGTTAGTTCACGTTTTAATGCCCACCTTAATACATTTTTTTCATTATTACACCAAGCTCGAAAAAATATCTCTTGAACCATATTGGTGGTTGAAATCTAAAACACATCATTCGTATTATTTTCTTAACTACTAACCACCAGTTGAAACAAAACAAAAAAAATGTCAGCTTTAGTGCTTCGCAGTTTTAATACGGTTTAAAAAACTCACATTTCGAGAGACAATTTTATTAACTATCAACAGGATGTTTTGGGGTAGGTTGTATTCACATACAGTGTGCAGCTATAAGGATCATATTTTAAAAAGTATTGGTCAGTAAGTTTCAGAAATAAAAAATGGTAAACCAGTCAAGAGAAAACGCAGGAAATTATGTTTAAAAATTAACAGTTTTCGTTACTGGGTGGTAACTACTAAAAGTATATAAAAACATTGAATTGTTTTAAAAAATTGTCACATTACAGTACGGTTTTATTAATGGGAATGGAAAGTTCATCCGTTTTTGCGGCAGCTTAGTCTTATGTTTTTTTTAATGTCTATTATAGGGGTCGGGCAAGCTGGAGAATAACTTATCTTAAAATAAAAGTACTGCATCCTTTACATATTCTGTCCGATTTTATTAAGCTTCGACTTGTTCGAAAGAGAATTTCGTGCTTATAAAATATAGATTTTATTGATTGTCGCTAATTCGTATGATGTTTTTCGGAGGGCGCTCTGTATCTTCACGATATCTTAACCTGTAAATGCTAAAATTTTGACCAATTACCTTAAAAGAACGACAAAACTGCCTTTGCATCTAAAGTGAAAAATACACTAGTCGATTAGAAAAAAATATTTTACTAATCTGCCATAATTAGTTCGCAGTATAGTGGAGCCAACAGAATATTGATAAAAAGTAGTTCAGGGTTTTTCTGCTGGGGTTCATGGCGCATATCGAGTTACTTTATTTTATGTGAATAGAAACCCTGCCAGGTTAAAAAAAATTCTGAGAGTTCATTTCATTGTATTTTCTGTTGTTATAGTTTCCTTAAATCTAAACGCTGCACTGGCCAACAAAACCAAAACGCCACATGAACCTGCTGATTTGTAATTGAAAAGACCCAAGAATGTCTGTTATGCGTGCACTGCAATAAATTTATTAAAGTTTTTCTAACATAAGTTTCTTACGCTCTTTTTTTATCATCACTTGCATTAAAAATTATGCTACGCATAAAAATGGCAATCCTTACTTGACTAAAAATTCGATTGTTTCCATATTCCGCAGGAGCGTGGCCAAAAGAAATTACACTTGTGTTAGTAATGTTTTATTTCATTTATTAAATTAACCATCTTTATTTTATTTCAATTTTGAATTCTTGAGTGCACCCCATGTTTGGTCGCAGAGGAAACCCGATTGCATCCATAAAGTGCCCCAAATTTTATCTTTTCGGGCAAAGCCTGAGTTTAAATTACCTACATCCCTAATTGCTATACCATTTTAAGTAGGTATAATAAATACCTAATAATAGCAAATTGATTTTTATTAAGTTTAGTTTCGATTGGTTCCTCGACTAGTAAATTTTGTTATATTAGTGTTTGGTTTACCAGCAGGTGATATTTTTTATTATAGTATTAGTGTTAGAATGTGGCGTCCATGGGCTAGTGCTGAGAATGGGGCATCTTGTACGGCCACTTTCAGAAGAAAGCATTTATCTCCCGATGCTAAAGAAATAATTGTCCCAAGACGTCTGCTTTAATAAGTACTTTTTTTTTATTTTCGAAAAGGTATATATTACTGAAACCTATCATTCCCGGAAAGAAGCGAAGTGACTGTTGAATGCTTGTTAAAATCTTTTTCATACACCTAATGCACTTTGTCGACGACTGTAAAAACTTAATTTTTACTGAAACGAACAAATCTGTATTTCAGTATTTCACTAATTTTTAACCATACTAATAATGTCTCAAAATATTATTATAATATTTGATCTTTACTTTCATTTCGTTTAAAATCTCCCTTTAATTCAAAATAAAAATAAATCAATACGTAGATAGTTATATTTTCAAGCCGACCCTGCACCCATGCATTTATCGCGGCTTCAAGATGTTAGGACCTACACAATGGGTTTTAATCGGGTAGTTGATTTTTTGTAGTAAAGGTCAACGATATAATGTAAAGTCTACTATACCTAGGTAAGTAAAGTTGATAACACAAAACTTTCAAATTTCCATGTGAAATGTGCGGTAAATAAACAAATCTAAACATGCACTAACCTTAAAAAGGTATCACAGTTCAGTTAAATGCAGGACAAATATCTATAATGCCCAGTTAAATAGGTTACGATTAACTCCAATCGACAGTTTAACCAGTGAAACAGGTACCGGTTATTGGCCAATCCTGAAATTAAACTCTAACCTTGTAAGTAAACCAAACCGATTAGACAGGCGGCAAGTCCGTCAGAATACGTCGTTTTAAAGGGTAACCAATATTTCGGTGTAACTTTATGAGATCGATACTAAGCATGTGTTGTTAAATAAAAAAATCAAAGTTGCCGACTTTTACTATTGGTCGAGGCCAATAATGTAGTCAAAAATCTGATAATTATTAATTCTTAGGTTTAACTGCAAATATTATTGCGATTATTCTTGTTGCATGACATTGGTGTAAATTTTAACACATATGTTATAACATTTTATGATGGAGAACACAAAGTCAATATATTTTTAAAATATATAACTAGTTGCTTCTCATCTGTAAATTGAGCTATTACATATATTTTTTGACCAAAAACTGCAGAATTTTGTTTGCTTAATTTTGTATCGACTAATATAGTAGAGATTATTTAAAAAGACCGAAACCCTAATAAACCGTGCAACAAAGAACGCTACATGGTATTCTTTATTTTCATACAAATCAAAAGCTAGAATAAATGAAAGGGATTATCCAGTTGACGCCCTTCATACAAAAAGTTAATCTGAATCAGAAGATAAAGGAATGTCACTTTCAGAATCTGACACATGAATTATCAGTGGCTTAATCTGAACACCCAGGATGTGTTCTTTTTACCAATAATCTCTTATATAATATTATTTGTATGGCAAACACAATCAGACCAATTTTCGGGGATAATGGTTTGTTATGCCTCTTTCCAAACATCCAAAACGGCATTTTCATCTTTCCTGTCTTTTCCAATAATTTGTTTAATAAAAAATGTTTTGCTTTGGGCTAAATTAATTCAATAGCGTTGAAAATGCAGTGGTAGGGCGGCAATCTTAAAACTTGATGACTCATAGTAAAAATTAATTCATCCACGGCATATCCTAATTTTGCTTTGTATTGTTTTACTATTTGTAGCAATTCGGGTTTGAGTGCGTTTTCCATAAAAATGATGTTTTTGCTTTGTAGCCAGGAAATGATATCAGCTTTTCTTGTTGAAGCATTTGGCACATTTTCGCTGAGCCGTGAATGGTACTTTGCATTGTCCATAACAAGAAGCGAGGGTTTTTCGAGCCGAGGTAAAAGCTGTTCTTCCAACCATTTTTAAAACAATGTAGAGTTCATGTTGTCATGATAGTCAGCGCTCTTATTTTTTTATAGAAAAAACTAAGTCTGCCCCATCTATAAGGCCATCCTTGGTGCCAGCATGCAAAACTATATATCTTTTGCCGTCTGATTGCTTTTTATTTAAAACTGATTTGATGTTGTCATCTTGCCATGTTCTAATGTCGCTACCATTTTGAAATATCCATGTTTCGTCTATAAAAACCACATCTAACGGAGTTTCTGATAACAAGTTTTCTGTATATTGTCTTAAAAATTTTGTACGTTTTGAAACAATATCCGGTTTCTCCATAATGTCGCGCCTGCCACTGTCCCTTTTAAATTTAAATCCCAAATGCTTTAACAAAATAATATGGCCACGCATTATTACTTATTTGATTTTACAAATTTTACGTTATTCTTGAGCGCTGATATTTTTCCAATATTTTAAACAAAAAAGTGTAAGTATTTTTTATAGTAAAGGTTTTTAAATTTCAAAAATATTTTTAATTAATTAAAATAATGTACCTATTCTGTTTCTTACTTAATCGTGCGAGGCAACTATATAGTTTTTAAAAATAATAAGAAGTTGATTTTAATTTTCGTCAACTTATGTGTTTTTCATCTATAGCGAGTTTTGTTTTATGTTTTTATTTATGCCAAATTGTAATTTTTTTTAAAGTAAGATATCGTTTTTGTGGAAGATATTGAATAAACAATAAATAAATAAATAATAATAGTAAACAAGAAATAAAGCAAGGTACCAGAAATATATCGCTTGACCTACACAAACGCGAAATAATCAAAATATAATATGATAAAGTCTTTAAAATTTTTATTTCCGAAAAGACAATGAAAATAATCATCGAGTAGTATAAAATAATTGTAAACAAGAGCATCAGAATTGCTCAATATAAAAAAAATTACGTTAATATTAATAAGGAAATAGTAAATGTGTTTTTTTTTTAAATAGCTCAATTACCTGGAAAATATTGCAATAAATTCATATGTAAACACATTTTTTTTATATATGCTCATTTTTTAAATCCTTATCAAGGCAGGAAATAGTGTTAAAAACTTCCAGAGATACCACTTGAAGTTATTAACAGTCTGTAATTTTAACTTTATTGTTTTAGAAGGTTAACAAAAAACAGCTATTCAAATTTTCCTATTTATAATAGTAATTTAGCTCAACGCAACCAATTAGGGAACAAAAAGAAAGTAAGCAAAACGCGAGCTCTTTATATTTTCCGATTTTTAACATGAATTTAGCTGAGCTCAATTTGGGACACCCGGTACACTAATAACTATCAAAACGTTACGAAATATGAAAGTAACATCGCTCTAGTGTAAGACGACAAAATATTATCATATACAATTGGCTTGGTTTACGGTTTTTGATTTCTCCGTTACTTTTCAACCCTGTATAAAAACAACAGACATCAATGGGCCCGCGCTATAGTGTTTCATTATTATGAAAAATTGGCTTGATTTTTAATTCTTATACGACTATTTTTCAACCCTGTAAAAATATAGAAATATAAGAAAAACAAACCTTCTAAACCTGGAAACCTTGAGCTACAAAAAACGCTTTTTGGAGCATCCTGTATATTTATGTAAATCATCGTATTTTACAGAATTGGCCTTTCTTTACCAATACATTTTCATTTTTATTATAAAATGTGTACCTAAATAAAAATTCTTCATTTATTTTCCGATTTATATCTTGGATTTTTGAACTCCAATATAATTTAGGACACTAAAGTAACGTTACGAAATATTTTCGATGAAAGTATTTCACTATTTTCAAAGAAAACTGTTTTTGTGTTAATTTTGACGATTTTTTAAAGTTTTATAAAACCGGAGACTGTCAAAAACTTTATCTTTATGTAACTTTTCGTATTTCAACAAAATTGACCTTTCTCTAGCAATAAATTATCATTTTTATTATAAAATATGTAAAAAAAGTTCTTTATTCATTTTTCGATTTAGATGATGAATTTTGCTAAACTCCAAAATAATTTCAAAGTCACTCCAATACGGTACGAAATATTCTAGATGAAAATCTTCCATTCTTTTTTATCTACTATTACCTGTTGAGAAGTAGCTTTTGGGGCACATAAATTAAAAACCCACTTTTTGGGACATCCTGTATATGTAAATTTTCGTATTTTAGTAACATTGGCCTTTCTCTACCAATAAATTTTCACAGATAATCCTTGCCATTACAAATATGCAAGAAAAAATAGTTTATCTTAACATTTTCCGATTTTTATTATGACTTTCGCTCAACTCAAAACATATTTTAGGACACCCGGTACATTAAAGTTGGTCGAAAACGGTCGCACCAGTGTAAGACGATAAAATATTATCATATACAATGAGCTTAGTTAAACGTGATTCATTTTTGGAAATTTTGAGCTACAAAAACGCTTTTTGGGACATTCTGTATATGTAAATTTTTGTTATTAATATCGTCGGTCGGACTGCAAAACTGCATAGGGGTTGTGGTGCCATTAATTTTGTTTTCGCTTACTTTTCTACGGCCCTGCAAAAACACTTATCTCAATTGCGCCCAGAAGCATTTTTAAATATCATCAATTTAAGTATGATTAAGATGGGTATAAGACCACGCATCTTGAGTGTTTCTAGTCCCTACTGGAAATTTGCCAAAACTAAGATACGAGGTTTTGCAGTCTGGCCAACGATATGTAGAAAAAAAAACAGTTCTGTATATATTTTTCCATTTTTAATATAAATATTGTTCAAGTCAAACATAATTTATTGACATGCTTGGGACTAACCTGAACTGCCCGGTACACTAAAGCCGGTCAAAAACATTACGAAATATTAAATTATATCGTTATAGAGTTGATTGGTTAAACGTTTTAAACTTTTAGCTACCTTATTTTCCGTCCTGTATAAAATAGACACATAGGAGTTAGCCAATGAGCGTAAAGACATCTAGGAAAAACGTACAAAGATATTGATTATAAATGGACGGCCCATCTATATGGGTAATTTGACTAGTGACTACATAAAAAATGTAGATAAAAAGTCGAATTTTTTTTTTTATAAACTTTTTTTTCTTATTACACAAAAAACAATCGAGCATCACATTTGTGATATATGACATAAAGCTGTTATTTTTAATTGTTTAATATTGTTTTTAGTTTTATAAAACTTTTAATTCTCTGTTCAGTTATACATTTTATGCGATTTTCATGTAAAACGAAGGACATAAAAAGGTTTTTTAAATTTTGAAAAAGTTGGCCATGCACGCATTGCGAACTATAAATACCCTCGGTTAATATTAGAAATTTTGACAATACCTAGTTTTAATAAATGCTGATATAATAATAAGCTTTTTCGATGGTTAAATATAAAAAAAAAACTAACAACTTTATGTTATATGCACAAATTAATGCGATGCTCGATTGTTGTTTGTGTATCACCATAAAACAATTTCTAAAAAAAACGACAATTTTTATATTTACATTTCTTATGTAACTAGTCAAATTACTCATATAGATGGGCGGTCAATTTATAATCAGTAACCCTGTACTTGTTAAATCCGAAATTCTCTAGCTATTGAGCAACATAAATTAAAAATCTTACGATTTGAAGAAGGATAAAAATATTACTTACCAAAAACGAACATCAATTTTGCCAATTTTTACACAATTTTGTGTGTCTCGTAGGCGAAAAATAAAAGTAAATCGTAGATAGATATTTTAGAACTCACACAGAATCACTAAAAACCCGTACTCACTCTTTAGGTATATGGTCAATAGTGATCATAGTCTGTAGTAGTAGTAGTAGTAGGTCACTGGAAATATTCCAATGCCTTTTGCAGGTTAAATTTAATGAAATAAATACGGCTATTAGTAGGAAAATGACTATGCCCACATAAAGAAAACATATTTAAAACACATATATCACATTTTTTATGCTCTACATAACGTAACATTACCACAAGAAGTTAATTAAAATACTAATTTTCTGGCACATTTCAGTCAGGGCCGACCCAATTCTATAAAAACCTATATTTCTGTAATATTAGTGAGAAGCTTTTAATCGAATAAACCCAAAATGACTATAAAAAAAATAATTTTCCTATAAAATATTTAAGTTTAAAGGAAAATTTTTAATTTATTTAATTTTTTGCACACTTTATATAAAAAATTTTAAAATTGAAAATATACATTTTTTGTCTTTTAAGAAGTACTTTCTGATGAAGTATTCAAATTTTTGACCAGAAACCGTTTTAAAAAATTGTAATATTTAGTTTTTCTCGAAAATCTACAATTTCTATTTTTTTTTAGGTATAGGAAGACGTATTGTAAAAATAGTATTTGAGATGCTCTATCTAACGGTCTGAACCACATTTTGATCCGACTTTTCGTTTCGAGGTTATTAATTTCCTAAAAGGGGCCCGTTTTGATTTTAAATCGATAAAAAAAAACACTTTTTGTTCTCCAGTCTCACCGAAAAACAATAGTCGATGCGACGTTTTCTACAAAATCAGAAAACTTCAATCGATTATGCCCAGTCGTGTGGCCGCTACAGTGCACGTGTAATATTTCCAAAGTTATTTGACAAAATCGATAAACAATTTTAAACTTAAACGTATTTTAGCTATTGTAAACTTTTGAACTAAGGAAAGTTAGGTTAAATACTAATTGACCATTTTCAAACACGTGGCTTTCACAGGTCGGCCATTTTACCTGAAGGACAAACAAAAGTTCATGACCGTTTACGCTAATGACTTATTAGATTTTTTTGGTGTAAGTTTCCAAGTAATTTTAGGATTCATTTGTGACCATTTCATTTGAATATGTAGAAGTCAGATTAATGGTCATAGTAAAAATACTTAATACGTATTAAAATTTGAAATTTGCAATTTAAATAGTACACAGTACACACAATACAGAATTAACAATTTAACACATTAAAATGTTATATAAAATCAAGTTCTCACATGGCAAAATTTGTCAGACGAGTATAAAGCTTTCGAAGTCCGAAAATGTTTCACTCTTTCCTTATACTGCCTCATTGATAGATCCTGTACTATTTTAGAAAGAGAAATATTCATGAAAAAATAAGAAATCACAATAAGTAGACAGAGTTTTCATTTATTTCACATTTTTTTAACCGCTTCTCCAATTAACTACATATTCTAACATTACTATTAGTACAGTCTTCAAAAAGTTTGCATAAATCATTAATACTTAATTCAGTCTGTGTGGCACCATATGAACAATTTTCACTAATTTTAACATTTTTTTGCTCTCTACTACCCCCCGAAGAATCTATCTTCGTCAGGTGCTTTAATCTGTTGTTCTGTCTACAAGAATACATTACTTAATAGAAAAAAAACTTCAACCTAAATCAACATTATGTCTACGTCATAAGGCAATTAATCCTACTACTACCTACTATTTACAATATTATACCATACACCTACCTGATACTTTGCTCGTTTGCATTTCTGAACTCTCTCATGTCTGTTAACTTGAGTCTGAGTTTCTTCCTTAGGTTAAAGTACCCCATATTCTAATTAGGGATCCAGTCAGGGTTATCTTTGTTTACTAATTCTGATGGAGCTCCTAAAAATCGATCAGATCATTTTATTAGGTCATTATACCAAAAATCAAATATTACCAGTTATAAAATATCTGGAGCAAATTCTTCCATGCTTTAATTGGCTGTCACGTAATGGTCCTCTTTTTAAAGCTTTTATCCACATTTAACGCCGTTCTTGTAAGAGTCGATTAAGGATTTCTCCAGCGTTTTGAAGAACTGCAGGAATTCCAAAAGATCGTACATTGTCCCTATTTCCCCTCATCCCACGATATACCACTAAACAAAAGGACGTCATTTTATTTAGGGCACTAGTTATTAGCACAACTAACAGAGATTTCAAGGCAAACTGTAAAGAAAATTTGAATTTATAACCCGAACGCTTGTGTTCATTTCCTTTGCTTGTCCTCCAAACAAAATGGCCGCCGACCCCGTGACGTCATATGAAAATTATCAATACTTTTACGTCAAAAAATCTGTGGTTTTTCTGTGTACTAGCGGAGACTGAACGGACACTATACAGTACAGGGTCCTGCAACTCAGCTCCTTTGATCTCTAAACTCTATTAGAGATACAGATTCCGATCTGCTACAGGGTAACACCTATGATAGGAGACTACATTTGGAAATTATTTTCGAATATACAGGGTGTTTCACAAAAGTGGGATAACTTAAAATTTAATATTTTTGAAAGGGGCACCCTACAGGGAATTTGTATCTCTCTTGATTTTTGTGAAACCTATTTTGTTTTCCAGTCTCTTGCGGTGCTGCCAAATATCAATTATTTTCATTATTTTTTTGCGTTTGCACGGACGCAATAAATATGCTATAATTTATTTATTGATATTAAGTTGGTAAATATGTTTGCAAAGAGTTGTATTAGTATTATACGAGTATTATTTGAATGATTTAACAAAATATTTTCATACAGGGTGCTCTTATTTTACTTCCAAATTTCGGAAAGTTTGGATAAGTTTTACTCAATTGTTTTAAATGGAGCACCCTGTATATTTTGTCAAAAATTGAAACTTCTTCTTAGTCCTCTTGTAACTTTACAATATTTTCATTATTATCTGCGGCGTTGCCTAATCAAGATTATTTTCTCCAAATTTTCGATATTTATTTTTTTGTTTGTATTTATACAGGGTGACTCGGATCTAAATGTACATACATCACCAGGAGATAGTGGACATCTTGGGGGTTCTAAATAATCTATCTTTAGTGAGTCCATCTTTCCTCGTTACTTAGATACAGAGTGTTTTATAAGGTTCGGCTCATTTTTGTTTTTGCCATAATTCTTTTAGCACCCGGTATAAAATGTTCATATTCGTTGAAAATATTTTGAGTAGCTATCGCTTCAAAATGCCGTATAAAAAATTTTGAAATTCAGGTCCGGAGTTTAAAAACAAGACTGATTTCATTTTTTTAAATTTAACACCCTGTATATCATATTTTTGTAAATTTTATTTTTTATTTGAAAAACACATAAAAAACTAATTCTAATGACATACTTATCAAAATCTCCGCACTCGCCGCTCAGCCATAATAAATTGCTCTTCTTTGGATGTTGAAACACATACAAAATAATAACTGTTTTTATAACGACAATAATACCAATAATAAGAAATAAACCAAAGTAATAAAATAGCGGCGTGTTAAAATTTGAAAATTTTAAATTCAATTTGACTCCATGGCTCGGCACCTCAGAACAACGAAATATTGGGGGGCAACAAAACATAATAAGTCATTGTCAGTTGTAACCTGTCAGATTTTTGGGCATTACGAGGATATTTAGATAGATAGAATACGCTGATATAATATTTGTATATGGATTTTGCGATGGTAACGGGCGCGCCGCTTCTCGAGAGTATGAATTAAGGTTTCCTGGAAGAAGATGCCCAAACCATCAAACATTTTCAAATGTATTTTCTTTTGTTCGTGAACAAGGACATTTTCCGACACAAAATAATATTGATCAGCCTGTAAGACACCCAGTTCAACAAGAAGAAGACATTTTAAATTTGATTGAAAAAAATCCAAAAACATCCACAAGGAAAATTGCTAGACGTCTGCATATAACGCAAAAATTAACCCATTCAACAATAAAAAATGAAGGCTTATATCCTTATCATATCCAAGAGGTACAAAGGTTGGAACCAGGTGATTATGCTAACCGTTTGGCTTTTTGTCAGTGGATTAGGAGGCACCAAAGAGATATTCACCGGACTTTGTGGACCGATGAGGCTCAGTTTACCAGAGATGGAGTCAACAATTCCAGAAATTGTCATCTATGGTCTCTAGAAAATCCAAATGCTATTAGGCAGTCGCACTCGCAACATAGATTTTTCGTAAATGTTTGGGCAGGTATAATCAATGGTAAATTGATTGGCCCACACATCTTTGAAGAAAGGTTAGATGGAAACCAATATTTACACTTTTTGGAAAACATTTTGCCAAATCTTCTCCAAAATGAGAATGTCAATTTAAGAGGAATGTATTTCCAACACGATGAAGCCCCTCTACATTATGCAAGAATTGTTTCCGAACTTTTAAACAATAGATATCCCAACAGATGGATACGTCGTGGGGGGCGCCATTCTTGGCCGGCAAGATCTCCCGACTTTAACCCGCTGGACTTCTTTTTTTGGGGGTATATGAAAAATTTAGTTTACGAGAAAGAAATTAATCCACGGGACCAGCTCTTGCAACGCATTATCACTTCATTTCAGGAAATAAAAAATAGACCAGGTGTAATCAGAAGTGCAGTTTCAAATTTAAATATCAGAGGAAGAAAATGTGAAGAAGTTAATGGTGGGCATTTTGAAAATATTCTCAAATAATTATGTTTTTGTTATTTTTGTTATTATTGGAATTATTGTCGTTTTAAAAACAGTTATTATTTTGTATGTGTTTCAACATCTAAAGAAGAGCAATTTATTATGGCTGAGCGGCGAGTGCGGGGATTTTGATAAGTATGTCATTAGAATTAGTTTTTTATGTATTTTTCAAATAAAAAATAAATGTTACAAAAATATGATATACAGAGTGTTGAATTTAAAAAAAAATGAAATCAGTCTTGTTTTTAAAGTCCGGACCTGAATTTCAAAAAATTTTCATACGGCATTTTGAAGCGATAGCTACTCAAAATATTTTCACCGAATATGAACATTTTATACCAGGTGCTAAAAGAATTATGGCAAAAACAAAAATGAGCCAAACCTTATAAAACACTCTGTATCTAAGTAACGAGGAAAGATGGACCCACTGAAGATAGATTATTTAGAACCCACAAGATGTCCACTATCTCCTGGTGATGTATGTACATTTAGATCCGAGTCACCCTGTATGTGTAGTTAAGGTAGTGGGGTAGGACTGAAAGCTTGTTCCTTCTAAGTGATGTTTTCACTGAAGATTTTTTGAATATTGATGTTTTCACTAATTTCTTGAACATCCAACCTCCGTCACTGACAATAAGGCATCTTTCTGGCTAAAAATAAATATCAACAACTACCTATATGTTTTCATTGTTTTCGGAATCGTATCGCGAAATACAATTTACTCGTGTAGTTATTGATGGGGGTTGCCATTTAAACAAATTCAAAATGGCGTCTTATCTGTCACTTTTTGATATCTGCGTAATTGCCTAAATAGCTCGGCTACGGGAAGTTATGTTAAAAATTGGGGTTTTCAGCTTAAAGAGTCTATTAATTAAAGGGATGAGACACTTAAAAAACAAAATCGATGAAGGCAATTTAGTGACCCTCCGAGATGGTTAAAAATAAATATAACTATATATGTTATATGTTTTTGAAATCGAAACGCCAAATGAAATTTACTCGTGTGGTTATTAATGACGGTTTCCATTTAATAGTTATTTATGGTACAAGTGTGTTATGTTATATATAAGTCACGCTAGGGCATATGGCCTTATGGGCTAAACATTTCTTAGCGTGTGACTTATATTTCAAAGAATCCGTCCATGGTTCACAAAGATACCTGAATTCAGTATTGTAGAGTAACTCAAAGTAAAAAAAAAAAAAAAAGAGTAAATCAAAAATCTGTCGGTCTAAAGTTCTAATTTTTGTATTGGTTACGCGTTTCACCCTAATCGGGCATCATCAGACCTTATTACTATGGTCCACATAAAGTATTATAATTAAAATATATAAAAACATAGACTCGACATCGACATTAAGAACAAGCAATACAAAATATTATCCAACACTTCAAAGATATTAATAATAAATAGAAAATTATATTGTTTCAATGTAAACTGGATAACCCTGTATTATATTTTAATTGACATATTTTTGAATGAAAAATTTTACACGTAAAAATAGGCTAGGGTGATTATTGTTGTTATGGAATTGATTTCAATAACAAAAATTTGAAGACAGTATATAAAATTAATATTCTTGCGATTTCCGAGGGTAGTTTTTCAAAATATGGAAAAAACTCCAGCCGAAATTCAAAAAGAAGCTGATCTGGCGTGTTCATATATTATTCCCCACAAGTCAAGAGATAGTTATGATAAGGCGTTCAAAGAATTTATCGACTGATGTGAAAAAGATGAGCCTGCATGGTAAACGAATATGCTTTATTGGCATACTTTTTGATCTCGAAAAGAAAATAGCACCTTACTATAATACCTACATATGTCAAATTCCTATATTATAACATTAAAGCTTTGTTATATTCATTTCGGTGAGTTTTATTTGTGTAATAAATGTAGAATGATTGCCGAGATGAAAGCATATTTAACCACAACCCACCAGTGAATTATGGTTATAACTCACGTGTGAGTTAAAAGCTACTTTACTAGTCTAAAATTGAGCTAATAATGTTCACTTTATTTGTAAGTATTGGATAAAAAAAAAAAAAAATGACGTCGTGTCTGTCACTTTTCGACATCTGTCTTAATTGACTATAGCGTAAATACCTCGGCCACGGGAAATTATCTTACTGCGAAAAAAATTAAGGTTTTCAGCTTAAAAGTCGTATTTATTAAAGGGGTGAGACAGTGATAAGACAAAAGCGATAAAGGTAATTTAGGAACCCCCGTATTTCCGAAACGGCTGAAAATAAATATTAACAACTATATGTTTTCGAAATCGGATCGCGAAATGCAATTCACTCGTGTGGTTATTGTTGAGGGTTGCCATTTAAAATAATTCAAAATGGCGTCCTATATATCATATTTGTGAACCTATATATTTTTTGACTTGTTGAAAATCATTCAGAATTGCATAACTTGTTTTTCATTATAGTCAGCAGGAAAATCGCTAATTGGGTGAGACACTTAAAAGAATGTCCCTGTACAACGAAATATAAGATACTACAAGATTTCAAACGATCCTAACTTAGGGTACACCGAGGGGTACACAAAAAAAGAAATTAAAACAAATAACAAAAATTAGCAAATTCGTTTCTATTTTTTCCTGGTAACATTTGTTAAAATAATTTAAAAGAAATGTCACATTTCTACCGCTGAGAATTTAAAAAAATATTCATGATTTGAGAACGCCGCAGACAATAACAAAAACAGTTTATAGTTATCAGAGGGGACTCAGTCGAAGCCTCAATTTTTGACAAAATATACAGTGCTGAATTTGGAAGTAAAATTATATAAAGCACCCTGTATAAAGCATCTCGTAAACTCATATATATCGTACTGGTATAACTCTGATGCAACTGTCTGCAAGGAAACTTATCAAATTTAAATTGATAAATAAACTCTGGCACGCGACCGCAAAAAAGCAAGGAAAATTAGGGAAATAATGAATTACTTGACAACACCGCAACGGACTGGAAAAACAATTTGGGATTATATAAACAAGAGAGGTATCGATTCCGTGTTACAAATATGTATTGTCTAGATTTCGTGAAACACCCTGTATACTTGAAATTAATTTTTAGATATAACCCTCTCATAAGTATTACGCTGTAGCAGATCGGAGTTTGTATCTCCAATAGTATAACATTTAGAGACCAAGGGAGCTAAGCTGCAGGCCCCTATATATTTGAATTGTAAGCGCCCTTAGGGCCTTGCAACTTATATCTGCAAATTTAATCTTATTGCTAAAAATATTCGAGTTGCTTGAAAAAGTGTCTTCAAAATGGGCACCCATTCTACTTAAGCACATACTTTTGAATACCATGCCCACTGTCTACCTTCTTGTTTTGCTTTCAGATTTAGAAGTGAAACAATACCCATATTACGTTAAAATCACTTACATTTTTTCGCTTCTCCATAATAATTTATCCCGTTATTTGCACTTCACAGTAACGCGTCTCGCACAGGAAAGAAGAATTTATTAAGCTGTTGATTCGACGTGAAACATAAACTGGACGTTGCATCCCTCAATGCGTAATAGTTTTTTCTCGACGCCCTGAGGCAAATTTATCCTCTTCTCTGAGATTCATAAAATAGTGGGTATTTAGAAAAATGTCTTGGTCATTGTTGGTTGACGAAATATTTCATGATTGAAATTTCAATTTAAAATATTATCATGAAGTTAAGCCGGGTTTATGCAGAAAACTATTTAATTTATTATCCTTTAATTTAATAAAGTAATTTATATTTTTAAGTTTTTTGAAAATATATATTTGATAAAAAATGAAAAGAGAAAAGGTCGTAATGAATCGGACGAAAAGTTTAAGTCAGTTCAGTTTAGTTATAAAAAGTTAGAAAAGAGGGACTTCTTATTCAACGTACGCCTGCCTACCACAACACTTTTCTAAAATATTTTTCTCAATTCTTTGTGTAGACAGACTTGACCAAGTCTTCATTAGTAGGTCAACAGCGTTCACAAGTTTTTCAAGAACCAACTTTCTGCTTACCCCGTGGCACAGAATATACAGGGCGTTACAAATGCGGGGCTAAATACAGGGATCTCTGAAACTATAAGAGATGGAAAGTCGGTTAAATAGGGGCAAAGTACCTAAATATGGAGCTCCACAAAAAAGCTGCTGAAAAAATTTGAAAGTCCCAAATAGGAACCTTTGAAGATATCAAAAAAAAAATGGAGAATTAGCGAATTTGTTTTTATTTCTTTCTAATTACATTTGTTAAAATTTTTTACACAAATGTCACATTTTTATTTCCACTTCTTTTCCTTCACAAGTTAACATAATTATTTTCTATTCCGACGTTTGGTTTTGGGGCCATTATAAATGCTGTGATTTTTACGAATGACATTCAGAACACATCAAATATGTTTTGTAGTATGTAAATAAAAAAAATGCAATTTTAATTTCAGATCCATATTCGAAAAAATGAAGTTGATGATGGTGGCCCGAAAACGAACAGTTGGAATTTATCATTAATTATGTCAACTTGTAGAGGAGTAAAAGTGGCAATCATAATGTGATATTTTTTCAAATTATTTCAACAAAAAATGTAATCATGAAAAAATAAAAACGAATTGGGTAATTTTCGTTTTTGTTCGGATATCTCCAATGGTATTCAGAACTTTGCCCCCATTTAACCGACTTTGTATCTCTTATAGTTACAGGGATCCCTGTACTTAGCCTAGAATTTGTAACACCCTGCTATATACTATGTGCACATAGAAAATTATCCTATGGTATTAGGTCAGGCAATCGGAATCACTAGTGTTATTTGCACTGGCGTAGCGACAAATTCTGCTCCCCCCCCCCCAATAGTTATTTATTTACCCCCTCCCTCCCCCCTATATTATACAAAGTTTACATATTTTTGCTTTTTCATAAACAAATTAAAAAATAGATTGGCATGATATTTTAAATATCTTTAATTATTTGAAATAAATTATAAAATAGTAGACTCTTTATTGAAAAACTAAAAAAAAAACAAAACACCCGCTGCTCTAATTCTTCAACGCTGTGAACTGGTACTTCGTATACTAAGGACTTTAGGTAAACCTAATGAATTTAAATCTGGAGAACGAGGTGGTCAAACTGCAGGACTTCCTCGTCCGATCCATCGCTGAGGATGAACTTCTTTAAATATGCCCTCATATTTTGTCTCAAATGCAATGGAGCCCCGTCTTGCAGTATCTAAGTATGATTCTTCGTTTAATCTATTTAGTAAAATGTAGAGCCTTATTCAAGAGTTGCCAAATAGTTCCGCTAGACATTAATGGAAAATTTTTATTGGTGCTTCGATTCAAAAATCGCGTGCGGTTTTTTATCTGCTCATGTGCGATTGTTGTGAAAATTTATAATTCCGTCTCTAGTCAATACGGACGGCATCATCAGTGAAAAATATTTTACTTATAACATTGGGATCTCGGTGCCATTTTTGTCTTAGCCATCGACAGAATTGCATCCTGAGTTCAAAATCTTGGAGTTTTAGAGCCTGAACTCTTTGAATGTGATATGAGTAGAGACACTGTTCTTTGTGAATAAATTATAAAACTGAGCGTTCTTTTTCTTCTTTCGTAGCGAGCTTGGATTACGTTTTCGATTATTCCAAGAACTCTTTCTTCAGTTTCGACGGTTCAAGCGATACGTGGTATATTAGTTGACTCATCCGGTTTAAAACTTACTTTTCATAAAGTCTCGTATTTTTCATTTGCTGAAATGAGTAATAATTATCAATTTTTTAGTTTCTAGTAAAATTGAAAACAATAAAAACATATACCTACATCACAAAAAACGGGTTGATCAACTAAAACTTTAAAAAGTGACATTATTTTATTGCTTTGCATTTGAATTAGGTCAAGCGTCATAAGAAGTTTTTGAGCTCTTGGTGGAATCCACAGGTAAAATCAAAAATGTACTAGGTGCCAGTAAATTCGTTTTTGATTCTTGTGGGTAAATGGTGTAAACAAATAACTATACTTTAAAATGGCATGCAAGCACCTTCTTGTTTTTATTGCTTACGTAACCTTTTTACTGAATTCACGTACTGCAGTCGTCTTTGTAGGTTATTTTATGTCGAAGACGCTCCACTATTTGATAACATACCCAAAGAACCTCTTTCCACATAAAACTATTGAAGGAACCATAAATTGTTTAATAAATAACGAAAATACACTCGGTAAAAAAATGTCACCTTAAATAACCGCCTTTTGTTACAACGCCACTGATTGCAATAAAATAGAAAAAAAAACTTTGATGACATCATCTTCAAGGGCGTGTAGCTCCTCATGGAAGCATTTGCAGACTTATGTTAATATTTGAAACTTTCTTTCCATATTTTTTTAAGTAACGTTATATCATAAAATATATCATAGTCATTTCCAGACATCATTATATAATATACATTTCAAAGACCTTAAGACACGTTCAACAATTGCTACCTTTCTCGTGCTGTATGTAAAATAAGCATTTATATAATATTTTTAAATAAGTACTTAAAAGTACTTAAAAATGTTCATTATAGTTTGGCGTGTATGAACCCCCTCAAATAAATTTTTTTATGGCATCGGTCACTTCAACGCCGGTCTTGTTGTTGATCGCTTTATTTTACATATATTCGGAATTGCAGTTTATGCAAAGAGTAACCCAACTAATAATAGGCGAGAGCTTTGTCGGTTTCTTTGAAATTTCATGTACCCAATTTCTAATAACCTTGATAATTTACTGCACAGTAAAAAAGATCATATTCTTCTTATTCTGCTCATGGACACGGAGAAAAATGTTTCACACTGTTTTGGTAATTTTATAACTGAACATTTTAAGCTGCCGAACTTGATTATGCGGTGCACGAGAAAAATATTGTCAGGTGAAGCATTAATCAAAATTCTGATTTATAATAAATGTATGTGTTAAACAGCAATCTCCGTCGTTTTACTCTAGGCAGAAACTTAGAAACTTCACTGACAATTTCTATATTGAAGCAAATTATCCATAAGTATAAAAATTCAAGTAGATATAGTATAAAGTTAAAAATAAATGGTGTATTTCGCTTGTAAGGTCCAAATTATCAATGCCCTGGTATATCTAATTACAAGATAACTTCTAAGAACAGCATTGTTGGAACAATTCTTATCATGGAAGTTATGTGGCTGGTATCACTACCAGGACATTGATATTTTGGACCAGTGGGTTAAAAGAATTTCTAATATACCTAAATACCTATAGGATCAATGCGTACTATGTATTTTGCTCTACTACAGTAACTTCTGAGCTATTGTCACTAACCGGACATTGATAATTTGGGTATTAGCAGTGGCGTAGCCACAGGGGGGCGAAGGGGGATGATCGGTCCCCCGCCCCCCTTGACCTGGCGCCCTTTACTATTTAAAAAATTATTCTTAAAAAACAAGATCGGTCTTATTTTATTTTTAGTAAAGAATAGTGATGGGAATAAACTTAACAAAACCGGTTTTGAGAGCGTCCCATCACATTCAATTCTTATATAGCGGATTTTATCTTCATTTGGAGCCAGACCCCTGTTCTCTAGGGAACATAGAAAAGGTGAATTCTAACAAAGGGGGCGTGGTCCCAAGTATTTTTTGCCTGCGGCGCTTTAGCTGCTCCGCCGTCTACACCCCTCCAATAGTTCGCCCCCCCCCCCGCCCCACAATGCTGGCTACGCCACTGGGTATAAGCTCCATTATAGGAATGTGCTGACAGTAATACTAGTCACATAACTTCCATGGCAACAATTTTATTGTTCCAACAATGGTATCCTTAGAAGTTGACATAAACCGAACATTCATAAATTGGATCTTAGTAGTTCAATGTCCAATTAAGTCAGAAGAGAAATAACACAAAACTCTCAGAAGTATTGTTCCTACTTTGTCCCTTACTCCGCCTCTGTTTTCTTAACATCGAAATCAGTAGCTGTCAACGTCAGAGTAGAGCGGTTCCGAGCAACGACTTAACACAGGATGGACGGAGTTTGTTAACATTTGGCGTGTCGCCAACAACAGGCCACAGTCATATTATGTTCTATGCAAAATATAATAAACAACTGGCGAAAATTATTCTTTAAAATAGTGTATTGGGTAGGCTTTGGTAATTAGCAACGTTACATTGTTAATTATTAGCCGTGTAAGAAGAAATATATCGATTTAAAAAAATTTCTTCCACAAATCCGGGAACAACGCTTTACGTATTTACGCAAAACCTTCAACAAGCATGAATGATATTTTATGACCATATGACCGCTATTTTGGTTTCGCTCTTGAAGTGAAGTTGACAGCTATTAGCTTTTTTTCCAGTTTTTTGTATTTCTTAAGTTTTTGTGACAGTTTGTGATACTATTTAAAGACAAAATGCCCAGACAGTGCTAAGTGTGCAGAAAAATAGATTATTCACGTCGAAATCTAAGTTTTCACAGGTAATTTGAAGTTAGGTGTAAGGTTTACCAACATAGGCGTAGGAACTGCGGCTTTTGTTTGTTTTACCCATTAAATCTCACTTGGGTTGGTTTTCTGGGGTACTAGTATTATAATTTAATCGTATCGTTACTTTTAGGTTTCCCGCTGACCCTAGTAGATGAGCACTGTGGCTTGAAATTTTAAATCTTCAAGATAAAGTCCTTCCGAAGAGTGCTGACATAATATGTTGTGAGGATTTTACTTATAGGGCAGGTGGCTCCCGCATACTTAAGAAAGAAGCAGTTCCAAAGAAACCATTTGTGCCTTCCGTTGCAGATGACAGGTAACTAGGCACACTAAATATGTTTTTACTTTAAACTTTTAAACTAACAAAGTAGAAAAATATAAATATATTGTGGATATATTTTCAGATATGGAACATAAGTTTTGTATTTTAGTTTAAAACCTATAGTGGAGCTTCTAGTATCAACTTGTAGTAATTTAAGTGAATAATTCAGTTGAGGCAAGGGCCTAGCGACACTTAAAGCACCGGTTCCCGTCAGATCACCGAAGTTAAGCGGTGTCGACCGCCGTTAGTACTTGGATGGGTGACCGCTTGGGAAACACCGCGCGCTCTTGTCTTAGGGAAGAGTGTAAAATGAATCGACTTCAAAACCATCCTATTCACGCCGGACAGGCCGGATGAGATCGGATATCTCGTAGGATGAAGGTGCCGTTTCACACTCCCAAGTCGGTAGACCGCACGATTAAAAACCGTACGGTCGATGACCGGTTTAAGATGGCCTCTGATACGCCGACGACCGTAAAAAATAGTAAATAAAAAAAAAAAAAGAATTCAGTTGCTTACCAGCGACTTGTAATAAAAACAAGTCGTAAGTTAAAGTTTTTGTATCTATAAACTTAAATTGTTTATGTTGTATTTATTCTTCTCCATAAGCAAATATCAATACAAGTATTTATAAATGATTAGATTATTGGAATGGTGTAGTTTGGTATATTATAATCAAACTTAAGGTGGTTAGAGGTTAAATTCTTACCTAACTCACAGGCAAAGCTAGGTAAAACAGCCTAGTCATAGATATAGTTTCCATGAAGAGGGTTTCTTAGGTTTCAGCGTTCGTTTCAGTTTATTTAAGTTTTCTGTTTTATTTTTGTGACCAGATTAGTGACATTTTTTATTTTGACAAGTAAAACTAAAACATTATATAACTGTATAAACTAATAATGATTTTAGCTCACCTCGAACCATTAGCAAGTGTGGATCCCACAAAGTTCACATCGAAGCCTAGATTCTCCATCTACTTCAAAGGTTCAACATGAAAGTCCCAGTTCAGTAGGATCTTGAACAACCTTAACCTGTTCGGGAACGGAAGTTCAGAAATAAAAAAAAATAGAAAAAGTTCAAATAGTATATCTAACGAAGAGCTTGTGGGGCTGAAATCAGGTTTTAAAGGAATGCTTCATCTTGTAGGAAGATCAGGAAAGAGGTAAATATTTTTTGACAGTTTTGGTAACAATAATGACTAATAATCATCACAGATTACCCTATTTATTATATTATGTAAACATAATATATTGTACAGTGAGCTATGTTCCCATAGACCTGCTCATTTAGCAGAATATTATATTTCGCTTACACAATATTACAGAACTTATAAATTAAATCAAAAACAAATGTAATTCAGTCATATTGTAACCTTAGCAGTAATAAAATCCTTTTTTAAAAAGATTTGTCTTTAAGTCCGTAACGTAAGTGGCGCAGTCGGTAGGATCTGACAGGGTAGTTTGTGTTAAAACGGGTAGTTTCGTCCAATCGCTGTTCGGAAAACCAAAAAGACCAAAGTGCCGTCTGTTTCAACAGTTAACTGTCAAAAGAACGTGACCGGACTGACAAACTGTAAAGTGATACAACTGGCTCCACGACCGGGGAACGGAACAAAAATCGTCTAACAACCCCAGTGCGGAGAAGCAGGACAAGCATCGCCTAAATCTCCATAAGTAGGCTCCAGGGAAAAGACAAGCATCGCTCTTCCTATTGGAACTAGGCTAAGAAATCCATGAAGACAGCAACATTCTTCGTAGTACTGTAAGTGCTCCTTCAAATATAATCCTTTTCTTTCCTTAATGTTAGAATTCTGATTGACCACATTTGTAAAACTGGAAGACCTCATCAATCTCGTTGAAAATTTGGCATTAGCTCAACAAATTCCCGAAATCGAACAAAATTTAATACAAGAAAATATGGCCAATCAAAATAATCAACCAAATTATAGTATGATTCGTTATCAAGCTGACAATATTCCTTGTTTTGATGGCAACCCTAAGCAATTAAGTAGATTTTTAAGATCTTGCGAACATTTTCTAGCCAATCATCAAGACAGAAATAATGTAGAAGCACAAATTAATGTTTGTTTATTCGATACTGTTATTGGTAAACTGATAGGTAGAGCTGCCGATTTAGTAGCATCGCGAATTGAACTTAATAGTTGGCAATTAATAAAAGATGCACTAGTATCCACTTTTTCTGATCAACGTTCTGAAGACTGTTTGGTACAGGATATTATAAGTATGCGTCTCGATAAAAACGAACCAATTGTAAATTTCGGCATACGCATTCAAGATTCGCGAAGCCTATTATTTACAAAAATAAATAACTTAAATGTCGATGCTCAAATTAAAGTATTGAAAATTCAGCAATATGACGACTTATGCTTAAAAACATTTATTAATAATCTAAACTATCATATGCAACTTGTTGTAAGACTAAAAAACCCAGACTTTCTCGAACAAGCAATGGCATACGTTCGCGAAGAAGAAAACTTTATTACTTATCGAAATAGGTCTAATTTTAATAACAAAACTATGCCTATACAGACTCAAAGAACAAATAAACCTTATCAACCACAAAATAATAATCCATCTCAGACACATTATTCTGCTAATATGCCTACACAATTATTCAGACCCCAACCGAATTTTACACCAAATTTTACCCCAAATTTCAGGCCCATGAACCAACAAAATTTCAATAATCCATTTAGACAAAACTTTAATAATCCATTTCGACAAAATTTTCAAAGTGCAAATTTAGTGCATCCTAATCGGTTTATACCACGACCTACCTTCACGCATATGGCAAGGCCGTTTACAAACCAAAACAATAGTACAGGGGCTATTCCCAGAAATAATATGCAACGTGACATACCGGAACCGATGGACACATCGAGTAGAAATACGCGTATTAATTCGGGTCAACGCGGAAATACCTTTCAACGCCCACCAACTCAAAGAAATTGGGTAGCTGAAGAACTTTTTAATCAATCAGTTAACACACCCGAAAATAATCAAATCGATGATGACGCATCGAAAGTAAACGAAACCAATTACGAACAGTTAGGTAACGACACACAAAATTTCAATGACTATAATTATTCCGATCAATATTATACTGACCAAGAAAGTTACTTTGATAATATTTATGATGAACATGATAACGGTAATGACGAAAATTTTCATATTCCCCCGAATATAGACAAAACAACATAATATACCTTAACAATTACACACATTTAGATCTCCCCGTAATCATAATCCCCGAAATAAATGCAAAATTTCTTATTGATACAGGAAGTGGCAAAAGTTTTATTAATCCAAATCTAGCATATCAAATTTACTCTGAATTTATTTTTAACGAAAATTTTACTGTACGCACTGCTCACGCAATGTCAACTCACAACGAAGTTATAGACATCCCAATTTTTCCTTCTTTTAAAACCAATGATAATCATAAATTTTATCTATTCGATTTTTCAGATAAATTTGACGGTTTATTAGGTATCGAATTTCTTATCCAAATTAAAGCAAAAATCAATCTAAGCGATTTAATTTTGGAAACACCGAATGTTCATTTACCTCTTTACTATCAATCTAAGAATAATCCTATTCCATATAATATGCCGACACAGTCGTTTTCACAGAGTACAAAATTAATAATACCTCCGAGAACGTCGCAAAAAGTTAAAATACCAGTTAATGCATCGAATGGGACAGGTTTATTAAGCTATATAAATTTTGGTAAGGCTGAGATGCCAGAATCTCTTGTAAAAATTGCTAACTCTTATGCTCTCACAATAATAACAAATCCTTGCGAAAACCCCGTAAAAATCGAAATCTTTGAACCATTACAAATCGAAATCATTGAAGAGACCGAAATAAATTTTATTGAAAAAATGGAAACCGATTTAGAAATCAATGAATACTTCGATAAAATGCAAAAACAAAATTTAAAAAATTTACGATTAAGTCACTGTAATTCCGAGGAATATAAAGCCATACGCAATCTATGTTACGAATATAGAGATATCTTTTACTGTGAAGGAACTCCATTAACCTTTACTAATCAAGTCAAGCATAAAATCAATGTAATTAATGAAACGCCCATATTTACAAAAACTTATAGATACCCGGAAGTACACAAAATAGAAGTAAAAACTCAAATTGAAAAAATGCTTAACGATGGCATTATTCAACACTCGAATTCGCCATGGTCCAGCCCAATTTGGGTAGTACCAAAGAAACTAGATGCTTCAGGAACGCGTAAATGGCGAATTGTTTGCGACTTTCGAAAATTAAATGACGTCACTATAGATGATCGATTTCCCCTTCCAAATATCGCAGATATATTGGATAAATTAGGAAAGGCACAATACTTTACGACTTTAGATCTCGCCAACGGCTTCCATCAGATAGAAATGCACCCCGATGACATCCCTAAAACAGCTTTTTCTACGGATACAGGTCACTATGAATATAAAAGAATGCCTTTCGGGCTTAAAAACGCGCCAGCAACCTTCCAACGCGTAATGAATAACGTTTTGCGTGGCTTTCAAAATGAAATTTGTCTAGTGTATTTAGACGACATCATTATATTTTCCACATCTTTGCAAGAACATATAGAAAGGCTCAAATCAATCTTTGAACGTTTACGTCAATCGAATTTTAAGATACAAATGGACAAGTCTGAATTCCTACATAAAGAAGTCGACTACTTAGGACATAAGATAACAAAAGATGGTGTTAAACCCAATCCAGAAAAAATTAATGCAGTAAAAAATTTCCCAATACCCCGAACGCCAAAAGAAATAAAATCTTTCTTAGGACTAGCAGGTTATTATAGACGATTCATAAAAAACTTCGCTAAAATTTCTAAGCCATTAACATTATGTTTAAAAAAGGGCTCTAAAGTAGAACACTCAGTATCTTTTGTACAGTCGTTTAATCACTTGAAAGATTTATTAATAAACGCACCGATCTTAAAATACCCGGATTTTACACAACCCTTCGTACTGACCACAGACGCATCAAATATAGCGCTTGGTGCCGTACTTTCTCAATCAACTCCTCCTAATGATCACCCAGTAGCTTACGCATCGCGCACGCTCAATGAAACAGAACAAAAATATTCGACAATAGAAAAAGAGTTACTCGCAATCGTTTGGGCATGTAAATATTTTCGACCGTACCTGTATGGTAAAAAGTTCCAAATTTATACGGATCACCGACCTTTAGTCTGGCTTTTTAATCTCAAAGAACCTAATTCAAAATTAGTAAGATGGCGGTTAAAATTAGAAGAATTTGATTATACCATAATTTATAAAAGTGGTAAACAAAACACCAATGCCGACGCTTTATCGCGAATCCAATTAAACGCACTTGAAACTCGATCCATTCAAAATAATCCCGGCGATATAGATATTGATATTGATAAATTTTTGGAAGATAACAATCAATTTAACCCCGAAATTCTAGATCCCGACGATGTTAGTCGAACGCTTGAAGAATTAGAGACAACAACACCTAAAATCAATGTCACTCAAGATATACGAATTATTAATGCCGATAATAAAAGTTCCTCAAGAACAGCGCACAGCGCAGCCGCTGAAGAAACTTTGACAGAAATCCCAATTTTAGACGAAATAATCAATAATAAATTAAATCAGTTTATTGTGAAAAAATCCCCTTACGACGCCTATGTTAAATCTAAGTATGAAAATTTCGATGGTAATCGCATTATTCACGCGACAATTCCAAGTAATGTTCAGATAATAACGCAGTTTCTCAAGGAAAATTTAAAAGATAAAACTACTTATATTCATTTCTTATCTAAAGAATTACGCATACATTTTCAGGAAGCTTTAACAAGACATTTTTGTAATTTTAAACTCGTGGAATGTACAAAGTTAATAAATAACGTAACACAAGATGAACGCGATATGATTATGAGATTTTCCCACGAAGGAAAAACAAATCACCGAGGTATACAAGAGACACTTAAACGCCTAAAATTAAACTATTATTGGAAATCAATGAAATCGGATATAACCAAATTTATAAATAATTGCGAAATTTGTCAAAGAACAAAATATAATCGTAGACCCCCAGATCAACCTCTCGTATTAACAGAAACACCATCTAAACCATTTGAAATATTACATATTGATACACTCACGGTAGAAAGACAAAAGTTTTTAGTAATAATCGATAAATTCTCAAAATTCGGACAGGCATTACCATATTTCGGCACAGCAGTATCAGCATGCCAAAACTTAATCCATTTCTTTTCCTTTTTCGGCATACCGAAACAAATTGTTGCAGACAACGGAACTGAGTTTAAAAACGAAGTTATCGAAGAATTATTAAGAACCCATAATATTAAAATACATTTTACTACACCATACCATCACGAATCAAATTCCCCAGTTGAAAGATTAAATTCGACGCTCATTGAACACTTAAGAATATTGAAAGAAAAAGACGATAAAGCCGATTTAACATCCCTTATGACATATGCTGTAATTGCGTATAATAGTACAATCCATTCCAGTACAAACTTCACACCATACGAAATCGTATTAGGACATACTGACTCACGTGACCCTATGAAATTGATACCAGCTCAAGTATTTGCGGATTATATCAATACACATCAAACAAATACCAAAGCTCTCTATAACCAAATTCATGAAGAATCTCTAAAACTTAAACAAAAAGTTATCGACAAAATAAATACAAATAAAAAACCCCAAAATTTAGTAATCGGATCTCAAGTTTATAAAAAGGGAGATAAACGCTCTGGTAAATTAAAACGTCGATTTTTAGGTCCATTTATCTTAAAACGAATCTTGGAAAACAGTAAAATTGAAATCGAAAACCCAAAAACTAACCGCACCGAAATTGTGCATATCAATGAAACTAAAATAATGCCCATTGTTCCAGATGGATCGGGTTCATCGACGGCGGAACAAACGAAATAAAATTCCATGACCTAAACAAGTACCCAGGACTCCTTCCCTATAAATTAGGTATTACTAAAATTCGTTCAAATCATTGGTCCTTAATTCAAATATATAATTTGCATCCGATAATTATTGAATTTGAAACTATTAACAAGTTTGCTAAACGCCTTATGAATAGTATTCAAAACAACACCCTGTATAGAGACGAATATAAAAATTCCTTTATTCCACTACTATCATTAGAAAAGAAAATAGGAAATCGAATTAAACAAATAAATCCTAGTTTTAATAATATTACACAAAAACAAAAACGCGCAATTTTTAACCCTCTTGGTTCCTTAATAAAATGCATTACAGGTAACCTCGACCAAACAGACGCAGAACAGTATGACAAGCAAATAAGGCAACTGCAAAAGAATCAAAACAAACTTAAAGAAATAGCTTTTAACCAAATTACAATCTTAGAAAAATCTATTAATACATTTCAAAATACCGTTTCGAATATTTCCCATAATCAATATATTCTTAAATCAAGAATCTTGCAAGTAGAACAGACTATTAAAAAAGTAGCTCTGCATCAAAATACAGATCATCAATACTTTCGAACACATGTAATTATCAATCAAATAACAATGATGTATCAAGCCATATTTGATATATTTGAAAAAATTGAAGTAGCTATCTCTTTTGCTAAATTAAATACACTGCACAACTCAATTGTTGATCCTTTAGAACTTATTAAAGAAATACAAGGTTTTAAATCACACTTAGTAATGGACGCACTTCCCTTAGAGGCCACTATTGATAACGTATTGAATTTTGAAAAAATAATCGAAATAAAAAGTTACTCAAGAGAAAATGTAATAACGTTTATTTTAGAGTTACCATTGGTTGAATCAGAAATCTACCATTATTATCAATTATTTCCAATACCTATTCCTGGTAACCAATCATCCGGATTTTACCTTAACTTCCCACACAAACCTTACCTTGCACTTAGCAATACTAAATATTCATATATGGACCAAATCTGCACTCAATTGCTGCCAAACGAATACCTCTGCAAAGAAGCCCACATAGCCTACGTTAGCAATGCCCCTCCATGTGCCGTTCAATTGATAACCTATCAATCAAATACCACTACATGCCAGCCGTTTCATGTAGAACTACAAGAAGTCCAGATAACAAGAATCATCGATGGAAAATGGATCGTCACAGTCCCTAATCGTTTGATTGCACCAATATCATGTAAAAATTCAAAGGACAACAGACCACTGTTTGGATCATACCTAATCGAAGCCTCCAATCAATGCAGCCTCCAAATAAAATCGTTTATCCTGCGTACATATAAACCAAATCAACTAACTTATAAAGGCATTTCCTTACCAGAATTGGACCTTTCCGATGATTACTACCAAAAAGATGAAATCATCTTTAATCCACCCACGCTTGACCTCAATGTTGTAAATCTTAAAGCAACAAAAGAAATTGAAGCCAACCTCCAAGAACAAAGAAAAAAAATCAATGAGATGACCACACCCATATCAATAAACCATACCAGTTTTTGGACTATTTTACTATATTTGTTTATTGCAATATTTTGTCTTTATTTAGGCTCTAAATTTCTTATAAATAGGTACTTTAAGAAACACTCTGAAGCCCATGAAAATACGGACATCATAGTTTAAACTACTTTTATATAATTTGTATAATTTTATTAATTTTTGATTATTGCGTGTTTCAGTTTCAAAAATCACACCCTTAAGGGTATGCTTTTGTCTAAGGGCGGAGGAGCTATGTTCCCATAGACCTGCTCATTTAGCAGAATATTATATTTCGCTTACACAATATTACAGAACTTATAAATTAAATCAAAAACAAATGTAATTCAGTCATATTGTAACCTTAGCAGTAATAAAATCCTTTTTTAAAAAGATTTGTCTTTAAGTCCGTAACGTAAGTAGTGTGTCCATGCATGGAGTTGACAAAGTGAGAATAATTGTTGTAGGAAAAGAAACTACCTTGGAGATATGTCCTTGGAAGATTGCGACAGTATACCTAAAAGAAATTTTAAGGCGTTGAAAAACACAATATTAAAACAAAGAAAAAATATTAAGGGACTTAATACCACCATACGAAGGTTAAGAGCAAGGATTATGACTTTAACTGGCTTACTCAAGTTTCTCAGAGAGGGTGGACAGGAATACATTTTCTGATTATGTGAATATTGCTACTAATTTAGATACTACCTGAGGCAAAAGAAGTGCTTGTGTTTATGGTGGCAGGCTTAAATTATTGTTATTATGTATTTGTTTAATGATATAAACTCAATCTTGGTATAAGATTTCTTCCACAAGTCTGTTTTTTTTTGTTATAGTTTAGGAATAAATTAGTTTTTAAATTAAAAATTCAGAATTAACCTAAATTATTTATTAAATACGTTTATATAATATTTGAGAACTATGCTTTTATTATGAATAAGTTTTATTCCATTCTATTATTATAAACAAGTTGTCCGGAAATTCAATTTCAATTCAAATTCGTATATTTCAAGGGAATATTTTACATGAAAAAAAGTTTATATAAATGCAGGTCCTTTAGGGACTGATTAAATGTTGACTCTCAATATAAAAAATTAGCGACTATTTATATTACTTCGTATGCTAAAAGGCACACGGGTCCTTCAAGCGGTTGAAAAGAAATAAAATTGAAACTAGTCTTTGGAGGTACAATATAACTATTTATATAAGACATTTAAGGACTTTTATTCATAGGAACTTATTTTCATATGTAGAATATCCCCTTAAAATATACGAAAGGAATTTCCGTACACCCTGTGTAACACTTGTTTTGTAAATAAAGCAAATCACTCCAATTTAATTTACATATTTTATTTAAAAATCCCATACCTGACTACTTTTTCTTATTTTATCAAACCAAAAAAAAATAGGTTATATCTAGAAAGCTAGGCCCATTGCTGTCTTTAAAATTTTTAAGAAGCGGTTTAATTGACAAAAAAAATAAAAAAAAGGAATCGTTCAGATTTTACAATTGGATAAATATCATATCATCATCAGTTTTCTTTGAAGTCTAAACATCTACTGTCAGAATTTTGGCAGGTTAGTTCAGCCGCAAGTCAATTTCATGTTACTTAAATACCGTAAAAGTATTTTGAATTTATGAATACTTCACCTGAAATTTTCGATCATATTTTGTCAAACTTATTACAAATTAACACGAAACTGTTACGCCACTGAATAATTTTACCAATATGACCATGCTGTGCAGCGTTGCGCTTTTTGTCTCATCACAGTTTGAGTCCAGCTTCTAAGTAGAATCCGCAGTAAATACCCCTCACCCCCCCCCCCCCCCCTTCCTGTTGGTTGTTTGAGACAGACGATAGACTTTTTTATGAATGACTGGCTACGTCCATCTTGTGTTCACAAGTCGATGGTTCCGAGGCAACGAAGACACACGAGACGGCCCGAGCTGAACCGAGCGTGGGTTCTTCCCGAGATGGTCTAAAAATTCCCAATTATAATTTTTCCCAAACGTCCCCGATTCTCGTTCGTGCTCCTCGGTTCGAGTAGCATCTGCATTAATAGGAAATCCCTAATTCTCAATTCTATATGAAGAGTATTGAAGAGGAAGGAAAAGAACGTGTTAGATTTGTCAACGTTGCATGTTCATTTCATATTGTGGCTGGCGGCGGAGCGATCGAGAGGAGCGAAGCAGCAACGTGCTGGTCTTTTTCTCCGCTTGTAATGTTGCCATTTGGAAATAATTGTGTATATTAGAAAATAAGAAACTTCGATAACTAGTGACAAAGTACCTATATCTTAAAATTTTAGGGGTATGAAGATGTCAATGTTCTCCGCTTTTTATGCTGCTACTTGGAAATAATTGTATTATTTTAGAAAATGATAAACTTCTTTAAATATTCATTAGGTAGAAACTTAAAATTTTAGGGGTTAGTTCAGGTTAGTTCAGGTTAGTTAGTGAAAAAAGTTGTCCCTCTTTATTATCGTAATTATTTTTATTTAATCTAAAAAATGCGGTAGGTATATATCCATTCGAAGTTTACTTTTCTCAGAGTAGGCATAGGCTGTGGATTCATTATTGGTAACAATACTGACAATAATGAATGCATAGCCTACCTACTCTGGCAAAAGTAAACTTGAAATGGCATATTTACAGGTTGGGCCATTAGTGCGATAAAGTAATTTGACGGGTAAACTAATAAAGTTACTGAAAAACTTCTTATACAGTTGTAGTTATTAATAAGTAGCACAATTCAAAATTGGTTCAAATATACAGGGTGTTTCATAAATTCGTGACAAACCAAACGTATCTTTTTTAAATGGGGCACCCTGTATTTTTATATGTTTTATTATCAGCCTTAAAACTGATCGATTTTGATGTACGTGTAACGTTATTATATTATACAGGGTGGTTCAGGAGATATGGACCAATTTGTGATAAAATAAGCCCCCGTTTAATACTGTTAAAAAGGATGCAAATAAAATGTTCAGAATTCTGACTGCGCCAAAGAAAAGCAGCAATAATTTGCTGTTTATTCTCATAATGATAATCACTCACTTGCTTTCTTCTATACAGGGTGGCTTACAATGCGAAACCAAATAAAACTTATTTTTTTAAAATGGAACACCCTATATTTTATAATAATTTTGAGGACAAGCTCTTAGGCGATATACGACATTTGTACATTATACAGGGTAGTTAAAAAGATATAAAGGCTTTTTTCCACCATTTATCTTTTGTCTATCTCATGGTTTCTACCTATTTAAAAAATTTAAACTTTATTTTTATTTTTTGACGTGTCGACCTAAAGTTGCTTGTCTTCAGGATAAAATAAAAGTAATCTAAGATAAAATATGTGATGTCCATTATAGAGTGAAACAGCATATGAATTTTACAAATAAAATATTCTAAATGTATAGTTCATCGTAATTTAGGGTAGTATTTTAACATTTATAGGTCCAATCGTCAAAAAGTAAAAAATAAAGTTTTCTAAATTGTTTAAATAGCCAGGGACCAGATAAACTTTGCTATAATTTGACAAAAGCTAAATATAAAATAAAAAATAAATAAATAGATAAACAATTATTAGTCGTTTTGTTTTAATATGTTTGCCTTTTAAATTTAACTTTTTATTATGATATTTGCTTATAATTTAAATATTTTAACATTGTTAGAAACAGAAATGGTGGAAAAAAGCCTTTATATCTTTTTAACTACCCTGTATAATTTACAAATGTCGTATATTGCCTAAGAGCTTGTGGTTTATAGTCCTAAAAATTGTTGGGGTTGAACCCGGGGTGACATACCCTGACAATTTAAGATTTAATTATTTTATTTCTGACCGGTATATTATTAGCTTATAACGTCTTAGTTACGCGGGAATTATAAGGGTCATAACTCCCTTGGGATATTAAGAAAAATTTGACATAAAATCAAACGATTGATATCTAATGTCAATTTGATTGTCATCTATTGAAACATTTATTCCACTATAAAAATGAACAAAATGTTACTAAAATCGGTCAGAAATAAAATTATCTATGTATCACTGGAATTATAAGGGTCTCAATTACCTCGGGCAATTGCTGTCCCTCGGTAATTAAGACCATTATAATTCCCTAGATACATAAATAACTATAAAATCTCAGAAACTAGCTATATTATAGCCTTGTTATTCATATTATGTCTACTATTAAGGTCAGTACTAGGTAGGTAATGAAAAGGTAGTAGAAGTTGGTAGGTAGGTAGTAAGGTAAGTAATTAAAAAATTGAAGAAAATACGTAAAATATATTTTAGGATATCAAATATAAACTTACTTTTAACTAGATGTTAACTAGGTACAATAATAGATATTATAACACACCGAACTAACGATTTTGCAATATCACTTATACTTACTTAATTGATTTTATAATGCACGTCTGTACAAGCTAGAAATATGCCTACCCTGCCAAAAAAGTCCTATAAAATCTCATAAAAAAAAAGTATGAGTTTCGAGGAGATTCTATATAGAAAATGTGTTGTGCTTTTATGAGCAACGATGAGATTCTATATAGGGAAGTGAAACACCTTTTCCTCCTCAAAACTTATAAAAACGTTTATAAGTTTTAAGGAGTTTCAAGTGGCAGTGTTGATTCAAAACATGTAGATTCTTATTAGTTTTTATACGACAATTCCTAAACAATTTATGAGGTTTTATGGTGAATTAATAAGATTTTATATGTTTCATTTGGTTCAGTTTATATGTCTAATATGAGTTTCTATGTGACATTGATATGTCAAATACGCATCAAAACTTGTGGATACTTTTGAAGATATTCAATGAGAATATAGGGAAGTGAAAAACCTTTTCCCCCTAAATACTTATAAAACGTTTATAAGTTTTTAGGAGTGTTCAAGTGTCAGTGATGATAAAATCATATAAATTGTTAAAAGTTTTTTTGTACAACTGCCATTAAAAGTGACACTTTTAATGACAGCCAACAGTGTTAAAAGTGATTGTTTACGTGGAAGCGTGTTAAAAATATTTTTAACACTATAGTGTTACATTTTCTTATCATGAAATCAGTTAATTAGTAACCATAGCGTTGGCAACGTTTGTCATTCACAACAACCTTGTGATTATTTGAATATATAATATATATATATAATAGCCATTTTTTGGGTGAAAGGTAGGACATGTTGCTATAGAGAACGTTTAATAGAGAGCACTTTCTGCTTCGTACTTCTTTGCTTTTTGAATTATAATGAATGTTTTGAAATATTGAAATAAGACTTTAGTTAAAATTACATCCAGGTGAAAGGAACTATATTGTGTAGGACGTCACTGGAACACTCTGGTTAAATGTCCAATGTTTACCCACGTGTATAATTTATCCCTTTTTACAGTAATACCATAAAAGATCGATATTACGAATACACATAAACAAAGAGTGAAAGAAGCGCGCGTGAAAGGATAAGTTTTGGTAGATAGAGTGTTAATCTTTGGCTTTTCAAACAACATTATTACAAATATCATTGTCTACCTTCCTTGTAATCTTACGGTCCCCCGCCAATGCGGAAGTAAAAGAAATCGATCATTTGTTAATCATCAAGTTTATACTTGATTAATTAATATTAATATTAGACTAATTATCTATGTAAATTAAGTTTATATTTGGTGATTTAAAAATCACAAAAAAATTAGGGTTGCCCCTGGGTGTCCGAGTATAGCACTAAAAGCACAGCTTATTGTGTGAATAGTTTATAAGCTGTGCTAAAAGTGCCGCACGACTCTGGCTGCGAGTCTTTAATTTACCTGTCTTTGAATTCCATAGGCGTACGTTTCGCTCGCACCAGGTAATTTATTATTATTACATTGAGAGCTGTTTTAGTATTTAATTAGGTTATACGCTTATGTAATCAAAGACTAGGCTCGGACGTGGTTGTGGTCGTCTATTGGGCAGGACTCTACGTTGTGTCAGATTCGCTGAAAAGGTATTAGAGCGAGAACGCAAAATTTAGCACAGGGATTAACGCTTTTTAACGAGCTTAGAAGAGTTTCGAGAATCGAGAAGTGGCTAGACGTGAACGGCTCTTTTTTGTAACATTTGGAAGAACGACTTTATTGGCTGCTGACGGCGAGAAATCTGGATAACCGAAACTACCCTGCATGCTTCAAAGCTGTCGCCTTTCTTTATAGGCTTCTCTCAAACGGTTGCTGAAATGTCCGGTTACAACGACAAAAAAAAACATACTAAGAATTAACAAACCTGTAAATAAATACATCAAAATGTAAATTATACCTAAAAACAAGGGCGAAATCAAACTTTTCCCAAATACACAAATCACAAAACCTAACTAACGCCAAAAACGTATGTTACCATATTAAAACAACATCCGAAAGAAAAACTACAGAAATAAACATTTTAAAAACGAAAACTTACGATACCTTACACCTTAAAATCCTAACAAATGTCGCATCAAACTTCAGCAAAAGGAACAGCAGCGAAACCGAACAAAATCAGAATTCTGTGAGGTCAGAACCGGGCAGCATTGCCAAATGTATCAAATTTTAATTGGAATTACTTTTTGACTCGTGGAGACAAAGTTTTTTACCTCCCATGCAATTTCTGTAATGAGTTTATAATATAGTATTTTTACACGATGAGCTAATGAGTATATATTTATATTATTCTCATTCTTCATAATAAGTAGGTAAGTACCGGGTGATCTGTTATATTTTGACCACCACCTATCTCATTTATTTGAAGAAATATCAAAAAACTATATATAATAATAACTAAAGTTGTAGGGCCTTTCATGAATTTTTGTGAAGAAATGTAAATGATTTAACAGATGCGTAAAATATTTTCCACCAGAAGAGCGTATAATATACAGCGTGTTCCATTTAAGAAAGCATTAAATTGTAAAATATTTATCAATTTTGATATTCATTTGTTTCGTCTTATATCATTTCTTAAAAATTTATGACAGATCCTACAACTTTAGGGCTTAAAGTTTTTTTGATACCTCTTCAAGTAAGTGAGTTAGGTGGGTGGTCAAAATATAACAGATCACCCGGTACTTCTAAAAATACTGCTTGATTAATGTTTATTATAATAAAAGTACCTACCTATAAAAGTGAAAGACCTAATAAGTGACAGAAAAATGTCGAACATTACGTTTTCATACTTGTGCCAGGAACTGAGTGAAAAATATTGTTAACTAGTAAGAAAAAGTAGTTCTATAATGTTATTATACGCTTGTAAAACTTTCGTAGAGCAAAAAAATTGTAGCTTAATGTAAAAGAAACCGTAGGTACCTACTTTTAATACATATCTGAGATACCTATTAATTATTGTAATATTATAATCTATGTTTGGTTGCTACGACCAGGGCCGGATTTCTTTATTTCTATAAAGCTACTTTATTATAATATAATTAGTGTGCATTAGTGGAAAGGAATAAAAATAAGCCATTGCCTGCTGACACTCGTTCAAATTTCTCCGATCACATTCTTAACACAAAACACACTTTTAACCCGGACACAGGAGTTGAAATCCTACATGTTGTTCCCAATGGTCGAACTTCTTGTTTATGGGAAATATACGAGATTAACAAAGCTATAAAAAACCCTCAAATTCAGGTCTTGAATGAACAGATCACTTTTGACTGTCTCCCCTTCTTTAATTCTCTTCAAATATAAACTCTTTTACTCATGTCTTCACCAAATTTTGCACCTCTACTGTTTTAATTTGGTTATAACCATAAAATAAGATTTTAAACTCTCATACACATTTATCGAATGACATTACAGTAAACTGTAATTTTGACAACTATTTATACCGCAATTTTTATTTCATTTGTGTAACAATGGTAACTGACTTTTATACCTTTCCAGTCAAGTTGGTTGCATATAATACCAGTTATTTATTGTTTGAGCTTATTTGGTTGCCCTTTTGTAATTATGATTGAAGGTCGTTGTGACTTAGCGATAGGGTGCTTTAATAGCCGGGTTGGATGTATGATTAAATAAAATAAAGTATTCTCTTATAAAGTTTTCTGTGCTCTCTCACATCATTACTTTGATTTATCTATTATAATACTCATATATGTACACACCCCGAATAAGGGATGTTAATGTAGTCTAACAATTATTTATAGTGTATCATAAAGTCCACGTCAACCTCCCTCTACCCCCCCCCCCTCTAGGTTATGACGATTCTTGTTTAAATTTGAATTTGCCGCCTTTGGACTTGACAGTTGGTACCCGGAAATACGAAATTTTAAATAATACAAAAAAGAAATTTTCAGTACTGATATTAGAGATACCCTCCATTTTATTGCAACATTCGCTTTGAACAGCATTAAGTCTTAAGTCATGTTCCTAATTTGTGCCTCTTTTACCAAAAAGAAAAGAAAAAAGAAAATTTGCAACGTAGACCCGATTAAGTTGATATAATTTGAATAATAATCCATAAATATGGAGAATTTGGTGAGTACTTGATCATATTTCACATACAAATTTAAGTCTAAATTATGAGACCATAGATTATGATATTTTCGTATACAATTTTAATTGGAAATAATTTTCTCCTTTCAGATGACCCCAACTAACTCAATGACGTAAATTATTTTAACACATTTTAATTTCCCTCCTCCCCCCCCCCCCTTTTACTTTATTACTATTCTTATTAAAAATTCTGACCCACCAAATATAAATCATGTTCCCTCTTGGAGTTGACTCATGAAACGTTTATTTTATTGAATTTTCATTACAGACAGCTATACATCATATCATGACTATAAATGATTCCATTTGGAATTTTATCCTCTATTACAATTTTCGCATCTAATTTCCTTCATTGCTGAAAGTAGCATCGTGTAGGTGATTGTCTTCTGTTGAGTCCATTGGCTGCATAAGGTGCACGTTATGGCCATGTATTGTTGAACCACTTCGTTCCCCCCCCCCTTTTAATTTGTTTTAGTTCGTTTATTTAGGTACATCCTAAAAACATAATTCTTAATTGTATGGTTGCTGAGGATGACTTTGACTAAAGTCGAAACTAGTACAACCTAAAATGACATTCAATTATGTACACTCTTTAATCCTTTTTTCACCCTAAAGGGACAAATAAATTTTAGTTTGGTGGTATAGACAGACCTTGTTTTCTTTAATAATCTCGCCACAGAAAATGGACTACTTCTTGAATCATAATATAATATTTGTTTATTTCTATATACTTTACCTGTAGGCAGGGATGGGTAGGTATAAAATTATACATATTCTACTGTATATTATTCTAGGCATAGAAAATTATTTTTCTATACTAGCCAATAACTAAACATTATCGGCCATTATTTCCGTTTAAATGTTTATTGAAATAATGAAAATATATCATTATAAACTACTAATCCTTATTACACCTTATACCTCGCCTTATACAGTGTCTGAAATAATAAAACTGATCAACTTACCTAAACTAAAACAATAAAACTATTGCTTAAGTAACGATTAAGAAAACACTAATTAAGTAATTAAGTACCTACATTCATTTAGTATTATATTACCTAACTTACCAAGATAAATACAGGATGAGTCGGAAATGTATTGTACACATAAAAATAATTTTATAATACATATTATGTTGTCATCCGATCATTGGTTTTCAAGATACAACGTTATTACAAAATTTTGTAGTGACGTTGTAACTTGAAAAAAAAAAAAAAAGTCTGATAACAATGTACGAGTTTTTAAATTCTTTTGTTGTTTACAATACACTCTTGTGGCGTGGTATTTGGTGTGTTAATCTCAACTCATCCTGTATATTCTTAAACAAATATTTTACGTATCAGAAGTTTTTACGTTTTCAGTTAATTTATTCTCCTAAAAACTTTAAACCGGTCATTAAGAAAAAGGCACATTTTTGTTTATAATGATAATTTGGAAAGGGAGGTAAATAAAAACTAAAATTTAATACCTAATTAGTGGTATTCATTGAGACATAATAATGGATATGTACCTATCTATAGCAGGTTCTATAGTATTTTGATAATATTTAGCAACCGAAATAAATAAAAATAAAGGTACCTACTTTTACTATTAAGCAAAATTCATATTTTTTGAAAAACCTTGTATACGACTGATAAATTTTGATATCTGATGGTTGCATATATTAGGTTTTAGACCATGCAGAACTTTTTATAAAGAATTACTTTTTTTCGTAAAATTAATATTAAAAAGTTTCCCATATGCCGCCAACTTACCGTAGACACACACTGTATATTATATATTTAATATATTATAATTAAATTCCTGCATTAGCTACTTACATAGTCCCATTCCGTCCTTTAGTTGAAACTACATAGGAGTAACCCTCAAAATCCACACCTATTGTTATCTAAAAACCCATGCATATTTTAAAAATAACACCAAATAATATATTAAAGGTAAGTAAATAAGTACGCGTTTAACTATAAGTTTAGGTAAGTAAACCCGTAAAAAGCCTTTTAAATATAAATTACTAAACGTCTATTATTCATCATTTAAATCTATTGAAACTAAGCATGCATACGGTGGGTTCTCTACAATCAAATAAAAGGCCTATGCAGTCTATATACATATCTACAATACTCTTAATCAGACGGAATAAAAATGACCACAAAAAAATATTAATGCTTTAACTTACTCCGCTTTCACATGTTGACCCCAAATGTAGCTTCTAAGATACGTCAAACTCCATACTATAGCGAGACCTTCTTTTTCTCCTACACCATAGTTTCGTTCTGCTTTGGTAAGCGTCCTGAAAATGTAACAAACTGGGTGCATTTCCTCTTGTACTTTCTGTAGTAGTATCGCTGAGATTCCAAAGTCTGATGCATCGACGTGAAGTTCTTTTTCTGCTTCTGGCAGGTAGTGTGTCAAGACTGGTGGTAAAATTAACTTTTGTTTGATTGTCTGAAAAGCATTTTCTTGTTCAGATATCCATAAAAATGGTTTTCCTTTCTTGAGAAGATTATACAACGGTCTAGCAATCACACTGAATTTTTCTACGAATTTCCTATAATAGTTTGCAAGGCCAAGGAAACTTTGAAGTGATTTTTTGCTTATGGGGGTTGCAAATTTTTCCACTGCTTCCAATTTAGAAGAATCTGGCAAAATACCTTGATCACTGATAGTGTGACCAAGGACTGTTATTTGTTTATAAGCAAATTGGCACTTATATGGTTTTAGTTTAAGCCCTGTAGCTTTCAGTTTTAACAGAACTTTTTTAAGGTTTTTATTGTGTTCTTCCAAATTCCTTCCATATACTAAGATATCATCTAGGTATGTCATCGCTCCATTCCACTTCAAATCCCCTAAAATTGCATCAGCTAGTTGTTGAAAAGTACTTGGCGCTGTTGTTAGTCCAAAACTCAGTCGATTAAACTCGAATTACCCATCTGTTGTGACGAAGGCTGTTTTATGCTTATCTTTTTCTTCAATTTCCACTTGCCAGTACCCAGAAAACATATCTAATGTTGAAAAATATTGTGCTTCTCCCAAATATGTCAAAATGTCATCTATCACTGGTAGAGGATACACATTTTTGACAGTTTTTGCGTTTAATTTCTTATAATTTACGCAACATCTCATATCTCCATCCTTTTTAGGTACTAGAACTACTGGACTCGAATAAGGACTTAAGGACTTTCTTATAATTTTATTTGTCAACATTTCTTCTACTTGGTCATTGATTATTTTTCTTTCCTTGTGTGACACCCTGTATGGCCTGGAAACTACTGGAACGTCGTCTGTTGTATCTATACGATGCTTCACCAAATGTGTTCTTCCAAGGTCATTCATACTCCAAGCAAAAATATCTTCGAAATCATACACTAAACTGCTCACACATTGAAAGTCATTTTCACTTAAATTTTTATTTACATTGTATGTTTTATTCAAGTTTTCGGTTTCTAAAGTCAATATCGTTTCGAAATGTTTAATGTCACTATCATTAATTAAATGTTCATTTTCTAATTTATGCGCGATACACGTGCCAGCGAAAAGTTTATTTGCATTGCGCCTATAATTTTGCAGTTCTGCATAAAAAGATGAGTTTTCACTATAAATTTTATTAATTTCTAGTCCGTTTTTTAGCAAAAATTCATAGTTCGGAACATAAGTTATTTTTTTGTCACCATTATTTTTTAATTTAATTTCACATTTAACTACGTCTTTTTTAATTGAAATGTCATTGCACAGAGTAATTTTAATATTTTCCGTAATTTCGTTTTCAAGGTTAATTTCGCTAAATTCTTTCATTAAACTGTCTATGCTACTATTACTATTTACATTAACGACATTACTACCCATATCTGTTACTTCTTCTAAATTATTTACATTATTACTTATATTTGGCATTTCTTCTGAATTATTTACATTACTACCCAAGACATTTATCGTTTCTTCCGCATTATTTACAACTTTCTGGTTCAATGGTAACTCTATAACTTTATGGTTTTTCGTTATCAGGGTTAAACTGTTTGATTTAAGGTTGATTGTTGCTTCGTGAGACTTTAAAAATTCTAAACCTAATAATAATGGTTTTGGTAGGTTTTCCAACACCATTGCTTCTAAGGAAAAGGTTTAATCATTAAAACACACATTTATTTCTGTAAATCCCAAAATTCTTATGAATGAGCTGTTTGCTACTTTAATAAAAGGCATATTGTTGCAATGTTTTATTTTATCTCTATTTACAAATTTATTATCTACAATATTTTTAACTGATGCCGTATCCACTATAACTTCATTATTTTTGTCGTTCAAACTTCCGGCTAACGTAAGAACATCTGTCTCTTCATCTTTTGGGGCAGTACTTATTTGTGTTAATACCGTCCGTTGGAGTTTTCCGAATGCTGCTGATTTGCGGTTTGTTGCAGGTTTGACGACCAAGTTTGTGGAAAATTGCGGTTTCGTGGCGCACCGTATCTAGGCCTGTTCTGATTTTGTGGGTTCCTGAAACAAACTCTAGCTTTGTGACCTGGTTTTCCACACTGAGAGCATACTGGACGGCTCGTTGTTGTGCGTGCTTGCATATTGCCTTCTCTGTAAGGTCTGCTCTACATTGCTTTTCCTATTTCCTCCTTTATTACTTGCGTGATTTCCTCCATTATCTCCGGTTTTTTGTGCTGCTCTGGTTCATCCTTCTTTGGGCTGCTTTTTATCAAGGATAATTCTGCAAAGACCTTTGTTGCCTGGTTAATTTCATTTTCTGCGTTATTTATGGTTTTTATCAATTTTTGAACCTCTGCAAAATCTTGTGGTTGTTTAAGCTTAACCTGGTACGCATAGGTTGGAAGAAGGCCTTGCTCAAAATGTTCCCTTCTTAAATCTTCGCTCATCTTCGGGTCTACTAGATCACATAGTCGCAGGATTTCTCTAAGGTAAACCAATACATTTTCACCTGGTTGTTGTCTTCTGTACCTCAATTTTAGTTTGGCTTCGTTTATATACGATGAAAATGAAAATTCTTCTTTTAATGCTGCTACTGTTGTTTTCCAATCGGCATCTGGATTTCCCAGTGCATAAATTTGAAGCCACGTTTGTGCTTGACCCAACAAATATTGCGATAAAAAACATAATTTAAAATTTTCGTCCCAATTATTGAAAATTGCTGTTTGTTCGTAATTTTGCAAAAACACAAGTAAATCATTGTAATCTGGATTAAAATGGCGTGGAGGGATAAAATGAGGCGCATTGGGTGTCCTATTTGGATTTAATAAATTTCCTAAAGTTGCGTTAAACTGCGTCATTTTAAATGATTTACTTTGACTTTCCAAACTTTCTAAATTTTCAGAAATTTCCAAATTTTGTGAACCTGTGCTATCCGTAGAATTATTAATTTTAGTATCGTCCGGTTTAATTGTGGATTCCAAAGATTCGAATGATTCGTTAAAAACTAACGTCCGCCTAGCGTTGGTTGAATTTGGCGTCGAAAAAACACGATTTTGACTTCCAGATGGTTGCACAGAAATTCCTATCTCGTTTTTTTATTTTTTGTGCTATTAGGTAGCTTAGTTTCTGACTTTTTCGTTTGACTTCTTAAAACCATAAATTTGTCCATTTAACAAATAAAACCACACATATTAAACACGCGTGAATAAGCAATAAAAGCAAGACGACAATTTAAAAAAATTTGACTTCAACCAAACTAAAAAAAAATTTGTAGTAATTTTTAACTAAATTTTCATTTTTAGAAAATTATTACCAGCACAACCCAAAAAAAGTAGAAGGTACGCATATGCCCATATATAAAAAAATATATACCGTTACTAGCGAGCGTTGCCCATCGGTAAAAAAAAAAATTCCAACTTCATTAACTAAATAATCATTTAATCTCATTAAAATTTCTTTTAAAAATCCATTTATAATCTAACATTAATTTTTATTTCTCAAAAATAGATTATATCCGAAAAATCAACTCGTACTAGCAACCATATTCATTTAAAAATACCAATATTTTCATCAAAATTTAAAATAAAATCTACAAAACTCCGCAAAAATATCACAAACAGTTTGCTTCGCACAAGGAATTCATTATAAAAAACAGAAATGCGAACGATCAACCTTATTAAAAAAAATTTTTAAACATACTTTTTTTTTAGGTCACCTTGAACTTTTTATCTCGCTATACACCATCATGAAACGTTAAATTTTGCACTTTTATTTCCCAAGAATCAAAAAATATTTTGTGGAGAAAATTGTGAAGCTTACAACAATTATAATTAACACCTTAACTTATTACATTGACACATTGTTCGAAAAATTAATGATCCAACCAATAATCAAGTCGGCAGCCTCCACCAAATTGTCACGAGGGCACCGGGATCCTTGATTAAAAGGCGGTCATCATAATGATTGCAGCTATTTATTAATACAAATATTACCCTTTACAATTAATACAACCCAGACCTACCTTTAATTATTATCCTAGAACTTCCCAGGACGGGCGAAAGGGTCACGGCGTTCGTGGGGGCGTCTCGGGGGCCAGCGTCTTCGTCTACGGATCGACTGCACGGCTTCGCAGCGAGATGGGTGATGATCTCCTCTTGCCTCTAGCCCGTCCTCGCGCTGGTCTCCCCCACTCACGGATCCTGCCGTAAAACGATATACAGGGCGACCAGGCGACAACAGTCCAGAAGCGAGTGATAGATAAATGAACCCTTCGTGACAATATTTTGCATCAGCTGAAATATCATCATGTTCCTAATATACCACAAATTAAACAATTTTTTTAAACATCAAACTGAGATTTAAGTTTTCTATTAAGATTGCACGAAGGCGTACTTTCATCTCTAATTGCATTAATAATATTATTTTTTATAGTAGAGGAAATTAATTAATTAACAATGCCTTTGATAATGGCCCGCAAGGGTTGAAACACGTGTCAGGAAACTGAAATATATTGTGAAATATAACAAGTACTACTTTAATTTCCTCTACTATGGAATATCCATTTCACCAAGCATGTACCCCATCACATATCAATTATATATCAATTAAATATTATTTTTGTTAGAAAAGATTTCCAAAAATAACGATAAGGATATCGGGTAGAATGTACAAGGAATCATGCTCTCTATAGCTCTAAATTTTTTTTAGAAACAGCATTATTTGTTTCATTTCCGCTTTTCTTTATAGTTTACAATACAAAGTTGTATGAGAAAATACTATAGGTATGACTAATAATATTAAAAAGGTTATCGAGATGCAGTTAGATACGTTATAATGTCCATCACCAACTCTATCAGACACAACGCGGCGCCTCTACGTTCTAAAGCCTCTACCGGGTATAATATAAAATATAGACCTAACATTAATCGATATAAAATGAAGCATAATAAACTGCTCAATTTAAAGAAACAAACAAATTAATAGTTTCTTGCATAAGGAAGTTACGGCGAGGTTAGTTTAAAAATATAATAACAATTTATTGTCTTTTTAAATATTGCTACATATGTTATATTATTTACTATATTTTTACAACAGATCATATACCAAGAAAAAGATAATTGATTAAGTAATATAACGGAAAAAAAAATCGTTGCTCTCTTTTTATGGGCAAAAGATGTTTGAGTTCAAAGTTAAAATTTTTGTCTTTAAGTTTCTTGCCTATAACTTCTGTTTTGACCAACGAATAGAGTGTCGTCAATTTCCATTTTTTATGTAAAATATCATTCTTTTTCAAATGGCCAAAGTTCCGTTTGGTTATACCTCCGTTTTTTTTGCTCAAAAACTAGAGGGCTTTTCGCTCTCTATCCGACGGACTATAAACATAAAAACTCCCGTCGGCCGCCGACCAGCGGCAGGCCCCAGGAAGTAATACATTATAGACATGACAACGTCGCACAGCTGCAAGCTAGTGCGCATGATACGATTTTCGGATTTGTTCGGTTTTGATGATGTTCATTCTGTCAATGTTTGTTTTGCTAATGTTTGATTTTGATGCTGTTTGGTTAGAATGAATTTCTTTTTTGATAGAGTTAATTTTGTCTAATTTATTTTCACTTTTGTTCAACTATGTTAGAGTTTATTTTGTAATGTTTAACATTAGGTGTTGTTCGTTTTGACAAAAATAAATTAGGAAAAAGTTATATTTTGATAGAATATAGTTCTGTACCTATACGTTATTTTGCATATGTTCAATTCTTTGTTTTTTGTTTTTTCTGATGTAGTATACCCTCCCGTAGAGAATTGAGAGGGAAAATCGGGAGAACCCAGTAGGTCACCGTCAATTAAGCGAAGACTCACACCTGGGTTAGGAAAGGGAGGAATTCCAGTAGGTCACCGTCAATTGTCACCTGTGCGATCATTCTATCTGTTCCCTGGCTCACTATGGTGGCGTCCGTGCGTAGCGATGTCCTAACTTTGCGAATTATTTATTGAGCTGAAAACGCTGAAATTATGTTAAAAATATTTAAATGTTCACTGTTGTTATGTTTAATTACTTATTAAACCTTTTTGACTCATTTTGCTACTTTAATTTAAACAAACTGTTGTGTAGTGGATCCAAACAGATCGCGTTACTTTTGTAATAAATTAAATACTCTGTATAAGTGTTATCATTTTATTAGTTTAATAAAATGGTGGGCGAGTGTTTGCCTCTTCCGACGCGTTGTCTATGAAGGTTTTTAAAAACATAAACATAATCTTATTCTCTGCCTAAAAACTAACTCCAACTGTTTTACACTTAAAAAAGGGTCTCGGGTCACACGCTTATCGCGTCTCAAGTGTCACTGTTAATGTCTTTCAATAACTCGACCCTGTGGGTTCTTTACGTAATAATTATTAAGTGACAAAATATAATCACCTAATAAATACAAAACTGTACAACCCGCCCACCTTGAAAGAGTAATTTCAATGATATAGGTTACAAGATGTATACCAACATACAAATATAAAATTAATGTATAAAAAAAATGTAAACATAAAGTAAAAATAAAATAGAGTCCTTTAGTCCATCTCAATCGGTAAAACACTTATTTTAGTAACCGCACGTTTAAAAACTCCCGTCTTAGTTTTTACGGACACTACGCGGATGACATTGTCTTTTCCGGGATGAACTTTAATGATTCTGCCTAATGACCATTGCTGAGGGGGAAGGTTTTCCTCACGTAAAAGCACTAGGGATCCGATCTTGATAGGTGGCCCCTTGTTGCGTCCACACTTTGCTCTTGACTGCAAAGATGTTAAGTATTCGGATGACCATCGTCTCCAGAAATGCTGAACTAATTGCTGAAGACGTTCGTACAGATCCAATCTGTTAGTAGGTACCTCGGTGACATCTCGCTGTGGAATGGAGGTAAGTAGGTCGCCAATTAGGAAATGGCTAGGGGTTAGGACATGAAAATCATCGGGATCATTGGATAATGGGGTCAGAGGTCGAGAATTTAAAATAGCCTCTACCTGACACAATACTGTATAAAGCGATTCATAAGATAAGTAAGCCTCTTTTAAGACTCTGGTTAAGTGAAATTTAGTAGACTTTACCGCAGCCTCCCAAAGACCTCCAAATGAAGGTGATCGTGGTGGTATAAAATGCCACTTAATATCGTTTTCGAGTAGAAATGTTGATATTTTATGACCCTTTGAAATGTTCTGTAAGAATTTACTAAGTTTTTGTAGTGCAAAGTTAGCTCCTACAAAATTTTTTCCGTTATCAGAATAAATATTTTTGCATAGTCCCCTTCGAGAGACAAATCGCTTTAATGCATTTAAAAATGAATCGGTACTTAGATCTCCAACGAGCTCAATATGAATAGCTCGTGTAACAAAACAAATGAAAATACACATGTAAGCCTTTATTATCCTGCGAGAACGTAGTTTACCATCCGTTATCATTATAGGACCAGCAAAATTGCAGCCTACAGTTAAAAATGGACGTGAAGGCATTAGTCTTGATTGAGGAAGATCACCCATTATCGGAGTGCTCACATAAGGTTTAGATTTGAAACAAACAAGACATTGATTGATAGCACGCTTTACTGCATTTTTGCCATGAATAATCCAATATTTATTTCGCAAAATTACCAAAAGAGCTTGAGTTGCTGCATGTAAGTTTCGTTTGTGCTCATGCTCAATTAGAAGTCTAGTAAAATCATGATAAGGAGGTAATAAAATTGGATGTTTCATATCAGGAGTCAAGGTCGAGTGTCGAATTCTTCCACCCACGCGTAATATACCCTGCTCGTCAATAAATGCATTCAATGAAAACAGTTTACTGTCCCTAGAAATTTGTTTGTGTTTCCGCAAATCGTTAATTTATTTGGAATATTCATAATATTGAACCATTTTTATTAAAGTGTTTAATGATTGATCTAACTCATTTTGAGATATTTCCGCAAAAATTCTGCTGGTTTTATGTTTTGTTTTAATATTTAGCATAAATCTTAATATATATGCAAAAATTCGAAGCAGTTTATTGAAATTTGAATATCTTCTAAAAATATCCTGATCCTGATAAGTTGTGTTAGTCATAAACGATAGTTGAATTGTCCGTTTTCTGTCCGGTATGTTGTCAATATTAATTTGATCTAAAACGGGCCAGAAGTTTTCATGTTTTGTCAGAAATTCTGGTCCGTGCCACCACAAGTGACAATCAAGTAATTGTTGCGGATTTAATCCGCGGGAAAGTACGTCTGCTGAATTTTCTTTGGAGCCAACGTGTCTCCATTGGAATTTGTCAGTCAATTCATGTATTTGTGTTACCCTGTTAGCTACAAAGGTATTCCAGTTACTCGGTTCACCCGCGATCCACGACAGTGCAATAGTGGAATCGCACCAAAAAAATTTTTTATGTCAATTTTGAGAGACCTTTCTACATTTTTTGCCAAGCACGCTAAAAGTAGAGCCCCACAAAGTTCCAACCGAGGCAATGAGATTGTTTTTAAAGGAGCAACTCGACCTTTAGCGCATAATAACTTTGATTGACGTAACCCGTTAATATCTGTCGTAACTAAATATATACAAGAATCGTACGCGGCTTCGCTTGCGTCGCAAAAACCATGCAATTCTATAGTTATATAATTTGGAGTGACTACTTGATGCGGTATTTTTATTTTGTCAAGGATTGGTAGTTGTTCAAAAAATGAAGTCCAAAGCGTATTAATATCTAAGGGCACCGATTCGTCCCAGCCTAACTTACACTGCCAAAGACGTTGCATAATTATTTTTGCACGTACAGTAATCGGGCCTGCCAGACCTAAAGGGTCAAATATTTTTGCGATAACCGATAAAATCTGACGTTTTGTTACCGTTGCGTAGTTCTCAAAGTTAATTGAATAACCTAAAGTATCTTTATTTGGTTGCCAAAATAATCCAAGTGTTTTGCGAGTTTTATCTTCAGATAAATCATAATTTTCTAACTGACCCTGATCGCAATCAGCTAACACTTCCGGCTTGTTCGAATAAAATTTTCGTAATGGAAAGCATGCACCATTTAGAATCTGAATTATTTGGTTTTTTAATGTGATAGCATTTTTAACAGAGTTGGATCCAGTTAGCAAATCATCAACATAAAAACAATTCAAAATTGCGTTACTAGCATTCTGCAAATTTTTAGCGTTATCAATAGCGGCTTGATTTAAAGATCTAATCGCTAAAAATGAAGCAGGTGCAGTTCCATATGTTACAGTGTTTAAAGTATAAAACTTAAGATCCTCATTCGGACTTGAACGCCATACAATACGCTGCAAATGTCGATCACATTCCCTTAATTGGACCTGTCGATACATTTTTTCAATGTCCCCGGTAAAAACTACATTATGAAGTCTAAAGTTTAAAATAATAGTTAATAAATCTGGTTGTATGACAGGACCCGTCATTAGGATGTCGTTTAAAGACAATCCGCTATCGCTTTTTGCCGAAGCATCATACACGACGCGTAATTTTGTTGTAGTACTGTCAACCTTGACAACACCGTGATGTGGTAAGTAATATGTCGTGTCAATCGTGTCTATATTCGAACTGATTTGTGACATATGTCCCAATTTTTCATATTCCGACATAAAATTATTATAATCGCGTTTTAAATTTTCGTCTCTTTGTAATCTTCTTTCGAGACTGTAAAATCGATTGATAGCTGCATTTTTCGAATCACCCAATTCGAAAGAATTATTTGATAAGGGTAAACTTACTTCAAAACGACCTTGCGATACGCGTCTATAGTTTTCAGTGAAATGTTTTTCGCATGCCAAATCTTGTGGTAAAATGTCCCGTTTTTTAGTGTCGCAATTTTCTAGAGTCCAAAATTTTTCGATTTGCCTATGCAACTCATTATTTGTTATTGAAAGGTTACAAATGGTGGAGTCATTATTTTTATATGATGCATTGTAATCAAAAAATAAAGTTCCTGCAAAAATCCAACCCAGTTTAGTTTTGTTTAAGATTAGTTTGCCTTTGCCCAATTTAATTTGCCCTACACATAGTATGTCATAGAATATGTTTACTCCTAACAAAACATCTACAGGGCGCGACAAATTAAAATTTTTATCGGCAAATTCAATATTGTTTGGTAGGTCTATGTTAGACAAGTCAAAAGAGGTTTGCGGAAGATTTTCGGTAATTTTGTTTACAATTAAAAATGAATCATTCATTTGATATTTTTCGCTGACAGAATAAAATGTGGCGTCAACCTTTTTTGAAATTTTGCTAACAGAGTTATTTATCCCAGCCACGGGAATACTAAAATTTTTAGTTTTTAGATTGAGTTGCCTAGCCAATGAATCGGTAATAAAATTACTTTGAGATGCACTGTCTAGAATGGCCCTAGCTTCTATTATTTTTCCATTGCAATCTAAAATTTTAATCATGGCTGTTGCCAAAAGTATTTGTTTGTTGTTTCCAGTCGATAAACAATGCATTGTTATGTTTTGATTAGAAAAATCTTGGATCTTGGAAGTTGAGGTATCATTTGAGGTTTGTTTATTTTCTCGACTAATTTCCGTTGAGAGTAAAGTTTGAGTATAATGGGTACTTTGTGACCCGCCATGGGATTTGTTATTATTGTCGCGATCGACAGTGTTTGGGTTATTAACAGAGCTATTGACGCCGACAACGTTACCGCTGTTATTAAAGAATAAATGTAATAATGAATTATGTTTTCGACCGCAGTTTTTACAGCCTGCTGAATTGCAGGAATTGTGATCATGAAAAGGTCTTAGACAGTTGATGCATAGTTTATGTTTTTTAATTTCTGTGTAAAGATCCCTTTTCGGCATTGTATGTATTTTTTCGCATTGAAAGTTTAAATGATTTTTATGACAAAAGGAACAAGAAATCTTTCCTGTCGTCACGTGTGTTAGAATTTTGTTGTGTTGTTGTCCTCTGTCTGTCTTATTTTTGCTTTCCAGGGTTTCTAAGAAATTGCAACGCTTGGTTAGAAATTCCGTTAGTTGAGAAACCGTAGGAAAGTCAATTCCTTGTTTATTTAAATGTTCCTCCCATTCCCGTTTAGTTACAATGTCAAGTTTGTTACCCAATATGTATATGAGAAGTGTATCCCACATATCTATGGGCTGCCCAAGTGCCTTTAACGCACGTAAATTTTTGTTGAAATTATCCAATAAATTTCTTAGTTGAGAATGTGACTCGTTTTTCATTGTGAAACCATCCAAAATATGTTTTATGTGAGTGTGTACAATCAATCTCTTGTTTTCAAACCTATCCGTTAACATATCCCAAGCAATTTGATAGTTTTGATTTGAAATTTCAAGTGACTGAATTAAATGAGCAGCTTCGCCTTTCAGGCATGATTTTAAGTACCAGAATTTTTGTACATCATTTAACTGCGCATTTGAATGTACTAAAGAATTAAAAATGTCATAGAATGTCATCCATTGACGGTAGGCCCCATAAAATTCTGGTAAGCTAATCGGTGGTAATCTTACCGGACCTTGTAAATTAACATTTGTATTTCCAATTGCATTATTAACACTAAAAGTGCTTGCACCAGGATTTGGTGGTGTATCTTGCGTTCCTAAAAAATCTGAAAGCATTTTCTTGGCTTGACCGATAGCCTTAAAGAATTTTGATTCGAAATCATCTCGCTCGGCGTCCTGAGAAATATTTCCCGATAAGTATTCAATTTCGGTTTGGATGTCATTAAATTGATCCAAAAGAAACGTTGTTCTCTCTACGCGAGCACTAACTTCTTCATAATTTCCCGAAAAAGATTCAAAATTATCTAGGTATGTAATAAATCTAGTTAATTGGGATTTGACTTGTCCCCGTTTTAACTTTAATTTGGCTAACATATCAGCTAAATCGAGTGCATTGTTAGTATTTTCAGAAGCCATATTTTTTTTCTAAATCTCTAAACATACTAAAGTATCAGATAATGCAATTGAATATGTAAAGGAAGTGGTAAAAAGGAATATTGACGACTTACCAATCGACGCTATTTTCCTTGGTTGTGGTTTTCTTTCAGCTGTGTTGCCAAACAAACTGTTGTAGGTATTTGGTTTTCCGACTGTGTTGCCGAAAAGTCCCTTTGACGACCGTTTTGTCGCACTTGTGTATTAGCTTTCCCGGTTGTGTTGCCGAACAAAGCCGTTTTTACCGACCGTTTTGCCGATTTAACTATCCAGGCTCGAAGGACCAATGTTGTGTAGTGGATCCAAACAGATCGCGTCACAGTAGATAAAGCTAAGCGGTTTCGGGCATCAAAACTCATAAGAAATAACATGGAACCTAAAACTCGTAATTTTATCGCCATTTTAGGGCGTGGCACTTTTCCAGGAAGTCGCCATCCTCTCTTAACCCGAGCGGAACCCGGCACCTATAGCCATCTAGTGTCTGACGTCATAACTACTCGCAGTAGATACAGGATCCGTATTAACCTAAGTGGCCCCCCTGGTATTACCAGGGGGCCCCATTATTTGAAGATTCTAACCTAACAGTATTCCCCATGGAACCCAAGTACCCGCGGAGCCCCCCCAAATCCCCCTTAGTACATGACTGTGAACGATTAATTGTAGAGGCGCCACCTAGCGGAGGAGAGATGACATACCACGTTCTCAATAGTACCCAAACCCAAGTACCTAACCCGAACATCTATCTAAATAATCAATATTGAACAACATAATGAATAAATTAAATAATAACAGAAAAAAAGTTTTTGTCCTCGGTGGGATTTGAACCATAATCCTCTGGGGCCGAACCTCAAAGCCTTGCAAAATACGCTACGAGAGCATATAGATTAAAACTGCTAAACAATGTTTGACAACATGAAACCGCGGGGGTACATCTGATTAGATTGCTGGAACAAAAGGTCCTTAAGTGGGGTTATGATGATGTTTTATAATGTACAAAATTAGGGTAAACCATACACATATACTTAGTAAAACAAACTAATTGATATCTGAGTACTACCTAAAGTTAGGCAACCAGTGTTTCTCATAAAAATAAATATTATAAGCGTAGGAAAATATTAACAATCTTGTGCATTCACCTATCTGTTATGCAACACAACAGACATCAGATTTAACAAAAAAAGTATTGTAATATAAACTGCTCCGTGTGGAATCAGATTAAACGTATCATGAACCCTGTCCAACAGACCCTGTTCCCCCAGAGTGCATAATTAAATGAAAATCAATCAATTTTAAAACTTTTTTATTTATAACATAAAAACATCACTTACTACCACCCTGGTATATTACATTAAAGGAATAAAAAAATTTGCGTAAAATAAAAATTTTAAAACTTTTTACATTTACATCATAACAATATCACATACTACCACCCCGGTATATTACATTAAAGGAATAAAAAAATTTGCGTAAAATAAAAATTTTAAAACTTTTTACATTTACAACATAACAATATCACATACTACCACCCTGGTATATTACATTAAAGGAATAAAAAATCGGCGTAAATAAAAAGACATATTTGTAATCATTTAACAACGTTTTATACCAGAAATATATGCAGTTTTCAAGTCAAATGCACTATTATGGTAATATGTAAAGGTCATATCGGAGAAAATAAGATATTTTTCGAATTTTATTGTTTATGGCAACTTTAAGGATATGTTTACCGAATCGCGCAATAAAAACAGAATACATAATTAATTATCTTTCAATAAAATGCTTATACAGGGTTGGGCAAATGTTCCGGAACGGCTTAATTACAAGCGAACGAAAAGTGATATCGAATCGGGGTTTTGGGCAATCTATAGGACAAAAATTTTACTATTTGACTGGTATACCATATGTCAGTAATGTCACCAACTGTCAAGTGTCGACGATATTTTTTTATTTTTTTAAATGGAACACCCTGTATATTATCAGATATTCTAGATCTTCAATAAATTACAAATATTTTTCATATAGCATACCATATGATTAAATTCAACTGTTTCGGAAATACGGGCAAATGAATCTAGAAAGCCCATATTACATTTTGTTTAAAAATCAAGCAACATATTTCTTTTATTATGACATTCCAAATAAAAGTCTTAGTTTCCATGACTTCCAAGTGTCACTCTGACACATTTCCTATTTAATTTTTATTTATTTGTATTAAGTGAGTTGTGCGAGTTTTTTATTTATCGACTAAACCTCTGATATAACTGATAAAACTATGGTTCAGCTAACTGAACAAGAACGGATTACTCTGCTTATGATGATAGGATATGGGGATAGACGGAGATCTTTTCAAGAAGCAACCGACCTTTTCAATCAAAGTTTTCCTGTTCGAGATCCCATTTCTAAATCAACTGCTAATAGAATATTCCATAACTTTGAGCATACGGGTACGGTAAAAAACTTGCCAAAAACAGGTCGTCCGAAAACTGCTACAAATGACGAGAAATCCCTGGATGTTTTGCTTGCCCTGCAAGAAGAACCACAGACGTCAGTTCCAAAGCTTGCTCTTGCACATGAAAACAGCGAAAAATCAATTAGAAAAATCCTCAAAAAAAATAAAATGTTTCCTTATAAAGTCAGCTTGCTTCAAGAACTATCAGAGGACGATCCTGATAGGCGTATGCAATTTTGTCAAGAAATAATGGACTACATAGACCTACAACCTAACTTTGTAAGTCGTATTTTATTTTCTGACGAGGCTACATTCTGTCTTAATGGTTTCGTCAATAGGCACAACTGTCGATACTGGTCAGACCATAATCCCCATTGGATGATTGAGCACCGTACGCAACACCCCCAAAAATTAAATGTGTGGGCAGGTATAATTGGAAACCATATTATTGGGCCTTTCTTCCTTGATGGAAACTTGACATCTATTTACTACTTAGATCTTCTTCGAAATAGAATTATACCAAATTTGATTAATTTATATCATGATCAGGTTAACGATCAAATACTAGCGAATGACATTTGGTTTCAGCAAGATGGGGCGCCAGCTCATTTTGGTATACATGTCAGAAATTATTTAGATCAAACTTTTCCTGGAAGGTGGATAGGTAGGAGAGGGTCCATTGAATGGCCTCCTAGATCTCCAGATTTAACACCTCTAGATTTCTACCTCTGGGGTCATTTAAAGACTGTCGTATATCGTACACAACCTAAGACTTTGGAGGATCTTCAAAACAGAATTTTAGATGCTGTGCATGTTATTTCTCGTGAACATTTGCAAAACGTGCGTTCTGAATTTTCCGACAGGATTGGACACTATCAGGTGGCTGAAGGACGACATTTTGAACATTTAATTAAATAACTATTATTTTATATTATTGTGTTTTAAAGTTATTACCTTGGTTTTGTTTAAATAAAATGTACTACATTCATTTGCCCGTATTTCCGAAACAGTTGAATTTAATCATATGGTATGCTATATGAAAAATATTTGTAATTTATTGAAGATCTAGAATATCTGATAATATACAGGGTGTTCCATTTAAAAAAATAAAAAAATATCGTCGACACTTGACAGTTGGTGACATTACTGACATATGGTATACCAGTCAAATAGTAAAATTTTTGTCCTATAGATTGCCCAAAACCCCGATTCGATATCACTTTTCGTTCGCTTGTAATTAAGCCGTTCCGGAACATTTGCCCAACCCTGTATAAAGTAGGTAGTAGGTAGAATTGGTTTTATATGCAAATTTTATCTACATTGTTGGCCTATTACATATGCAATTTTGCATTGAAAGTAATTATCCTTTTAATAAATAATTAATGCATGCATCATGAGGGCGAATAAAAGCATTTAATGGGATCTGTATACAGGGGGTATGGAACACTTTTAACCGTTAAATCTCGCCTTTAAATTACAAATTATATCTATAAAACCACCATAACATTCAGCCTAAATGGTATATTTTAGTACAATGACGTAGCTGAAGACCAACTACATTTTAACTGATTGTACGTATTTGGGGGATATATTTAAAATTAATCTTGGAAGAGAACATATAATAATTATTTTTCGTTTCCCTCAAGCCCCAGCTAGGCGGATCAAAACCCCGTTAAGCTGTCTAATCCGCCATTAACCCCGTTTAAAATATCCCAACAGAGTAGTTATTACCAGCCTCGTATATATATTTAAAATCAGTGTAAAGAATAAACAAGCCCATTATCTACATTTTCAAAATGCCCCGTATATGACGATATTATATTAGTGTTTGAATTAATTAGTACGTACTCCAATCGACATATATTTATACATCATAAAAATTAATTCTTTACTAGTAGGAAAAATTAGTACGTACTCAAATCGACATATATTTATGCATCATAAAAATTATTTCTTTAATAGTAGGAAAAACTTATATAAATATAGATTGAACACCCGTTTACTTGCAAACGTGAAAATATGTCTGGTAAGTTCTTTTTATTATAAATTTTTTAATATTTAATTCGGGGTTTTCTTTTATAGCAGTACAAATCATCAATTATATCGAATTTATGGTGGGGGAGATGTTTCCCGGCGAGGCGGTATGTTTTTAAAAAATACAATTATTTTTATATGCCTAATTACGGCATTTTCAGATGATATACATATTTCACAATTTCCCTCCGGAGTTCGCCATGCCAGAGAACCATATAGAACTGTGGCATGGCCCCCTCTATGGGCACGGGGTGATCGTCTGGGCGGACCCGGTTGAAAAAATTATTTATGGATATATTTATAATTAAATGTTCAAGAAAACGAGGGCTCTAATAATAATATATTTTTATTGGGTTTATAATAATATACATTTTATTTATTTTTACATAACTAAAATTTTATATTACGAGATATAATCTTATGTAATAAATCTTTAAGCTGCGCCAAAACGCATACATTAGGGCAAGATATACCAAAAAATGAAAGATCCATTTTACCGATGCGAATTAAGCTCATGGTAAATTCATTATATTCAAAAAACATGTCGTTTTGAATAAAATAAAGGCGGCCGTCGGTGTAACGAAATACACTGTCTATCTTTGCGGGAATCCCGTTAAATAATTCAGACGTTATATGTCTCATAAAAAATAAATAATTTGTTTTTAACGATTAAATAAGCTTTATTTGTTTTCGAGTCCAAGTCACATAGAGTCGGAAACTGTGCCGCATCGGGTACCGAGGGCGCGTCAGGGGTCGGGGGTACGCTGGGGATTGTTGTTGCAGCTTTTGTCTGTATAGTTGTGGTTCTTGTCTGTGGGGTGGTTGTAACTTTTATTGGTATAGTTGTGGTTTTTATCTGTGGAGTGGTTGTAACTTTTGTAGGTATTGTCGTGGTTTTTGTCTGTGGGGTTGTATTCGGTGACGTGGGTATTTTTGTTGTGGCCAAAGATTTTTTGCCATAAAGGTACTCGATACCATAAATATCGTCCTGAGTTATTTTCACATTTTCCGCTTTGTAATACGGGTACATGATCGCGCTCTCGTCAGCTGTGTGGGCTAAACCTAGAGTATGTCCAATCTCATGTATTAAAACGCTTAGTAAATTTGTCCCACCATTTTTGGAGGAAAGACTCCATGGCTCTTTTGAATGCATGTGAATCTCTACATTGGAACTTCCATCTGGAAAAAATGCGTGCGCTAAAGTAGGTTTATCTAATTTGTAGGGACACCAGGTGAGGTCATTTTTCATTTTATGCCGTTGGTCGGCAAACGAAATTGTAATATTATGGATGTTTCTATTATATTTAAAGCGGAAATTAGAAACATCCTCCCATGCTTGAAAAGCTCTTTCAGCAACTGCTCTATATGGATATACTGAATAATTTGGAGGGTAGATAGACCAGGATAGCTTTAAATCTTTCCATAAGTAGTTAGAGCCTCTTCCCCAATCTGCAATATCTTTGACGCCACAGCGAGGTCTTTGCATTAGAACAATAGTTTCGTTATTTAAGGTTCCATCTTCAGGGAGACCATAAGTTTCTTGAAATGCCCGTAACCCATCTGATATCGACACTAAGGCATTATCTGTAGCATTTTCTTCCAAGTAACCATAGTCTGTTAAATATTGGCGGGCAGCTGTTTCGTCTGTTGCCTGTACAGCTGTAGAAGTAACAGTGAGAAATGAAATGAGGTAAATTAACACACCCATTCTGCTCGAGGGGTAGATATATACTGAGATCATAAATAAGGGGTAGTGTATTTATTTTTAAAATTCGATTATACCAAGTTTTTCCAGTTCTAGTAATATAGACCATATTTTATCGTCGTTTTTATGATTAAAATTGTCGCTCTCTAACTGTTTAAACATTTCCACTAGCTTGTTAACATCATTATCGTAATCAAGTTCTAAATCATTCAAAGTAGGAGGAATAGTACTGTTCAATTTAAGGTTTTTCTTTATCATGCTCACTCTGCTTTTCTTTAAATAAGTCCTTTTTGGTGGAAAAAGCTTAGAAATAATGTTTGTATACTTCCAGCTTCTGCTAGAATTTATGTGATTTTTACTATTAAACCCCCTTCGGTGTGCGCTTGATAAAAGAAGGATTTCTTTATATTTATCCAGCTCTGTATTGGAATAGCCCATAGGGCGTTCTTTTGTCAATAAATTCAGAAGTCCTACAGTTAAAGTATATTTCTCATTATCAATCACTAGGGTGTTATTTTCAAATTCTACGGGCTTATTCCCAATAAAGCAGCCATTTTCAACCATTTTAAAACCAAAATCTAGACCGTTCGGTAAAGACAAAAGCGCTAATTTAATTTTTCGGTTCGCCATCTTATCTCGCAGAACTCTGACATTCGAATGACGTACTCATCAACGGAACGGGTGTTTAAAACACTACCTAAAACACAACACTAACATAACAATATCTTAACTGAAACAAAACAGTGTCTTAACGGAAACAAAACAAACATATAACGCTTATATATCAATCACAACGTCAACACAGAAAAAACAAAACAGGTCTTATATACCCATAATATTGTTTCAGATCATCTGAACACAAACAAAAACACTAATATAACACTGATATGTCAATCATAATGATGACGCTGTATACTCATAAACAGGGTGTAGTTCTGAGAAGCCCTAATATATTTTCTAGTAAAACACTGTTTCTTTTTGGTAAAAATGATACGTATGTAATAATATTAATACGATTGTAAATATGCATAATCTTTATTAAATACATCTAGATACACTTCTATGAATAATTTTCCTTTAAGTTTATCTGAAGCTTTTGAAAAAGAGACTGTTTTTGTTATACATTTTTACGGCGAATAAACTTATCGCAGGTTTCACTTTCAGTCAGTAAAATATTAATGTTTTCGGCAAGTAATATATTTTAAAAATATTAACACGTAAAACCGCTTGTTGTATGTACATCTACTGCATACTAAACCTTGAATATTAATTCTGAACGCGCCTTATTTTTTCGAAGGCATGTTACTTTTCTGAACGCACCCCAACCGAGGTTATAAATAGGGGCGCATTATAAGCAGAACGCAGGAGCTTCAGAGCCCCTTCTGTCTTTGTACGTTAGAGAGAGCAGACGTATTTTGAGCCATATTTATTTTGTTACAGAGCAATCATGCCTTTTGCCAGCGATATAGTTCAAGCGCTTAGGATTCAGGTGCAGAATCCTAATTTAACTGTTGAGATGTGTAGCAATGTTTTAAGGGAGTGTACTCGTGCTCTTCGGAACTTGAATAAAGTCCTAAAACGTGCCAAGTCTGTGTCCAAAAAGACGCACATCTTAGCCTGTTTGGGGCAGATTAAGAGTTTTCAGCGATATTTAAAGAATAAAAAGGTTGTTGGAGGAAGCGGTGTACGCCAGGCTGAGAGAGCGACTCATAGGGTTAAATGGGACGACTTGGGCTCAGCATTTCAATCGAGAGTTAGAACCGGCGTTATAACCAATATACGCCATACCGATGTGCTACCGTTTCTCGAGGACTGTGCTGCTTTGTTTAAGCGGAGAATTAAAAATGCCTTAAAAAAGAGTGAAGCTCTCAAGGTCAACGCGGTTCTCTGTGGGGAATTTCAAATTTCAAAAGCTGACGAAATTTTGGAGGAGACTAAATATTTAAATACTGCTAATGCTCCAATTTATCAGAACACCGATTTAGATGCATGGTTTAAAGATAAAATACTAGATATAATTCTTACCGATTTGGAAGAGTTCCAAGAAAGAGATTCTGGGTGGGCGTTAAGGAAAGTAATAAGTCTAACGGTGAATATCAACCAATATAACCCCCTTAAAGCCGGAAGTTACATACCTCTACCAAAAGAAATTGCATTGAAAGAGGCATGTATTAATGTTCAGAATACTGATGACATGTGTTTTGTTTGGGCCATTGTGTCCGCTTTATATCCAGCTTTCATAAATTCTGAGCGAACATCATCTTATCCAAACCCGCAGGATGTTTTAAATTTAAAAGGGATACATTTTCCCATTACACCTGGTTTAATTCAGCGATTTGAGAATCAGAATAATATGTCAATAAATGTTTATAGATTACAGAAAATGAGCAAGGGTTTTCAAATTTTACCAACATATTTAACTCAAAATAAACAAACCATACATATAAACTTGCTTCTTTTACAGGATAGTTACGTAATGGCTGACGAGTTAGATAATAATTTAGCACCTGTTAGGTTTCATTATGTTTGGATAAAAAGTCTCTCACGACTCTTATCACGTCAACTGAGCAAAATGAACGGACAAAAGTTTATCTGTGATAGATGTTTACATTATTTTTATTCTGCAGATAAGTTGGCACGTCACACTAAAGAGTGTATTAAAATTAATAATTGTGTAGTACCTGAAATACCTAGTCCCGAGTGTGCACTTATTAAATTTAAAAATTACTCGTTTAAAGAAAAAGCACCATTTGTTATCTATGCCGACACCGAGTGTCTCTTAATACCTGTCGAGGACGACAATAATAAAAACACCCAAAAGTATCAGAAACATGTGCCCTTTAGCATTGGGTATTATGTCAAATGTAGCTATGATGACAGCCTCTCGTTTTATAAGTCATATACCGGTGCGGATTGCATAGAGTGGTTTATGCGTGAGCTTCAACAGTTTGCCGAAGATGTCGAAACTGTGTTCCTGTGCCCTTTGCCTATGGCACATTTATCATCAAAGGAGTGGAATGAATTTAATCACGCTACACATTGTCATATTTGTGAGCAGCCGTTCACCGAAGACGATAAGCGTGTTAGAGACCATTGTCACTTGACTGGAAAATGGCGCGGAGCTGCCCATGAAACTTGTAATTTGAATTACCAAGATGCACGCGTTATACCTGTTATATTCCATAATCTTAGCTGCTATGATGGGCATCTGCTGATAACAGCGTTAGCCAAAATACCTGGAAATATAGATGTATTACCAGTGAACAAGGAAAAATATATTTCATTTACAAAAAAAATACCCAACAGTCTAATAGAATTCAGATTCCTTGACAGCTTTCGATTTTTGGCTGCTGGACTTGATAAATTGGCTTCTTATTTAGAGAATTATCCTATACTTAAATCAGAATTTCAGGACTTGTCAGAGGAACACTTTAATTTGTTAACTAGAAAAGGTGTTTTCCCTTATGAATATATGGACGGTTGGGAGAAATTAAAGGATGAATGTTTTCCACCTAAATATACTTTTTATAGCAGTCTTGAGGATAGACATATAACTAGCAGCGATTATGAGCATGCGCAGCAGGTGTGGGCTGCATTTAAGTGTAAAAATATTGGTGATTATTCAGACTTATATTTAAAAACCGATGTTTTACTATTGGCTGATGTTTTTGAGGAATTTAGATTTATTAGTCATAAAACATATGGTCTTTGTCCTACCCATGCGTATACATTACCCGGATATGCATGGCAAGTAATGCTATATAAAAATACGTATGAACTTGAACTTCTAACAGATTATGAGATGGTTTTATTTATTGAAAAGGGCATACGGGGAGGCGTAAGTCAGTGTTCTAAACGATATGCTGAAGCAAATAATAAATACATGCCTGATTATGATCCTTCCAAGGAATCGAAATATCTTTCATATCTAGATATTAATAATCAATATGGCTGGGCGATGTCGCAATATCTACCATATGGAGGTTTTATATGGTATTCTCAAGATGAAATTACTCAGTTAAATGTTCTAGATATTTTAGATGATGCTCATGAAGGCTGTATCTTGGAGGTTGACCTCGAGATTCCATATGAGTTACACGATAAATTTTCTGATCTTCCACCTTGTCCCGAACATAAAATCCCCGTTGGATCAAAATGTTCAAAGCTTTTGACGACTTTGTATAATAAACAAGAATATGTCATTCATTACCGCAACTTAAAACAAGCCTTAAGTTTAGGTGTGAAATTAACGAGAATACACCGGGTGCTTGCATTTAAACAGGCCCCTTGGCTTAAACAGTATATAGATCTAAATATCGAATTACGTCAAAATGCTAAAAACGATTTTGAAAAGAACTTTTTTAAATTAATGATTAATGGTGTTTTTGGTAAAACCATGCAGAATATTAGAAAGCATTCTACCGTTAAATTAATAACTAAATGGGATGGACGATATGGTGCCGAATCGTTAATCGCTCGTCCAGAATTTCGAAGCGCTGTTATGATTAATGAAAATCTGTTGATTATAGAGCTTGCCAAAACCAATTTATATTTTAACAAGCCTATTTATGTGGGTATGTGCATTCTAGATCTTGCTAAAACAACTATATATGATTTCCACTATAACTATATGATTACCAGATTTTCTGAGTGTAAGATCTTATACACAGATACGGATTCTCTTATTTATGAAATAACTCACCCCGATATGTACGAGGTAATAAAAAACGACTGTCGTCAGTATTTTGATACTTTTGATTACCCAGAGGATAACATATATGGAATTCCGAAAGTAAATAAGAAAGTTCTTGGGCTTATGAAAGATGAGAACAGTGGGCGAATATTGACTCATTTTATTGGCCTTCGTTCAAAGATGTATGCCACTAAAGTACAATATTCACCAGAAGAGTTTGAACAAATGCGGCTAAAAATGGAACTCGAAAATAAAGAGAAAGCCGATATTGAGAGAACCTTATTAAATTTAGGTGTCACCAAAAAGATAAAGGGTGTTAAAAAGTCTGTTATTAAAAATAAAATTACTTTTGATGACTATGTTGCATGCTTGGAATCATTTATAACAAAGCCTGTTACTCAAAATCTAATTCAGTCCCGAAAGCACGAGTTACACACTATAAAAGAAAATAAAATCGGTCTCAGCCCTCATGATGATAAACGCCAAATATCTCAAACTTCACCTGTCACATTACCATGGGGACATTGTTCATCTATGGATATTTATTGATTGTTGGCCTAAAAAGAACCAAAAATGTAACAAGCGATACTTATAACGTTTAAAAGAGCCGTTACACATCGTAATTAAGAGTAAGTTAAAAGAGTCAATTGTGGTCTGCTCTTATGATTTTTAAAAGAACCATAATAGATCATAGAGCATAAAAAAAAAGAGTCATATAAACGCTATACAATCTAAAAAAGAGCCATAATATTCGTATAGCAATTAACAGTTGTCTGATTTTAAAAAGAGCCATCAAATCAGATGATAGAAAAAAGATGCCAAAACCAAAAGAGCCCAATTTAAAAAGGTTTTTGTTTTGAAATTTTGTTTTTTTTTTTCCTTAAGAAAATTCATGTTTTCTTTAAAAAAATCAAATGGGGGCTCAAAGGGCCACGTTCACGTCGTGCCCCTGTTTAAACGGAGAGCCCTTTTCACACATTTTTATGTATTCAAATTTGTTATAATTTTACGTCTGAGGACTTGTTAGTAACGATGTGTATTATTTTTATTTGTGTATTGCACAGCAACCAAAAGCGCCTGTAGTTGAGTTTTGGTATTATTAGGCTAAATTCTAATCACCCTGTCGATAAGTTCCTAATAATAAGTATTTATATTATTTTATACGGGGTTGGTAATAAGTTTGTTCTTGTTGGTATAATATATTTAGTTCTAGAGCATATAAATTATATTTTTTACACTATTTAAAATGTCACTGAGAGGTTTTTCAAAAATTTAAAAAGAATATTTAGAGACTTTAGTACTTGGAATTTTAAATATAAATTACATTTATGTCTTAATTCCTCATGCAATGGGACCTGTACATCGCACAAAACAGATACTGAGCCCCTACGTAATGGCTTGTGATTGTGTCTTTCGGTAATATTTGCAACTTAAAACATAGTCACTAGTCAAAATGTTGGGTTCTTTAACATCATCAAATGTTTGCAGAAAATACAATGTGTTTAGTAGTGATTGTTGATCGTTTGTTTAAATAATTTTAGCACGAGATCTTATTGATATTTAACAGTAATAATGTATAATTTTCTTCTTCATGAAACATACAGTGTGGCTTATAATTTACACATTTAATGACTTTGTTTATATGATCAGTTTATAACATTGTGTTAAATGTGTTCTTGAAAGGTCACAATTTCATCGTGAATATATATTTTAGGGAATTTGTGGGGGATCTGGGAGGTCTTTGTATACTTACTTTATATCTTCCCTGTATAGATTTTTGTATAAAATTATGCAAGTAATTTTTATCTGTTCAAGAAATAGATTTTTGCATATAAGTGTCCCAATATTTGTTGTTGTAAATTACCAGTATCAATTAGCATAAATAAATCATTATCTAGACAAGTCTCGTGTATAATTAGTGGTTTGCATAATGATGTTACATTTTTTGCTGTTAATGATTATAAAATAATATTGGTGTTCTTGTGAATCCTAAATAAAGCAAAACAACCGAACTTGACTTGACTTGGTTGGCTAGCTATCCAAACTTTGGTAGCTTCCTAAATGATTTTAAACAATTGGTAATTTTCTATAATCGTTAATTCGTATGCAATCATTCTTTAGTTAGACTGATAAGTTTTTGGTTATAATAATAAGATAATTTATTTTTAATGCTGTGCATGGTAAAATGTTCCTTTTTTATACAAAACTACTTTTAATACACCCCTGTATGTATTGTTTGGTGTATACCTATATATTTTTTTGGTAATAAATTTGTTTGATGTACTTAACTATTTTGTTTTTATTTTCAATTTATGTTTAAGGGGGATAAACGTCTTTGTTTCTTTATCAGAGTTGTTTTCTGTAACAGAGAGGTCAACAGAGTCCGTTCCAGGTCATCAGGGTCTGTTCATCAGGTCTGTTCCAGGGGAACAGGTCTGTTCAGGCCAACGGGGTCTGTTCCGGGGGGAACAGGGTCTGTTCCGGGGGAACAGGTCTGTTCATCGGGTCTGTTTCGGGGGGAACAGGTCTGTTCATCGGGTCTGTTCCAGGGGAACAGGTCTGTTCAAGCCAACGGGGTCTGTTCCGGGGTGAACAGGGTCTGTTCCGGGGGAACAGGTCTGTTCATCGGGTCTGTTCCAGGGGAACAGGTCTGTTCATCGGGTCTGTTCCGGGGGGAACAGGTCTGTTCCGGGGGAACAGGGTCTGTTGGACAGGGTTCATGATACGTTTAATCTGATTCCACACGGAGCAGTTTATATTACAATACTTTTTTTGTTAAATCTGATGTCTGTTGTGTTGCATAACAGATAGGTGAATGCACAAGATTGTTAATATTTTCCTACGCTTATAATATTTATTTTTATGTGAAACACTGGTTGCCTAACTTCAGGTAGTACTCAGATATCAATTAGTTTGTTTTACTAAGTATATGTGTATGGTTTACCCTAATTTTGTACATTATAAAACATCATCATAACCCCACTTAAGGACCTTTTGTTCCAGCAATCTAATCAGATGTACCCCCGCGGTTTCATGTTGTCAAACATTGTTTAGCAGTTTTAATCTATATGCTCTCGTAGCGTATTTTGCAAGGCTTTGAGGTTCGGCCCCAGAGGATTATGGTTCAAATCCCACCGAGGACAAAAACTTTTTTTCTGTTATTATTTATTCATTATGTTGTTCAATATTGATTAGATAGATGTTCGGGTTAGGTACTTGGGTTTGGGTACTATTGAGAACGTGGTATGTCATCTCTCCTCCGCTATGTGGCGCCTCTACAATTAATCGTTCACAGTCATGTACTAAGGGGGATTTGGGGGGGCTCCGCGGGTACTTGGGTTCCATGGGGAATACTGTTAGGTTAGAATCTTCAAATAATGGGGCCCCCTGGTAATACCAGGGGTGCCACTTAGGTTAATACGGATCCTGTATCTACTGCGAGTAGTTATGACGTCAGACACTAGATGGCTATAGTAGCTGGGTTCCGCTCGGGTCAAGAGAGGGTGGCGACTTCCAGGAAAAGTGCCACGCCCTAAAATGGCACTAAAATTACGAGTTTTAGGTTCCATGTTATTTCTTATGAGTTTTGATGCCCGAACTCCTATAGCTTTATCTACTCGTTACTTTTGTAATAAATTAAATACTCTGTATAAGTGTAATCATTTTATTAGTTTAATAAAATGGTGGGCGAGTGTTTACCTCTTCCGACGCGTTGTCTATGAAGGTTTTTAAAAACATAAACATAATCTTATTCTCTGCCTAAAAACTAACTCCAACTGTTTTCCACTTAAAAAAGGGTCTCGGGTCACACGCTTATCGCGTCTCAAGTGTCACTGTTAATGTCTTTCAATAACTCGACCCTGTGGGTTCTTTACGTAATAATTATTAAGTGACAAAATATAATCACCTAATAAATACAAAACTGTACACACACTTTACCCTATATAAAAAAATGTGTTAGAAAAAATATGGACCTGGGTCAGGTCCGTGTCAACCTTTATATTATTAATACTTTTAAAGTAAAATATTGTTTATATTTTTATATTAAATTTTTTTTTTAATTTTGTACTTCTTTTCATTAAAATTTTTTGATATTTAGAAACCTAGCCTACCATGGGGATCTCGGAAACGATCGGACACCCCAAAATTTAAAAAATAAACCCTACAAAAGAGTCCCCGCCCCACTGAAATTTTTTATATAAAAGTAAATGCTTAGGAATATATACATACAGGAATTGTCATTAGTGAGGTAATACACAGTTCTTTATGCCTAGTGTAAGACCCATTGAATTATTTAACACTTTATTATTAGTTTTAAAATGATAGTAGAAATTTTATATACCTGCTGACGCCGTTAACGTTGATAAAGTCGTATTTATTTTCGTTTGTTTAGAGTTGTGAATAACCACTTGTAAAGATAAATCGGCGGTGAGGACGGATTTAGGCTAAGCATAGTTTAATTAAATGCTAACTCAACAAATTTAGGAAGAGTTGTTGTGTTTTGTTTATTTGAAGAACTATGAAAGAATAACGATATTATTTTCGGCCGCCGTTGTCGAGTTTTTAGTTGAGTGCAGAGTTGAAGTGACTGTGCAGTGCACCGCAGTGTGTTCGTTTTATACAATATTGGTGAGTTTTTCACTGAGCATATCCTTTCCGACTTTATATTATTGCCAATTATTGTTATGACTTTGATTGTTTTATTTTAAATGTGTCTGTTTTGCCTTTCATCGTTTCACCGTTTCACCGATTGTTTGCTAATATCGAGAGCGGTTACTGTATCCAGCGGCTAGTTGGTATCATTGCACGTCTCAGAGGGTGTTAGTAAAGTTCTGTATTGGAGCGGACCCTCGCGTTTTGGTGTCCATTGCACAACTCAGTACAGAGCAGTGAGAGTTTTGTTAATATCTGGAGCGGATACTCTGTCCGGTTGCCGGTTGGTGCCATTGCACGCTCAGGCGTATATTAGTAAAGTTCTGTATTGGAGCGGACCCTCGCGTTTTGGTGTCCATTGCACAACTCAGTACAGAGCAGTATATGTTTTGTCTGATCATGACCAAGTAAGGGCAAGTTTGTGTATTGTCCAGTTTGTAGTGCAGAGATTCACTACGTTTGCCGGAGCGGACCCTCGCGTTTTGGCGTCCATTGCACGACTCCGTGCGTTAGAGGCACTTTGGATGGGTATTTTGTATAATACCCATTGCACATCCGAAGTCAGTGCTATTTCTATGATAGTTACTGAGAATAGACGTTTTATTTTCTTGTTTTTATCTTCTGTGTTTTATCTTTGGTCGTCATGTTGTTTGATAATATAAACGTAAATTTCAAAGCTAACTACTTTAAAGTTTATATGTTGATTGGTGTTAAATAAATAAGAATACTGATTTATCATTAAAATGAATATCAATAAAAGACATTTAAGAGTTACGAATAAAGTGATACTAATCAGGTGTTGCTTATTAATTGATTCATTGATTCTTCTGTCAATGGCAAAACTGTTAGTAACGAGAAGTTGCGGAAGGGTTGTGCTCACAGTGGTTTACTTTTTATTTCAGGTAAACCCACATACGTCTGATCAACACCTCAACACCAGGTTCACCTTGAGCTTGAGTCGCCTACCCACTCAGCCTGACAATTAACTGTTTAAAAGGTTATAACAGATTTTATATTATTTAAATTGTATTTTACTTATTTGAAATTATCCTGACAAAGAATACACGCCCAAGTCTATGACGTATAAGCAGCATCAATTTTTCCGCCCTATAGATTTTTCAGAAGTGGGATATGAAATGGTGACACTCAATGTTCTTGGTGATTCTGGTGTAATTCGATTAGGTTATTGTTTGTTTTTTATATATTTTATATAGTTTATGGTATTTTTCTTTTATATATTAGTGTGCACCCAAGAGGGAAGAGAATATTTAGTACCAAATACGGTTATAAGAGTTGCGCCAGGAATTGGTAATGCTTTACCTTGCGTTAACTTCTCAGAAGGAGAAATACATTTCCGCAAAAATAGAGTTTTTGCTAGAGCGTGGCCTTGTTCAGAGAGCTATGAAACATCGGCAGTTCAAGAATCCGTATTTAAGCTTAAAGAAACGATACTAGAACCGTTTTCAGAAGAGCAAATTAAAGTTGGTCCAGTAGGTGCCGAAGACAAATTGAAGTTAGTAGAACTACTTAACGAATATAGAGACTGTTTTGCCCAAAAAGTTTCAGAACTTGGCTGTGCCAATTCAACAGAAATGGAGATCCGCCTCAGTGACAATAAGCCTTTTACTTATAAACCTTACAGAATGGCTAGGGCGGAACAGGAAGCAGTGAAGGATATTGTTGAAGACCTACTCATGAATAAGATCATTCGAGAATCAGATTCTGATTATTGCTCACCAGTGTTATTGGTTAAAAAGAAGAACGGTAAAAACAGGATGTGCATTGATTACAGGAAACTAAATTCAATGACCTTGAAAAGTAATCAACCGCTGCCTAGGATTGATGAGCAAATTGATAGATTACAGGGAGGTGTTTACTTCATTAGTCTGGATCTCAAATCAGGTTACTACCAAATTCCATTAGAAGAAAACTCAAAACGATATACATCATTCGTTACGCCATCAGGGCAGTATGAATTTAACAGAATGCCTTTTGGACTTACCAATCCTCCAAGAACTTTTCAAAGATTTATGAACAAAATTCTTAGATTTTCCACTAATTATGCATCTGTATATCTAGATGATGTGCTCTTACATGCCCGTACAATTGACCAATGTCTAGAGTATTTAAAGAAAACCTTGGATATATTTCGTGAAGAAGGATTGACATTGAATCTAGAGAAATGTTCTTTCTTAATGGACTCCGTAACATTCTTAGGTTTTGAGGTTGGACAAAGTCAGGTTCGACCGGGTCGGGAGAAGATCAAAGCTGTGGAGGAGTTCCAAAGACCACAGTCCGTTCATCAAGTAAGACAGTTTGTTGGGCTCACTGGATATTTTAGACACTTTGTTCGGAACTATGCATTGATTGTAAAGCCATTGACTAACTTAACAAAGAAAACTGTGCCTTGGTGTTGGAAAGAACCGGAAGAAAAAGCATTTCGACAGCTTCAAAAAGAATTAATCCAGAGACCAACTTTGACTTTATTTGATCCGGAATTGATAACAGAAGTTCATACTGACGCAAGTACAATTGGTTTGGCCGGAATTCTCATGCAGATACAACCTGACCAGCGTTTCCATCCTGTAGCATATTATAGTCGGCAGACTATAGGATGCGAGCAAAAATATCATTCTTACGAGTTAGAGACATTAGCTGTGGTGGAAAGTTTAAAGAAATTCCGAGGTTATCTTTTAGGAATCAAATTCACTGTTGTCACGGACTGCAATTCTCTGAAAGCTACAAGTGAGAAGAAGCAGATTATTCCTAGAATTGCTAGATGGTGGCTTCAATTGCAAGAATTTACATTTGAAGTAAAATATCGTCCAGGTAATCGGATGAAACATGTAGATGCTCTGAGTCGAAATCCTTGTTGTACAGATAACCAGCTGAACATTTTGCAAATCGAGCAAGCAGATTGGGTTTTGTCCGGACAGTTAACTGATGATAAAGTGGTAAATATTCGAAAAGTACTTATGAAACCTCCAGAAACGGACAATGATCGCCAGATTTATAAGAACTATACACTGAAAGATGGGAGAGTATATCGAATCACTGCACGTGGAATACAGTGGGTAGTTCCGAAAGGGATGCGACATCATGTAGTCCGTGCAGCTCACGATGATTTCGGACACTTTGCACTCGAAAAGACTTTATACCGTTTATGTGAACATTATTGGTTCCCTAAGATGAGATTATATGTGGAACAATATTTAGCTTGTTGCATTCAGTGTCTCTACAATAAACGAAACTCTGGAAGAAAAGAGGGGTATCTCCATCCAATTGAGAAGACAGCTGAACCTATCAACACACTTCACATTGACCATCTGGGGCCTTTTCCTAAAAGCAAGAAAGGTAATTTGTACCTTATAGTTGGAATAGACGCATTTACCAAGTTTGCCTTTTTGCGTGCAGTAAAGACCACTAAAACTAAGTATGTCATTGAGTATTGTAAAAATATTTGTGCTGCGTATGGAAGTCCTAAGAGGCTAATAACTGATCAAGGCAGTTGTTTTACTTCGAAACCCTTCAAACGTTTCTGTTCCCAGAATAATATTAAACATGTTCTTAATGCAGTAGCAACACCACGGGCAAATGGACAGGTAGAGAGACTTAATAGATCAATATTAGGCGCTCTACTTACCTCCACTCTTGAAGAAGAACGTTGGGACGAAAACGTCCAAAAAGTACAATTTGGGTTAAATAATTTAGTGAACGAGTCAACGGGAAAAACTCCAAGTCAGCTTCTGTTAGGATTTGTACCTAGAGGAGGCAGTGACAGTATTTTAACAGACGAGATCCGACAAATTCCAAAAGTTATTGATGATCTGATGGAAATTCGTCGCCAAGCTGCTGAAAATATTATTTCATCTCAACAAAAACAGAAGGTCGCTTATGATAGAAAGAGGAAATCTCCGAAACGATACAAAGTTGGCGATTTGGTGTTAATTTTAAAGCATCAAACATCTACGGGGACAAGTCGAAAGTTAGTTCCACCTTATGATGGACCAATGATTGTGAAAGTTATATTACCGAACGACAGATACGTCGTAACCGACATGCCTGGGTCACGTCGTCTCACGAGAAAAGCTACTTATGAGAAGGTGGTCGCAGTCGATCGAATGCGTCCTTGGGTGCCAGCTGGAGGAGTATCTTCAGGAGGCTCCGACGATAGCAGTGATGAAGATGGTGTTGTATTATCGGATCCTGATGAACCAAGTACGGATCACCTCGGGACGAGGTGAATGCAGGATGGCCGAATGTAAGACCCATTGAATTATTTAACACTTTACTATTAGTTTTAAAATGATAGTAGAAATTTTATATACCTGCTGACGCCGTTAGCGTTGATAAAGTCGTATTTATTTTCGTTTGTTTAGAGTTGTGAATAACCACTTGTAAAGATAAATCGGCGGTGAGGACGGATTTAGGCTAAGCATAGTTTAATTAAATGCTAACTCAACAAATTTAGGAAGAGTTGTTGTGTTTTGTTTATTTGAAGAACTATGAAAGAATAACGATATTATTTTCGGCCGCCGTTGTCGAGTTTTTAGTTGAGTGCAGAGTTGAAGTGACTGTGCAGTGCACCGCAGTGTGTTCGTTTTATACAATATTGGTGAGTTTTTCACTGAGCATATCCTTTCCGACTTTATATTATTGCCAATTATTGTTATGACTTTGATTGTTTTATTTTAAATGTGTCTGTTTTGCCTTTCATCGTTTCACCGTTTCACCGATTGTTTGCTAATATCGAGAGCGGTTACTGTATCCAGCGGCTGGTTGGTATCATTGCACGTCTCAGAGGGTGTTAGTAAAGTTCTGTATTGAAGCGGACCCTCGCGTTTTGGTGTCCATTGCACAACTCAGTACAGAGCAGTGAGAGTTTTGTTAATATCTGGAGCGGATACTGTGTCCGGTTGCCGGTTGGTGCCATTGCACGCTCAGGCGTATATTAGTAAAGTTCTGTATTGGAGCGGACCCTCGCGTTTTGGTGTCCATTGCACAACTCAGTACAGAGCAGTATATGTTTTGTCTGATCATGACCAAGTAAGGGCAAGTTTGTGTATTGTCCAGTTTGTAGTGCAGAGATTCACTACGTTTGCCGGAGCGGACCCTCGCGTTTTGGCGTCCATTGCACGACTCCGTGCGTTAGAGGCACTTTGGATGGGTATTTTGTATAATACCCATTGCACATCCGAAGTCAGTGCTATTTCTATGATAGTTACTGAGAATAGACGTTTTATTTTCTTGTTTTTATGTTCTGTGTTTTATCTTTGTTCGTCATGTTGTTTGATAATATAAACGTAAATTTCAAAGCTAACTACTTTAAGTTTATATGTTGATTAGTGTTAAATAAATAAGAATACTGATTTATCATTAAAATGAATATCAATAAAAGACATTTAAGAGTTACGAATAAAGTGATACTAATCAGGTGTTGCTTATTAATTGATTCATTGATTCTTCTGTCAATGGCAAAACTGTTAGTAACGAGAAGTTGCGGAAGGGTTGTGCTCACAGTGGTTTACTTTTTATTTCAGGTAAACCCACATACGTCTGATCAACACCTCAACACCAGGTTCACCTTGAGCTTGAGTCGCCTACCCACTCAGCCTGACAATTAACTGTTTAAAAGGTTATAACAGATTTTATATTATTTAAATTGTATTTTACTTATTTGAAATTATCCTGACAAAGAATACACGCCCAAGTCTATGACGTATAAGCAGCATCAATTTTTCCGCCCTATACTAGGCCCTAGGCCTTAGGTTTGATGTAGCGCAAAAACTTTGTTGGGTTGTAGGGATGGACTTATAGCATCCTTTGAGATACCTAGATTGTCAACAGGGCAAATTAAAAAAAAAATTATTAAAGAGCACAACAAACAGTTTAATAAAATAAATAGTGGAAGCTAGACATCATATTAGGAATATTTTATAATACTTAATGAGAAGACATTAAATATTATTATTAGTTTGTTTAATCTTCTGAAATGTGTGACCGTTGCGTTATCCAAATAGTGAAATATGAGCCCCTGACAAATGCTGAGAGTGTTTTCTTAAAATTAAAAACGACTCTATATAAATAATAGTTATTTCTAATTTCTTTTTTAATAAAGCATAAATAGTGTTCACCCAGTGAAATTTGATTTTCCTAGCACCTAAATTTTAAAATTGAAATTGTTAAAGTATGGCGTATACAAGGTTGACAGTATATGCTCAAGTTTATCTAAAACTGCATCTTACGTATAAGGCGAAGGATAATCAAAAACGTAGTTTTCAAAACCCTTTAATTGCTTGAATTTATTTAAAAATGCGTTACAGCTTTCCTTTGGTATGCCATAGAATTTACGAAAAAGTAACTCATTTAAATAGGGTAAAAGCACAAAGACTACATACTGTATATTATCAACGCCGACGTGTTGTAAAATATATTTACTTATTAATACAGATGATGAGAAATCTATGAAAGCAGTAGAATAATCCCACTTTATGTGATGTAGCCGGTCTGACAATGATCTAAATCGCCCACTTTCTTCATTCGTATCTTTTGTGTTGAATATGTTAAGTAACAATGATTTATAGGAAAATACAAACTTTTCAAGTGTTATCGGACTCAATAAAATTTCTCGTCTATTTTCTACCGTTATAAAAGACAATCTCTCAATTTGCATAGGCACTAAAAATTGTTAAAACTTAATTTATGATGAAAATCTACCTCCGAAAGAATGCATTTTTCGACATAAGTACCTATGTTCATAATTCGTATTAGAAAAAAAGTTTTATTTTTGTCTGCTGAATCTACCCTATTGGCGTGTCTATTTCATTTCGGCAAAAAAATTTACTTTGAGATTCTATATCTCTAACACTATTTCAACTTTATGTTGATACTAACAATTAAATATTATTGTCGTTTCTATTTGGACGTTATTTTGAAATATATTTAAAAATGCAAAATTCAACTGCCATTATCTCGAAGACGGTTAAAGATAAGATTGACACAACCATATAGGATGTCTTAGAATTTAACTAAGAATTCGAAAATCACAATAGATACAGGCTGTGCCCTTTAAAAAAATTAGGTTATTCCCTGTACCTTTCAAACGCCCTGTATAATTTTAAAACTAAAAAATATTGAGAAGGCTCAGGAAAGTACTAAAACTTTTGTAATTTCAACTTTGTCGTAGGATAAATAATAAAAAAATAGCTGTTGTACGGCGTATTCCTAATAGAAATAAATGTTTTGTTTTCAGAATCCAAATCAAGCAGTTTTACTGTGAAGTACAAATAACGACAATTAACACAAAACACACTTTCAACCCGGACAAAGGAGTTGAAATCCTACATGTTGTTCCCAATGGTCGAACCTCTTGTTTATGGGAAATATACGAGATTAACAAAGCTATAAAAAACCCTTAAATTCAGGTCTTGAATGAACAGATCACCTTTGACTGTCTCCCCTTCTTTAATTCTCTTCAAATATAAACTCTTTTTCTCTTGTTTTTCACCGAATTTTGCAGCTCTATTGTTTTAATTTGGTTATAACCATAAAATAAGATTTTAAACTCACATACACATTTATCGAATGACATTACAGTAAACTGTAATTTTGACAACTATGTATACCGCAATTTTTATTTCATTTGTGTAACAATGGTAACTGACTTTTATACCTTTCCAGTCAAGATGGTTGCATATAATACCAGTTATTTATTGTTTGAGCTTAGTTTGTTGCCCTTTTGTAATTTTGATTAAAGGTCGTTGTGACTTAGCGATAGGGTCCTTTAATAGCCAAGTTGGATGTATCATTAAATAAAATAAAGTATTCTCATATAAAGTTTTCTGTGCTCTCTCACATCATTACTTTGATTTATCTATTATAATACTCATATATGTACACACCCCGAATAAGGTATGTTAATGTAGTCTAACAATTATTGATAGTGTATCATAAAGTCCACGTCAACCTCCCTCTACCCCCCCCCCCCCTCTAGGTTATGACGATTCCTGTTCAAGTTTGAATTTGCCGCCTTTGGACTTGACAGTTGATACTCGGAAATACGAAATTTTTAAATAATACAAAAAATAAATTTATAGTACTGATATCAGAGATACCCTCCATTTTATTGCAACATTTGCTTTGAACAGCATTAATTCTTAAGTCATGTTCCTAATTTGTGCCTCTTTTACCAAAAAGAAAAGAAAAAAAAAATTTGCAACGTAGACCTGATTAAATTCATATAATTTAAATAATAGGCCATGAATATGGAGAATTTGGTGAGTACTTGATTATTTTCCACATACAAAATTAAGTCTAAATTATGAGACCATAGATTATGATAACTCCGTATACAATTTTAAATGGAAATAATTTTCCCTTTCAGATGACCCCAACTTACTCAATGACGTAAATTGTTTTAACACATTTTAATTTCCCTCCCCTCCCCCCCCTTTTACTTTATTACTAATCTTATTAAAAATTCTGACCCACCAAATATAAATCATGTTCCCTCTCGGAGTTGACTCATGAAACGTTGATTTTATTGAATTTTCATTATAGACAGCTATACATCATATCATAACTATAAATGATTCCATTTGGAATTTTGTCCTCTATTACAATTTTCACATCTAATTTCCTTCATTGCTAAAATTAGCATCATGTTAGTGATTATCTTCTGTCGAGTCCATTGGCTGCATAAGGTACACGTTATGACCATGTATTGTTGAACCACTTCGTTCCCCCTTTTAATTTGTTTTAGTTTGTTTATTTAGGTACATCCTAAAAAACATAATTCTTAATTATATGGTTGCTGAAGATGACTTTGACTAAAGTCGAAACTAGTACAACCTGAAGTCACATTAAATTATGTACACTCTTTAATCCTTTTTTCACACTAAAGGGACAAATATATTTTAGTTTGGTGGTATAGACAGACCTTGTTTTCTTTAATTATTCATGTTTAACTTTAAAATATATTGTTTGTTCTTTAAATCGTTAGTTATAATATATTAAATAAATAAATAAATAAATAATTGGTAAATATTAGTTAGAAAATAATAATAAAACAAATGTTTTAAACATTACAAATTATCTTTCAACTCAGAAATACTTTTTTAAACATTACAGTTATTTTAAGATAATAAGATAAGATATTATTTAGTATAATAATATGGGATATATTTACGTAAACACCATTAAATTAAAGTATTTAAAAGAATGTGTCCATCAGAGGAAAAAGGGAAAAAGAATAGAGACGTTGTGAAGAATTACGTACATATGTACAATAATTACTCTTTGATTGTTATTAACAAATTATCAACCCCTTTTAGCAATATCAACCTAATTTTATTAAATAATAACAATAAGTAGTAAGTAAGATTTACATTAATTTAGATATTATTTATATGTACAGGCTGCTTCAGTTAAGTGGCACTCGGAAATAACTCCAAAAATAGAAGAGGTAGCAAAAAAAGTTAAATGCGAACGTTGTAGGAAATGATTTATAGCATCTTTTGGGATACCCAAGTCGTGTACAGGGTGTCCCACATTCGTGGAATACTAAGGTATAAAATTTGTGTTCATTGGACACCCTGTATAATATACAGTTTTGAATAGTCCCATGAAAGACTTTTATGAAAATATATAGTTTGTTATACTTATTTCTATTACTTCTTAATATACAGGATATTGAGTTATTGCAAAATTACATTAAAGAGCCGTTTTTTTTAGAACCTGCGTATAATAGGAAATATTTTTTTATTTTAAAAGTGCATTTAAAAAACCTTTGGATCTACTGTAATATTTAGAAAGTTTCCTATTATAGGCAGGTTCTAAATAAACAGGGTGGCTCATAAATGTGTGACACCTAGAAACTTTTTTTTTAAATGAAACAGCCTGTATTTTTTCGTTTGTTGAATTTTACACAAAATTCTAAGACTATTTCTACGTATAATGTTTATCTTAAACAGTTTTTTACATAAGTTGAGCTAAAAATCAAGATTATTAAATTTGGAAGCCCCGTATCACGAATAAGGTTGAAAATTTAGGAGATCTTATGTACTTTTGTATTAAAAATATATTGACTACATTTTGATACCAAAAAGTCATAATATTTTCAAGATATGCGGGGCCTCAAAACTCAATTATCTCTATTTTTTTACTGGAATTATCTCAGAGACTGTTTAAGATAAAATATATTATATATAGAGTTTGTCTTAGAATTTTGCGTAGAACTCAAAAATCGACAAAAATACAGGGAGTCCCATTTAAAAAAACACAGTTTGTACGTGTAACGCAATTAAGAAGCATCTAAGTATACGTCATTTAGTGATACTTTTGTATTTACAATTTGTTATCTCCCACCACGGTTAAGGCTGCAGGTAGGGTGCAAAATATAATCGGGGACGGATAATTCAACTTATCTATTTACACAACGGATGCCGCTGCCGCCGGAGGGAAAGAGCATAGGGAGCAAAGTACCTTACCTGTAAACAAATAAGAAAACAATGTGTGAGGTAGGAATTTAGCAAAAGCATAGAATAATAAAGTTGAGTAAAATAAAGACAAAATCAATTCAATAAAATTATAATGGGTACCTATTTTACCTATCAAGAATATTTTTGTCACGGTAAGCTTTTTTCATTGAAATAATCTTGGAATGGGGTAGGTACATATTCAGGTACATATATACCTACCTATTCTATTAAGGTAACTGACAAGATACCGTTTCGCCAGGTCCTGTCAATCCGTTCGATTTCTGTGAATCCTTCTGGAAGCGAAGTCGTCCATTCCATCGCCCCTGCTGACTTTGTTTGGAAACTAGTACTGGCACTACTACCAGTACTTCCAGTACTTGTAATAGTCTTAGTTTCTTGCCTTATAAAACAAACTACTATTAATGCCTAATAATAATACAAAAGTATTTTAACCCTTTCAGCCTCCAATTAATTTTTTTGATAAAAAAAACTGAAATTTTATATAATGGATGACTTGTTTTAGGGCTTTTTCTTTATCCGCAAGCCATGCATTTATGGAACCAAAGCCTACGCCATGAGTTAACATCCGAAGAGGCCGTTTACGAAAATAAAATGAACGTTCGATAAAGCGTTATCAAAAAGTATTTATCGACACTGCCCATGTTTACATTATAATTTTTAATCACTTTTATAAAAGGGCCTTTTTATCCATTTTTAGTAACAAAAAACCTAAAAACGGTAACCTCTTATAACATTAATAATTCAAAAAATAATATAACTTTACAAAAAATACTATAGGTCTTTTCTCCAAGTAATTTATGACATAAATATTTTTTTTTTAATTGAATATAACAAATTTTTACCAAAAAAACACGACATAAACAAACAGACTACAAGCAGTAAGCCGCAAAACATGCTGTTCAGCATAAAACAGAACTTAACATTCAATGGCAGAAGCCTTATTGTTAGATTTGTATTAGTGGTACACGAAAGTGTACCCTGAGATTAGATGGCCAAATTGGAATCATACTTTGCATTTGCATAGTGTTAAATTTCGGTGCACTACAGTGTACGCCAGGACTGAAAGGGTTAAATTATAAAAATTTTTGAGAAAAAAGAAATGAATTATTTAAAAATGACCTTCTGACTGGCTCAAAAAACGCATTTGCAAAACTTGCCATTTTCTACAATAATAGTAGCACACAAACACAAACACAAACGTAATACTTCTCAATACTGGAAAAATAATAACCGATTAGAAAACCCCTCCATTATCATCCGTCCACACGAAACTTACTATAGGTACAATGCGACCATACTGACAACACTGCTTTCAAATTGCCGAGCGCATTCGTGACCGTTCGTAAAAAATAGGAATTTTTAGAAATGGGACAAAATAGCGGTTCCGTTCTTCCCGTCATCTAGCTATCGCCAAAAGCCATAGCGACCAGGACAGTAATTAGTAATTTTTTTGTTTTGAACTAGTCAGAAAATAATATATTAAAAATAAGTATTTATAAAATTAAAAAATATAAAGAAAATTAGGAACAACACTCTATGTGTAAATTATTATACATATTATGGTCCTTCGATACCGGATTACTAGCTAAACTATAAGAAAAATCGAGTATATGTTTCCAGGCAATCCGTTACAAGGAGAAGAGAGAAAAACACAAGAATTCGCAGACTTCAGCAAGCAGGTTATTGCGTTCCAATACTAATATACATATTTCCTTATTCCTTGTTTCTTATTCCTTATTCCTTATTCCTTATTCCTATGATACCTACCATTTGTCTCGACTTGAGTTTTTGTTCATGTAAAATCGTGTTTTATATTCTTTTGCAAAAAATACTCATTTTAGCGATTTTAAAGCACATTTTAAGCTTGTGTTTATGATTCAATCAATATGTTTAACGAAGAACTTGAAAAACTAAAAAACTCGCGTAAAACGTATAAATCCCAATGAACAAGATTCAAACCATATTTTGATAAAGAGAATACTGTGGAAACCATTGATTTGGTTCAATTACAACTTCGCTTAGCCAAAATCGAACCGATTCTTGAACAATTTTATGATATACAGTCTAAAATCGAAACTTTAGATATCCTAGTCACTGATGGCTCACTTGAACAAGAACGTACGGATTTTGAAGATAATTATTTTAGCATTGTTTCAAAGGCTATCAATCCGTAGGTTCTTCTCAAGACCAGGTTTAAGTGCTAACATATACTCTGATCACGGTAACAATTTTGTTGGTGCCAAAAACGAATTTGACAAATTTCTTGCTAATAATATTCCTTCTACTCAATTATATTTAAGTCAACAGAGCATAAAATGGCACTTTATTCGTCCCCGCATTTTGGCGGAATCTGGGAGGCTGGAGTTAAGTCTACTAAATTTCATTTGAAGCGCGTTTTAAACTTAACTTCTTTATGTTTTGAAGATTTTTTAACTGTATTAAACCAACTCGAAGCATGTCTTAATTCCCGTCCTTTATTTCCATCATCCAACGATCCCAACAATCCAAGACCTATCACGCCTGCGCACTTTCTTGTTGGAGAGTCATTGACAACAATTATCGATCATGACTACACTGAAATTAATGAAAATCGCCTATCAAAGATGCAAAGATTGCAGAAGTTGATCCAAAGCTTTTGGAAGCGGTGGTCAAAAGAGTATATCTCTGAACTTTAACAGCGTTCTAAATTGAAGCAAAACTATCCAGAACTTCTAAAACCTGGTGTTGTCGTTTTAATTAAAGAAGATCGTTTACCTTTTCTTAAATGGAAAATGGGTGTGGTAGAAACTATTCATCCAGGAGCTGATGGTATTGTGAGAGCAGTTACCATAAGAACTGAATTAGGGGTCATTAAAAGACCTTCTACGAAGATTTGTGTAAAATATAAAGAAAATTAGGAACAACACTCTATGTGTAAATTATTATACAAGTATATTTTATTTCAATGAAATCCTAAAGATGCAGTTTTTATTAAAAAAAAAAAATACATGCACGAAGTGCATTATAATAATAAAAATAATATTAATAATAATTTACTACAAAATCTGTAAAAGTATATTTTAGTAAAGGTTATTACAATATATAGGAAAGTGAGATCAATTGTAACAGTAGATAATAACAAATAGATAGTCCTCGACAGCAAAGAAAAGAACAATGTATGGGAAAGGTATATTGAAGAACTTTTTGACGACGACAGACCCCCAGTTGGCACCAATAACTCTCTAACCGGCCCATCGATCACAAAGGGAGAGATTGAAAACGCCATACGTAACTCAAAAAATAACAAAGCGGCTGGCCCAGATTAAATTCCTTCAGAAATACTTAAACCCCTAGATGAAAGAGGCATCACAGCACTACATAAAATATTTAACACTATATATGAGACAGGACACTACCCCAAACAGTGGTTATGCTCTACTTTTATCCCTCTGCCTAAGAAGACCAATGCAAGAAAATGTGAAGATCATAGACTTATTAGCCTGATGAGCCACGCCTTAAAAAGATTCCTTAAAATCATACACCAGAGAATTTACAAGAAGTGTGATAGAGACATAGGCGACTCGCAGTTTGGGTTTAGACAGGAGTTAGGTACAAGAGAAGCGATAGTTGCAACACAAGTGCTTGTCCAAAACTGTTATGATTAGAGAAAGGATGTGTGTCTATGCTTCATAGACTATGAAAAGGCATTTGATCGCATACAACACCACAAATTAATGCAGCTCCTCAATGGGCTTGATATAGACCAAAAGGACATTAGATGCATTGCAAATCTATATTGGAACCAAACAGCGCAAATCAAATTAGGCAATAATATGTCCAACGCCATACAGATTAGAAGGGGGGTACGACAGGGATGTGTGCTGTCTCCACTCCTATTCAACTTATATTCGGAAGCAATATTCCAAAAGGCTTTGGAAGATGTGGAAATGGGGTCAAAGTTAATGGAGTGTGGATTAATAATATCCGTTATGCTGACGATACGGTCTTAATCGCTGATAACATACACGACCTACAACAACTGGTCAACAAGGTAGGAGAACAGAGCAAATCAATGGGCTTAAAAATATCAACATCAAAAAAACAAAGTTTATGATTATCTCTAGAAACCTAAATATGTTTGAAAACTTCACCATAACATTTAACGCAAGACCCATAGAAAGGCTTTTCGAAGACTGGACATCAGACAAGGAAATAAAATGTCGCATTGAACAAGCTCGACAGGCATTCCTGAGGTTTCGAAAAGTGATTGCCTGTTCCGACTTTGACCTTAACCTAAGACTCAGATTCATTAAATGCTACGTTTGGTCGGTGCTTCTTTACGGTATGGAAGGTTGGACATTGAAGGCGTCTGCAATTAACAAATTAGAGGCTTTCGAGATGTGGCTACATCGCAGAATCCTGAAGATATCTTGGACGGCTAGAATAACAAACGAAGAAGTTCTAAGACGTGTCAACAGACAACGTAAACTGTTTGAATCGATTAAGAAAAGAAAAACGGCATATCTGGGGCATATAATGCGAAACACGAAATATCAATTCTTGCAGCTATTGATCGAAGGCAAGATTGAAGGCCGGAGAGGGATCGGAAGGAAAAAAATGTCTTGGCTGCGAAATATCAGACAGTGGACAGGGCTACACGATGTACAGTCGTTGATACACACCGCAAGGAATAAGGAAGCAATGGAAAATGTTATCGCAAGCATCCATTAGTGGATACGCATTGGAAGAAGAGAAGTTATTACAATAAATAATATGCAGATAACCAGGTACTTTACTTAACATAAATAAGATTAATTTCAAGTATAATTTGGTTAAGATTCTTAGTGCCTTTACTTGCTTCTTTACTTTTTCTTTTCTTGGAATTCCAGAAAAATTGATGGTTGAGTACTTGTTGACACGGATGATAGAGGAGATGATGTACTGCCCCGATCCTTTTGATCTCGTATCAAACTTGAATCTAAAAAATAAATCCTGTAAATAATTAGACCACTACCTAATAAAAAATACTTCCATTTCTTTCAAATTTTTTTAACAACAAACAGTTTTACAGGGTGTTCCACTATTAAGGCCTGCAGGAAAGTAAAAGTTTTTAAATTTCATTTAAAACCAAATTTATATTGTCAGGACTTTAATGATTCAAAAAAATTTTAAATTTTAGTGAGGACGATTATATTCCGGGTGATTCACCGCCAGACTGACGATAGGAAATCCCATGTCAATTTTGCCCTCCTGTTAATTTTACATCAAAATTCTATTAGACTTTTTTGGAGATCCTTGTATGATGGGCTCGTCAACCCAATTTTAATATTTTCTAATAAGCCAATTCAAATTTCTTTATTTATTTAATTTTGACTAATAGCGCATATAAAATTAGTACAATCATTATTTGTTCTTAAATACTGTAAAACAAGTCAATAAACTAATGAAAAACTTTAGTATCATCAAAGAAACTTATAGCTACGCATGTAAGTTTCTTTGGTATCATTTAACATTATCATAATAAAATTATTACTGGTGGTTTCATTGAGGTATGTATCAGAGCCGTATTTAGTTCTTAAGAATTTTACAAAGAGTTTTTTTTAAGTAACTTTTATTTGACTTACAGAAAATAATAAAATTTGGTGTGCGTGTGCATCATACAAGAACCTTCAAAAAAGTCTAATACAATTATTTTGATGTAAAATTTTTAGGGGAGCCAGTATTTGAGGAAAGCAAAATTTACATGGGATTTCCTATGGTCTGGCAGTACGCTACCCAGTATACACATATATCAGCCGACCCTGCCTATAAAGGATTCTAATTTGTACAGAAAGTCTTGAATTTTTTTAAAATGACAAGCATCATTATTTTTGCATCTTTACTTAACTTTATATTTAATTTTCTTTCCTTGTATTGTATTGGTAAAGTCTTGGTTAATAAATTTTACCTATTAATTATTTTATATTATATAATAATACTCGCTTTCAACATCACACAATGGATAAATTGGATAAACTATGCTTGTCTCCAGGCCAGTGACAAGATTTTACTGATGGGAACCTAAAATATAGTTAAGAAAGCTTAAAATTGCAGAAAAATGTTATACCTTAGAATTATTTTATCTGAATTGACCGATGTCTTATACTAAGGGGTCTTGACAATAATTTTTCCATCAATCTAATGCATATGTAAGTACCTAGATATAAAGACTAAATGAAAACTAACTGAAAGTTCAATAGTTTTTGATAGAGTGTTCCACTAATAACCTATCTTCAATAGCTTTGCGCTGAGAAAACATTGTGGGCAAAGCTTGTGCAACCAAAGTCTTTCGTGTTCCACCTTTGGCCATGTCATCAAAATGTTAAAGCCTGTAGTTAATATGTATATTCAAAACATCCTTATACAGCAAATCTTCTCTGTTACAAGCGACAAACCAGGCCTTAGTTCTAAAAAAACATACTTAATTAGATTTTAAAAAATATACTTAAATTGTTGGCCTTCGTGCCGTACTACACTGCCCCTTATTAAGAAGTTTAAAGAAAGACAATTTTATTGTGAGCTATCAGCTGGTTTATTTTGGGTACAAATGAGAATAACCTTTTATTTTGTATACAGTTAACGATATAAGACCAGGTTTTAAGTCAAAAAGTAGGTAGGTAAGTAATATAGCATAAGTCAAGTCTTACTACAAAATTTACATTTTAAAAGGTATTCAACATCTTTCTATTACCTATTAGTTAATACTAAATTCTGTTTCTGCTTATTTCGTTTTTAGAATAACTTTATTTACAATTACCTGTGGCTGTAAATACCTAATAAATCCACATACATTTTATATTTCCAAAAGCATACTATTTGTTTATAATATAGGTACATACCTGTGATATCCTCAGCAAATCCCAAAAATGATATTCCTTTGCTGGTTTTAGAAGAGCGTTCGGGGTAAGCACAAGATATGCCACCATTCTGCTTCTTTACTGCCGATATTAAAATGAAAAGAAATCCCTTCTGAATTGTAAAAAACCAAGAGAAACAAATCACTTTTCACTTCAAACTGCAGAAGAATTAAGGTTCGATTGATTTTCTAAAAGAAAACAAGCGATTTGACAAATCGCGAATGCTGTGAACTTAGCTGTGAATGATACTTGTAAAATGACCGCTTTGCACATGCGTATAAAAAATTAGAACAGGCGGGAACGCTCACTTTCGCCTCTTATTAGTTGGGTTACTCTTTGGTTTATTCATAAAAACAAAGAAACTTATACTTTGCGTAGCTATAAGTTTCTTTGATAAAAGCAACGATAATAAAGCAAAGATAGACCACGCATCTCATTCATACATGTATGTACTTTTGCGCCGAGCCTACAACCACAGCAGAAGTCTAGGTAGAAAGCGAGCGTGCGAAAGCTCTTTTTCGTTCTACAAAATCCTTGAGGGGGTCGCCGCCATAAACAGATTCTATATTATTTTTATTTAGCGCGTTCAGCCGTTCATGCCGCGATACCATCAGACAATATCGTCGTTACCGTTCGAAATTCGATTTTTGTAAAAATGAATAATATTTTAGATACTCGCATTAATAGGTATTTGAAGGGTTTCGACCGGCGCCGGCGGCGAACATCTTGTTTAGGTGATTGGTTGGGTTAGGAACACAGGAACAAAGTCACTTATTGTCAACGTTTCTATTTTAATATTTTTTTGAGGTAAATTGGGAGCAGAGGCCAGTTGTAGAATATAGTTTGAAAAAAACCGAATAATTTTTTGATATGTACTCATTTTCTTACTTTCTTATTTTTCTCTCTGTAATATGACTGCAAGCAGTGGATCAGCAGGCAATAAATGCGAGTATTCTAAGTGTAGTATGTATTAATAGGGGTGCCTTACGCGCATATTTAAAATTATTTTATATTACACAGGGTGGCCAAGAAAGTGTTCATGAAATAAACTAAGTGTTTTTTTTTTCTAAATGGAATGCCTTGTATTTTATTATTTTAATTTATAGCTGCCATTATTCTGATCATTTAAATAACTAACTATAGGAATATGAGTTAGTTAACTTGTTTCCTTGTTTGTGAAAATCGTACAATATTTCATGATATTTCTGGAAGATCTAAAAACAAAAAAAACAAAATACATGCTTATTAAAGATTGCTTGTAGTTTATGAGCAGACTAGTTTTGTTTTCAAATGTTTTACTTTTATACAAGGTGTCGAGGAAATAAAAATCATAACTTGTCACGATTTTTTAAAATGAATATTATTATTATTATATTATTTTAAATGAAGCACCTTTAAATAAGCTTTCATTTGATATACCGCTTAGCATCTCCAATATCGGCCGTTTTTCTGGAATATCAATTCAAACTTTCTTAATTGCATCATTATTAAGTATTAAGCGATAATTGCATAGGCCCGAAAAAAACATGAATCGAAATTTTTTTACCTCAGTTCCAAAAACTCAGTGGCGGCTTTTCAGGGGCAGCAGGGTCAGCAGTGCCGATTCAGTGTCAAACAGACAACACACAGTATGTATTAGTTATCTACATCAATTTGTATTTTTAGTGACCCGCACACTACCAGTTAATAACCGTTATACTTTTTAAATCGCCCTTAAAACTTCTAACTCGGGACGTCATAGTGGATTACACGCCACCATCCAATTAATTGAATTACTTTTCAAGTCGCCGTTGTAACTAGGACCGGCAAGCTGAGCCTACCATAAGAAAGAACTTCAAAAATCCAGACAACTAAACATACATAGATAATGTACAGTAATATAATGCAAACCGTGTTGCAAACTTCACACACCGTCAGACACGGCAAAAATAGATTTGCTTGTAAATTAAAGGTTTGTTCCAAACCGACCAAAAACCGCGTCAATACAGTCTTCGAAACGGTCACACAACTAGTTTGCCACTGCAACAGTCAATTGGCAGGCTCAAAGTTTAATTGACAGACTGAAAATAATCGTTTGGGCATAGAATAACGGATTAGAACTTGGAACAAACCTTTAAAGAAAGAAAAGTTAGTTGGTTAGTTGTTGTTATTATTAGTTTGTTATGACACTAATTAATTATCGATTGTTTGTTATTATTCTTGAAAGAAAAGGACTGAATTATTGTAAAATAAATCAGAGTAAGCGTGGTCTATTGAAAAACAACACTTTCGGATTGGTTATTAGATCTATTTAGGATTAGGGCCTTGGGTAAGTGTTTTAAAATTTTTAAATAAAATATCTTGTATAGACGCACGCACCGCGCAATAACATGAGAAACCATGTGGAAACTGAGGTAGAAAGGGATCCTATTCATTGTATTTTTGCCTCCTCTTTCATTTGATGAAGAAAGTAGAATAAAAAAAAAACAATGGTCGTGTCCGAGGACCACTTTTTTTAACATAGAGAACCAGTTAGAAATGTAAAGCTGATCCGGTAATATTTGTAAATTGGAAAAATGTATTATATTGTTTAGGTATATATCTATATAATATACATAATACATACTATTATCATTTAAAAAGAATATTTGACTTACATTTTCTCATACCTTTGGCGCTCCTTAACCCTCTCTAACATTTTTCCCTGGATCCGAACTGTACCGAACTGCCGACCCTGGTTGGCAACCCACGAGCTGCCACTGCAAAAACTGATTTAATAACTTTACATCAATAACTATAGTATATTATTAACCAAGGTTTAGACAGCCATCATTATTGCCCGAGCGGCAAGTTTAAATTACGAGGAGCGGAGCGACGAGGGATTTAAGACGCGAGGTCTATAAGCTGTCTAAACCGTTGTTAATATAATATTTTTTTCACTGCAAACTTTTATAAGACATTTATCTTTACAGTATTAATAATTATAAAAAATTATAGGTAGGTATAAGTATATTTTTTAATCAAGTTACCTGCACTTTGGAATTGGCAAAATATTTTGTTGTTTTGTCAGGTGGCTTTGTTATTACGACCCGAATCTGTCCTCCTAATGAATATGGCGAATTATTGTCTCTTATACCCTATATTTGTTATTGATTGTATCGATATTTTACAATATCAAGCATCTCTAATAATCTAATATGTATTGATAATTATCTGGTTGCCTAACCACAAGAAATCACCTTTCAGGTTAGGTAGGTTATTCATGTTTATGGATTCATGTTGTAGAATCGAAAAATCAAGTTACCTGCGTTCAAATAGATTCTTGAAGATCGGCCAATAATGGATTTCAATGCCTTATTATTGACCATGGTCAAAATAACTTATAACGTAGAGAAAAACGATTTCTAACGTTAATAATTGGTCAATAATGGCGATGTTATAGGTTAGTAGTGGAAAAAAGCAATTATTTTTGGCAAACAACATCCTATAAAAGCGCTTACTCTCAGTGTATAGGCAAGGTCTGCTAACAGTTTTCTAAATAAAATTTGAATCGAGTGTTATCGTATATTTTAGAAACTAGACCTCTTATATAAAAATACATAACAATAAATCAAAATGTTCTTCTTTTAAATGAAAGCCACTGATCATTTCCGCTGGATGTATATAGTACCTATTTGACTTTTAAAATCAGTATCTGTATTTTCCAAAGACCTTATTAAAACTTTTATTTACAATATTTCAACTACTAGTAGTAAAAAAGACAATAACAAAAAAGAAATTATAAGAAATAGAACTTCAAAAATTCAAATTTTGTAAAGAATAATAACTGTAGGTAAACCCTGCCGCTATCCCAAATATAAGAATTATTGCTCTTTAAAAAAATATTTTATAAATGAAAAATCCCGAAATTGATTAATTGATAACGAGATCATACAGAAAATAAAGCCAGATGGCTCCATCTCGAGGTGCTGGTAAATAACACTAATTTCTACATACCTGCGCCCTCTGACATGTACTTATAAAGCCACAAATATCAGAGGACAACCTGCAAAGTGCAAGGACAGAACGTCACAATTGCAGGAGTCATCGCTAGACAGCGCTATGCGTTTTGTCGGTTTAGTAACCGAAAACTTAACACATTGAAAAGGGTTTGCTTTTTCCTTCTGCCAAAACCATCCTCAGACGCGTTTCGCTGTATGACAGCTCATCAGTGAGGCTATGGGTTCTGACAAAAGGAAAAAGCATCGGCGTCTGCTTTAAAACAGAAAAATCGGAATGATACAGAGAATAAAGCCAGATGGCTCCATCTCGTGGTGCTGGTAAATAACACCAATTTCTAATCAAACCTGCGCCCTCTGACATGTACTTATAAAGCCACAAATATCAGAGGAAAACCTGCAAAGACAGAACGTCACAATTGCAGGAGTCCTCGCTAGGCAGCGCTATGCGCTTTGTCGGTTTAGTAACCGGAAACTTAACACATTGAAAAGGGTTTGCTTTTGCCTTCTGCCAGAACCATCCTCAGACGCGTTTCGCTGTATAACAGCTCATCAGTGAGGCTGTGGGTTCTGACAAAAGGAAAAAGCATCGGCGTCTGTTTTAAAATAGAAAAATCGGTATGATACAGAGAATAAAGTCAGATGGCTGCATCTCGTGGTGCTGGTAAAATTTACAGTAATTTTTTTTTACGGGCCAATGCAATTATTGCGTAATATAATAAATGATGTAATAGCAAATGACCACAAATTACCTTCTACACTTGACGAACGAATACGAACGAATGCGCACGAATGGAAACGTTTCTCAGGTATATCGTATCCCCGGCTTAAGACTGCTGAAATCGTACCGAGCTCCTTTTCGGGGGGCAACTTGTTACCACATCTCCACCCAGGTGACCATCTCCATCTCTGTGGTATTTTAACTAGGTATCAAATAAGGAACTGGTGTTATATAGCTTTGTGCTATCCAGAGATGTTATCTCAATAAACTGTACTTCATATTGGCAACAATGGAGATTTGACTTTAAATGTGACATAATATATGTGGCACTTGTGGCATCAGTGTTTTATAAATGCTTCGTGCAATTGCTATATGTGTAATCTATAAAATATACAATACGAATACGTTGCTAAGATACTTCCTATAGATACAACGATCGGACTGCCGAAGACAAGCGTGTTATTGGAAAAGATTTTCTTGTGAAATGTTGATTTTTTGTTTGCGATGAAAAGTAAGTAAGTATGTATAACTATAAATAAGAACTTTAATTAATTTTTACACTATTTAGAGATGTCTCCACGGCGTCTATAGTAATTTCTAATCTCTAAAATATACAAAACGAATACGTTGCTAAGATACTTCCTAGATAAAACGGTCGGACTGCCGAAGACAAACCTGTTTTTGGAAAAGATTGTCTTGTGAAATGTTGATTTTTTTAGTGAAAGTAAGTAACTAGGTATAACCATAAATAAGTGCTTTAATTGATTTTTACACTATTTAGATATATCTCCACGGCGTCTATAGTAATGTCCATCTGTCATATTATGAGAATATTTACTAAATGTAAACCAAAGAGCTGGGGCACCTGCACTTTTATCAAATTCAGGTATTTCTCAAAACAATCTAGACTCGCAAGCCGCAGAGAGTTCATCGCTTTCTAGTACTAACCAAAAAAAAAACTACTTCTATAGGTAGTTATTCCTTCTAGCTCTCAAGGCCATCTTTTTCTCTATATCTAAGTTCACCAGATACTTAGACAATTTGTGATAGGTACAGGTAATATTGAAAAACCATGTAAACTGATTTACCTACATTTTTAGATGAAAACTCATGATATCCAGTGATAGCATGTCTTCAACTTCAAGGTCGACGATATCAATCAAATTAAGAAAGAGCCTGATTTCTAGTAAATTATGAAGTACTAAATTACTCTAAGACAATCAATTTGATGGGGATCTGGAAGAAACAGAGTTGTATAACAAGCTCTTTTGCCGAGTGCTTGAGACAGCCAGTCTCGTAAGTATTTGTGTGTCTTGTATGTGGGTTTGTTGATACATCCATTCGTTTGTAATGATTTCTTATGATATTGTCAAAAAGTTGTTTTACCATTCATTTTCATATTTTAGGAGCTGTATGCTACGACAGTGCTTTCTTATAAAAATATTCGAAACCATCGCAAGTGACTGCTGATGGATTATACAGAGGAAGCAGCGACATCAGTGGGACATTAAGACTAAGAAATATTACAACAAATTTAAATAGGTATATTTAGATATATCGGGTCCAGCATCTCACCTCCCGTCATATAGCTCAGTTATTAATTAAGTTAGAACTTTGATATTTTACAGACTTCACCTGTATAGGAGTATACGAGGGGGTATGTAAGTAACCATAAGAGACACCCAAATAAGCAACAATAGATATATATGGCACATTATCTAAAAAAATATATCATCATATGTCGCACGTTTTTGGGACACCCTGAAAAATAAAAAAATATTTTTCTCAAATGCGCCCCAGAATATAGGTAAAGTCTAGGAAAATGTCAAAATCCCCACTTAATTATTAAAAACTTATAGAATATGGAGGTGGATGCAGGACCCTGTATAGTGCCTAGAAGGGAGCAAATCAGAAGGTGAAGTTCATATTACAGCAGAAAATAATGAGACCAAGGAAAAGAAAAACAGTCGAAAAAGAAGAAGGGGTCCAAAGACTTGGAAGTGCAATGTAAGAAAAATAACTCATGATGAAGGAAAAGAATACATATCAGTACGGAAAAAATTAGTGCCTGCAAAACATGTGACAAAGAAAAAGAACTGTTTAAATGGCTGTATTTACGAATGTCAAAAGTTTATTACTGAAGACGAAAGAGACAGAATTTTTCAACAATATTATACACTTAATGAAGCAGCAAAAAAATTATTCTTGATGTCCACTACTCAAAAGTTTTCTGTTAAGCGGCATAGAAAAGAAAAAAATATAGAAAACAGTCGTCGAAAATATACTTTTCATTATTTTTTCAATGTTCGTTACCAGAGGATTTAAGTTTGCAAGCTGTTTTATCTGGGGACCTTAAGTATAAGTCAAACCCCAATCTATAATGCACACTTAGGAAAGCAAGTAGAGTCAAACACACCTAAACAGAGTCAACAAGGAAAGCATGTCAAACACAAAATTCCTGATGATAATAAAAATTTGGGCAAAATGCACATCGAAAGTTACCCTAAAGTGGAATCTCACTACTGCCGTGCAAATAGTAGCAGGAGTATCTAGACTCAAAGCTAAGTATTGCAAAAATATATTTGCTCAATGTGGATTTCTGCACGTTAAAAAATAAGCAACCTGTTAAAGAGTCGTTCTACAGATATGTTTTTTGTAATGAATATAATCTTTTTTTTCATATACCAAAAAAGAACAGATGTGACTTGTGTGAGGAAGTAAAATTATTGACGAAAGAAAATAAACTAACTGCTGGAAAAAATGAAGAATATTTAAAGCATATCGCAGAAAAAGCCGCTTGCAGAAACGAAAAAAATAATGACAGGGATAGCCATAACTCGTTTTTTTTGTGTTTTGACTTACAAAACGTTTTATCATGTCTTCGAGCAGAAATCAGTAGTTTTTACTACAGAAGTAAATTTAATGTCTATAATCTGACAGCTATCCTATCAAGCACCAAACAAGTATATTGCGCAATTTGGCATGAAATGTTTATGGGACGAACTGGCAATGATATTGCTAGTGCTGTGGTAACAATTTTGGAAAGGGTATTCAGTGATAATCCAGATATCTTAAACAAAGTTTTGTGGAGCGATATTTGCGTTCCACAAAACAGAAATTCATTGATGTCATATGCTATAGCATTTTTTTTTATAAAAGCACCCTAACATAGCCACTATTTCAATGAAATTTTTAACACCTGGACATTCTTGTGTCCAAGAAATAGACAATGTGCATAGTTGTATTGAGAGAGTGTTAAAAAAACCGAGTATTTCTCTCCAGTATCTTTGATACGACTTCTATTAAAAGTCAACCTCAGAAAACCTTACTGCATAATTTATATGAATGCTGACCATTTTAGAGACTTCAAGCCTTGTGCAGGACAATTTGATTATAAGAAAGTACCTTATTCCAAAGTGAAATCCTTAAGATTTTCATAAGCATTTTTTGAATTGGAATATAAAACTTCTTTCATTGGTGGAAGCTGGATGAAAGTTAATCTGAAGTCATCCACTCCTCGAACAAGGACAGCAACAGCATCATTAATAGTGCCGATTCCAAAGCTTGCAGATATAAAGAATTCTATATCCGCCGAAAAAATATCTGCTATTCAAGCAATGCTGACCCATATTATGCCCTAGGTTGATAGACACTATTACGCCGCTATTTTGAAGTTGTGACTATTTTTTTTGTTCAAATTAATGTTTCAAACGTTTTTGGTTCGGTTAAGTAGGATTTGTAAGGGTAGAATATCTTGGTTTCGATAAAAAAAAAAAAGTTATTATTTGATTTTTTTCTACTTAAATGTTTTAGTTAGCTCAACGTATGTAAAAATACTGCAAACTTTCGTTACTTTAAGTATAACTTTAATGTTATAGTTTTAAATCTTGTTTAGCAAAACAACATTGTATGTTATTTTTTAAATTGCCCTATTTTCAATAAAAATATATTGTCATTATTTTTTCCTATCGAATCCTTACTTAATTGTCGTAACTTAAGTATAAATCTAGTTTCATCATTATTTTCAAGTCAAATGTGTCTTGTAGGAACACCGAAATTTTCAAACCCCTCTCCTGTAAAATTTGCTTTTATGTATTTACAACTGTGTAACTCTAGGCAAGCGATATGTATATACATGTTTTTTTTCTTGAAATTTGGTCAATTGACATGTCGGAATATAATGAGTAGCCTGTACGTTTACTGTATTTTTTTTATAACCTAGATCAAGGGGTTTTAAAAGAAAAATGCTGCTTGAATTATATCTACAGTATCAAAAAAGTATGGAATAATAGGTATTTGAAAAACTACTGAATATATTGTTTTGGAAAATGGCAAGTCGACATAATTAAGAACGACACACCTTGGAATGATAAGACAGTTTCTTAACTATATCGACGTGCAAATTTCCGAAAAAATATATTCAATAGTTTTGGAAATATTTGCAATATTCCAAACTTTTTTGACGACCAGTACCTACATTATGTTTAATCACTGTGGCAATAATAGATAAGATTTAGCACAAGAACATATATTTTACATGGCAAATGTGAAACTTTGCTATAATATGTTTAGTCACTATGATGGATCAGTTATGTCGCAAAGCGCTCTTCCTATTATTGCAGAGCTTGGGGCGATGTCTCGATTATAGATATGTTTTGTCACACGAAAAAGAACATTGCACTCTCCTAGGGTATAACATTCTCGCATCTCTGGATGCCTCTCCTATATAAATTTACTCTTTGTATAAATGAGACATATATGAGCTCTCTCTGTGATAGAACCAAAGTACATAATTTCATTGTGATATAAAATGATCACCTGGACAGAGTTCTGTCGCGTAGTTATATTTTCTGTGCCACATATATTTTCTGTGGTACAAAGCAATCAAAATAAAAGAGATTATACATGACTAACGTCCATTCAGCTATTGTGTGGATCGACTATTTTTCCTGTGAGTGTATAAGAAAAGTAACAAATTTCTAGTAGATTTTTTTGTCACACAATTATATATATTTTAATACATACATACCTAATTATAGGGTTTTACATTTTAGAAACTTCCTCATCCATTTTTCATCATATTAGTGTTACCATTAAAGGCATCAGATGACATAAAACTGTAGGTACCTAAAAATCAATTATTTTTATTTTATTCTAAACTTTGATTTATAAGCGGGGGGGTGGGAAACTTCATTTTTTACACCGGGCAACAGCAGAAGACACAGGAACGACACTGAATGGGATCACCTGATTGTTCGTCTGCTTTCGGGTCCCGTTTCCGCTATCCGATCTCTAACCCTTGTATGCACCAAAAACTGAATAATGTCTGATATTGGAATTTGTCCCATTATTTCGAGTATCGCAATCTTAGAATTAAGTACTTAACAAATCTTAACTTAAAACATTACACATTTACTATGGTTCTTTTACTATAGTATTTAATTACTTATATCTTTATCATAAGCACCAATATCTATACAGAAATAAGTTAAACAATATTACAATATCTGACAAAATATTATAGGTAATTTTCCCCAATGTCAATTTTTTATTTTTAAGAGTTTTATTTTATAATATCATTTTACATTTTGTGAAATCGGTAATATCCCTGCACAGTAGTGTCACAAGAATATTATTCTTGTGGTAGTGTAATAACGGTATGATAATAATATTATTGTCTAGTATCATAACCAGACATATAATTTTACCTTCTCCCATATGTCAAGAAGTCGCCAACCAATATTATACTACTCTAGACTGTTAACAGATGGCTCATTCATCTCAGCAGAAAACAAAAGTACAATAAATCAATACCGTCAGTGGTACAGCGAGACTATTAAAGAGGTCGCAAGTAATTCTGTTTACAATAAAAAAAACAGTTTTTCCTTGCGTTTACGTTTTCCAAGCAAACAAAGTTGTTTTTACTTATATTTTGATTATGGTAGGTAGGTACTTTGATTTCATAATATAACTATTTAGATTGTATACGGACTGTCAAATTTAAAACTTCTAGTAAACTAGTAAATAATAATAAAAATCGGACAGACACATAAATTTTATTTAAAAGAGGGACACTTTTAAAGAATGCAGCCTTCGTGGTTCAACACCCTCGAAGAGGTAGATGTTACCCTTAAAATCTTAAATGTTAAATGGCACGATTTTGAAGGTCGTTTAATTCTCTTTTCAATAATGCCTTAATTTATTATTTTTGGAGCTGTAGTTTCCAGGATATCGCGTTCTAAAAATACACGCTATTAGAACTTACCTGCGCTAAGATTTAACTTGTTTTAGGTTATTTCGAAAAAAAATATTTTGTTGACCTCTTTTAGTAGAAGTACAGAGTCTGATCAAATCTACCTTTTTTTAATACTCCTCAGTTCTTAAATTTGCATTTTTTTAAAACAAAATAGTTTTATGACAAATTTTAGGGATTTTCTGTATCTAGTATTGTTAGTTCAGTTTTATTTGGAGTATTCAGTGATAATTTTAAAAAGTGGAAAAAGTGAAAAAATCGTTTACTTTCGTGAAGAAAAAATTGAAATGATTTTTATTTATGGAATAAAGTCGAAATCGCGATGTAAGTCATAGGTATGTTCTTGATTTGATGTAAAAGTTTGCAGAAACTGGTTTGGTGGCAAATAAAAAAAGAAATAGTAGGGGAGTACTAAATGAAAAAGCTCAAATTGGGGTTGCGGGAACATTTATTGCAGAGCCCACCAGTTCCTCATGAACCACAAATAAACAGACAAACATGTCACACGAGACTGTAAGAAAAGCACTGAAACATAAATATAATCCCTATAAAATGCAAATGCTTCAAGACCTCCATGAGGATGAGTTTTGTGAAACCATGTCCAATCTAGTCAACGGCTGCCAAGTATCTGTGTTAGCAATGAATGTACATTTTCTCTAAATGGCCATCTAAATAAACAAAACTCTCGCCATTGAAGTGACGAAAACCCGCATAATTTCCAAGAAGGTCACACGCGACGAAAGTAAATGTTTGGGTTGGTATTTTTGGAAATTCCATTAACGAACTAGATACTCAAATTTATGCAGCAAGTAATTTATTTTTACAGGAAGATCTTACATTTCCAGCAGGACGGTGCTCCGCCTCTTTATTGTATTCCCGTCGCTCGACAGTTGTTAAACTAGAGATTCCCGGATAGATGAATTGGCAGAAGAGAAGCAATTAAATGGCCTCCGAGATCACCAGATTTAACTCTCTTAGATTTATTTCTTTGATGACATCTTAAACTTGTTTTTAATAAAACACAACCTGCTGATATTGACGATCTTAAAATGCGAATTACAGCCACGTGTCGATCACTTCCCTTTGAAGTTTTCCGAAATGTTTGAGAAGCGTTCCAAAATAGAAGTTTTTAACAGTTTATAAGATAGTTATTAAATAGATAATAACCGTTTTATTTTTAAAAATTCTTCCTTGCGAAGTTAAAGATATTTTTGTAGCAGTTGAAGAACCACCAAATAAAAATCAGACCTCTACACTACACTTTCCTCCTGTTCCTGTTCAAGAGTTGTTACTAATATAACTGAACTAGGTATAGTAACATTTATCTACTAAAGAAATAGCAAATATTTTTTTTATAAGGAGGCACAGCACTGCAGGATAAATCTTTTATGCCGCACTGAGAGCGGTGCGTGTTTGCAGAAAACTATTCAAGTTGGTTTTGAATCTTTGGAGATGATTATTGTTGAGGAACACGGCCTCAGGGAAATCATTCCAGAGTGATGACGTTCTCCAGAGGAAATAATTATTAAACTGTCGTTCAAGAGACACTAAGCTCAACCACGTACTAGTGGCTGCAGTGGCTCGTCGTGGCTTTCTACCATGCATGACTCTGGGCGGAATCAAGCGTGTTACCTCAGTTGAGTACTTGCCATGAAAATATGTATATATAGGTAAGAGGCTCAAGTCACCGACCTGCCTTCGATATTTTAGGCTTTCAGGTTATTTGTCGCCGATCGAACGAGTGGTTCTCGTTTAAATGAAGTGCAGCAATCTTAGGCTATGTTTAGGAGCAGAGCCTCAAATAAGTGAGCAGTATTTTATCGATAGTCGCATTTGGGCTTTATACAGCGTACTTTAGAGCGTTAAATGCTGTTGAAGTGTATATAGAGGTTTTTAGTTCGAAAAGCATCCCAAAGTTTTGCGAGGCTACCTTAGCTTTGGTCGCAACGTCGCAACCCAGATAGCACATAAGCTTACATCCAGTCTGGATTCTGGCTTGCAACTGCAAGATTGGAATGCAAGGCTCGATCAAGTGTCATGCATACTTACTTGGGCTGCAAGCTCACATAATGTCAAAAATAGCGGTTGTCCTGTTCGTCGATTTTCGGTTCTTTTCGGTTTTATTTCGTTGCGCTTCCGAATTGGAATTTGGTCTTGATAACATGGCCGAGCATCGCGTATGCCTGCAAACTTTTTTTCTTTTTTTATTTTTATAACGCCATTACTAATATTTGTTCAATCGCTTTTACGCATCTTTTGTGTGTGAAGCTAAATATTGAAGGCAAGTCAAGCGTCACTTTTATATTCTTAAATTACTTAAGGATAATGGCTTTGTTAGTTATTATGGAGCACAAAAAAATGAGGTTAGGTGCTGTAATTGGTAAATTTTTTTTTTATATTCTTTTTGTATTGCACTCTTCAACCTACAGTTGAACTTCATTTTAGCTTTTCAGAGAGAAGAATAATGTGCTAAAAGAATTAATGAGCTGAACACAAGGGTTTTGTTAACTTTTTATTACATTTTCTTTTCTTATTTTATTCAGGATGCCTCGATGGTAATAAATGTTCGCTAAAATTAATATTTTTATTATTACCCCTACTACAAGCCTTCGGCCATTTTGCAAGAAGGCTTAATCATAAACGTTATGCAGGTCTTTGCTGCAAGTTTTCAACAAGGCCTAATCATCAGGCGTATGTACTATGCAGGCTTTTTCAGGTTTGTTTATTGTGTGGAGGGTTGCATTTGTAAGTCTGGTACAAGTCGGTTTTAAATTTGTATCAATCATACTGTGCTATTTTCAAAAACGTAACTATACCGATACATGACTATGTATCCAAGTTGACGATCAACAAATTAATTGATGAAGCGAAGGGAATCGAGTATCCCGCAATGAAAAAGTTGCCGCCTGTTTATTTATTTATGTACTAGTAGTTTTCTTTTTGTACTAGAGGAGTTCCAATTAGAAAGATAAGTTCATTAGTTTTAGCATTAACTCATTATTTCTAGTATATTCTCTATATTCAGCATTAAAGTTGGTTTGAGAGGCACTTTTTCGAAAGGTATTTTTTTTTTGTTTTGAGACTGAAGTTCGGAGGAGTTCATTATTATTATTACTATCATTTATAATATTTTGAAGCGTATTTAATTTTGCGAAAGATTTTGCTGTTTGGAAGATATCATAAATATTTTAATAAATAGGTGTTAATTGTAAAAAATAACATGTGAATTCGGTAATACCAAAGAAAATTATAGCTACGCATAGAAGTCCGACTTAATGTTAATAATTCGACCTCTCGATGGATCCCGGTTTTCAAAGCGGGGATCCTTCTTCGTTAAGCGGCCGGTCTTTGCCGAATGCACGTCCAGAGTTGTCATCTTTTCGGGTGCGAAGCAACGGATACCATTTTAATATGTCATATAGTCTTCAGGATTATTATTTGAATCTGTAGACTGCTTATTGGAATTACTAGACCCAATAAAATAATACGGCGCGGTCGGCATAGGTGAACCAATATTTTCATTTTCGGGTTTACCAAGGAGCTCAGGTTGATATAAAAATGTTTAAATCTAGGAGTTTATTGTAATCTTCAATTGTACTACCTGCTGTGTTTGTTTACGAAATCTATTCTTCTAAACTTATATAAAATCTTTTGGCATACTCTCTTGACAAATTTTAGCATTTCTGGAATTTCACTAATACTTAGAAAATTGAGTACTTATTAATTATTTAGTCCAATGACGGAAGAGTAAAATAAAAAATTTAGAAGAACTGCATTAACAACATAAAAAGGAATACAAAAGGTACGTTTATCTGCATATAAATGGTTTTAAAAATATCCGTTTCTATATCTAAGAAACTTTATATTATTTTTGTATCTGCCGAAATCATTTTATGTTACGGCACCTAGACGTAAGTAATAAACTATAAGAATTAGATAGTGACATGTTTCATAAAAAATTAAGGTATTTGAAAGATAAAAAATCTCTTCAGTTAAACAAATACAGGCTGTTCCATTTGAGAAAATTGAAATAACACATAATCTTTCAATTACCGAATTTGTCAAGTCACCATGTGCGGGGTGATTCACGTAGGATGACCCACTACCTTTTCTCGAAAACTGTAAGAGTTATATAAAAAAAGTTGAATAGAAAAATGAATTCATTGTACACAAATTTGCATTTTATTACATTTTTATACAGGGTAAGTCGTTTTAGCTGGAGTTGAAACAACTTTCGTCTTTTATCACTATTTTACTTTTTATAATCTTTTATAATGTTCCCAAAAGTGTAAACTTCCGGTTAAACCGGTTGAAGTATCTCGAGAGCCGGAAAAATAGTACTTCCTGTTTAAACTGAAATTAATATTTTTAGCAAGATAATATAAATGTGAGATAGGGACAGGTCAGCCATTTTGCTCTAAGACGTACCTTTAGAAAGCTAGAAGCTGTTAAAGTTCAAAAATGTAATTTTTCAAAACTCAATATAAACTCAATATCTCAGAATTTGGATGGTGCACTTATTAAAAAATAATTGTTATTTTATGTAGAGTCCAAAAGTATTATAAGATATAGGGTTTTCTATTTAGAAATCGAAAGTTGATATCAACTCCAGAAGAACGACTTACCCTGTATACACATAAATATAATAAAATAAAAATTTCTTTACTATGAATTAATTTTTCTATTAAACTTTTTTTTATTACGGTTTCCGAGAAAATGTAGTGGGTCATCTTACGTAGACCACCTGTACACTGTACACCCTGTATCATAAACCTCAAGAACAGTAAGTAGGTATTCCCTTACTTGAGACCGTATCTCCTAAAACACATGTATTTTCTTATGGAGAAATTTCCATTATTCAGCCATGCGCATTCCGTTATGATGGCATCCATTTCAACACAAACATTATAATGTACTTTTTTCCTTTTTGTGACATGCGTAATTGATATAGTAATTGTAGATATGCTTTAAAGTTCCTGTACAAACCTGTTTAGGACTCTGTTGACTGATGCAGTGTGGATTAAAAATATTATTATTTTAAAATTATTTATTAAATTTAAGGCACAAAACTTTGTTTATAAGTAATTGGTATAATTAATCGGTGTTATAATCATAAGCCTCTTGATTAAGAACGACCATTTTAATTTAATTGTATATTATGTTGTTAATGTTACATGGTATATTTTACGTAGAATAATAGTTTTAGATTTAGGATTAGACAATCTCCTTGTATTTACATTAAATCATTAAACAAGTTACATAAAAAGGGGGGGTTTTACGTTTTAATATTTAAGTTAAACATACGTGTATGTCAAGGATAAAGCTAGATCAAAAGGATGGAACGAAATCGAGAAAAGTATTCAAGTAGTTGGGATAATTTTAGGGTTTTTCACAGGGAACCGACCTAGATGTCTAGGTAGATTAAATAGCAGTTGCTTGTACCTGATCGCAAAATGTGTTTACCAATCAAGTTGTAGTTAGTTAAAAAAAGGCATTGGTTTTATCTGGATTAAACCGTTCTGATTTAAAAATAATTATTATATCAATGAAATATTCTTATGAAATATATAGTGTAACATACACAAACCTTTATATTATATTCATCGAATTGAATGATTTTCACACTTACCTAGAGTGGACCTTCTATTGGATGGCCGAAGGCAACATAGATTTTTTTCTCTTCAATAAATAAAAAAAAGAACCACATGCGGACGCTGAACTCTAATCAGCATATTTTACTAGTAAATGGACCTATTATTGTTGTGTACAATGATTCGATGATTTATCATAGTTTTGTATGCGATCTACGAGGGTTCCACCCATATGCTATTAACGACTCACTTTTTTCAAATATCACTCGATGTCAGTGTTGTAGTTCTGGTTGCGATAACACAGAGTAATTGGCTGTTGACAGTGTTTATAAAATAAAAATAGACTAACCTTTTCTGCAAACGTTCTTAGGGACCGTTGTCTTCTTTTTTTTTTTATAACGGATATTGACACAAAAACGGCAGTATAGTGGTCTTTTGTTAATTTCGGATTTATTTGATGTGTTGATTGACGAGGCAAATATCATTGATGATCAGTGGTGATGATTGATATTTACGTTTTACCTGTTAGCCTGACTTTGTAATCGTTTTCAAAATTTCTTCACATTACGACCCTGATGATGAGCTCGCAAACGCATAGACAAAAAGTTTTTTAAATATAAAAGGTTTAAGGAGAACGTTTGCCCTTAAACATTATACGCTTATTTAAGACAATATTAATTTAAACTACAAAAAAGTATATTGTTTTTATTAAAATTGTACTATTTATACTTTAAGTATGTATAGATATTTTTATTATTTTGTAACTATGGTGAGTTCTTTGTATTCCAAAAAAGTGGATTTTCTGAATTATTTTATTTTACTATTATTATACAGTATTAGTATTTGTCTATCATTAGTTTGCTATAGCGTTAAATAAGGCCACTGCATTTTATGCATTTTTAATTATGAATTCAAGACATATTTCAATTCAACTAACAATTTGCATGTTTAAACATGTGACTGTTTAAAATAACCACCTGAAAAGTAATAACATGTAAGAACTAGGTCCAGTAAAAAATACTACAAAAACTAAGATTAGGGTAAAAATCACCTTCTAACCAAGTGTGGCTGATTCCAAGAAGATATCACTTCAATGACCCTACACTCCCAGTATAATTTACTTTTTAGTTCATTACCTCATTAATTCAATCTCGCGAATTAATTATCCCCTCCCGCTTCATTTTTGAGTAACCCAATAAGTTCTTTTCCCCCACCCCTACAATTCACTACCCCCACTCCAATCTCGACAGATCCTACATTATAACTAGGCGTCTGCAGAAAGACCTTGTCATATCTACTTTAGACAGGCAACCGGACAGACACATCTTGTAGAAATTTACAGAAAGATGGAGAAGTTTATTATTGTTAAAGACGTTGTTAAAAAGTTACGAGAATTTAACCTTACAGGACGCACTCTAGAGTTTAAGTTAAAACCTGTTCCACAGGGAGTTGAACCAGTTGGTTGGGTGGAAAAAGGAATTAATCAAATTATTCAAAACGCTACAGTAGGCCTACAACCCTTAGATCGTGTGGGTTTTAGTTTTTGCTCTAAAGACTTCAACCGAGGAGAAGGTTGGATTCGCTTCAAAGCAGCTAAAGACATAACCTTTCAAGATGTTTGGAGTGTTATAAGTGGCATTTATCAGTCAAACTCAGCAGGTCTTAATACAGAATCATTTTGTCTTAGTGTGACAACTGTTAGATTACCTGTTGGTGGGGGCAGAGGAAAAAATTATAACAGCTTTCACGAGGAATGTGACAAGCGACGAGGTATTATAAGTATTAAAAATACCGATAACCTGTGTTTACCACGTGCTTTGGTAGTCGCCATTGCCCATAATAAAAGAGATCCCGAATTCAGTAAGGTTAGAAGAGATATTAGTAAAATTCAAACCGAAAGAACAAGATCATTGTTGGAGAGAGCTAAAATTAGCATTCCTGAGGCAGGAGGTGGAATTCCCGAGTTAATACAATTTCAAAATCATCTAAAAGAATATAAATTAGTTGTTTATAGCTATGGATCAAAAGGACGAAATATTATATTTGAAGGTTCAACTGAAAGCAATAAACGGCTGAACTTATTACATTACAAAAGCCATTTTAATGTAATTACATCGCTGACAGCAGCTTTTTGTTCTAACTATTTTTGTGAAAAGTGTTACGTCCCATATGATCACAAAAATGAGCACAGATGTGGTGGAACCTGTCAGGCATGTCAGCAAGCCCCTGCTTGTGAAATAGCAATAAAAATTAAATGCCAGGACTGTCTACGATTTTTTAGAAGTCAAAACTGTTACGAAAATCATAAAAAGGATTATTCGTCAGGCAAATTTACAGTATGCGAACAAATTAAACTATGTTCTATTTGTTTAAAAACCATTAAAGCCAAAAGAGCACATGTATGTGGTGAAATTTATTGTAAAATTTGTAATAAACATGCACCCGAGGATCATCTATGTTATATTCGGCCTGATAAGGGAAAACCTAAGATTAAAGATGTTCTTTTTGTATTCTACGATTTAGAGACGAGCCAAGACAAACTATTGGAAAATTCAACGTTTTTACATGAAGTCAATCTCTGTGTTTTCAAACAATACTGCGATGAGTGCATGGATTCTGAAGCAGATACTTGTAAAAAATGCGGTCTAAAGTTACAAAAAGTCAGAGGTATAGACCCAGCGGGGACATTTACTAACCATTTGTTACAAATGAGGAAAAACTTTAAAGAAATTATTGTAATAGCCCATAATGGTCAGGCTTTTGATCACCAGTTTATATTAAACTACATTATGACAAAGACAGATTTTACACCTGAGTTAATCATGAGAGGTACCAAAATAATTACGATGCAACTTGAAAATGTAAAATTTATCGACTCACTTAACTATTTCCCTATGCCTTTAGCCAAACTACCAAAGGCATTTGGACTTGATGATATTTTTAAAAAAGGCTACTTCCCGCACCTATTTAATACAAAGGCAAATGAAAACTATATAGGACCTCTACCATCAATTGAATATTACTCCCCAGATAGTATGAAAGAAGAAGACAGAGCCAAATTTCTTAAATGGTTTGTAGAGCATGAAAATGATGGTTTCGATATGCAAAGAGATCTGGTAGACTACTGCGTATCGGATGTCGAAATTCTTGCGCAATCATGTTTAAAGTTTAGAGAACAACTTATACAAACTACCAATGTATGTCCATTTACTGAAGCCACAACTATTGCTTCAGCATGCAATAAAATTTTTAGAAGAAATTTTTTGAAGCCTAATACTATAGGAATCATACCAAAAAATGGATACCGATGGAGAAACAGGCAGAGCAAAATTGCCATAGATTGGTTACTTTGGACCGAGAATCACAGAAAAATCAACATCTTACATGCTGCTAATGGTAAAGAAGCTGTTTTAAATGGTGTAAAAGTCGATGGTTACTGCTCCGAAACAAATGAGGTATTTGAATTTCAAGAATGTTATTTCCATGGATGTACTGTATGCTACAAGTTCGGCAGGAACGATCCTCTTTCCGAGGACCCCTCAGAAACGCTAAATTTAAGATATGAAACCACAAAGGCAAAAATTATGAGACTAAAAGATTTCGGTTTTTTAGTTAATGAAATGTGGGAGTGTGATTTTAGAAATTTATTAAAAAATAATCCAGAGATAAAATCCTATACTAATACCCATTACAATAAAATTTTGACAAAACTAAATCCAAGAGATGCTTTTTATGGAGGACGAACAGGAAATACATGCGAATACTATGAAATAAAAGATACGGAAAAAATTAAATACGCCGATGTTTGTTCCCTCTATCCGTACATCTGTAAGAGTTCTAAATTTCCACTATCACATCCAGAAGTGTATGTAGGAGATGCGTGTAACAAATTAAACCTAAATAATATAGATGGTTTAATTAAATGCACAATTCTCCCACCAGAAGAGTTGTACCATCCAGTACTCCCTCAAAAAATAAACAATAAATTGATGTTTATTCTTTGTCGAACATGTGGTCAAGACATGAATTACAACGAATGTAAGCATACCAGCGAAGAAAGGGTACTTGAAGGAACATGGGTTCTGGACGAGGTACTTAAAGCCATAGAAAAAGGATATAAAATACAAAAAATACATGAAATCTGGAAATATAACGTACGAAAGTTTAATAAAGAAAACGGTGAGGAAGGATTATTCACATCCATGATGAATAAATTCATTAAAATCAAACAGGAAGCATCAGGCTGGCCTAAAGATTGTGAAATAGAGGAAGACAAAGTTAAATACATTGATCAGTTCTTTGAAAAGGAAGATGTTAAACTAGAGTATACCAAAATTATTGAAAATCCAGGGCTAAGATCACTGGCGAAATTAATACTTAACTCGTTTTGGGGAAAATTCGGTCAAAGAGAGAATCAACCAAAGACGAAAATTGTAAATAAACCAGCAGATTTATTTGCAATGTTTATTAACCCTGCAATTTATATCAATGGGGTTATACCCGTCAACGATAAAACATTACTTGTCAATTATGAATATATAGAAGAAGCCAGCGATCCGTTGCCGACTGTTAATGTTGTTATAGCGGCTTACGTAACAGCGCAAGCGCGCCTTAAATTATACTCCTATCTTGAAGCTCTTGATAAAAGAGTCTTATACTATGATACAGATTCCGTGATTTATGTTTCAAAAAATAATGACCCCGATATATCAACGGGGCAATTTATTGGAGACATGACAGACGAGTTGGAGAGTTATGGCTCTAACTCATACATAACTAAGTTTGTTTCTGGAGGCCCCAAGAATTATGCATTTAAGGTTCACTCGACGAAAAGTAATTTAGAAGAAACGGTCTGTAAAGTTAAAGGTATAACTCTCAACTATGCCGCATCACAAGTAATAAATTTTGATGCAATCAAATACATGATTCTTCAAAAATCCGAACCGATCCCCATCATATCCAGAAGCATACGGCGTAGCAAGGAGCACATTGTGACAACTTGTACTGAAGTCAAACTCTATAGACCTATTTCAACAAAGAGAAAATTTCTATCGGATGGAAGCTCCGAACCATATGGATATAGAAAAAGAAAAACCCATTGAAAATAAAATATATTGTATATTTTGTATGTATTGTATATAAAATATATTATAAATATTGTATATCTAGAACCGCTATGGAGTTTAAAAATGTAAATTAAGTAATAAACAATTTAAAATATCCATTTTGGTTTTATTTTTTTCTTTAACAGTAAGAGTTTTCAAAAGTATTTAAATAAGTAATTATGTACATATTAAAAAAAATATGTTTTTATTTTTACAAAGACACTTATAATTTAAATAGTTTGAAAATATTATCCAGTCATTTAAGTACTACACTTAAACTTAAAGAAAAGTTCTCCGAAGCCACAAAAAAACACTAAGGGAATTGGTTCTTTTCAGCTATTTTTCTGTTATTCTTATAGTAATCCATAATCGTTTCAAATTTGAACGACCCACATGATAGTCTTTTTTTTTTTTGTAATTTATGCATATTTAATTACAAGGTTTCATACAACTTTAACAAATAGAGTTGTTTTTTCTTTTATTTTTTTCTTTTCTTTTTTCTTTTTCGGTTCTTAAGAAATGCTAAAGAATCTGTACAAAACAAGTCACGAATTAACTAAATAGCCACCATTTCACTAAATACTTAACACTCAGTATACAATTTTCAGAAATGTCATGATTAAGAACGGTTCTAGTCATTTTATACAAGATTTCGCATGATTTAACAAATTTAAAACATTTTTTTTAATTTTTACTAAATTCTAAACACTCAGTATACACTTTTAAGAAAATAGGACGATTTGCGACTGTTTTAGTCATTTTTTACAAAGTTTCACAGGGCTTAATAACGTTAAAACATTTTTTTTAATTTTTTACTAAATTCTAAACACTCAGTATACAATTTTCAGAAATGCCATGATTAAGAACGGTTCTATTCATTTTATACAAGATTTCGCATGATTTAACAAATTTAAAACATTTTTTTTAATTTTTACTAAATTCTAAACACTCAGTATACACTTTTAAGAAAATAGGACGATTTGCGACTGTTTTAGTCATTTTTTACAAAGTTTCACAGGGCTTAATAACGTTAAAACATTTTTTTTAATTTTTTACTAAATTCTAAACACTCAGTATACAATTTTCAGAAATGCCATGATTAAGAACGGTTCTAGTCATTTTATACAAGATTTCGCATGATTTAACAAATTTAAAACATTTTTTTTAATTTTTACTAAATTCTAAACACTCAGTATACACTTTTAAGAAAATAGGACGATTTGCGACTGTTTTAGTCATTTTTTACAAAGTTTCACAGGGCTTAATAACGTTAAAACATTTTTTTAAATTTTTTACTAAATTCTAAACACTCAGTATACAATTTTCAGAAATGACATGATTAAGAACGGTTCTAGTCATTTTATACAAGATTTCACATGATTTAACAAATTTAAAACATTTTTTTAATTTTTACTAAATTCTAAACACTCAGTATATCATTTTCAGAAAATAATACAATTCTGTACAGTTTTACAAATTTTCACAGGTCTTAATAACATTAAAACATTTTTTTAATTTTTTACTAAATTCTAATCACTCAGTATACAATTTTCAGAAATAGTAGATTTTTAATCCATGTACAAAATTCAAGAATCTAAAATACAATTAAATGTAGGCTTTTTTAATTGGCATCTCAGGCAAATTATTTCCCCCAAAATTATCTAAAAAAGATATACCAAAAACATTCTAAAGCGGTTTTTTACCTCTATAAGTATGCAGGCCGATCCGACCCTTGTCGGTTTTATTACCCGCATAAATTAACACAGTAGAGAGAAACGGAGAGAGCGAGACCAGTGGTGCTGGTGGTGCTGTTTTACAATCTAACCCAGGTGGTGCAGGTGGTGCGTTTTACGATCTAACCCAAGTGGTTCGGTGGTGCGTTTTATGATCTAACCCGGGTGGTTCGGTGGTGCGTTTTATAACCTAACCCGGGTGGTTCGGTGGTGCTGTTTACAAAATAACCCGAAATTAAACCCGACTTTTTACGACCTAACCCGGATGCTTTCATGAGGCGGCTTCTTATCTAACCCTAATTTGAACCTGAATATTTATGATCTGACCCGAGATAAAACCCGACTTTTTATGATTTAACCTTAGTGCAAACGCCGCTGTTAAAGCGATATAGTAAAAAAAAACTCGATTAAAATTTTATCTTGTTCGCTAGACCAATTAATTTCCAAATATTATAATTAAAACATACAATCACTACACTGGTCTCGCTCTGTCCATATCTCTCTACTGTGTTAATTTATGCGGGTAATAAAACCGACAAGGGTCGGATCGGCCTGCATACTTATAGAGGTAAAAAACCGCTTTAGAATGTTTTTGGTATATCTTTTTTAGATAATTTTGGGGGAAATAATTTGCCTGAGATGCCAATTAAAAAAGCCTACATTTAATTGTATTTTAGATTCTTGAATTTTGTACATGGATTAAAAATCTACTATTTCTGAAAATTGTATACTGAGTGATTAGAATTTAGTAAAAAATTAAAAAAATGTTTTAATGTTATTAAGACCTGTGAAAATTTGTAAAACTGTACAGAATTGTATTATTTTCTGAAAATGATATACTGAGTGTTTAGAATTTAGTAAAAATTAAAAAAATGTTTTAAATTTGTTAAATCATGTGAAATCTTGTATAAAATGACTAGAACCGTTCTTAATCATGTCATTTCTGAAAATTGTATACTGAGTGTTTAGAATTTAGTAAAAAATTTAAAAAAATGTTTTAACGTTATTAAGCCCTGTGAAACTTTGTAAAAAATGACTAAAACAGTCGCAAATCGTCCTATTTTCTTAAAAGTGTATACTGAGTGTTTAGAATTTAGTAAAAATTAAAAAAAATGTTTTAAATTTGTTAAATCATGCGAAATCTTGTATAAAATGACTAGAACCGTTCTTAATCATGGCATTTCTGAAAATTGTATACTGAGTGTTTAGAATTTAGTAAAAAATTAAAAAAAATGTTTTAACGTTATTAAGCCCTGTGAAACTTTGTAAAAAATGACTAAAACAGTCGCAAATCGTCCTATTTTCTTAAAAGTGTATACTGAGTGTTTAGAATTTAGTAAAAATTAAAAAAAATGTTTTAAATTTGTTAAATCATGCGAAATCTTGTATAAAATGACTAGAACCGTTCTTAATCATGGCATTTCTGAAAATTGTATACTGAGTGTTTAGAATTTAGTAAAAAATTAAAAAAAATGTTTTAACGTTATTAAGCCCTGTGAAACTTTGTAAAAAATGACTAAAACAGTCGCAAATCGTCCTATTTTCTTAAAAGTGTATACTGAGTGTTTAGAATTTAGTAAAAATTAAAAAAAATGTTTTAAATTTGTTAAATCATGTGAAATCTTGTATAAAATGACTAGAACCGTTCTTAATCATGACATTTCTGAAAATTGTATACTGAGTGTTAAGTATTTAGTGAAATGGTGGCTATTTAGTTAATTCGTGACTTGTTTTGTACAGATTCTTTAGCATTTCTTAAGAACCGAAAAAGAAAAAAGAAAAGAAAAAAATAAAAGAAAAAACAACTCTATTTGTTAAAGTTGTATGAAACCTTGTAATTAAATATGCATAAATTACAAAAAAAAAAAAAGACTATCATGTGGGTCGTTCAAATTTGAAACGATTATGGATTACTATAAGAATAACAGAAAAATAGCTGAAAAGAACCAATTCCCTTAGTGTTTTTTTGTGGCTTCGGAGAACTTTTCTTTAAGTTTAAGTGTAGTACTTAAATGACTGGATAATATTTTCAAACTATTTAAATTATAAGTGTCTTTGTAAAAATAAAAACATATTTTTTTTAATATGTACATAATTACTTATTTAAATACTTTTGAAAACTCTTACTGTTAAAGAAAAAAATAAAACCAAAATGGATATTTTAAATTGTTTATTACTTAATTTACATTTTTAAACTCCATAGCGGTTCTAGATATACAATATTTATAATATATTTTATATACAATACATACAAAATATACAATATATTTTATTTTCAATGGGTTTTTCTTTTTCTATATCCATATGGTTCGGAGCTTCCATCCGATAGAAATTTTCTCTTTGTTGAAATAGGTCTATAGAGTTTGACTTCAGTACAAGTTGTCACAATGTGCTCCTTGCTACGCCGTATGCTTCTGGATATGATGGGGATCGGTTCGGATTTTTGAAGAATCATGTATTTGATTGCATCAAAATTTATTACTTGTGATGCGGCATAGTTGAGAGTTATACCTTTAACTTTACAGACCGTTTCTTCTAAATTACTTTTCGTCGAGTGAACCTTAAATGCATAATTCTTGGGGCCTCCAGAAACAAACTTAGTTATGTATGAGTTAGAGCCATAACTCTCCAACTCGTCTGTCATGTCTCCAATAAATTGCCCCGTTGATATATCGGGGTCATTATTTTTTGAAACATAAATCACGGAATCTGTATCATAGTATAAGACTCTTTTATCAAGAGCTTCAAGATAGGAGTATAATTTAAGGCGCGCTTGCGCTGTTACGTAAGCCGCTATAACAACATTAACAGTCGGCAACGGATCGCTGGCTTCTTCTATATATTCATAATTGACAAGTAATGTTTTATCGTTGACGGGTATAACCCCATTGATATAAATTGCAGGGTTAATAAACATTGCAAATAAATCTGCTGGTTTATTTACAATTTTCGTCTTTGGTTGATTCTCTCTTTGACCGAATTTTCCCCAAAACGAGTTAAGTATTAATTTCGCCAGTGATCTTAGCCCTGGATTTTCAATAATTTTGGTATACTCTAGTTTAACATCTTCCTTTTCAAAGAACTGATCAATGTATTTAACTTTGTCTTCCTCTATTTCACAATCTTTAGGCCAGCCTGATGCTTCCTGTTTGATTTTAATGAATTTATTCATCATGGATGTGAATAATCCTTCCTCACCGTTTTCTTTATTAAACTTTCGTACGTTATATTTCCAGATTTCATGTATTTTTTGTATTTTATATCCTTTTTCTATGGCTTTAAGTACCTCGTCCAGAACCCATGTTCCTTCAAGTACCCTTTCTTCGCTGGTATGCTTACATTCGTTGTAATTCATGTCTTGACCACATGTTCGACAAAGAATAAACATCAATTTATTGTTTATTTTTTGAGGGAGTACTGGATGGTACAACTCTTCTGGTGGGAGAATTGTGCATTTAATTAAACCATCTATATTATTTAGGTTTAATTTGTTACACGCATCTCCTACATACACTTCTGGATGTGATAGTGGAAATTTAGAACTCTTACAGATGTACGGATAGAGGGAACAAACATCGGCGTATTTAATTTTTTCCGTATCTTTTATTTCATAGTATTCGCATGTATTTCCTGTTCGTCCTCCATAAAAAGCATCTCTTGGATTTAGTTTTGTCAAAATTTTATTGTAATGGGTATTAGTATAGGATTTTATCTCTGGATTATTTTTTAATAAATTTCTAAAATCACACTCCCACATTTCATTAACTAAAAAACCGAAATCTTTTAGTCTCATAATTTTTGCCTTTGTGGTTTCATATCTTAAATTTAGCGTTTCTGAGGGGTCCTCGGAAAGAGGATCGTTCCTGCCGAACTTGTAGCATACAGTACATCCATGGAAATAACATTCTTGAAATTCAAATACCTCATTTGTTTCGGAGCAGTAACCATCGACTTTTACACCATTTAAAACAGCTTCTTTACCATTAGCAGCATGTAAGATGTTGATTTTTCTGTGATTCTCGGTCCAAAGTAACCAATCTATGGCAATTTTGCTCTGCCTGTTTCTCCATCGGTATCCATTTTTTGGTATGATTCCTATAGTATTAGGCTTCAAAAAATTTCTTCTAAAAATTTTATTGCATGCTGAAGCAATAGTTGTGGCTTCAGTAAATGGACATACATTGGTAGTTTGTATAAGTTGTTCTCTAAACTTTAAACATGATTGCGCAAGAATTTCGACATCCGATACGCAGTAGTCTACCAGATCTCTTTGCATATCGAAACCATCATTTTCATGCTCTACAAACCATTTAAGAAATTTGGCTCTGTCTTCTTCTTTCATACTATCTGGGGAGTAATATTCAATTGATGGTAGAGGTCCTATATAGTTTTCATTTGCCTTTGTATTAAATAGGTGCGGGAAGTAGCCTTTTTTAAAAATATCATCAAGTCCAAATGCCTTTGGTAGTTTGGCTAAAGGCATAGGGAAATAGTTAAGTGAGTCGATAAATTTTACATTTTCAAGTTGCATCGTAATTATTTTGGTACCTCTCATGATTAACTCAGGTGTAAAATCTGTCTTTGTCATAATGTAGTTTAATATAAACTGGTGATCAAAAGCCTGACCATTATGGGCTATTACAATAATTTCTTTAAAGTTTTTCCTCATTTGTAACAAATGGTTAGTAAATGTCCCCGCTGGGTCTATACCTCTGACTTTTTGTAACTTTAGACCGCATTTTTTACAAGTATCTGCTTCAGAATCCATGCACTCATCGCAGTATTGTTTGAAAACACAGAGATTGACTTCATGTAAAAACGTTGAATTTTCCAATAGTTTGTCTTGGCTCGTCTCTAAATCGTAGAATACAAAAAGAACATCTTTAATCTTAGGTTTTCCCTTATCAGGCCGAATATAACATAGATGATCCTCGGGTGCATGTTTATTACAAATTTTACAATAAATTTCACCACATACATGTGCTCTTTTGGCTTTAATGGTTTTTAAACAAATAGAACATAGTTTAATTTGTTCGCATACTGTAAATTTGCCTGACGAATAATCCTTTTTATGATTTTCGTAACAGTTTTGACTTCTAAAAAATCGTAGACAGTCCTGGCATTTAATTTTTATTGCTATTTCACAAGCAGGGGCTTGCTGACATGCCTGACAGGTTCCACCACATCTGTGCTCATTTTTGTGATCATATGGGACGTAACACTTTTCACAAAAATAGTTAGAACAAAAAGCTGCTGTCAGCGATGTAATTACATTAAAATGGCTTTTGTAATGTAATAAGTTCAGCCGTTTATTGCTTTCAGTTGAACCTTCAAATATAATATTTCGTCCTTTTGATCCATAGCTATAAACAACTAATTTATATTCTTTTAGATGATTTTGAAATTGTATTAACTCGGGAATTCCACCTCCTGCCTCAGGAATGCTAATTTTAGCTCTCTCCAACAATGATCTTGTTCTTTCGGTTTGAATTTTACTAATATCTCTTCTAACCTTACTGAATTCGGGATCTCTTTTATTATGGGCAATGGCGACTACCAAAGCACGTGGTAAACACAGGTTATCGGTATTTTTAATACTTATAATACCTCGTCGCTTGTCACATTCCTCGTGAAAGCTGTTATAATTTTTTCCTCTGCCCCCACCAACAGGTAATCTAACAGTTGTCACACTAAGACAAAATGATTCTGTATTAAGACCTGCTGAGTTTGACTGATAAATGCCACTTATAACACTCCAAACATCTTGAAAGGTTATGTCTTTAGCTGCTTTGAAGCGAATCCAACCTTCTCCTCGGTTGAAGTCTTTAGAGCAAAAACTAAAACCCACACGATCTAAGGGTTGTAGGCCTACTGTAGCGTTTTGAATAATTTGATTAATTCCTTTTTCCACCCAACCAACTGGTTCAACTCCCTGTGGAACAGGTTTTAACTTAAACTCTAGAGTGCGTCCTGTAAGGTTAAATTCTCGTAACTTTTTAACAACGTCTTTAACAATAATAAACTTCTCCATCTTTCTGTAAATTTCTACAAGATGTGTCTGTCCGGTTGCCTGTCTAAAGTAGATATGACAAGGTCTTTCTGCAGACGCCTAGTTATAATGTAGGATCTGTCGAGATTGGAGTGGGGGTAGTGAATTGTAGGGGTGGGGGAAAAGAACTTATTGGGTTACTCAAAAATGAAGCGGGAGGGGATAATTAATTCGCGAGATTGAATTAATGAGGTAATGAACTAAAAAGTAAATTATACTGGGAGTGTAGGGTCATTGAAGTGATATCTTCTTGGAATCAGCCACACTTGGTTAGAAGGTGATTTTTACCCTAATCTTAGTTTTTGTAGTATTTTTTACTGGACCTAGTTCTTACATGTTATTACTTTTCAGGTGGTTATTTTAAACAGTCACATGTTTAAACATGCAAATTGTTAGTTGAATTGAAATATGTCTTGAATTCATAATTAAAAATGCATAAAATGCAGTGGCCTTATTTAACGCTATAGCAAACTAATGATAGACAAATACTAATACTGTATAATAATAGTAAAATAAAATAATTCAGAAAATCCACTTTTTTGGAATACAAAGAACTCACCATAGTTACAAAATAATAAAAATATCTATACATACTTAAAGTATAAATAGTACAATTTTAATAAAAACAATATACTTTTTTGTAGTTTAAATTAATATTGTCTTAAATAAGCGTATAATGTTTAAGGGCAAACGTTCTCCTTAAACCTTTTATATTTAAAAAACTTTTTGTCTATGCGTTTGCGAGCTCATCATCAGGGTCGTAATGTGAAGAAATTTTGAAAACGATTACAAAGTCAGGCTAACAGGTAAAACGTAAATATCAATCATCACCACTGATCATCAATGATATTTGCCTCGTCAATCAACACATCAAATAAATCCGAAATTAACAAAAGACCACTATACTGCCGTTTTTGTGTCAATATCCGTTATAAAAAAAAAAAGAAGACAACGGTCCCTAAGAACGTTTGCAGAAAAGGTTAGTCTATTTTTATTTTATAAACACTGTCAACAGCCAATTACTCTGTGTTATCGCAACCAGAACTACAACACTGACATCGAGTGATATTTGAAAAAAGTGAGTCGTTAATAGCATATGGGTGGAACCCTCGTAGATCGCATACAAAACTATGATAAATCATCGAATCATTGTACACAACAATAATAGGTCCATTTACTAGTAAAATATGCTGATTAGAGTTCAGCGTCCGCATGTGGTTCTTTTTTTTATTTATTGAAGAGAAAAAAATCTATGTTGCCTTCGGCCATCCAATAGAAGGTCCACTCTAGGTAAGTGTGAAAATCATTCAATTCGATGAATATAATATAAAGGTTTGTGTATGTTACACTATATATTTCATAAGAATATTTCATTGATATAATAATTATTTTTAAATCAGAACGGTTTAATCCAGATAAAACCAATGCCTTTTTTTAACTAACTACAACTTGATTGGTAAACACATTTTGCGATCAGGTACAAGCAACTGCTATTTAATCTACCTAGACATCTAGGTCGGTTCCCTGTGAAAAACCCTAAAATTATCCCAACTACTTGAATACTTTTCTCGATTTCGTTCCATCCTTTTGATCTAGCTTTATCCTTGACATACACGTATGTTTAACTTAAATATTAAAACGTAAAACCCCCCCCTTTTTATGTAACTTGTTTAATGATTTAATGTAAATACAAGGAGATTGTCTAATCCTAAATCTAAAACTATTATTCTACGTAAAATATACCATGTAACATTAACAACATAATATACAATTAAATTAAAATGGTCGTTCTTAATCAAGAGGCTTATGATTATAACACCGATTAATTATACCAATTACTTATAAACAAAGTTTTGTGCCTTAAATTTAATAAATAATTTTAAAATAATAATATTTTTAATCCACACTGCATCAGTCAACAGAGTCCTAAACAGGTTTGTACAGGAACTTTAAAGCATATCTACAATTACTATATCAATTACGCATGTCACAAAAAGGAAAAAAGTACATTATAATGTTTGTGTTGAAATGGATGCCATCATAACGGAATGCGCATGGCTGAATAATGGAAATTTCTCCATAAGAAAATACATGTGTTTTAGGAGATACGGTCTCAAGTAAGGGAATACCTACTACAGTAGTATGGGTATGTACGGCGTAGTGGCGCAACCAGAGGAGCTCGGGTCGTCTAGCTACCTGTTTACAAAAAATGTTAACTCATCACTACCTAAGATAGGTAAAATTACACAAAATTTGAAACGAGCCTGGCTGTTTTTGTGATTTTGTGTTGTGTTTTTTTTATATTTCTTACTTGAAAACAAAGCACCAAAACTGAAAAAAGGACGTGGCACCCAAATTTTTTTTTTAATATTCCCCCCCCCCCTGAACTTATTTTCTGATTGCGCCACTGGTACCGCTTATCTTAAGGTACTAATGGTAAAAATTTTGTTCAACTATTCCCCCAAAAAAAATAATTACTTGGCAACGCTACAAGAAAATTTAAAAACGAAAAGACGGATATAAAGTTCTTTCTTTACTGAATCAAATAACTGAAAAATATACAGGGTGTTTCATTTGAAAAATAAAGGATGTTTACGTAATTTATTCTTTAGGCGCTCAGTATGCTGTTAAATATTTTTGCGTTATGCCTTTTGGTAAACCCAACAGCTTTTATACAGTGTCACCATATGGAACTTTTTTTTATTAATGAGGTTAGTTAAAATTAAATTTAGGCAACCGTTTTTGCTTCAAATTAGACTAAAAATTATATAATCAAATGTCACCATCTGTCATTCGGTATCTGTCAAAAATTACATTTTAATCAAAAAATGCTGAAAAATGGCATTGTTTTACCGAATTTCAAAAAATTTTATAAGAAAAAGTTGTTTCTAGTACAATTCTTGGCCTAAATACAAAGTTTCAGTTTTCTAGCTCAAAGTTGATTTTTTGCCATTTTTTCTAATTAACTTTTTTTTTATTTAATGTAAGTTCGCTTAATGGATATTAAACTATTTGCTTATACCATACTCAATATTTTATTTAGTTTGTATGAGCTTTTTTTTACTAGAATGCCATTTTTTTTCGAAATTTAAAATTAGAGGCAAAAAAATTTGACACAGGTGGTGCAAAGTTATCCTAATTTAAAAATTTTAACAGATAGACGTCAGATATTCCATTTTTTTGATAGTACATACACCTAAGAAGTTTAAAAAACTTATAATAAAATTCCCAGATATCAGATTAGTTCAAAATTTAGACACATTTTCTTTTTATCCACAATAAAATATCAAGGCAATTTTGAATTTTATAAGTAGGCTATGGAAAAAAAAAACGAATTAGAGTGCCGAATAAATAAAAGAAATGTCATAAATTTGAATATTTTCGCAAGTTATAGTTTTCAGTGTTATCACCAATGTTGTCCATTCAAGAAAAAATAGAAATTGTCTTAGTTTGTGGAGAGAATATGCCTCACCGGCATTTTTAATGAGAGGCATCCAGAAAAAAATTTGCAGCATACCACTGTTTCAAGAATAATGTCAAAATTTAGAGAAACTGGATCTGTTCAAAATAATTTTAAGAAACCTCACGCGGCAAGTAAATACGATAAAGCAGCACAACTTGATGTTTGTTTAACTGTTATTGACCACGCTCAAACTAGTGTAACCAAGATAAGTGATTCAACAGGGTGCAAGAGGGAAAGCGTTAGACAAATTCTTCAGAAAAATCGATTTCGGGCATATAAACCCAAGTTTATAAACACATTAAAAGAACGCGATTTTGATATCCGACTTGATTTTTCGTTTTGGTATCAGGGACAATATGAGGAGAATATTCTTTTTCCATACAAGATATTATGGACAGATGAAGCCACTTTCTCTTCGAATGGTACCGTGAGCTCACAAAATTGCCGATAGTGGTCCCAAGAAAATCCTAACTTCACAATTGAATGTCGCGACCAGTATCATTTTAAAACCAATGTTTGGTGTGGAATTTTGAAAGATGAGCTTATTGGACCATACTTCTTTAGAGTAAACTTAACTGGTGAAAGGTACCTGAATTTTCTTGATAACGAGATTACTGAAGTTTTGGATAACATGCCCTTACACCATAGACATAACTTATGGTATCAGCTTGATGGTGCACCCATACATCAAACTGTAGCAGTGAAAGAACGCATAAACCAATTATTTCAAAACAGAGTTATAGGGCGTGATAGAGAATGTCACTGGCCACCCAGGTCGCCTGACATAACCCCACTAGACTTTTTTCTGTGGGGTTATCTTAAGCAGAAAGTTTATAAGAATCGACCGTTTAGAAATATCGAGCATTTGGAACAAACGATAAGACAGTGTTGTGCCGATATAAGACCAAGCTTTTTACAAAATGCTCTCAAAGACGTTTATAGACGGACGGGTGTTTGTATAGAGCGAGAAGGACGTCACACTGAAATGTGAAATTTATATTGCTTTTGTGTTACCTATTTAAAATGATTAAAGTTCCTTTTTGTTCCTTTTAATAATAATGATAGTTTTAAGTATAAAATAAAATTTTTATCAAATATTTAGATGTATTTTTGTCATTTGAAAAACGAAACATCTGACGTATATCTGTTAAAATTTTTAAATTAGGATAACTTTGCACCACCTGTGTCAAATTTTTTTGCCTCTAATTTTAAATATCGAAAAAAAATGGCATTCTAGTAAAAAAAAGCTCATACAAACTAAATAAAATATTGAGTATGGTATAAGCAAATAGTTTAATATCCATTAAGCGAACTTACATTAAATAAAAAAAAAAGTTAATTAGAAAAAATAGCAAAAAAATCAACTTTGAGCTAGAAAACTGAAACTTTATACTTAGGCCAAGAATTGTACTAGAAACAACTTTTTCTTATAAAATTTTTTGAAATTCGGTAAAACAATGCCATTTTTCAGCATTTTTTGATTAAAATGTAATTTTTGACAGATACCGAATGACAGATGGTGACATTTGATTATATAATTTTTAGTCTAATTTGAAGCAAAAACGATTGCCCAAATTTAATTTTAACTAACCTCATTAATAAAAAAAAGTTCCATATGGTGCGGACTTTAATGGTGACACTGTATAAAACTTTTTTTTTTATATTCCTTGTAGTTTGGGTGCTATCAGAGACAAACACCTTACTAATGCACCCTGTTATACAGGGTAACCTTGAAAAAAGTACAATACATAGTACCACACGATAGAGAGAGATATCAATAAAATCTAAAAAGGGTCCTACATACTTATTTACAAATTTCTCTTGATTCCGAAATAGGTACAGGACTTACATTGATGTATTTTTAAAAAAATATTACTTTATTAATTCTCTCCCGACTAGGTAAAGGAAATTGAATTAAAGTTGGTACATAATATCCTCTTACAGGCTGCTATATTGTGTAAATGAAAGAAAATTGGCACCATATGCGAGATCTCCCATACGCATCTGTTCAAATCTCAGATTGATTTTTAGATTTGAAAAGTACTTTTCAAATACACCTTTCAACACGCGTGTGTTATAAAGCATTTTCTTGCCAAGCTAACTGGACTGTTTTGCTCACTTTCACAGTTGGTCGTAAGTTTTTTGAGATAAATAAATTCTTCAAAATGAGTTCATGATCGTAGAAGAACTATAGTATTTTACTCACAAGTAATAAAGCTATACCATGCTAGTCAAGTAATATACTGTTAATCTATAAATCTATGAATTTAATAGTATAAATAAGTTTACAAAAAATTCAAAGTAACAAAAAATAATTAAAAAAAAAACACTTGGAAGTAGAAACGAACTCGCGACTGGTAAAACGATATTTCTCTTAAAGACGACGCCCTAACCACTGTGCCACAAGCACAATTTAATGGCATGAAATAGTTTAGTGATCCTTCTCGCCCCCAGATTCGATGAAAAAATTTAAAACCTAGTTCCGTGTGGTTGTATTAAGTGTCTTGTTTCACTGATTGTAGCCAATGTTAGCTCTTATTATTAAGATGAAGCTAATAAATAATCATAAACACAATAATGCAATAACTTTCACTTCTATATTTCAACTGTAACCTTCTAAGAAACTATACAACTATTGGCAACATTGCTCTCCATCAAGATCAGCACGGGACGCGCAAATTCAAATTTGATGCAAAATCGTGTGTTTATTAAAGTGGTACAGCGCCTCTCGCGGTTGTTAGCCGCCCATAAGGATTACACTTCTATTGCGTAGGTATAATTTTCTTTGTTAATACTAAAAAATTGTATTTTTTTATTTCAAGTTATTTATTATTTTGTTAATTCTTGTTTTTAATAGTTTTTGATTTTGTGAGATATTCCTAATGGCTCTTTGAAAATTATCGATTGCCTTATGTACTGGAAAGTGTCATTTGCTAATCTGATGCGATTTCTAGGTTATCTCAGATCTGTTTTAAGATAAATGCGTTCAACATCTTCCTGATCTAAATATCCTGTAATATGTATTTTAATGAAAGCGTCTAGGATATTTATTAGGGCTCGTTTTTTGTGGCATGTTGTTGGCATGATTTCAGTTAATTTTTTGTTTGATTGTATCAATATTAATATGAGAGTTGTAGTTATAGCGGCTATTTATATTTTCTCTGAGTAGGTACTTGATATAAATTTATTATTTATTTCAGAACACGCTGTTGTTAAGTTTGTGATATCAAAAATTTGTATTCATTTAAGTTCAGTGATTTTTTGTTTTTACCTATTTTATAGGGTAAAATTCCGGAATTGTTATTTAAGTTGTGTTGTTTGGGGTTGTCTTCGTGGACGAACAGCCATCTGTACTACATGCCCCAACGAGCGCTGAATTAAATAGCATAATTTGGCGTATTTTGACTAACACTGTTAGTACAAAATACAAACTCAGATTGCAGAAACTACCGGGAAAGGAAAGAATAAATCTTTATTTCCAATGATAGGATGCTACGCTGCTGCTACCTGTAGACCGGTTTTGAACTCTTTGGTTCTCGTCAGTACAGGGCAAGCATGACAAGCGAGCATACCTACCATTGGAAAATTGATACACCCTATAGCCACAATATTGTTCTGCCTAGGCAGTACAATACAGGTGGCGCCATCCTCCAGAAGTTTCTAGCAATCTGATGTGAAAGATACCGTATGGTACTATAAACATAATAAATAGTAAAGGAATACTACTTTCAAAAAATCCGTCCACGGTTCACACAGAGACCTGAATTCAATATTGTAGAGTAACTAAAAAAAAAACACAAAGTCACGGTCTCAAGTTTTAAGTTTTGTACTGGTTACGCGTTTCACCCTAATCGGGCATCATCAGACGTACAAACATATTGCCTAATATACAGCTGTATAGAAAATATGTAAAAGAAATTTTACCTTATTACTATGATCTACATAAAGTATTGTAATTAAAACATATAAAAACATAGACTCGACATCTTCACAACACATTAAAAATAATACTAAAACTAAGGTTAGGAGAGTACAGCATTTTAAAAAGAAAATAGCAACAAAAAATGTTTCATAAAAAACTCTTCGTAGAATCCAGATTTGAACCCAGTGCCCCGAGAATCACAGTCGGGTGTTTGACCGTTACGCCACGGAGTCATTTACAAACAGAAATTAAAACTTATAAATCTAGGTCGTGCCTCAAGTTATTAAAAATTAAACCAGGCTCAAAATTGAAAACATCATTCACACAGTTTAGAATAGGGCTCTTTTTGGCTTTTGTTATTTCTAACTTTTCCCACAAATCGAGTTCTTTACCCTTCGAGGGCTCATGTAGAACGCTAATGCCCTCTTAAAATATTTCAAATCAGATGTGTTATTATTAACCGATGTTTTTGAACAATTTCGCGACATGTTTTTAAACATTTATAAATTAGAACCAGTGCAGTACTATACTCTTCTCAGTTTTTCATTTGATTGTATGTTGCGCATGACCAAGGTAGAGTTGGAACTACTTACTGATATTGACATGATTCACTTTTTTAAGAAAGGAATTCGTGGTGGTATAAGTCAGTGCTCGGAAAGAAAACATATTGCCAATAATATTTATTTACCGAATTATGATGCATCAAAACCTTCTTCATTCATTACTTATCTGGATGCCACAAATTTGTATGGTCATAGTATGTCACAAGCATTACCATTTGGTGGATTTAGATGGTTATCACAACGCGAAATTTTAGATTTGAATATTATGGATATTGACGACAACAGCCCAGAAGGCTACGTGTTGGAAGTCGATGTGCATTATCCACAGGATTTGCACGATGCACATTCTGACCTTCCATTTCTGGTTGAGAATATAATACCACCAACAGAAACAGCAAAATTGTCAAAGGTAATACCAAATTTAAATGATAAAAAAAAATATATTGTGCATTATCAAACCCTAAAGCAGGCGATTTCTAGTGGCTTAATGGTAATGCAAACCCATAGAATTTTAAAATTTAGTCAATCTAAGTGGCTTAAGACATACATTGATTTCAATACAGATTTGCGGAATAAGGCAACATCAAAATTCGGTAAGGATACATTTAAATTAATTATTAACGCCATTTTTGGCAAGACTATGGAAAATGTCGAAAATCGCAACGATATAAAGTTAATCACATAGTGGGAAAACATGCGGGGTAAAGTAGGGGCAAGGGCTTTAATATCGCGTCCGAATTACAAAAGTTCAACAATATTTAACGAAGATTTTGTTGAAATATATATGGATAAACTAAAAATTATATACAATAAACCAATTTATATCGGATTTTCCATATTGGATATGTCAAAGACCGTGATTTACGACTTTTTTTATAATTTCATTAAGAGGGGAGTTAAATAAGAAATCAATTGCAGAGCCTCACGCAAAAGGGATCAATTCAAAAACTATGAATTTTCAAAGCATTTTGATGGCGCACGTCTAAAGATTAAACATGAGGCTGGGAGTTCGTCTATTTTTTATTATAAAATATTGCAAAATAGTCCAGTTATCAATTAACAAAAATAGCAACAATTTGAAATCTGTTGTCACGGAATCAAATAAAAAATAGTGAAGCTCCTAGGTAATATTATAACAAACATATTTACATAGTTTCAACAAGAAAAACGTCGGTTTGCAGTCAATGATCTCATTTTAGTAAATAATATGACATATGGGACGATTTTTGTCTGCCATGTTGAAGTTTTAGGCGAACGGTTAGCTTCGACAACCACCATCGCATGGATAACTTAGTTCAGTAACTATATGCCAGAGAGCAGCACGGGTGTCCCAAATATAGTAGTATTTTCTTGGTTACCCGACTTTGCATATAATTGTACTAAAATTTACATTGTTCAAGGTATATGATGCAGTATACAAAATGAATTAAAATATTCAAAAAATGAGGAGACGCAGACATTCCATAAGTAAATTTAATTATTAAATAAAAAAGAAGAGCTTCTCACAACGATATTTTCTTTTAATAATTAAATCGGTACCTACCTTAACTAATTTTAATCGCTACTACCCTATGTGTGAACTACAAATTTACGGTTGATAATAATTTTAATAATTAAGCAATAATGGTCTCAATGCATATTATCTAATATTAGGTATATAAAAAGTAATAAAACCCTCCGGTTACTAAATTAACTAAAACTTGTAAGTAATCGAGTGGACCTGTGGATACAACATTTAGGTGGCATGCCATGGTCCCATGATAACAATAACATAACAAACTTGATGACAAACGTTACAAGACAGAAATACCCCATACCCCCCTCCGTCCTATCCAAATTGCACATTAGACCCAGGGACTTGAGAGAGATAATAAGTTATCTACCCCTCAGAAAAGCCCCTGGGCCTGATGGGCTTCCCAACATACTGCTAAAAAATCTCCCTCAAAAAGCATTTGTGCAATTATTGTACATAATAAACGCCATGTTCACCTTGCAGCATTTCCCTGTGCAGTGGAGAGAGGCCATCGTAATACCAATACTTAAACAAGACAAAAACCCTATATTACCAGACTCATACCGACCTATTGCGTTAACTAATACACTTTCTAAAATTGCAGAAAAATCCATATTACTTAAACTTAAAAAACTCAAACTACTGACTAACATACCAGACGAACAATTTGGATTTAGACCACGACATAACACGGTACAGGCAGTGACAAAGGTCCTGACTGATGTTAAAAATAAATTCAACACTGGGCAAAATACAGTACTATTGTCCCTTGACGTCAGTCGTGCCTTTGACACTGTCTGGCACCAAGGACTATTATATAAACTAATGACAATTCATAATTTTCCGACATACTTAATAACTCTAATACGAACCTACATACATAACCGTACCTTCTTTGTCAGAGTAGAGGGTGCATTGTCCGCTGCGAGGGTGGTTAATGCGGGGGTGCCGCAGGGAACGGTGCTGTCACCGCTATTATATAACTTGTGTACAGCCGACTTCCCAAAGTACCCCCTCACCAAACTTACATTGTACGCGGATGATGAACTTATCTACGCGCAATCGTATTATGCGGAAGCTGCTAAGCGACAGATCCAATCGCACATTAATATCCTGGATCCTTACTTTAAAAAGTGGAAAATAGCAGTAAATCCGCTTAAGACTACTTGCGCCACCCGGACAAAGAAATTTACCAATAACAGAATCATAATACCTTTGAAAATCAACGAAACCTACATGCAACCACAAAAACGATTTAAATACCTTGGAATAACGATAGACGAAAGACTTTTCTTCATGCCCCACGTGACAGAAACCATTAAAAAAGGCTTTGCAGCAATGCAAAGCCTTTACGCAATACTATGCAAAAGTTCCCACCTCTCCCCTCCCAACAAATTACTCATCTACAAACAGATTATCAGACCGATACTGACTTACGGTGCTCCCGTATGGTGCAATGCTTCGAGCACTCAGATGCATAGGCTTCTGAGGCTCGAAAACAAGATCTTGAGATGTGTGACGTCATCTGATAGATACGTCACAATCCGAGACCTGCATCATATGGCAGCAATAGACGATATAATAACACACATACGTGACTTGTCTGACAAATTTTACATGTACCAATTACAGCACTCACCACTTACAATAAACATAACAGACAGACGTGCAAACAATGACATACATACAAAACACAAACCCCTTTACCACAAACTACCAATATACAACCTCCCACTGCCTGACGCACAATAACGTCATTATATAACGAATAAATGAACGGACAAACAATAAAATAACGTAGACAGACATACAACAACACAAAACTAAAATAACAATAAATACCCGAAATGCACAAATCGGCTGCAAGATTCTGCTAGACTTTCAGCATCACTTGATCGTTTGGCGTATTTTTGCAGCCGAAAATGTGTGTTTCTGACACGAGAAACGGCAGTGAGCGGGAATTACGAGACCTCAACACTGACTGACAAACAAGGACAACCTACTAAATTATGGCCACTCCCACTGTAGGAGGTGACGGAGCGAGATGGTTGTACCGCATTGCATTCAAATTGTCCGCTGTAGGCGAACATAATCAAAATCTGTGATATTTAAAATTAACTGGGTTTTTTGAAAGTTTTCCCAGAATGCTCTGCTATTGGAAAACAGTTACCGCTGAAACAATTTCCTGAAATTTTAATATTAAGCTCCACGGAGCAACGTAAGCCTTGTAGAACACCGGTAAGGCACCGCCGGAACGTGTGTGTGACAATTCTTGTAATTTAAATGTCCAAAATTATACCTAGGCCATTCCAACGGCCGCCGGGCTTCTGGCTCGGTTCTTTGGGCGTATTTCGGGCCGTATGCTTACGGTCCGTATACGCCCAAAACTGTTTTGATCTATCTTAGGAAGCCTTGTGTAACGGTACGATTTTTTAGTTGTGTAGGGGCACTAGGCCCTAGGGTAATCATAAGTATAAACTTGGCATTATAACAAAAATAGGCAATAAACAAGTTTAAAAGTAAGTGGTCCCGTGATCGATCCCCGTTTCGGTCACTTTTTCTTAATGACTTTTTTAGTTTCCTTATGACTTTTTTTTAGTTTTCTATAACTCTTTTATTTTTTTTTAAAGTAGATCGACTCAAAAAGGACTGGTAAATAATTGGCCGGTGAACTTGAAAAAGGCGAATTGTAACCAAATAGGTGAATCAGATGCCGTGTTAGCGCCTGTTTAACCAATAAAGTCTATATTTATTAGTTACAGCATTATTTAGTTGAGTTAAGCAATATAATGTTCCAATCCGTTACGTAACATAATATCTTGTTTGACATTTCCGACCGACATGCGCCTATTTCTGACTCCACGAACAAATCCCCATTCGAAATTCCCGGCAGGGTATCTCCGAAAGAAGCCGAATGCGTTCGAGGTTTCGGTGATAAGTATCGCCTGCGTATGAGTCATTTAAACTGGTCTGGATGTAGACGATGCATATTTTAATACCTCATTTTCATGTTTTCAAGCGTTCTAAATAATAATACCGGGTGAGCGAAAGCTAATTATTTGAAGGTATTAATTTTTTGTTTTATTATTTAAACCTTCCGCCTTTAGTGTGGTTTATTAATTTGTAAAAATAGGTACTGGATGTTTTACTAATAGTTGTGCACAATTTTAATACTTTTTAAGTAGGTATATACTTACGACTTTTTCCATACGCAATCTCATGTAGCTATACAGTATGTCCACGGATGGGGTTTACAAGAGGACAAATGGACTAAAAATTGAAAGATACGAAAAAAAGTCACTCCTAATAAACGTTTTTGCTTGTCTAGAAAATACGATTCATCACAAGAAACTTTAATTTTTTTATACAGGGTGGGTAGAAACTGCAAAAATGTTATTTTGCTTAAGAGTAAGCATACCTACTTTATTTTGAAAGATACGAAAAAAATCCACTCTTAATGGATGTGTTTTCTACACAACAAACCGAAGTAGAACAATTCATTAAAAGGTTTACCTATGTAAAAATTATTTCCCAAAAAGTATTCGCTGGCACACCTCTGACTGGTGAACCTAGTTAAAATAATAATGACACTTAAGGTGATAGGTACTTGTTGTCAATGTCTTTATTTAATGAAGTTATTATTTAAGTAGAAATGCTATCTACTGAACAAAGAGTTTTTATAATACAATGTTATGGGGATGGTCAAGTTTCATACCGCTACGTCATGGAACAATTTACCGAGAAATTTGTAGGAATCCCAATAACTAGGCTAGGATGAGAATCTGCAAGTTAATAAAAAAGTTCCAGAGAACTGGTTCGGTTTTGGATCTAAAAAAAAAAGAAGTAATACGACCATGATGATGCTACTACAGTCTTAGTTCTTCAATCTGTTGAAGAAAATCCTATGACGTCCCTTAGAAATCGTGTTACTCAGTTGGAAGTTGTGAAAAAAAGTCAAATTCAGAAGATCCTTAAAGCAAATAAATTGTATCCGTATAAACCGCACTTTAATCAAAGATTGGACGAGGGAGATGACGCGAAACGACTTGATTTTTGCTTATAGGAGACAAAATTTTAAGTGGAAATGTTGATTTTTATAAATGTATCATGTTTTTTGATGAAAGTACATTTTCTACCAATGAAACCGTTGCAACCCAGCACGTTAGGTACTGGTCTTTAGAAAATCCCCAGAATTATGACGAGAAGACAATATTTTACAAAAGTGAACGTGTGGTGCGCGATATCCATCCATGGCATCATAGGGCCATATTTTTTTGATAACACGTGCAATAGATTATCATTTTAGAAATGCTGGATACATTTTTCAATGATGAACTTGAAAATCTACCATTAAATTTTCGACAAAATATGTATTTTCAGCAAGATGGTTGTCCAGCCCATTTCACTCGTGAGGTTAGAGAATGGCTTGACCGCAGATTTGGTCGTATTGAATCGTATTTTCTAGGCAAGCAAAAACGTTTATTAAGAGTGACTTTTTTTCGTATCTTTCAATTTTTAGTCCATTTGTCCTATTGTAAACCCCATCCGTGGACATACTGTACTACCTAGGTATTAAAACACGCAAGGTGTTCAGGGTTGGCCCAGGTTTAAAAAAAAAGGTTCTGATGCTTTTCTGTAGGTTAGGTGTATATTCGTATACATATTCAGGGTCCTAAATTTAAAACTACCCAGGCCCATATTATCCTTAATTTTTGACAGACAAATTTGTGGGGATTACCGAATTGTAGAGATTATACTATACATAATTATATAGGTATAGAGTTCTTTAAAATTGTATTTATTAACTGTAGGGTATATCAACAATTTCTTTTTAAAACACCTCTGCTGCAACTTAATTTCCTTCAGATAATTTGTTTACCTTACCCTAAACATTAAATCATTTATTCTGACTAAAATTGCGAAAATATAAATATAATCTATAGAGTGTAGACCTATAGTGTGTTACTTCTGTACTTATTGTAATGCGTGATTTCTATACCAATTGTAACTTTAACTAACTATTAAATATTTTTTAGTGATACAACTTTTACGATTACGATACGATAAGCTATTTGTATGATTGGCATCATAAATACTATTTTTTCCGAACTGTGACTAAATGCCAAAACCACTTGGAAAAACATGACAAAAAGACAATAGGTTTAAAGCGCCGTTGGACGTAGACCGAGTCGTAGTAACCACACGAGTGCTGTAATGTAATGAGCCTTATACCGTACGTGTGATATACAACATTTTATATAAGACCCAGAATTTTGGTTTTTTTATGTATTTAAAATGATTTTCATATTATGAAAGTAACATTACACAAAAAATTACAGTGACTGACGGAACAAAAAAAAACATAGTTTGATTAAAAATGAGTAATGTAATAAGTTCATTACATCACTGAGTGATGCCGAATAAACGACATTTGGAAACCTGACATTGTAACACTAGTTATCCTATACAGGGCGTCAAAAAGTCTGGGGTATTGCAAATTTTTCAAAAACCATATACCAAATACATTGTTTGAAAATTGGCATGTGTATATAAATGTAATTCCAACGGCACAACTTGGAAGGATACAACCATGAACTAACCTGTAACTAAGTGTAATACAGGGTTGGTGAGGAGAATACCAACTCCAAAGTTTAAATGGAACGTCCTGTATATTTCTGAAGATTTAGATAGTCCATTAAAAGACAAAGTAAAAATGATGTAAGAATGTAATAGGTGTTTGTGCTAAAATGAATGAAATCGAATTTTAAAAAATTATACACAATAAAAATAAGAAATCCCTAAACAAATGAACAACACCTACTTTATGAGATGTTCAAAATTTTTGCCATATTAGTCTTTCACTAAATTCCCGTAAGGCATTTTTTCAGCTTATATACTATTTCAAAAAATTAATTGTTTTAATTTGGATTTACATAAATCTATTAGTTTGACAGATGAACCCAGCAACAGCAGCCTACCATTACATTTTTTTTTTATAAGGCACTATTTGAAATTTCAAAAATATTCAGATCATTTGAAATAAAAAGAGATTATATTTTTGCTGACCAACCCTATATAGTATAGTAACAGATAAGGTTTTATCCTTCTAAAGTGTGCAGCTTTAGACTATATTATATCGACATACCAATTTCCAAAAAATATTTTAAGTAGTTGTAGAAATTATTTGTAATATATCTTTTTTGACACCCTGTATAGCAGAATATTTAAAAAGTGCACCACTCATCAAGTCAACATATTATTATTACCACATACCACAGTTGAAATTAGCTATATATTATGTTATATAGGAGCTGGTCACAGTTGTCTTTGGTATAATTTAGTATAGTACAATCTAAACTTAAATAGTTAGTACAATAGTAAACTATGTACTCCCTTAAAAGCAATTCATCTATCGACGACTTTATAAAGTTGTTGTGTGGGTAAATTACAGATCTCACATTTATTTTTAGAAATATATTGCTGATATCATACGTCTACCGTCATCTACGAATAATATATAGAATTTAAACTTTTAGCTGATTTTGTGTGCGATTCTGAGCAATTCAACTGCGCTCTTAAAGCAAAATTTGGTAGTAACGTTTCCTTATTGTACACTGACACCGATTCTCTTATTTTAAAAGTTTTTACCGACGACTTTTATCGAACAATTGCAGAGAACCCTGATAAATTCGACACCTCTAATTATGTAGAGGGGAATATTTTTAATATCCGGAAAAGTCAATCAGTAGTGGGTCGGATGAAAGATGAATTTCCAGGTGATCCGATAATGTGTTTTTACGGCACCGGCGCTAAAGCTTATTACATCAGCTCGCTTCATAATGAAGTGAAGAAAGCAAAAGGTGTCAAAAAAGCAGTTATTGAGAAACAACTTGTTACGGTAAAATTCACATTTACCATACCACCTTTAAATCTCAATATAAATTTTAAATTCAGTAATACTATCGCCACCTGTTGATACAGGATTGAATTTCAACTAGGGTATCTGCAACCTGGCTACGGTAGATATGGCGGTACCGGTTTTATTTCTTTTTAATTAAGATGGCACTGGTCAACCAGGGTGATCTTATTTTTAGTCCGGGTCATGACTGTCTCCTTCTAACATTAAAAGTATTCATGTTTAGCATTTTTCGTCTCTTTTTTGGCACTGTTAAAATTTATACAGTTTATCGTGCCTTTAGTGGATTTTATAACCACGTTTATATGTACATAACCTGTTTTAATTTAATGAAATGTCTATCTAATGTAAAGATTGAGTCTTAATTATTTTTGATTAATAAATTATTAATTAAACTGGATGTTTTACCCGCGAGCGAATCGAGCAAGGTGTAGACTTTTTTTGTGAAGTGCGTGACCTATAAAGTGATCTCTGATTGGTTCAAGTGAGGTCGCAGGGATATGTAGAGGGGATTTTTCTTCAGCAGGAGGACGAAAAGGTAATTTTTCTGGGGACTCTAGTGTTCAGGCTTTTGCACAGGCAAGTACTAAAATTCTTCTTTCTTAATTTTTTATTTTTTTTTTTGAGTTTCATCATAGAACCCGAGCTTAGTTGTTTTATTTATTTTAAAATTATCTTTTAATGTTACCCTAAAGATTGATTAATCATTTTACCTACTTATCTTGTCTTAAATGACATAAATTGTTTCTTTAAAGGCTTACCTGGTCGCCATTTTGTGCATAGGCACATGGGCACCCCTATCTTTGGTTTTGAATTTTAGAGGTTCATTACCTATTTCTTATTTTGGACAACTTAAAGAAAAACTTCACTGCCCTGGTTTTTATTTTTTTTTATAGATTTTGGAAAAGAGACTAATAAAATTGCTCTAATGTAGAGTCGGCTTACGCCACCTTATGTAGTTTCTGCCCAATAATTCTAATTTAGAGAACCGAGCATAAGTTTTAAGTTGCCATTATACATTACGCTATCTTTGGTGATTGATCACTGGGTACTGAGTTTTTTCTAATGTGTTAATATCTGAAGATTTGTCTCGGGGGTTCTATGATGAAATCTCACTGCATATCTCTTTAAATTTTCATTTATCTCTTGCTAATTTAGTACTTATTACCTGCCTTGCCTGTGCAGAAGTCTCCTAGAGCACAATTTACTATTGATTATTTTTACCTAAACCTGGTTCTGTGCAGTAGTTTATCCTAGAGCACTATTATATTTTTTTTATAAAATTACTATTACATACTTATCTTATCTTAAAGGACATAAATTGTACCTGGTCGCCATTTTTGTGCATAGGCACATGGGCACCCCTATCTTGAATATTAGAGGTTCATTACCTATTTTTTTTTATTTTATGCTTGTATAGCTACAATTTTTTTTTATAATATTACCATTGAATATTTTTATCTAAACCTGGTTCTGTGCAGGGCTTTCTCCTAGAGCACAATTTCATTTTGTGTTTCTATAAATTGTATAGCTACTATCTGTTTTTATAAAATTACGATTAATTATTTTTATTTAAACCTGGTTCTGTTGAAATAGTTTGCACCAGAAAACTACCTTATTTTATGCTCTTATAGCTTTTATCTATTTTATAAAATTACTATAATTGTCAAGTTATTGATCATTTTATTTAAACCTAGTTCTGTTGAAAAGGAGTATCACTGCAATTTCACAATTCAGTTTATTATGACATTAATTAATTAATTAAAATTCAAAAATATTCCTTTTTTTTTGTTCTGTAAATATTCCTTTTCAAGCAGAGCAAGGGAATTTATAAGGTTTTATTTGGTGAGTCTTAACACCTGGTCTTTTCTCGGTACCCAACTTCGGAACTTCATTATTGGAGCCGGACAACGCAGCTGACGTGACGTCACGACAGGGGCCCAAAATCTGTTGAGCTCTACTCTCCGATACCTGTAGAGAGTCGATTCCTAAGCTTCACCCGAAGCTCTGACATAAACTGGTTATATCTCTACAGGGATCCGAAAACCACTATTGAAGAAAAAGGGGTAAAGGTAACTACTGACGCCTTGTGTGTGATTCACCATAAAATAAATCAAAAACCTGTCAAAAATCTTTATTTAACTTTTGTTAATTTTTTTTTTATCTGATTGGATATATCATCATTGAAACTATTATTTTATTTTTCCTTTGCAAAAATAATTGTTAATTCATTCAAACTACCTACTTATCTTTAAAATTTTCCTTTTGTCAAAAATCTTTGTCATACAAATACTTATGTAAATAGACTATAATTAGTTAATTCATTCAAACTACTTATCTTTAAAATTTTCCTTTTGTCAAAAATCTTTATCATACAAATACTTATGTAAATAGACTAATTGTTAAGTTGAACTGAATGTGTTTTTATTTCATACTGGAAGGGACTGTTAAAATTTAAACTCGAACTTACCACGCCCTGCCTGAGCTAGCAAAGCAACAAAAGGTAAGAAATTGGCACTCAACGACTAAACAAATTTTCATTACAATTACAACAATTTTCATTACAACTTTTCTGGTTTGAGAGCCAAATTTTGATTACAATTGGCGTCCCAACGTCATTAAATTAAATATTCATTACAATTGGCGCCCAACGCCAAATTAAAAAAACTGTCAGAAAGGATATCGAAGTGCTTTACTTCACACCAAGCAAGGACCATTAAATTAAAAATTAATTACAATTGGCGCCCAACGTTAATTACCGATTTAGTAACAAATTGCCTTTATTTTAACAGTCCTTGCTTGGTGTGAAGTAAAGCACTTCGATATCCTTTCTGACAGTTTTTTTAATTATCTAGTTTTCTGGTGACTTGCATAGTTTTTATTATTTTTTATCTGCATTTTTGGTATATTATCTTCAAAAATGACTTTGTTAGTATCGGTATTACATAGCCATGAGGTAGATAACGAACTTAGTATCAGAGATATAACTCCTACTGGTAACGTAGAGGAAAGAAAAAAAGTTTTAAAGGGTATATTGTCTCAAGAAAGTGCCAATCGTAGTTTTACTCAAATTAAAAATCCATATGCATTTGTTGATGATGTAAAAGAGATTAAATCCTCTTTGGATAACCTTAAAGTGAAAATTGACGCCTTTTCTGGTTTGAGAACTGACTCAAAATATAGAGAATTAACTTCACGTTTATTTCATGTATCTGGTAGAGTATCACGTATAAATACAGCCTCTAAAACAGAGGTTGATACCAGAAAAGACCTTAATTTGCAACTTTTGACATAAGAAGGCACACTTGACGACAAGGTATCCCCTGCTACATCAACCCCTGTTCAGTTTACATCTAATCCTCCCAATACCTCTTTTTCTTATCAAAAATCGGTTCCTGTTTATAAATGGGATTTAAAAAAATTCACTGGTGAAGGGTCGGTTATGACTTTCTTGGAGAAAGTAGAAACCCTAAGAATACGAGGAACTGTCATACCGATGAACTGTTTGCCTCAGCCAGTGATCTTTTCGATTCACAGGCTTGGACCTGGTGGTATAATAACCATATCAAAGGTCGTTTTACGGATTGGGACGATTTGGTAGTAAAACTTAAACAAACTTTCCTACGTGACAATTATGACAAGAATTTATTAGACGAAATTAAATCGCGTAAGCAAGGCAATAAAGAGTCAGTCTCTCTTTTTATTTCTTCTATGGAAGGTTTATTTAATAGATTAAATGTAGTTCCTTCAGAAAAAGAAATTGTGCAAATTATTCGTGAGAATATTTTACCTGATTATGTTAGATCTCTTGCCTTGCACGATATTGATAATATAGAAGACTTAACAAAGCTTGGTAAAAAAACTTGAAAATTCCTTTCAGATCACAAACATATCTAGAAATTTAACCTATAAAAATCATAGATATATGGAACCAGATTTAAGTCGTCCTGGTTCATCTTTCTCCGGCAATGTTAATGCCGTTTATTTTAATGAAAACGTTACGTGCTGGAACTGCCTTAAACGGGGACATAAATATCCCTCTTGCCCTCAGCAACGTACAATTTCTTGTTTTGGATGTGGTCGGAAAGGAGTTGTAAAGCATAAATGTCCCAAGTGCAAAAATTCTGCTTATGGTTCAAAAAACGAAGTAGCTTCCGGCAGTACTATTCAAGGTGCTGTCGGCAATCAAAACCAAGCTCAAACGACATCCAAAAATGACAAAAAGTCCAAAAACCAAAGTTAAATGTTTCTGAATGGAATTCCTGGCTTGCTTTTGTAAATACTTTCTTAAAATCAAGCAACATGCAGCATAAGCAGGATTTCCTCAAGTCTCAAATGCCAAATGTCTGTCATAATAATGTCTCTTTATCTGGGAAATTACCCATAACTTTACCTCTACCTAAATCTCTGTCTAAGAAATTACCTATACCTAATAACTTATCTTTATCTTTGCCTAAGAAATTACCTATGCCTAATAATTTATCTTTATCGTTGCCTAAATCTACGGAGGATACTAGGAATATATCTCATACTATTAGTCCCTTATTTGTTATGAAAAAGTATGATGAGAGACCATACCTTGATGTAAATATTTATGACCATAAAGTGTTAGCTTTAGTAGATAGTGGCAGTTGTTCTTCAATTTTAGGATCTGAGGGCTTGCATCTCTTAAAATCTCTTAATTTGTCCTTGTCCACGGATTTTTCTTTTCTTGTCACTACAGCTGATGGCCAAAGCCAAAATGTCTTAGGTTATGTGTGGGTTCCTATAGCTTTAAATAATATTGTTCGTCCAGTTAAACTTTTAGTAATACCTTCCCTAAAGCATACATTGATACTGGGTATTGACTTTTTGAAAGAATTTAGTATTGAAATAGATTTTCAAAATTCTTCTTATAAGGCCAATTCATTTTCTACTTGTGTAGTAAATACTTTAGAAAGTGGACGAAGGAGCAGCAATGGCAAATTTCTGAAATTGCTGATTTATTTAAATCTATCGGTCCTAGTGATAGATTGGGCTTAACTCATTTAATGACTCATACAATAGAAACTGGCTCAGCAAAACCTATTAAACAAAGACAGTACCCTTTATCGTATGCAATGCAAAAAGTTTTACATGAAGAGATTGATAAAATGTTACAGTTGGGTATTATGGAGCCTTCTAACTCCCCATGGTGTTCACCTCTTTGGCTGGTTAAAAAGTCTGATGGTTCTTCTAGAGTAGTTTTTGATGGGCGTAAGCTAAATGAGTGTACTCCTACTTCTGCATATCCCATACCATTAATAGAATCTATAATCACTAAGGTTAGGGATGCAAGGTATTTATCATCTATAGATTTGAAAAAAGCTTTTCATCAAATACCTCTTGACGAGGAATCTAGGCCTAAAACCGCTTTTGCAGTTTATGGAAAGGGGCTTTTTCAGTATAGGGTTTTACCTTTTGGATTAAATATTAGTGCACAAGCTATGTGTAAGCTTGTGGATATGGTTATAGGCCCTGCATTGGAACCTTATATTTTTTATTATCTTGATGATATAATTTGTGTGACCAGTGATTTTGAAACTCATTGTCGAATTTTGAAACAACTTTTCTATCGTTTGAAAGAGGCGAACCTCACTATAAATTTTGAGAAATATCAATTTTGTAGACCTTCACTTAAGTTCCTTGGATATATGGTGGACCAACACGGTCTTAGAACCGACCCAGAGAAAGTTTCAGCTATTTTGGAGTACCCTAGGCCTCGAAACACTACTCAAATCAGGAGACTGGTGGGTTTAGTCGCTTATTATCGTAGGTTCCTTAATAATTTTTCTTCGTTGTGTAGCCCAATTACTGATTTACTAAAGGGTAGAAAGAAGGGTCAATCGATTAAATGGACTCCAGAAGCTGAAGAGGCTTTTCTTAAGGTGAAGCAATCCTTGACTACGGCTCCTGTTTTGGCTAGTCCGGATTATTCAAAACCATTTGTACTTATGTGTGATGCATCGGATACAGGAGTGGGCTGCTGTTTGTATCAAGAGACAGATGGATTAGAACACCCAATTGCATATGCAAGTAAAACTCTTAATAAATGTCAAAGGAAATATACAACTACAGAAAAGGAGTTGTTGGCTGTTATTTTTGGTATTGAAAAGTTTCGTGGTTATATTGATGGTTCACATTTTACAGTTCATACTGATCACTCGTCTCTAACTTGGTTGCATAGCATGAAAAATCCTAGTCCTCGTGTTGCAAGATGGATCGTTACTCTAGCTCAGTATTCCTTCACTATTGTTCATCGTAGAGGTTCAAGCAACACCGTTGCTGATGCGCTTTCTAGAAGCCTTGAAGATGTAGCTATCTTAAATTTGACTTCCCTTAAACTGGATAAATGGTACGAAAATATGATTACGAAAGTTCGAGAGAATCCTGAAAAATTTTCTGCTTTTAAGGTCGAAAATAATATTCTTTATAAACATTTCTTTTCCAAGTATGATTTAGATGGTAATATTACGAATTGGAAAATTGTTGTGCCTGCTGCCCACAGGAAGGAAATGATTCGAAAGTTTCATGAAGATCCAACATCAGCTCATTTTGGAATATCTAAAACTTTGTATAGGCTTTCTGAGCTATATTATTGGCCTAATATGAGAAATAGTGTCTATAGATATGTTCGAAAATGTACCAGGTGTGCTGCTTGTAAACCCAGTAATTTACCACAGGCTGGTCTTATGGGTCAATATCGTGACATAAATTTTCCATTCCAGATGATTTCTGCTAATCTTTTAGGTCCGTATCCCCGAACTGGAAGAGGTTCCCAGTACCTATTAGTTGTTGTAGATTGGTTCACAAAATTTACTCTTGTTCATCCAATATCTAGAGCTACGACTAAAGCTATCACTAAATTTATTGAAAATCAAGTTTTCTTAATATTCGGTGTTTGTCAAATATTTTGTTGTGACAATGGTAGTCAGTTTATTAGTGCTGATTTTAAAAAACTTATGAAGAAGTATAATGTTCAGAAAATTTTCTATAATGCTAAATATCACCCTCAAATTAATCACACTGAAAGGGTAAATCGAAGTATTGTCACAGCCATACGAGAATATATTCATGAAAATCATAAAAATTGGGATCAACATATCTTTCAGATTGCCCAAGCTATTTGTTTGTCTCGTCATGACGTTACTGAATTTTCACCTTCATTTCTAAATTTTGGTAGAGCCATTCCAGTTGATGGAAGTTTTTATGGCCTTATTTCTGATAATGCAAATAACAAAATAGAAATTTCTTCCAAAATTCATAATCCACAAACTATTCAAGAACTCCCACAAATCTATGAGGATGTACGAAAAAAACTTTATAAATCATATTTAAAAAGTAAAGAACGTTATAACTTACGTAAAAGAGACGTAGAATATCATGTGGGTGATTATGTTTGGAAAAAGAACTATGTATTGTCTAATGCTGGAAACAATTTCTGTGCGAAATTGGCGCCTAAATTTATACCTTGTGTAATCAGTAAAAAACATTCAAAGCTTGTTTATAGTTTAAAGGATAGGCAGGGTAATGACCTTGGTAATTGGCATATTTCTGACATTAAACCTGACGTAACTAATGATTTGGATTCTGACGATCAATCAGAACCTGAGTCTGAGGTATCATGCTGATGTCTGCTTGTTTTTTTATTCTGTTTTTTATTTTGGTGGTATCGTTATCTTGCACCCTACACCCCTTTGTAGTTAACGATGCTATGGGTTAGTGGTGGGCTCTCTCATTCTTTATCTATCATCTTCTCGTCTCTCAATTTTTGCCGATGTATTAATTATCTCTTTTTTTTATGTCATCTCTGATTTAATATACCTTTTTCATTAACTCAATATTTTAAATTTTTTTTGAATATTAATTTTTTAATTTACTTGTGATTTCATCACAATACTATGATCAGAGAGACAGAAGATTTTAGAATATTTCGTGTAACTCTAAACTCCGGAATATTTTTCACACAACATCAGTGACATTTGCAAAGTTAGGAAGTTGAATTTATTTCCCCTAATTTATGCAATATCTCGTTTCTTCTAGCCAAAATCGAGGAATTGTCTTTTGCTGACTTGATTTTGAGCGCTAATACTATTTGGTTAGTGAGTACATCTTAGTTTGTGTTAGACTTAGGAGTGCATTTCTTTGGAAATGATCTAACAAATTTAAGAATGTAGTAACTATAGAAGCGACGTTGAAATATCTTTCTTCCTCTTAAATCTCATTAAATTTCTGTTTAATGAACCCCTTATTTGTAATAGGCTTTTGATCCGCACAATTTATTGTGACCTATTAAAATAAGTCTATCTCTTTCTTATTTACCTGTTCCTTCAATAAGACCTTTATTTGTAATAGGCTTTTGATCCGCACAATTTATTGTGACCTATTAAAATAAGTTTATCTCTTTCTTATTTACCTGTTCCTTCTTGTCGTAATTTTATAAAGGTATATATTATTACTTCGTCTTTTGGACGTCTGGATTTACCGATTTTGTCCTAGCTCGAGTTCAACCAGAACTTGTTTTTACCGATTGTGTCTTATTTATTTGCAGCCTTCTCTTTGTTATATACAGGCCGGAGGCGATGACGCTTCTCGGAACACCCTATTTAGTTTTTCATTAAAAGGCTGTGGTACATTTAGATGTTTCAAACACTGATGTATCTTTTAGTTTTGTGTGTACAAGAATACACTTTATTTCGACCAGTGTAACATTTGGGTTACAATGATTTATCTTATCTTTTCTATTTTTTCTAATGGTTAATTTTAGTTTTCCACCCTCCGGGTACTGTTGTGTGGACGGTTTGCATGGGTTCTCTTGGTAGTATGAGGTAGGGCTTTGAATTTGCTTGTATGAGGTTAGTACACGAGATTCGCCAAGTCACATTTGGTGTAATGCAATGCTAACCTAAGTCCGTTTTCCATCATAGTTTTGTTTTATGCATTTTTATTAAGGATCTTTATTTCATGCAAGCGATTCGGGGTGGCATTCATCTGCTATTGAGGGTGTCCTAGGTTTGCGTATTGCGGAGCAGTTTCTGGGGTTGGGCAACTATTATTAATTATTTTGTACATTTGGAATGTACATGGCGCCCAATATTTGTAACTTATCGTAAACTATTGCCTGTTTGTTTTCCTGCCTCTATAAAATTATTGCCTCGACAAAATTGTCTATATCTCTGAATCACACTGGAGTGCTTTGTTTGCTTCGTTTTGCGGTGAAACATCATTTAAAAAAAAAAAAAAAATAAGTAAACTTATTTTTTTTTTTGCCGACTATTGGGGGTGTGTTACGGTAAAATTCACATTTACCATACCACCTCTAAATCTCAATATAAATTTTAAATTCAGTAATACTATCGCCACCTGTTGATACAGGATTGAATTTCAACTAGGGTATCTGCAACCTGGCTACGGTAGATATGGCGGTACCGGTTTTATTTCTTTTTAATTAAGATGGCACTGGTCAACCAGGGTGATCTTATTTTTAGTTCGGGTCATGACTGTCTCCTTCTAACATTAAAAGTATTCATGTTTAGCATTTTTCGTCTCTTTTTTGGCACTGTTAAAATTTATACAGTTTATCGTGCCTTTAGTGGGTTTTATAACCACGTTTATATGTACATAACCTGTTTTAATTTAATGAAATGTCTATCTAATGTAAAGATTGAGTCTTAATTATTTTTGATCAATAAATTATTAATTAAACTGTATGTTTTACCCGCGAGCGAATCGAGCAAGGTGTAGACTTTTTTTGTGAAGTGCGTGACCTATAAAGTGATCTCTGATTGGTTCAAGTGAGGTCGCAGGGATATGTAGAGGATATTTTTCTTCAGCAGGAGGACGAAAAGGTAATTTTTCTGGGGACTCTAGTGTTCAGGCTTTTGCACAGGCAAGTACTAAAATTCTTCTTTCTTAATTTTTTATTTTTTTTTTTTGAGTTTCATCATAGAACCCGAGCTTAGTGATTTTATTTATTTTAAAATTATCTTTTAATGTTACCCTAAAGATTGATTAATCATTTTACCTACTTATCTTGTCTTAAATGACATAAATTGTTTCTTTAAAGGCTTACCTGGTCGCCATTTTGTGCATAGGCACATGGGCACCCCTATCTTTGGTTTTGAATTTTAGAGGTTCATTACCTATTTCTTATTTTGGACAACTTAAAGAAAAACTTCACTGCCCTGGTTTTTATTTTTTTTTATAGATTTTGGAAAAGAGACTAATAAAATTGCTCTAATGTAGAGTCGGCTTACGCCACCTTATGTAGTTTCTGCCCAATAATTCTAATTTAGAGAACCGAGCATAAGTTTTAAGTTGCCATTATACATTACGCTATCTTTGGTGATTGATCACTGGGTACTGAGTTTTTTCTAATGTGTTAATATCTGAAGATTTGTCTCGGGGGTTCTATGATGAAATCTCACTGCATATCTCTTTAAATTTTCATTTATCTCTTGCTAATTTAGTACTTATTACCTGCCTTGCCTGTGCAGAAGTCTCCTAGAGCACAATTTACTATTGATTATTTTTACCTAAACCTGGTTCTGTGCAGTAGTTTATCCTAGAGCACTATTATATTTTTTTTTATAAAATTACTATTACCTACTTATCTTATCTTAAAGGACATAAATTGTACCTGGTCGCCATTTTTGTGCATAGGCACATGGGCACCCCTATCTTGAATATTAGAGGTTCATTACCTATTTTTTTTATTTTATGCTTGTATAGCTACAATTTTTTTTTATAATATTACCATTGAATATTTTTATCTATACCTGGTTCTGTGCAGGGCTTTCTCCTAGAGCACAATTTCATTTTGTGTTTCTATAAATTGTATAGCTACTATCTGTTTTTATAAAATTACGATTAATTATTTTTATTTAAACCTGGTTCTGTTGAAATAGTTTGCACCAGAAAACTACCTTATTTTATGCTCTTATAGCTTTTATCTATTTTATAAAATTACTATGATTGTCAAGTTATTGATCATTTCATTTAAACCTAGTTCTGTTGAAAAGGAGTATCACTGCAATTTCACAATTCAGTTTATTATGACATTAATTAATTAATTAAAATTCAAAAATATTCCTTTTTTTTTGTTCTGTAAATATTCCTTTTCAAGCAGAGCAAGGGAATTTATAAGGTTTTATTTGGTGAGTCTTAACACCTGGTCTTTTCTCGGTACCCAACTTTGGAACTTCATTATTGGAGCCGGACAACGCAGCTGACGTGACGTCACGACAGGGGCCCAAAGTCTGTTGAGCTCTACTCTCCTATACCTGTAGAGAGTCGATTCCTAAGCTTCACCCGAAGCTCTGACATAAACTGGTTATATCTCTACAGGGATCCGAAAACCACTATTGAAGAAAAAGGGGTAAAGGTAACTACTGACGCCTTGTGTGTGATTCACCATAAAATAAATCAAAAACCTGTCAAAAATCTTTATTTAACTTTTGTTAATTTTTTTTTTATCTGATTGGATATATCATCATTGAAACTATTATTTTATTTTTCCTTTGCAAAAATAATTGTTAATTCATTCAAACTACCTACTTATCTTTAAAATTTTCCTTTTGTCAAAAATCTTTGTCATACAAATACTTATGTAAATAGACTATAATTAGTTAATTCATTCAAACTACTTATCTTTAAAATTTTCCTTTTGTCAAAAATCTTTATCATACAAATACTTATGTAAATAGACTAATTGTTAAGTTGAACTGAATGTGTTTTTATTTCATACTGGAAGGGACTGTTAAAATTTAAACTCGAACTTACCACGCCCTGCCTGAGCTAGCAAAGCAACAAAAGGTAAGAAATTGGCACTCAACGACTAAACAAATTTTCATTACAATTACAACAATTTTCATTACAACTTTTCTGGTTTGAGAGCCAAATTTTGATTACAATTGGCGTCCCAACGTCATTAAATTAAATATTCATTACAAACTTCACCTGGAAGATTATCAAAATGTAGTAGAGCGTGGTGGTTTAATATTTCGCAAAATGAAAACGTTTCGTAGTTATAAACACGATGTTTACACGGAAATATTAAACAAGGTAGCATTATCTCACCACGACGACAAACGCTATATAATACCATCAACGACAAAAACTTTGCTTTGGGGACATAAGGATTTAGACTTTTATAGTGCAGACCCAGAAGAAAATTTGGCAAACTTGTTGAAAGTTATTCAATCATATTTTTAATTTTTTAAGTAATTTTATGTCATATCGATTTTAAACTTGTTAAAATAATTGAAAAATTCATATATAAACTGTTAATTTTAATATTTATCTACGTACTGGATTAGTGTTATGTAGAATTTTAAAAGAAAATGCACTACCTCAAGGATGGCAAGATACACCTTGACCTTGATAAAGCTCGTTTTAAAATTTCAAGAGAACGCGCAACCTTGAAAAGTGCCTGTAGTCAAGGGCATTAAGAAGAGTGGTGACAAGAAGTGAAGGACGGCGAGACTCGAGGTGGGGTAAACTTATAGTGGGGGAATAGGCATAAAAGCGAGCACATGTGTTGAGCTATTCAGTCTGAAACTTTTAGTGACGACAATTATTCCTGTGTACGTAATGTGTTCAAACATTAGTGATATTTCTGATTTAATGGGTGTTTCAACCCAAGATCTTCTGGGTGCCGAAGATGATTTACATCTGATTACAGCAAACGCCTTTGTGGACGAGCCCGCAGCCCCCGGGAACGACTTGACCATAGCAGACGATGGAATGGAAAAGATTATGGATGATGCATGTGGCCAGTTGTTGAGGGACATTGAGAAGCGGCAAGCAGCTGAGAACAAAAAAGTCAATGTTCTTAGTAATGTTGTAATTAAAGAAGCCCGACCGACACATTCAAAGTTAAAAAGGTTACTGACGACTGGTGGACCAAAAACCAAGGGTGAATTTTATTCATCTGCGGCAAAGGATGCGCCGAAGAAGAAGAAATTCACATTTAGGCGCCTCCCCGTACCTTTTCCCGGTGGATTCGAGTTGCCGTCATCACCACCACCAGCAGCAGCAGCAGCAGCGGTAGTTGTCGTGGATGGTCCTATTATGAGGACACCATCGCCACCACCACTATCACCAGAGTTGCACCGGAAAGGACGAAAAGGGCAAAAGAAAAATATAGAGTGGTCAATTAGTGCATCTAGTGCGTCCACATCATCAACGTTTGTGGCGTCTCAACCAGGTTGGCTAGATGAGTTTTCTAGCAGCCAAAGCAATGTCCTAAGAGACGCCTATAATGTGCGGGGTAAACTTTTGGGACAATTAAGACCGCGAGAAAGTGATGTGGAAATTTACGAGAGACAGATTACGGAACTAAAAAAAAAGTTAGATTTAGCTAGGTGTGATGTGGGACAATTTAAAAAAAAGCTATTGTTATTAGACAATTTTAGTGTTAAGTTAGAGTAAGTTTTGTAATATTAGATGTATATAGATTTAGGTTTAAGAATTGTATAGGCATATAATTTTAGTGTTAATTTAGAGTAAGTTTTGTTATAGTAGATGTATATAGATTTAGGTTTAAGAATTGTATAGTAATGTAATATAAATGTATATATTTTATAAAAATATATTTAAATAAATATCATCCTAGTCAATTAAATTTTGTTTTATTTACAACATTTTGAATTAGTTAGGTTTATGAGAATCAATAAACCCATAGGCTATATATAAAATAGTTTAAATCTTAACATTTAAATAATTTTTTTAAGGCATTTGCTGTAATTTTACGCAAAAATGCAAAAGAGCTAAAATGTTTGCCTTCGTTTAAACCATAGATCCCGGTTTTTTAAATTGCATTTAGTTAAAAAAATTTTTTGGCGGTACCTCCATTATATTTGTTAATAATTAATTTTTTTTAGGCATTTGCTGTAATTTGACGCAGAAATGCAAGAGAGCTAAAATGTTTGCCTTCGTTTAAACTTTAAACCATAGATCCCCGTTTTTTAAATTGCATTTGGTTGAAATATTTTTTTGGCGGTACCTCAATTTATTATATTTGTTAATAATTAATTTTTTTTTAGGCATTTGCTGTAATTTTACGCGGGAATGCAAAAAAACTAAAATGTTTGCCTTCGTTTAAGCCATAGATCCCCGTTTTTTAAATTGCATTTAGTTGAAAAAAATTTTTTGACGGTACCTCCATTATATTATTTGTTATTAATAATTTTTTTTAGTCATTTTCTGTAATTTGACGCAAAAATGCAAAAGAGCTAAAATGTTTGCTTTTGTTTAAACCATAGATCCCCGTTTTTAAATTGCATTTGGTTGAAAAATTTTTTTGGCGGTACCGCAATTATATTTGTTAATAATTAATTTTTTTTTATGCATTTGCTGTAATTTTACGCAGAAATGCAAAAGAGCTAAAATGTTTGCCTTCGTTTAAGCCATAGATCCCCGTTTTTTAAATTGCATTTAGTTGGAAAAATTTTTTTGACGGTACCTCCATTATATTATTTGTTATTAATAATTTTTTTTAGGCATTTCCTGTAATTTGACGCAGAAATGCAAAAGAGCTAAAATGTTTGCCTTCGTTTTAACCATAGATCCCCGTTTTTTAAATTGCATTTAGTTGAAAAAAATTTTTTTTGGTTGTTATATTTGTTATTAATTATTTTTCTTAGGCATTTGCCATAATTTTAGAGAAAAAAGTATTGAAGTGAAAATGTGTGACTAGATGTAAACTATAAGCTCCCATTTTTTAAAATTGCATTTCTTAAATTTTAAAAACCCCATTGTCATTTTTTCTAAATTATATATATTAAGCGAGTTTTTAGATTTTTCTATTTTTTGACTTTTTGAGGTATTTCCATACTTTTTACATCAAAAGTTGCATAATAAATAAGATGCGGCCGGTTTCGAACTTAATTATGGTATTTTTTAAAATTTCTTAACACCGCTATTTTTTGTTATATAAGCAATCGAAACATGAAATGCATGGCGTGCCCCACCTGGCTATTTTTTAGAAATGTTTAATTTTTAGGCTTTTCGCTCATCCTACATAAAAGTTGTACCTGACATAAAAGATTCGTCTACTCGTGAGCTAAATTATGGAATTTTTTAATTTTAAAAATTAACAATATGAAGCAAGTTTTACAACAATTTATAAAAAAATAGCATTTTTAGTGTCAAGTATCAGAACTTCCTTTTTGTCAGTCCCATAAAAAAAAGCTTCGTATAAGAGATGGTCAAAATTATGTGAAGAATATTTACAAATTTTTTATTGAAGTAAAAAACCATAAATAAAAAAGTTTGCCTGTGAACCTGTGAAAATTCGTCTTATCTCAGTTATCCGTGGTCCGATCTTGACGGGACCCCCCGCAAACGATTTTGACGCCCGTCTCCGGTTGGAGGGTGGGGGGCGGGTGGGCACAAAAAAAAAAAAAAAAAAAACGTATAAACCGAATTGCCTATCATCTCCCAGTGTGTTTTTCCCATTTCAATTACGCATAAGCGAGCTAGATCTATCTCTGACTTTGAAAAAACTGAACAAACTTCTTTATCCTTCATCCGATTTTAAATCTGTTTTGACGATAATTTTCCTTAAAAAATTTCAACAAACATTTACTCGAAAAGTTTTTCTCTACGACTTACCATTGAGGCACTGTGAAGCTTTAAAATGTTGTTTTCATTATTTCACCTATCTTTTTCATAACCCCCTATTGATTTTTGGAGATATTTAATTTTTTTTTCTACAGTTTGGTGTAGAAAAATATGCCAAAAAATATTTTATAATGACATTTTCTCGTAAAATATCGCCAAGTGGTCGAAAAAAATTCTTAAAGGTTGAAAATTTGCATATTTTATATTTTACAAAAATTAACGATTTCTTGATTAAAATGGAATCTTTAGAGGTAAATGAGTAATTTTGTAGTATAACATTTTTTTCCCAAATGTTGGCATGTATTAGATAAAAATTCTTAAAAGTTGAAAATTTACATATTTTTTATTTTACAAAAATTAACGATTTCTTGATTAAAATGGAATCTTTAGAGGTAAATGAGTGTTTTTGTAGTATAATATTTTTTTCCCAAATGTTGGCATGTATTCGAAAAAAATTTTTAAAGGTTGAAAATTTACATTATTTTTATTTTACAAAAATTAACGATTTCTTGATTAAAATGGAATCTTTAGAGGTAAATGAGTGTTTTTGTATTATAACATTTTTTTTCCCAAATGTTGGCATGTATTCGAAAAAAATTCTTAAAAGTTGAAAATTTACATATTTTTTATTTTACAAAAATTAACAATTTGTCGAGAGAAATGGAATATTTTGAGCTAAATAACTGGTTTTTCAGTAAAACATTTTTAACCCAAAAATCGGTAAATACTTGAAAAATTGTAAGAACTTTAAATTTCGTAGGCATGACGAAAGATCATTAATGCCTTAAAAAAATTTTGCCGTAAAACGTTGGGATAAAAATTGACATTTAACAACTAACTACGCTCAAGTCTTTATGTGGCCCTCCGAAGAGGACCTGGGGAAGGGGGTTAGGGTGGGTCAGGGTTCGGGTGGTCGCATAGGAAACAGAATAGGACTTCTACGGAGTGGTTGAGTCCGCAGGACCGGCGTCCATATCATCTTCAAAATCCCACCAAGATGTGGAATCGGCTGGACCGCTAAAGTCATCGCTGACTTCTACCGGTCCCGCATCCGATGTGGAGTCCGCCGGTCCAGTGGACTCAACATTTGCAACTCGCCTCGATGGTGGTGGTCTGTTGCTTCGATTCACATTAACGATTTTAGTCTCATCCCTAAACAGCGACGAGCCACGGCTTGCAGGTCCTTCTTGGGGTCTAGGAACATATTCAGTCTCATCGCTAAACAGCGACGAGCCACGGCTTGCAGGTCTTTCTTGGGCCATGTCCAAGATGTATATGAGTTAATTGTGAAGCTGAACTAGTATTTATATGCTAACATTGTAGTGGGGGATAATAATATTTGAATGATGTGCCTTATAGCCATTTATAATAAACATTACTCGGTCTCTACCAATAGTAACACAATCAAACACAAGATTTTTATTTTTAACTAATTTGAGAGAAATGCGATGAATTATGTACTGCAGAAAATCCCTTGAAGTTTTTCTATTATGCGATGATAACAAATACCACATGTTGGTATTGTATCATCCCAAAAATGGGACTTCTAACTAACTAACTACGCTCAAAGTATAAGTGTGGTCCTGAAAAGGACCGTTTTTTGTAGGTTTAGCGAAACCAGCTAATTCGGCTGTTCCCCTCTGGCGACCTGAACAGATCGCGGTGCCGCTCGACGACCACGACGAAGCCGACGTGGTGGTTCGGGCGCTCCAACCCTTTCTTCCTCGTCATCGTCGTCGTTAATCACCACTACCACAGGTGGTGGTGTTCGAAAGGTAGGTTTTACCACCGCTACTGGCTTATTTTCGAATTTATTTTTCGATGCCAGCCAGTACTCATCGATCTTCCGCTTTCTAGTGCTTGAGAGCATCAGTCTGCTAGCGTCCATGGTTGGATGAGAAATGATACATTCTGATATGCGCACAAGTATTTATAACCATATTTTAGGGGTGGGGGTGTAAATTTTACTATACCCTTCAAATATTCCTAGAGTTCAGTTTAAAATTAGTTTGCTCCAAGCTTTGCTGAGATGAAGTTTGTTGTAGTCGACGTTCAAGGATTCTGCGTTCCAAATTTCAACCTAAAGAGTTAGTTATTTATGATGGAACGCAGATGAAAAGTTACATCTTTAAACCAACAATACCGTTTCAAGAACTATCGTATGAATGTCAGAAGCAGGCGTTGTATTTATATGGAAACCGACATGGACTCTGCTATACTTATGGTGAAACGGATCTCGACCAACTTTTCTCGATTCTCTACGACGCTCTGCACGATGTCGACACTATTTATGTCAAGGGGCAAGTTAAGAAGGATTTTTTAATAAACACTTTTTCCGATATGAACCTTAAAACTCCTTCTTTTGTTAATTTAGAATTCACTACTGATTCTATTATTGTACCAAAATTAACAATGTATACTACGTATTGCTCTCATCATAGTTTAAATATTTGTTCTTGTAGCGTAACAAATGCTAGAATATTGTATGACTATATACATAATTGTTTACCTAAATAAATAATACAAAATGTCTAAAGTGTTTTATTAACAGTCACCTTACCATAGTAAAATTTTAATAATATGCTTACGGTGGTATGCTTTTAATAATAATAATAATAATAATACCGTAGCACAATCAAGTGATCCACTACGCTCAAGTCTTAATTTTCCCTTCAAAAAGGACCTGTGAGGTGTAATTATTCGGGTGGTCGCATAGGAGAGAGAGAGTAGGAGTTATCGTAGTCCTTTTACGGAGTCGTTGAGTCCGCTGAACCGACTTCTTCCGGTCCCGCATGTCTCTACCCATGGTAACACAATCGAAAAATTATTTCTCGAAAAGTATTATGCCACCCTGGGTATGTGACATTAAACAACTAACTACGCTCAAGTCTTTATGTGGCCCTCCGAAGAGGACCTGGGGAAGGGGGTTAGGGTGGGTCAGGGTTCGGGCGGTAGGTAGTAGTAGCTTTATTTGTAATAGAACTTAGATTCTATTGCAAATAATGCAAGATTGTTGGTGAAAGACCGTAAACAATCTTTCACGACAATCACTACATCTCGAGTGATTTTGCATCGCCCTATTGTATCCTAATGTAAAATGAGTTTGAATGAAATTAACATCATTCAAACCTCCAAATCTAGTTATGTAGCAATTCATACATAAATTGACGTGAAGGCCCGATTTTACATAGGATTGAACTATGCAAAATCTAGCTCTGAACCTACCTCCCCTACGTACCGCTCTATGTTGAACATTTGGTTCAACTCTTCGGTCTTCATCGGTTGAATATCCTGCATCTGAACTTGATGACATTTTGGGACAGTATGAGTTTCCATGTCAAAATCGGTCATTATATATACTTTATTTTGCCCCCACCTCTACCTCCCTCTCTCTCTGTCTCATACACTTCTATATATTCTTATCATTGAAGAATTCATGTCTTGTAACATATTAAAATATACCCTCGATCCTCGGTTACAAAAATTAAACCAATAGTAGTAGCTTTTACATTAACAGAAACACGATAGATAAAATTAAAATATTTATTTCTAAACTTATTTTCTATGTAATACAGTGCCTTTCTCAAACGGTATTACAAAATAAAACTGTTAAGATACTAAATATCTAAGGTTATTTTATTACAAAGAAAGATAAACTACAGAACTTAGATTAAAATATGGATTTGTTACTAACTGAACCGTTCATGATATTGTAACTTAAAAATGAGTCGTGAATAACCAATGCATAAACTTTAGTGTTTTTGGGAAATTTACTGTTTCGTGTTTCAAACTCGATTTTGACATCAACTGTGGACGATTTGATAGCTTCTGGTTGATGACTGCAATCCACGATGAAAATGGGGTTGTCAGGATATTCGACGTAATTTAACATTGGGTCCACCATTTCTCGACCGTAGTAGCTACTCTGGAAGTTCTCATAGGTATAGTAAGCTGTCGCATATAATTTTTTCCCAAACTCTAAATTCCATCTTTCATATGGATAGACGGTGGAATTTAGGTATACTCGAATGTCACTTATATTGGCTGTAGTAAACTGGGTGGCATCTTTGGCCTTATTGTCGCAATTGTTACTATTCTGAAAACCAATAATCAAATATCTCGGTTTTTCAAGACTCGTGCTAGTCCTTAAAGCCCACACATCTGATGATGTTTGTCGTAAAGCAGGTAGTTCGTAAAGATCCCATTTACGATATGCCATTGGAATATTGGCGCTATTTACACCTTTATTCATGCGAGACATTATCTTTAGCTTTTGACGATCGTCGGGAATAATATGACGAACTCTCCATTCGATTTTATCAATATTAATGTCTGCTTCCACTTCACCAACATAACAATTGGTAAAATTGCGAGCGATAATTAAAATAAGCTCTTGCTTAACATTAAAAATTCCTTTCGTATAGTCCTCTGCAAAACCCATTAGATACTTTAGGGGGAGCTTTCCGGAGAATACATGACTTGTGGCATCAACAAGAGCTTGATTATTTTCATTTAAGCCTCATCCGCAAACCATTACAGAATTATTTTGTAGGGTTTCAAAATATGCCATCGTTTTCAGTGTTGTAGTAATTCCTGGTTTTCGGACAATTGCGACTTGTTCACCGCCCATTTCATACCGAATTTCGTCGAAAAGGAATGCTATAGCATTATTCGATAAGAAACGTTTCTTTATTACATCTTTAGGTGTGAACTTTCCTTCGATGTATATATAACTTTCGGAAACATCTAAGATTATGTCTTGAAAGTGAACAGGAATGCGAATTTCATCAGAGTTCTTAAATGTTGGTGAACCATATGGTTTATAAGTATGTTCTTGTAAACTAATTATTGAGTTCTCGAAGATGGGTTCGGCAAACACTTCGATTTTTTCACTTGTAGCAGTCATTTTCTAGATTTTCGTATTTTCAGACCGATAGATCGTAAAAAACTGTAATCTTCACTGGAAAGCTGCTGCTGCTGCCGCCGATAAGGTGTTTTCGATCTAATGACTGGATTACGAATGAGCCTGGTTTGCCTACTTTGTTTACTTTTATTATGTTTAACTGAATCTTTCACAGTATGCAACAAACGTAGTTGAGTGTTAGAGCAGAAACCCATACTTATGCTATTTTCTTTAACTCCAATTTAATAATTATCTTCTCTCCTCGAAAGTCAATCAGATCTCCGTCGTCATCCAAGATTCGCAGACTGATGTTGTCTATGAACTGATGTCCCTCTGGTATAATCGGCATATAAATAATATTCTGCGGCTCTTTCGTAATTTTATACCCTGCTTCCACGTCAATATCAAATTCAAATAGGATGTGGCATTTCGACGAGTTCAGGAATGCACCAGAAATTATATTACAATCCACCCGTATAATGCGTACTTTCATAATATCCACATTGTACACTGACTGATGCTTTTCATTTTTTTTTAACACTTTAGCGTCAAACCCCAACATTTTGGCAATACTTTTGTCACCACGCAAATCAATGTCATACTTCGATTTCATCTCACATTGTAATGTATTATTGTTGGCTGTTAACGAAAATATTTCATCACTATCGTCGCGGGTTGACTCTTTTAGAACTGTCAACATAGCTTGACCAATTTCATCAATTTCATATGCTCCTGGTGGAATGGTCAGTAGATGTGATATTTTTTCATCCTTCCTTATTTTACCAAATGAGCTGTTATTTTCATCAATTATGTAACCAAAGGAGTTGTTGTTTTCATCAATGTTAAAAATTGAATTATATGTGTAAAATCCCACAAGTGCAAGACCATATTTACTTGTTGTACTCAGTTCAATGGGTGGATAAAAGTTGGCGCTTAAGACGCTCGAGGATCCTGTTAGCGTGAATGTATGCGACATGACTGACGTTAAGTAGCTATCTGTGATGGTTTTTATTATGATTTGCAGCAGCTCAATGGGTGTAATACACTAGCGCTTTTTTTTTCCTCTCATCTGATGTCGTGTTAATCGAATTTTCAGCTGTTATATTCACATCACTGATTTTGCAGTAACAACAAAATAATTTTCGAGGCAATGGCCCATCACCCACATCCTTGTTGGAATCGTCACTGTCGCTATTGTAATGTTCATAGCAAAACTGATATTTCATCATATCCTCGTCACTTTTCAGTTCATTTGACAGCTTATCCCAAACTAGAGCAATTTCATTTGGCGCCATCGAAATCATTACTTCCTTCGGCACGTTTTCTAATTCTTCGGCAGTCATTCTCAACAATCCACCCACTTGTTTAAACACTTTAAGTCAGTGCAAGATCTTTGTGTAGTTATCGCGTTCAACTTGTGACGTCAAAGACATAATTATTATTATTATTTTATATCGGAGAGAAACTTCAAACACAGATGGCCACACCAAACTGAATCGAATTCTTGCTGACGATCGTATGTCTAGTAAATGTTTTTCGACGCGTTCGAACCTGTTTGCAGATATCTCACCAATTCGGCAGGTGGTGGCAAATCACCAAAGCTATCATAGTATGTTACTTCAAAGTTGACTTTTCGATATGCCACCCAATGCGTCCCTACCCCCGATGCGCTATCCAAATTAACAATGGCTGCTTCATACCGCCTGGGACCGCGTGCAGGTAATGAATCTCGCATATAAATTCCCCTAAAGTGAGGTATCTTTAGTTTTAACACATACTTTTCCAGATCGACATTTGATAGCGGTCTATGGGGTAGGGATTCAATTAGGATATTCATTTTCTTTCCACCACCTCTTAGCAATTCTGCTCGAATTGGTCTTCGAACAGCAGAACCAAAAGCTACTTTCTGCACACGCACCCGCTTTCCAGCACGTCGCTTAACAGCTCGCCGCTTCCTCTTGGTAATTTTTGATCTACGACCCTTCCTTTTGCTTGAAGACACACCCATACCAAAACGTTGCTTTGTTTTCATAATGTTTGTTACCAACCACGCAGCACTCTTTTCACCAACGCTAGCGTCTGCAGATTTCACTCGTTTCCAAGCAGTTTGTTCCAACTCGTAATCTGCTTGGTGCCGCTCACTTAAATTGTCTCTATTACGTAAGTAAGCTAAATCGTGCTTCTTACACGCCACGTCCAAAGGATTAATTCCTTGATCACCTCTTTTCACACGTTTAATCACTTTTGTTCCGGGACCACAATATTGATAACCGGGGATATGCAGCTCCACCGGCAGATTATTAATTAAGGAGTTAACAAAGCCTCTTCCAGTCTTAGTCTGTAAACGAGACGATCTACTTCGTCCGGTGATCAGCATCTGAATGACCATTTAAGTGAAAAGTTTGCTATAAAGTATTGATTTTATCAATATGCGGATAGTACATTTGAAACAAAAATTCCCCATCGATAATCTCGATGAAAAAGTTGGGTGTGAACATGAACAGAAATTGTTAAGGAAACACGGTCCTTTGCTTCCATCATCCATTCGTGGAATAATAATTGGACCTTCGAATTGTGGCAAAACCAATGTTATGATTTCACTAATTACTCACCCCTTGGGTCTTCGTTTTGAAAATGTTTATATCTACTCCAAGTCCCTACATCAACCAAAATACGAATATTTGAGGAAAATTCTTACACCCATCAAGGGCCTTGGTTACTATGCATTTAGTGATGCTTGCAATATTGTGGAACCATCGGACGCAAAGCCTAATTCGATATTTATATTTGATGATGTTATGTGCGAAAAACAGGATGTCATAAGATCTTATATTTGTATGGGACGTCACAAAAATGTGGATGCCTTTTATTTGGCTCAAACATATTCACGAGTTCCTAAACAGCTGGTGCGAGATAATGCCAACTTTATTATTATGTTTAAACAAGATGAAATGAATATGAGACACGTATTTTCCGATCATGTATCACCCGACCTGAATTTTACACAATTTCAGGAAATGTGCTCGAAATGTTGGGATAATAAATATGGATTCTTGGTTACCGGTAAAGATAGTGATGTGAATTCGGGAAGATATCGCAAGGGACTTGATAGCTATATATTTGTTTAACAATGAAGAATGCATTCATTTCATTGCTGTTCGGTAGTTTGTCAACACCATGAATGAAGAAATTGACTTAAAACGAAAACTAGTGGAAACGACAAATGCTGTTCGAAAAAAATTTAAACAATTCAAGGCGGCGAAGACACAAAGTGCGCTCGACTTGGATAAATTTTACGAACCAATCACTAAACCACTAACATCTATATCTAATGTAGTAAAGCAACGCCAGCAGCAGCAGCAACCCAAAACCCAAGGAAAGCAATATAGTCATAGTACTAGCACAATGGAGGAGCCTGAGTTAATATCCGATCACATATCATCATTTCAATCGTCTACACCGCGGATAAGCCGAAAAGCTCACATCGATACAACACCGAAACGTGATACCATTGTTACATTGTTTGAGACACCTTCCCCTTCAAGTTATACAAGTTCACCACCGCTCGACAAGATTCAAGCGTACTTAAATGGCTTAAAAAATAAACCATCTCAATACGATACCATTTATGGTGTACATTTCGGTAAAAAACCGAATCACCTTAAAAGATATATTGGTAACCTAGAAGTGCGTTTTCCAAATGGCAAAATTACTTTATATAAAAATGGGAAAATGTTGGTGTATTTGATGGAACGCCTCAACTTTATGATTTGCTTTTTTTAAGAAATCCACCATTTCTAACACAACACGATAAAATCGATGATGGTGTGCTACAGAGATACTCGGATATTTTAGAACTAACTAGTACAGCATATGAAAATTATGACAAAAATATGGGTCTACGAGAAACCAGATTAATGAAATATTTGCATATTATAAAACCCCTACTGATGCCGGCGGACACTAAATCAGGTGGTGCTGTTGTAAAAAATAACATCGCTGAAAAAATAAAAATACCCAACAAGAAACTACTTTCTTCCAAATCACCTCAATACATTTATTGGAATAAACCAAAGGAGTTGGTTGATCGCTTAAGATTGCTGTGGAGTTCAAAATTAGCTGGTAATACTGGGCGTGACAATGAGATTATGTCAATTGTTGAGGAACTTCGTGAAGAACAAATAATATATTAAATTATTTACCTTGTTTCCTTTACTCAGTGTCTAATGAGACGTGTTCGCTTCGCTACAAAATATGGAAGCAAGCAGGGGAAAAATTGAAATTGTTAATGAACTGCACCGGACTGCTAGAAAAAACTTTATTAGAAGGCGGACGATCATTAAAGGATACAAGGATTTATGGCAAATAGATTTAGCGGAAATGCAACAATATGCTGGTGAAAACGATGGTTATCGCTACATCCTTGTATGCATCAATTGTTACTCCAAATTTGTGTACACCAGAGCAATCAAAAACAAGACCGGTGCTGAAGTGACCAATGCAATAAAGAGTATAATTGAAGAGGCATCGTATACACCAGACAATTTACAAAGTGATCAGGGAAAAGAATTCTATAATAGTCGCTTTCAAGCCCTTATGAAAAAATTTATTATAAATCATTATTCTACATTTAGCACGAAAAAGGCGGCAATTGTTGAACGTGTTATAAGAACTTTGAAGAGTGCATTACGCAAACAATTTTCGACTAGAGGTTCCTACCGGTGGGTGGAACTATTATCATCAGTAACAAGCGTCTATAATAACACAATGCATCGCACCATCGGCATGAGCCCAAAAATGTGTTAGAAGATACCCAAATTAGGGCATACGATTATTTAAAGGTTAGACCGAAGAAATATAAATTCCATCTGGGTGATATAGTTCGCATCAGTAAATACAAATCCATATTCGAAAAGGGGTATACACCTTCATGGTCAACAGAACTCTTCAAAATAGTAAAAAGCAACATCACAAATCCACCTACTTACATACTGGAATCATTAGAAGGTGAACCGATTAAAGGTTGTTTCTACGAAGCTGAGCTACAAAAGACAACCAACCCAAACGTATATCTTGTTGAAAAATTTCTTAGAAAACGTCAGAAAAACACATCGATCAATTGTTTGTAAAATGGTTGGGTTTCCCTAATCAATTTAATTCTTGGATAGATAAGTCTGATATTGTTTAAGTACTTAATGTAGTTTATAAAATATTTTTCCAGAAAATAGATAACACTTATTGTAAAATTAGCACATGTATCTTTTATTTTAATATTTCCCTTCCCAGATTGGTTTAAATAATAAGATAAATAAACAATCAAATCGGTTTATTATCATAAAAGCATTACAATAAAGACCTTAACTAAACTTAGGTAATTGCTATAACAATACAATTACCAAAGTATTTTGTTACTTTTTCCTTTCATTTATCATGATAAAACCTTCTGTCTACTTTCCGAATGTAAATTCTGGATGATAATTTCTATCAACTTTTTCTTTAGTTTTCTGTACTTTCTCCTTTAAGTGATTTATTTCTTCATTCAATACAGCGATTCTCCGAGAAATATCTGTATTCAATCCTATGATTTTTCGCTCAAAAAATTGTATAACATTCTTACTAATTTCGTCAGCAACTTGTATGCGCAGATCTGATAATTTCTTAACAATTACAGCAGTTAGTTGTATACGCAGGAGATCACGTTGAGTGAGAACATATTCTTGAGTAGCAGCATCATTTGGTTTTTTAGGTGATGCAACATTTTCTAGGGATTTTCCTTGCATATCATACTGATCATCGAGAGTAAGCCTGAATCCATTTTCAGGTGGTCCGCGTAAAAACCGACATTTTTCATTGGTTTTTTTACGTCCAAACTTATCAACTGTGCTGTTACTTCGACTCATCCTTAACTTAAACTAAACTAATTTGCTATTTTACCTTCTACTTATATAACTTCATAAGGTTTTCATCTTACAAACGCTTATATAGGGTTTGTTATGTTGGGAAAAATAAAACAATGCTTTTACTACAAACAATTTATTTCCTATCGGTTTTATTTATATATATTAAACCATAACATTTATTTTTAAACATGACCATTATTTATAATAATACATACATACATTTATATATATTATATATTATACTGGTTTATGGAAATACAGTTCAGAACGTGTTTTTACAAATAAAAGTTGTTCCAATAAGTAATTTTACTTTTCTTGATCTTCTACTTTGTCCATTATTTCACAACCATTTGCACCATCGCTGCGGATGACTACACCATCTTTTACGATATAAGTAATATCGTCGGGATCCACATAATCAACCAAATTAAATTTTGTTACCAAATCACTTGGTAGATCTGGTATATGAATGACAAACTTGGCAATATCATTATCAATCATTTCGGCACAAAATTCACTCAGGTTTATGGATCCGTAGGGATATTGTCCACATAGATGCGCACCAGCCATAAAATTGATTGCATCACGCACATTCTTTCTGTACTGACAGCCAGTTGAATCCAAACAGGAACCATCAAACATTGAAAACTGTAGTATATCTTGAGCCATACGTCTTAATTTGCATGCTAACCAACTTATATACGTATCTTGTTTTTCAGCAACATTGTCACACATCTACAATAGAATAATGAGATCGTGATTGTGTTTTCTGATACTAGGTATTACACTTTTCTTACATTATCAATTAAAATTAAAAATACGATAAACTATATATTAAAATATTCTTTACACAACATTGTTTATTCTAAACACCCAAAATTTAATAATGCTCTAGTATTACCCCCAGAAAATACATGTGAGCTTTGCCCCAAATATGTTAGGGTAAATTTATCACTTGATTTATTCATTATGTCAACAGTTGCCTCTGAAAATGTTTCAGCAACACGCTTGGGTAAGAAACTTTCAAATGTTACATTATGTGTTGTATCATATAAAGTAACAACAATACTTTTACCAAAACGTGTTGAAACAAATATTATCTGTTTTATAATATAAATTTTTCAGTTGTTAGTGTTGAAATTTTTTGGTGCTCGAGAAATTCAACATCCCTGTTTATCATATTATTAATTTCAGCCAAAGTCTGCTGTGAAAGACTCATTATTGAAATATGTAATAAAATACCTTTAATAACTTTCACAAAACACGCCATAAACACAATATTTCTATTCAACTTTCAAGGCAACAGTTATCAATGCCTGTGTGACTATGCGGCTCTGTAGGAAAGGGACCTTTTTATAGGATAAATTTTCGAGGTAATGGAGGGGGAATAATACCACAAACAATGCACGCTCAAGGTCATGCAACATCAAGGTCATAAAACTTCAAGGTAAATTTTCAAGGTCAAGGTGATACCAACACTTGCGGTTAAGGTCAAGGTCATATGACGTAAATTTTCAAGGTCAAGGTGATACCAACACCTGCGTTCAAGGTCAAGGTCATGTGACATCATTGAACACCTGCGTTCAAGGTCATGTGACGTCAGAGGAGTGGGGGGTGACAAGGAAAGTGTATTAATCCTCTACTGTTAGCAAGGCAGACAAGGGATCTTGTCTAGTAATATTAAAAAGATCAGACAATATTGACAAAGTTGAAGATTTCCTGGACCCCGAGAACTTCACTAGAATCAACAAAGACTAAAGTAAAAAGCACTTTGGATCAATCTCTTATACATACAAATACGCGTTCACTAAAACGAGTAAATACCCAAGCAGCAAGGGGTAGTTGAATCAACGTTGAATGTACGATACTTCCCAACGTTGCATTATGTTGTAACAACAGTTGAATCTACGTTGACAGGACGGCACAATGTCATAATTGAGACAACGTTGATTGTGACCGTTGAATTAACGTCGTATTTTACGTTGATCGGACGTGTTAAAGACGTCAGATAATCTACCTATTTAAAATACTTTTTCTACTTTGCTTAATTTCGGTGTTATTCAAATTTTATGAAACCGAAATGACGTCATTTGGTTTTTATAATGAGCAGTCAATATTATGAAAACCAAAAGGCGTCATTTGACAGTTAACATACATATACCTATAACATTTCTTTGCAAATTTAAAACATATTTATGGCATATTTTTTAAAACCAAGACATAAGAATACGCAAAGTAGAAAAAATAACTAGTTGCATAAGGCTTTACAACACTTGCTCTTTAGAACTTGAACGAGTGTTGTAAATGTGTCTTATGAAACTAGTTTCATAATATACTATTTTATATGTCGTTCCCTATATCCTGATGGCCCCAGAAAATGGTTACCTTTAAAGACGAGTGTTTTAAAATAATTTTGTAGCTATTTTAGAGCAGTTTTTTACAAGCCTGTATTACTGCGGTCTTCAATTAAAATAAGATCACCAAACTGTTTGGGATTACTTTATTGAGGTATTATTTACAAGCAACAAAACTTTATAAATATAAATGCACTTAAATAATACCAATACACATAGTACTAATATATATACCGGGTGGAGATGAGAATAAGAGAGGCCACCCCTATAAGTTTTTTCTGGGTTAAGATAAAATTCCTAAATTTGAAAGGGTTAAAGTACATAACGTTTTGGGTTTTTTGGCACTACATGTAGCTTCATATCAAAAAACTAAGATGAATAGAGTTGTAGAATTTTATCTGAACTTTTTTAAAAAATCATTAGAAGAAAACAAAAGACTGTTGGAACTTTAAAGTTTTTGCAAGAGTTGTGTTTTTTAAATGGAACAAACACCCTGTATATTAATAGTCAATTGGGAAGAGCTTTTTTTAATGATTTATAGTTTATTGTTATCATCCGAAAATGAAGTGAACAACCATATTCATCTTAGTTTTTTGATATCTATTAATAAAGCTGCTAGCATATGGGTCAATATACACGGAATCACCCTGTACAGATAAAAAATGACATTTGTACATAGATTCTAAACATGTAAGAAAATAGAGGGTAACCAACCTAAAATTTTGAAATTGACATGGTACCGTGACACTGGGACACCTTGTACGACAAATTTCAGTGAATCACCCTGTACACTCCACCACACACTGTACACAAATTACAATAATCAAATATTTAAGTAACTCACCCATACCAGAATAGCCTCGCTGTAAAAAAATAGGTACCTATAATGTGTAATGGCTCACTTTCTATGCTCAATATGTACATAATACGAACCAGTATAATAATCATTTGCATTAAAATTATTAGTAAGCATAATACTAAAGTTTACCAGATGTGTAGAAAATTCTTTGCACTGGATAGAGTTTCCAGGTATCATCTATTGCCTGCTCTTCTTTTCGAATAACTTTTTCAAACTTTAAATTGTCTTTTATCGGGGGCCAATTAACCTCCTGCTTTCTTGGTGTAAGCCTTTGTAATTCACAATGGATATCCTACCACCATCACTCTCTCTGAATTCAATAACCGAAAACATGATAGATCTCGTGATTGATGTCTATATTATTGTAATAGGTGTGTGGTTTATGATTTGGAACTAAAAAGTACATAGGTAGGTAATAGTAGGTATAACTACTTAAGTAGGTGCCAATATAAGAACAGAACCACGAATTTTACTATTACAAAAATTTAACTTATTACAAGATATGAAAAGGATGTACTAAAACCCAGCCTATATTTATTGTAAATTTATACTGAAAAAAGGACGCCATGAAAGTGCACGAAGAACTTTTATTATTATCATAGTACCTCTACCTGTTTTAAATGCATCTAAATATTATACATTTCACTTACCAATCAAAGTTAAATTCAGGCTTGAAACATTAAATGTGCAATAACAAACAATACCACCTTTTGATTTTTAATTATAATGGCGGTGGCGATATGATGCGATGTAGTTAAAATTTTTGGTTAAAATGTGGATTTGTCAAATGTCAAAATTTCAATGTCAAGCGAAGCTTAGGCTGAATCCACATGCATCCGTGATCACAGACATCCGTGACAATTGATTGGCTATTGGTGATCACGTGGTAACGACGGATCCGTAACCACAGACGCATGTGGATTCAGACTTAAGAGTGAACTAGTAAAAGACCATATTTTATTCAAAACAATAATAATAAAATGTTGCTCATCTCCACCAGATATGGCGATCTAAACATCACATACCTATTAAAGTATATTTAGTTATGTATATCGGTTAAATTTAGCAGCTGTTCAAGTCTACACATACAATTTTTTTGTATCAATTTTATAAGCATGTGATTTAAAAAAAGCCCATCAAAATGATATGAATGTAAACAACTTATATATAATTTATAATAGTAAAGTTTTCTTCTTGACCTTATAATTTAAATTTTTGTCTTGTTTATTGGGTTTTTAGGTCATATTTAAATAAATAAAGGTTTGGTTTAAATTGACGTTTCGGTTTATATTACATTAAACCATCTTCAGAACTACAATTACAGGAAAATGTGATTATTAACTAATTTTTAGGATTAAAAAGTAGACATACCTCTATATAAATCGTAGCACATTTTCCTGTAATTGTAGTTCTGAAGATGGTTTAATGTAATATAAACCGAAACGTCAACTTAAACCAAACCTTTATTTATTTAAATATGACCTAAAAACCCAATAAAAAAGACAAAAATCTATATAATTTATGTTGTTTTATTAAAAATGCATCCAATCGGAATAAGGGCCGTTATATATCTTAAATTTTATCTCGAATTTTATTAATAAGTAATTATTTAATTTCAGAAAACATTTATAACGTCGATTCGACGTTTATTCAACGACTAAACAAAGATGATAGAAATGAGTGTTATATAACTATTTAAAGCCTCCATACCTAGTTTAGATTTAAAAAATACTTTGGTACCAAATTGGTTAGAAATATTTTTACAAAATTGCAATGTTTCTTGCAACCTTTATTTAACGTTGAATAAACGTTAAATAAAATACGTTGACAATTACGTTGCTTTTATAATGTCTATCCAACGTTTGGTTTTTGGTATATCAACGCCTCCGACACAAATCAATCTTCAATCAACGTTGATTCAACTACCCCTTGCTGCTTGGGTATAAGTTAATAAGACGTTGACTCTTCGAATGCGTCGAGACAACTAATCTTGTAGTTACAGGAAAGGCAGACTTGCGGCGGCGTACGTGATATTGATATAGCTGCGCGACACTACTTGCGAATTTGCACGGTTGAGCTCAGATGAATATGTTTCGATGAATTTATGAGTTTATTAGTGGCAATTTTTTTATCAACACAGCTATATAGAGGAGAAAGTCAAGATAAATGACTCATTTAAAGTTTATGAATATTTTCATAATTTTCCCAAATTTGACCTCAAGTAGGCACCTGAAGATGTTATTATCCCAGAAAGCCCAAATTTTGTATTATAAATACTATATCAAGTTGACAACTTTTGGTTACCCAGGACATATCACATTCGAGAAAAAAAAAATTCGGCCCACCCTAGTGTGCCCGCTCTTGTGAAAGGTATTTATTAATGATTTTAGTCTACTATACTTTAAAGCTTTACATGTATTACAGCCATTAATAAATTGGTTTTCATCGTTTTTCATTTTAGGCCAATAATAAGGTAGGTTTCTTTAAACGATTATATGTCTAAAATATACCGCCATAAATTGTTTTTCCTTGGTCTCGATATTTCATAAGCATAATTTTTTCTATTTGTTCAGTAATACTTATTATTAACTAATTTTGTTCAGCGTGCGATTTTTAGGGTTAGAAAATTCTTTAAACAGACATTGGTAAAAGTAGGGATTAATTATTTATTATAAAAATAAACCTAATACGTTCTGTAAGGGTATTAAGGTCTTTAATAAATGTGTTTATTATAACGGGATTTTCGGGTAATTCGAGATGATTAATTTTAAGCTTTTCATAATTTCCAGTATTAATTTTAACTTCAGGATTTAATATACTGCATTATTATTTATTATTTCCTCTAGAATATCAAGTTTTTTGATCTCCATGTCAGCTCAACTACTATGCACAGTTGCATCAGGGGCTCCAATAGGGGGCATGACTTGACTGTCAGATAAAATTCTTATATTTTGCTCATTGGAGCAATTTGGTTGTACATTATCTTGACAAGGATTTTCTGCAAGCTTACTCAAAAACTCTACGATATTTTCGTTTAATTCGCCACAATTTTTTAATTACCGATTAATTTTCATGAATACTTAACTGAATGCAGGATAATGCGTCAGCATTAGAGTGGAAAGAGCATTTTTTATAAATAATTTCATATTGAAATTCTTTTAAGCGCAATGTAAATGCAATAAACTTATCATTACGAGTAGTGCTCCTAGAGAAAAGTTACACTCGTCAGTAGTTAAAAAAATCGGATTACTGCAAAATTGGGGCGTTAATTAAAAGCTTTTTACAATGTTTAAATGCAGTTACAAATTCTGGTGTAAGCTCTATTTTCATGTACTTTTTTAAACGACGCTCATAGGCTTAGATACTTTGGCAAACTTTTGGATAAAGCGTCTATAGTAATTTACTAATCCCAGAAGTGTTATTTCTGGAAAAATTTTTTCTGCGGAAATTTTAAGCTTTCATTCTACTTTCTTCAACTAACCTGAACTAACAACGTGTAACATCTTTAGTTTTTGAAAGAAAGCAAAATTTTTTTAGGTGCCACGCCCTTTTTTATACTGTCAAAACTCAGAAATTCTACGTTTCGATAACCCGACCCGGAAAATCGCAGATATAAAGAAATTTTTAAATATGAACGCCAATTTTTGTATTTTAAATATAAGTTTTTTGAAGGTATGTATAACGATCTGAAAAAATAATGTTTCATATTGTCTATTGCAAATTGAGCCCCCTCCTAAATACGCCACTGAGTCCTAGATATTGAACTTCTTTTCTAAACATTGAGATTTATCGAGTTGGATTTTGAACTTAAAACTACGTAATCTGAAAAAACTTTTCTTAGTTTAAAAATATTATTATATCCTTCAAGACTTGTGCTAATTACGTCATCTAAATATACAAAACAGATTTCGCTTTTTAACCCACGTAAAATGCTAACCCGTTGGAAATTTGACGGGGCATTTTTTAAACCGAATGGCATGCGCCAATATCATTCATTTGTATTTGATAAAAGCCATTGGCATGATCTAGGGTCGTAAACTATTGAGATTTACCTAGCTTGTCTAAAATTTTATTTAAGTATATTTAGATGGGAGAATCAACAGGTACCTTATTTATGTTTCTGAAATCAATGCACATTCGCTATTATTGTTTACCTGATTGGTTTAAATTTTAAGAATGACGGGACATTCGATTCCTTTGGCTTCATCAATAATTCATTTATTCATATGTCTTGGCATAGTCACGTTGCAGCCATAGCAAATTAAACTATAACTTAAATTTTTGGAAAATATTGTCAAGTTGCGGTTTTGCTGACATTTTAGGATTTAAAGCATCTTTGTAATCAGGTAAAATTGAATATACCTACTATTATATTCAACATTTTTGTAAAAACGCGCACTATTTGTTAAATTGTAAGACAGCGCCCTCTAGCACCTACTGTAAAATGGGCATTACCATAGTTTATAAGATGGAATATAGAGTAAGGAAATGCTCTTTTGAACAAAACTGAGTAGATTGAATTCTCTTAAGCCAAACGGGAGTTATCAACATTTATTAAAAAAAAAACACTGATCGGCACGATTTTTGCAACACAGTTTAACTGACAATGTTAAGACCTTTCTAATAATAGAAAGAATATTCATAAAGCCCTAATAGTTATACTTTTCAATGGGCTCATTATACCCTTCTATATTGGCAGGTGGTAAATTTTATGAGGGTTCATTTAAAAGGGGCGCATTTACAGATATAAGATAGAAGAAGACAAAAGGTAAATTAAAATGTTTTATGCTTAATGTTATTTTATTGTTTTAACCGGCTCTCCATATATGCTGTGTCAGCTGTAGAGTGTCATTGGTGCAGAGGATGAAAAGGAAGAGAAAAGGTATGCTTGTTGCAGTTTCAATCGATTGCGAGAACCCACCAATCATTTTGACGATTGCTATTATTACATGACGGAGACTGAAGGATATTCCAAAAAAGAAAGGCACAATATCGAATATCCAAAGCTTTCTGCCATAAGATCCTTATTTTCCTTATTTTGATTGTTCAAAGTGACTTAAATGATTTAGTACGTGATTTGGGGTTGCCAAAATAACAGTCAGAACCTCTTGGTTCTCGCCTTAAAAGAAAGAAACAAAAATTACGACTTTTAGGAAAAGAAACGCTACGTTTTCTGCATTTTACAATATGAATAATTCGTTATGTGCGTGTACTGATATCGATGGTTTGATACAGGAACTCCATATCGTCAATAGAGAATTCTCGTTGTGAGTGGCGCTTGTTCATAGATTTATCGAAATATCCCTAATCTAAAAGCGGTTCTGTTATTACATAATGGAAGTTTAAAACCATCTATACCAGTTGCCCATTTAGTCACAATGAAAGAAATCTACGAAAATATGCGCATCATTTTAAATAAAATAAACTACAACCGGCACAAGTGGCAGATATGTGGGGATTTAAAAGTTATAGCAATCTAAGTGCGACTTCAGGAAGGATTTACAAAATATTGCTTTTTCTTTGTTCGTGGAACAGTCGTGCAGTGAATGAACATTATGTAACAAAAATTCGGCCTGAAAGGAGTGAATTTCAACCGGAATCTCAAAATGTTGTATGTGCACCTTGTAGACCCAAAAAATTTCCTTATGCCTCCTCTTCACATTAAACTTGGACTAATGAGAAACTTTGTGAAGGCTATGAATAGAGAGAGGACTTAAATACCTAAGTCAAGTCTTTCCCCGGTTAAGTGACGCCAAATTAATTAAAAGGCATTTTTATTGGACCACAAATTAGAAATTTGCTGAACGATGTTAATTCTATAGAAAAGCTCAACATGCAAGAACTCAAAGCTTGGAACTCATTTCTAAGTGTAGAGAGGGGATTTTTAGGCAACAATATGGATGCAAACTACGAACAAGAAGTTAATAGACTTTTAGACTCCTACAAATCGCTTGGTTGCCGAATGTCATTACAAATTCATTTCCTCCCTTCCAGTTTATCATATTTTCCTGAGAATTTGGGCGCTGTCAACGACGAGCAGGGTGAAAGGTCCCATCAAGATATCAATACAATAGAAATTCGGTACCAAGGCCAATGATAGGTGAATACTGTTGGTTTTTGAAGAGAGAAGATGTGAATCCCACAAAAGGAAAAATAGAATTAGTGTGTATGAAACAAATATTTTTGATGTTTGCTTTTTTCTTAGTTCGTTAATACAAATTATAAATATAGTCGATATACAAGACGGAACAAAAGTGGTATTTTCGGTATACCGTAACTTGGCGATTAAAAAAAAAAACCTTTTCTGATTAAATTTGTGCTCTCTAGCGCTAGACTGAAAAACTTGAAAATAATATCCAGCTTTTTCTCATGGCTACTTATACAAAAAAAATATAGTAAGCTGAATTTTATTCAAAGAAAAACCATTAATTTGATCAGCGACCATGGTCTGTTGCCAGCTTCTGGCGCCTCTCTGAGGTGGTATTTCCCAACGAGTATAATATCCATCAATCAAAAACTAACGTGAATCGCATTCGGCGCATACGCACAGCTTGCAAAACGCCATAAAGGATTTGTCCTCCAGGGCTGTGCTTGACCATAAATCAAGCATAAAAAAATATACTATCTACATGATTTGGTCTGTATATTCAATTATTTTATGTCAAGAAACGCCTGCCCTATCACTTTTACAAAATATTATAAAAGTACGTGTCCGTGGACAAGTTGAGTCAAAGTCAGAGTAAATTTAATTTTTTCATTTTCATTATTAGATAAAAATATTTTTTTACAGGTTGTTTATAAAACCTGGACTATTCTAAGAATATTTTGTGCTTTGATAATTTTTGAAAATTTTTTTATTAGATACAGGGTGAGAAAGATTTTCGACACAATCAATTTTCATATTTTTTAAATGATTAATGTAGTCGAAATAAAAATATGGCGTATTACACTGGGCTTACCGATAATATATATAAATTCTTTTTAAAAATGCATTATCCTCTTTTAAAAAAATCAGTTGAAACGTGGATTTCATTTGAATAGGTCTGGTAATTGATTGTAAAGAAATGTTTATTTCATTATATTTTTATGTAGGTATACAGAAAAAGTCGTTAAGATGAACTTAATACCAACTTTCGTTTCTCCAATACTTTTGGATTCTACATAAAATAGCAATTATATTTTAATAAGTAAATTATAAGTCTAACTTCAATAGTTTTCGAGATGTCGACTTATTAAAAATCACATTTTTGAAATTTGACCGGTTCTAGCTCACAAAAGGTACATTTCAGAGCAAGACGGCTTACAAGTTATCCCTATCTTACTTTTTCATTATCTTCCTAAAAGTGGAAACTTCCGGTTAAACTGAATGTTACTCGAAAGCCGGAAATGTGCTTCTTCCGATTTAACCGGAAATTGATCTTTTTAGAAAGACAATAAAAAAGTAAGATAGGGACATGTAAGGCGTTTTGCTCTAAGACGTTAGAGCGATCATTTCTTTTAATTGTCATACCCCTTTAATAAATAGACATTTTAAGCTGAAAACCCATAGGCATCGTAACTACGATGTCTATGGAAAACCCCAATTTCTTTACCTGCTAACATAATTTCCCATGACCTAGGTACTTACGCTATAATCAAATAGGACAGATGTCGAAAAGTAACAGATACGATGCGCCTTTGAATTTTTTTAAATGGCAACCCTCACCATCGGAAATATTTCTTTATATGCGAACCTGAATGTAGTATTTTTAGTTATTAATGATACTAGTTCGATATGAACACTATACGAACACTATAATGAAACGTGCAAAAGTTTCATTAACAAAGTTCATATCAAACGTGTATCATTCAAAATTTAATCTACGACAGTGCAAATAGAATTTATTCGTCTAAATTTCATTGACATCAGATAACGTTTTCGTAATTTTTAAAATTTTCAGGTGTTCATAATAGTCGTTATCATGGTAATCGCATTTTTGATTGTTTCAATTTCAATTTTGACAACGTCATTATTGCCGTCTAATTTTCTATTGTATGCAAAGTGTTGGCCAAAAATAATTTAAATATGGGAGATTCTGAATCCGAAAGTGTCCCTTCGGATGTCGAAAATATCGCGCAAAGCATAATAGATTCCCTACTTCCCGAAAAGTCAGGGCAGGTGTACGAACAGACCTACGCAAAATATGAAGATTGGTGTAATGGAAAAGGAATCAAAAACATCAGTAGCGAGAAGGTGCTCCTTGCATGTTTCAACCATCTCGCAAAACATAGCAAGGCTTCGTCGCTTTGGGTTTATTATTCTATGCTACGTTCAGTTATGTCAGTGAAGAAAAATACGGATATCAGTAAGTGCGTCCATTTAATTGCGTTTCTTAAACGAAAATCAGAAGGATTTCGAACAAAAAAATCTAAGATTTTAACAAAAGAAGACATAACCCGTTTTTTGTTGGAAGCTGATGATAGTACTTATTTTATGATGAATTGCATTGATTGTGGGGCTTGCGGGTGCGTGCTTTTGTAATTAATGTTTACAATAAATAAATGCAATCCGTTTTTCTAAGTAATAATAACCAATAAATAGTTTGCACCGACTTTTTTTTTGTTTTTGTATCTTAACATATTTATGTTATTTTGAATTCATAATGGCACTGAGTGCTATTATGAAGGTCATAATGACATCCAAATGATAATGCTAAATATGTCATAATGGCACTGTCGTAGATTAAAAAATTAATAATTTTAAGTATGAATCATAATAATATTAAGTGGGTATAAAGGTGCATTTATTAAACTTTTCGTCATCGCTCCCGCTCGTCGCCACCGTTCCCGTCGCAACTTATATACAGGATCTTGTTTGGGTTTTCATGTTAGGTAAAACCTTTGACATCTGTTGGGTCTTCGAAAACTTATTAGGTATTTTCATTTAAGTAATAATTACACGAGTGAATTGTATTTCGCAACCCGATGTCAAGAACATATAATCGTTGATATTTATTTTTGGCCGTTTCAGAAATACGGTTGCCATTTAAAAAATTCAAAATTCGTCGTATCTGTAATTTTTTTGACATCTGTCGTATTTGATTGTATCGTAAATAGCTCGGCCCCGGCAAATTATGTTACCGGGTAACAAATTGGGGATTTCAGCTTAAAATGTCTATTTATTCTAAATAAGACCTCTTTGGGTGAGACACTAAGAATACAAAATCGATGAAGGCTAATTAGGAACCCCCGTATTTCCGAAACGGCTAAAAATATGCATCAACAACTATTATATGTCTTTGAAATCGGATCACGAAATGCAATTTACTCGCGTGACTATTGATGAGGGTTGATATTCAAAAAATTCAAAATGGCGTCGTATCTGTCAAATTTTTGAACCATTATATTTTTTGGCATTAAATTCGGCTTCTTCGTGGAAAATCATTGAGGAAAGTGTAATTTGTTTTTTTATTATAGTCAGCAGGAGAATCGTCAATTGGGTGAGACACTTAAAAAAATGTCACTGTATATTGAACGATTTCATGATCATAATGCTCCTGTGCTGGACATGATATAGGAAGATCCAGGTAAGGTAAGGTTTACTTCTACTTGAAATAGTGCTAATACTTTAAATGTACCTAAGTAATGGAAAATCCTAGTGACTTGCACACTCTGTATAATATAATGATATACAGGGTGTTTCAATAGTACAGTACGTAACTTAAGATGATTCCTTATGATATTCTAAAAGAAAAAGTTTATGTAAAGGTGTGTCCGGAGTTGCCCGTTTTTGATATACAGGGTGTTAAAATTTAAAAAAAAAGTGGATTTATTATAATTTTTTTAAATATTCTTTTCCCGATTTTATCGAAATTTAATATTGTTATTCATAATGATAAGGGGCTTAATATGCCCTAACTAGATTAAATTTATTAGGTCTAATAGTGTCCCGCGGAGCACCTTAACGAATATTATCGACAAGAAAATGTACGCCACGGACTTTTTCTTGATTCTGACATTTTCATATTTTTTTGCGGATTTACCAACTAATAGTACAACGTTTTGTTAATTAAATTATTTTCGTATCTTGCTTCGTTCTCGAAATAAAAAATAAAAAAACCTTATTGCATGTACAAAAAAAAATACCTATGTATTTCAAAGTTAAGTACCTAATTCAAAGAATTAAATTAAAAATAAAATTATTTTTTTAAATAATGATAAAAAAAAATGCAACAGTCAAACAATATAAATTGCCACTTTCTGATAAAACATCACGTTCAAAAATGCCTGCATTATGTCGCATCGCATTGCAACTTTCAATAATTCGAATTCTTAAGTCGTTTTCATCTAGTACAGGCGTCTTGCATACAAGAGACTTTAGGTGACACCATACATAATAGTCTACAGAATTTAAGTCGGCACTGCGTTTTAGCCAATCTTGGGGACCTGAGCGTCCAATTCAGCAATTAGTAAGTGTTGTCAAGGTATTGATGAGCAACTAGGCTAAAATGAGCTGCGGCGCCGTCGTGCATAAACCAGATGTTACTTCTTATTTGTAGAGGTACATCTCTTAACAGAACATCAAGTTCTTTAGATAGAGAGTGCATATAACAGTTTTCATTCAATCTAGGTGGTAAAATGTATGGTCCAATAAGATAGTCGCCAATGATCCCTGCCCATACATTCACCGAAAATTGCTGCTGAAAACGACCTTCTCTAATTTTATGAGTATTATCGTCCGCCCAGTATGATTCGTTATGAAAATTCATAAAGGCTTCCCTTGAAAAGAGGCCTCATCAGTAAATAAAATGTATCGAAGGCAGGTTGGTGACTTGAGTCTATTTTACAATTATTTTCATGGCAAGTAATCAACTGAGGTTGCTCGCTTGATTCCTCCCAGAGCGGTGAATGGTAGAAATACACGACGAGCCACTGCAGCCCACCTGTATGTGGTTCAGCTTAGTGTCCCTTTAATGACGTTGTTTAAAAATCTTTTCTTCTGGAGAACGTCAACACTCTGGAACGACATCCCTGAGGCCGTGTTTCCGAACGCGTATAATCTCCAAAGATTCAAGACCAACGTAAATCGTTTCCTGCGCACACGCACCGCTCGCAGAGTGCCATAAATGATTAGTCCTGCAGTGCTGTGACTTATCATAAAAAAAATTAAATGCATCTGGGTCATTCAGCGTCAGTAAAATTATTCATTTTTGATTGATCATGATACGAAACTAATTCAGGGAACAAAATCTTGTATTATTAGTTGGTAAATCCAAAAAAACGTGTCAATGCCCCGGGACGCCACTGGACATATTAAATTTAATCTAGTTTGGGCTAATTAAGCCCCTTATTATTATGAATAACGGTACCAAATTTCAATAATATGGAAAAAAGGATATTTAGAAAAATTAAAAAAACCTATTTTTTTTTTTAATTTAACACCTTGGATATCAAAAATGGGGCAACTCCGGACACATCTTCATATGAACTTTTTCTCTTAGCATATCATAAGTACTCACCCCCCAAGCAGTAGTGGCTCTTCAAGGGCGGCAGGGTCGGCAGTGTCAAACAGACAACAAACAGTATAATATTATTATTTATCTACAATAATATGAAATTTTAGCGACTCGCAAACGGCCAGCGAGTAATTGTTCGACTTTTTAAATCGTCCTTGTAAGCCCTCATACTCCCATACTACGCCGAGCCGCCTTAAAATAAACTGTTTCACTTTTCAAGTAACCAGGCTGGGGTCGGCAAGCGTACCCTGCCCCAATACGACGAGCTCCTTTACGATAGGCAACTAATATACACGGTGTTATTTAATAAGTGTCCGATATTTTACAAGACGATTCCTCAGTTATTTATAAGGTCAAAAGTATATAATATAAGCATGGGTCCGCAAGCCCTTAATTTTTGAGATACAGGGTGTTACAATTTTTAACAGGAACAAAAAATATGTACGTCACTGCCGTTTTCTCTTTTGATAACACTGTTATGTAGGCACTTTATTGGCTAATGCAAAGTGCATTTTCATAATTTTTTGATTTCGGCTTTGTTTAGGAGCTAAATGCTACTTTATCAAACTCTGATATGGCCATAGCGATATGCAAATAATTGCCATTTATTTCTTTGTTATTCTTTTTCTCGAGAACGATTGCATGTAGCGACTTCTATCACGTAGGCCTAGGAAATCCATTTCCTCGCTTAAAAATGTAATACAAGCACGTATAAAAAAGTTATGACTCCTCAAAAGGGTGAAAAGATACATAGGTGGCGCCCTCTATAAGTGGGAGCCATACTAACATCAAATTCGTATTTCGCATTTCAAAAAACCTCTAGAAACCAATTTTCGTCCAAATATAGACATTATTTTAAAAATTATTTACGGATAACCAAAATTAAAATAAATATTTAACACCCTGTATCTCAAAAATAAAGGGCTTGCGGACCCATGCTTATATAAACTTTTCACCTTATAAATAACTGAGGAATCGTCCTGTAAAATATCGGATATTTATTAAATTTCACCATGTATATAATAATATAGTAATATATTTGAAAACTTCACACATCGTCAGAAACGGCAGAAATAGATATGCCGGTAAATTTAAGGTTTATCCAAAAACCGTATCAGTACAGTCGCAGTCCCCCGAACGCTCGCATGACTAATGCACCAGTCGATTGCCCAGTTCAACGTTTAATTGACAGGCGAGAATGATCCTTCGGACATAGAATAGCGGGTTGGGGCAAACCTTTAAAGAAAGTAAGGTTAGTTACTGGTTAATTATTGTTATTATTAAATTTGTTAGTTGTTATACTTGTTAATTATCGGTTGTTTGTTATTATTCTTGAAAGAAAAGAATTTAATTAGCGTAAAATAAATCAGAGTGCCTGTGGTATGTTGAAAAACAAACCTTTTGGTTTGGTTTATAGGTTTGTTTCACTTCAGGTAAATATTTTAAAATTTAAATAAAATATCTTGTTTGGACGCACGCATCACGGAATGACATGAAAAACAAAGTTGAAACTAAGGTAAAAAGGGATCCTAATGATCCTATTCATTGCATTTTCGTCTTCCCTTTCATATGAGGAACAAGGCAAAGTAAAAAACAATGGTTGTGTCCGACGACACATTAAGATTGTTTTGTTAATTGGCCATAACATTAATTTTATTTTCAAACCAAAAAGGAAGGAATTAAAGTCCGTCGTGCGGCTGTACGACAATTTAAAAGAATTTGATTTAGTTGGTAAGCAACAACATTTTTATATGATAAGTAGGGATTTGTTGGAAAATCTGTTGTCGGTGCTATCATACATTTTTTTAAAGTAGAGAAGCAGTTAAAAATACAAGGCTGATCCTCTAATTTTTGTAAATTGGGAGAAATACATTATTTTATTTATGTATAAAGTATATAAGTAACAATTTTAAAATGTTAGTTTAATATTAGGAATTGAAAGAAAAAATTAATAATATCCAAAACATAAATTTTTATTTTTTTAACAGTATTATTTGTCATTTTAAGCCTCTGTGGTACGCTACTGTTTGAAATTATTATTTTTTAATAGTTAACTTGTGTAAAATATAATGGAGTTTCTTTTTTCCTTTTTTACTTTTTCTCGCAAAATTAACCATAACGGAGATAATTTAAAAAAAAATGTACATTATCTTACTTACACATCTTATATCAGTAGGATGCAAGAACTAAACATCCCCAGAAAAAAACAGTTTAATGTGATTTTGTTCCCAGCCAAGTACCAAGTGCACCGGGATATAATTTGAGAATAGACGTCCTGGGAGTATAAATTTCATTGCTTTCTTATGGAGTTAAGTATACCAATATCATTCAGATGCTGCTTTTGAGCAACGGTAAATCTTTTAAACATTTTTAAAAGGCACATAAAAACGCATAAAAATTTTCAGTATAGTAATGTGATAGTTAATAATTAGTGCATTACTATTCAACAGTTAATGTGTAAAATAATAAAATTTGAAATTATTGAGGACCGAGATTTCTCAATTTTTTGAAAATCGAATTCTCCCGACTTCTTAAAATTCTTAAAGATTAAGAGGGACGAAGCGTAGATTCAATAAAACGGAGTTTCTCCTCATTGCAGCTGTGAAATTTCGGAATTTTTAAATAATCACCTTCCACAAAAATGAGTCGGACGGGGTGGCCTAATTTATTGGTATCCTCGTTTTTGTGATCTATCTCAGCAACATGTAAAAGTTTTTACAATACATATACTTTAATACATACCGTAACATGCGGCGATGCATGCGTCAACTCCATCGTTTCAAGACTGTGTGGAGTGGAGTCAAACGATTTGCACCTAGAGTCTCGAGTAAGCATAGATGCTAAATCAGTGACGCAGATGCAGGTTTCAGCAAGTGTGAGCTTGGATCGATGCAAGATCCATGTATTTCAGTGTTCCCAATTATAAATCTTTTATCTATGGTTCAATGATATCATTACGACCATAGGCAAAACAAATTTCGGTTTTCCAAAAAAAAGAAAACCTCGTCACAAGACATCTACATGTACTGCAGGTTATTTCAAGACTCATGATTTTTGGGAATGGCTAAGTTCTTCGCCACATGCTTTTTTATATGTAGACAGACCGATGCTGATGCCTAGTTTTATGATTCCCGGATGCTTGCATCGCCGCATGTTTTAGTGTGCATGGGCGGCTTTACAATTCAATATAAATGAAGTAAATAAAGAATGAAAAATTGAGAAAATAAAATATGTAAAAATGTATTGATACTAGGGATTATAATATACTATACAAAAATTGAAGAGAGTTGCATAATAATATTCTCTAAGAAGAAAATAAAATGTACAGGGTTTGCATTTGAAAAACCGAGATTTTCTAGTTTAAAGTTATTGAAATTTAAAATGTATTTATCGGACCGTAGAAATTCACAAAAAATTGGTATGACAATTTTTGGCCTCATCTCTGGTTGGTCTATGTCTCTACTTAACCTCTAATCCAAATATGAATATAAATTAAAAACGTAATGTAGCTATCCACAATTAAATCCAACGCTGAAAACTATTATTTTTCTAAAAAGACATGGAAATATTGTGAAAACTGTAAGATTTAGATGTAATTAACTTTACGTTATATAAAAAAAATCGTAATTTTATCCAGGAGCCAAAAATTGATTTAAATAAATGGTGTTCTATTTAAAAAAAAGTTATATTTTCCACCCTTTTTCGGACCACCCTGTATACTCCAATATAATTTTTGGATTGCGTCCCCTAAAGATCTTTACAACGTTTGTATTCAATATTTTTTACTAGTTTTTAAAAAAGGAGGAGAGAATTAACTTCACTGTATAGTTGACTCACCTTGTGTCTATAAGGCTTCTAAAGGATACCAAATTGATTGCTGATGGCATTAGTTTCGAAATAATTTGTGCTAAGACACATTACTCTTTATATTATTATTTAAACCCCCATGAAGCCGTACACGAAGGGGAAAGTGCGCTCTAAAGCAATATTATCTAAACGCATCAAAATTCAAAATGATCAATAGCTTGGGTTTATTATAACTAAAAAGTAACCTGCTACAACGTTAGTTAGTGCAAAATAAAACTAAAAACATAGGTCGTAGTATACTCTCCTAATAATAGCGCGTCACTTACTCCAGTGATCTGTTCTAGGAATAAGCCTTAAGATTCTCGAATTTCCGACATACTGTATAAACCAATAAATATATTTTTTCAGAACAACCGCTGCGACAATAATTTTAATAGGAATATTGGGAATCAGAAATTGACCACATTGACAGTTCCGATAAGTGAGCAAAAATATTTCTTCCCGTCTCTAATATGCCATTACAGCGGCAGAATTGGACGCATCGGACCGGAAGTGTGAACTTCGCGTTATTAGCTCTATATTAGCACCCTCGTCAAGGGACGACCATTAGAGAGGGTGAGATATAGAATTTCACCCCAAATGGACACATCAGGCAGAGCGACAGTAATACAAAATAAATTTGTTCGTTTGCATTTTAAATTTGTAGTCGATGGTTTTTAAGTGGATCTAAATTAGTCGGGTGGAGATCTTTTACAGATAAATAATTATGTATTTTCGTTACACTTCAGTGATATAAAGAGGGCAGATTTTATGTCTGCAATAGTACTTTGCATATTTTTAAAAATTTGAACGAGATAAATTAACCGAATAAAAGTTGCAAGAGATTTGTTTATGCTATATTACAATAAGTTAAATGCTACATTTTTTAGTTAAAAGGTTATTTTGGTCTAAAATTAAAAGCAACCCTATACTAATTTTTTTATTTTACCAAGGTTACGGGATCAGGCCAATTTATTAAAAATATACCTTTTCTTCTCTTGCCGACGCACATTTGGATTCATTTATTTTTTTATTTGTTGTATATTTGTTTTATATTAGTTACACGGAAATACCGCTTTTTTGGTCGGTTCTGTATCCTTCTTTTTTGTTTTACGACATAATTACAATTTTACATAATATTTTTCTTTTTTTTTGCAATGCGCATGTTAGAATAATTGAATTGTTTTAGTCCCACTGTTAATTATGTAAAGAAAGTTAAAAAATATTGTGAAAAATAGAATGTATTTTTGTTTTAAATTCTAAGTAAAATTATCTACATTAATGTATTATTTTTTGTTCCGTAAATAATTAAATATAAATATTTTTCAACTAACCTGAATTGTTATCTTCATTAATAATAGACAAAGTAAAAATATAAAAAGTTTCTCCAACAATTTGTTTCTTTATTTGTATTTACAATTTTATAATAAGATGATGTCCAGTTGGTTTAAACAGAGCCATAAAATATTTATAATTAACTTACCTCATTGTTCAAAAAAAAGTTTCTTGGATTTTAACACGTAAAGGAACCCGTTCAGTATATATTTCGAGATTTGTTGGGTGTCACCAAGGCTACTGCTAACAATTCTTTTAGTGTTTTCTTAATAACTAAAAATGGCGGTTAAACAGTGTAATAAGTAAAGGTAACCCACGAGTATTCTTAACCGAAAAAAGCAAATGTACTCGATACATGCTTGAAAATGGTTGAAATTTTTGTAATGGAATTAATAGTTGTAAGGCCTTCTATTCAACACTTTGTTAGGGTAAAATTGTTGTGGGTACTTACCTATTTAATGAAGGGCAATGCAGCAAAATCGCCAACAACCACCAATCAATCTGCACCCTCCCGTTCTATCGAATCGTGATTAAATGACGACGAGTACTAACAAACTGAAATCGTGGTAATCTAAAGGTTAGTTGCTTTCTTTCGTCGAATTCATCACCAGAGGCGTTTCGCTGTATAACAGCTCGTGAGTAAGACTATAGAATCTGACGAAAGGAAGCAGCACCGTAGAGTCTACTCGACCCTGAAAGATGGATGAACAACGGCAGATGTAGCTCTTAAGCGACACCTTGTGGCAATCAAGTGCATCACCTGGTCCGTCTAACAGAAATCAGGCAGAAACGGAAAAACAAACTCCTGTAAAGACCAGACGAGCCGGTCATTCTTACAGGAGTTGCCGCCAGGAGCGCAGCATCGAAAACTAATTCGGTATACGGACCGAGTACCAACAATTAGAAATCTAAAGGCTAGTTGCTTCCTCTCGCCCGATTCATCCCCAGACGCCTCTCGCTGTATAACAGCTCGTCAGTGAAGCTATAAAATCCGAAGAAAGGAAGCTACACCGTAGAGTCTACTTGACCCTGAAAAATAGACGAATTACGGCAGATGTAGCTTTGAAGCGGTTCAAAGGGAGTCGTGGTATTTTGGGAAAAAATGACGATTCGGCAACCATCGGGAGTAGTAATAATTGGGGGATTCACCATCATAGGGCCCTCCAATGTTAATTTTCGGAGGGATTTTTATGACTCATATCTCCGGAACCAATGGGCCTAGGATATTGCGCATGCGTAGTTGGGGTCTATGAAATGGGTTCTTGCGCAAGACTCGAAAATGACACCTGTCACCTGTCAATTAAGAACTGTCACCTGTCAGATGTCACCTGTCAAATGTCAAAATCGACAGCTGATGTATGTCTCGTGTTTAGGGTGACGTCATGAGTCGTTTAAAAAAAGAACGGGGTTGATCGGGCCAATAGGGCCAAAGTTGGTATAGCTAATGCCCTAACGGCAGGAGGGCGAAAGGTTGCAAATACATATCGCGTGTTTAGGGTGACGTCATGAGTCGTTTAAAAAAAGAACGGGGTTGGTCGGGCCAATAGGGCCAAAGTTAGTATAGCTAATGCCCTGACGGCAGGGGGGTGAAAGATTGCAAATACATGTCGCGTGCTTAGGGTGATGTAATAAGTTGTTTAAAAAAAGAACGGGGTTGATCGGGCCAAATCACAAAAGTATTTTGAAGATCCCCCCTGTATTTCAAATTTTATTATATCCTACAAGCTTTTAATTGAATTTTAATAATCGATTGCCAGTTCAAAGGATGGAAAATAACCTTGACGCGTGTGTTATTTATCACCTCGCAATTAAAATATTCTAGTCGGAAAAATACATGACTAAAATATGCATATTATTTACGTAAATGCATATCCTGTTCACGTCACGGCATATATAAATACGGAAGCCGAACGACGTTTAAGCAGTAGTTGACGAACAACAACAACAGCTGAAGAGTAGCAGAGCTAAAAAATTCGGTAGTGCGTGGAATTATTTAAATTTCTGGTAAGTACGAAAGTTTGTAGAAATAATTATTTGCTACTTTATATTGTGAATGTTATAGACATATTTATTTGTAACGTCACGTTTAATCGGTGAATAAACGCGATATTTAGATATAATACTAGGCTACATGGTTTTAGAAATTCGAAACGATTCATGGAAATTTCCTTTATTTTTAGAAAAAAATGTTTGCATGTGAATACTGCTCCCGCTCATTTACCCGGAAGGATAATTTGAAGCGTCATGGGGATTGTCGCGCAGCAACCAAAAGCTGCGACACATGCGGAGATAGTTTTAAGTCCGAGGGGGTACTCCAACGGCATCGGCGCGAGGAGCACCGAGCCCCCAAAAGACAAGCAGATACTCCGCATTCAGCCATGGCGAAGCGAGCTAGACTTGACTTCCAAGACGGTAAGTTTATTATTTTGCTAAATATTAGAATAAATAACCAGTGTTACATATTTTTAGCGGCTACGCAACATTGCGAACCCTGTAAACGGGAGGTTCCCGTCAGTGGCTGGGGTGGGCACGTTAGAACCCTCCAGCACCGGGAAAAGTGTTGCGTAGTGCAGGAGGAGGGTGTACAGTTGATAAAGACCTCGTTCAAAGGCCGTTTAGCTACCTATCGTTTGGATGGTACTGCGGATTTCACCAACGTAAAGAGATTTTTAGAAAATTTAAAAAATAAAACAGTAGCGTTGATGGAAAGTAATGTCAACCTTCACTCGAACATTAAGGTTGGCATGGAACTATTCGGCCGCTTCCTCCTGCAGTCTAAAGAAGTAATGGAAGTCAAGTCGTTCAATTCAAAGTTTCGGATTGTGAACGGGAACACGGATTTGGAGGAGCTGTTTGCACAGTTTGCTGCAATTTTGGATAAGAAGGCCAGCGAGTTTGTAGAGAAAGAAAGTGGTATGTATTTATTTTTAATTATGAAACTTGAACGTGGTCTAGTCTAGGCTAAATGTTAATTATGTCTCCTTGTTACAGGTTGGGCCTTGCAGCAGCTCCTTCACGTAGAATTAAGTATCAATAGGTACAACCCCCTAAAGGCGTCTTCCTATATACCGCTACCAAAGACGATCGACGCAAAGAAAGCGGTACTCAACATTCAGAACAATGATGAGAAATGTTTTACATGGTCAGTCTTGGCTGCTCTACATCCAACACATTGGAAATGCAAATAGAGTCGTGAACTACCTGCCTTTTGAGAACGAGTTGGATTTTACAGGTATAAGCGCTTCTCCTACGAAACTTGTCGATATTACAAGGTTTGAAGAACTCAACGATATTTCGGTCAATGTCTACGGACTTGATAAAGTTTACGAGAACGGAAAAAATATCGTTGAAGTCGTTGGACCTTTACACTTTACCAAATGTCGCAGAAACAGACATGTAAATTTGTTATTAATTAGTGACGATTAAGGAAATAATCATTACTGCTTAATAAGAAACTTGTCTAGACTGGTCTCAAGTCAATTAACAAAACATAAGTGTGCAATGTACTTATGCGATGGTTGTTTACTTCATTTTAGAACTAATGATAAATTAATAGCCCATCAGGCTCACGATTGTAAACACGTTTCGGTTAAACTGCCGACTACTGATTTGCGCAAGGATAAATACGGCAAAGACGTTCCCGAGAACGAGTTTAAATTTGAAAATTTCGATAAAAAATTAAAAGTACCGTTTGTAGTGTATGCGGATTTTGAAACTGTTGTTGAGCCTATTGAAATAGAGGAAAATGAGCTCTCCCCTAACCAATCTTACACCATCAAAACCCATAAGCATACGCCTTACTCTTTTGCCTATTACATTAAATGTTCTTTCGACGATTCGCACTCTCAATTCAGGACTTATAGGGGTGATAATACTAGTGAAATGTTTGTAGAGACGTTGGAAAAGGATTGTAAACGACTTTACAACGACTTTATAAAAATCAAAAAGCCGATGGCTCCTCTAACGCCTGAAGAAGAGAACGAATTTAAAATGGCTACTAGTTGCCACATTTGCGAAAAACCATTTAATGTAGGTGATGAAAGAGTAAGAGATCACGATCATCTCACATCAAAATTCAGAGGGGCAGCTCACTCTATTTGCAATGTCAACTTTAAAGTTTCAAAATTTATACCCATCTTTTTCTACAACCTATCCGGTTTCGATAGCCATCTGATGATTAAACAGTTGGCTACCGAACAGGAAAAGCTGGATGTTATCGCCCAAAATAAAGAACGTTACGTCTCGTTCACCAAACATATTTTGGTGGATTCATTCAAAGTGGAAAAAGACAAGGAACAAAATGTATTTTTAAAATTACGCTTTCTCGATAGTTTCCGCTTTATGGCGAGTAGTTTGGATAAACTTAGTCAAAATTTAAAACCAGAACAATGTCGCGAAGTCAGAAAATATTTTCCAAATGAAGACGAGTTTAAACTTATTCGACAGAAGGGTGTTTTTCCATATTCGTATGTTGATTCTTTTTTAAAATTAAATACGACAGAGCTACCATCACATGAAGAATTTTATAATAGTTTAAAAAAAGAGGATATTTCTGTGGAGGAATACAAGCGTGCCTGGGCAGTATGGAACCTGTTTAAATGCGAGAATTTAGGTCAATATTCAGACATTTATTTAAAATCCGACGTGTTACTGCTAGCAGATGTTTTCGAAAATTTCAGAAATGTTTGTATGAGTGTCTATAAGCTCGATCCTGCGCAGTATTTTACAAGTCCCGGTCTTTCGTGGGATGCGGCTGCGCTCTCTGGAAAAACCCAGATTACCCTGCTTACAGACATTGATATGATACATCTTCTGAAACGCGGTATTCGCGGTGGAGTCAGTCAGTGTAGTGTTAGGAAAGGTATCGCGAACAACAAATTTATCCCACATTATGACGCTTTTAAACCTACCTCTTACATCATGTACTTGGACGCTACCAATTTATATGGGGCGGCCATGTCTCAATATTTACCAACTGGTAATTTTAAGTGGTTGGAGGAGGCTGAAATTCAAAATTTAGATTACATGAACATTACAAACGATTCAAATACCGGCTACATTTTGGAAGTGGATTTAGAATATCCTGAAAATTTACATTATTTCCACAACGAACTACCCTTTTGCCCAGAATCCATCGAGCCACCAAAGACAAATTCAAAAATTTCCAAATTAATTCCAAATTTTAATAAAAAAGAAAAATACGTTATTCATTATCAAAATTTGCGACAATCACTAAATCACGGCCTCAAATTAACCAAAATTCCATTCTTTTGATCAATCACCCTGGCTAAAAAAATATGTAGACATGAACACGGCATTGCGAAACAAAGCTCAAAATAAGTTTGAAAAAGACTTTTTTAAACTTATGAATAATGCCGTGTTTGGTAAAACGATGGAGAACGTGGAGAAAAGGGTAGATGTTAGAATTGTTACCCACTGGGAAAATATTGGTAAGAGACTGGGGGCAGAAGCGCTAACTATGAAACCGCATTTCAAAAATCGAACAATTTTTTCGGAAAATCTGGTTGCCATACAGATGCAGAAACAGAAAGTCGTATATAATAAACCTATTTACGCAGGGTTTGCCATTTTGGAAATCTCCAAGACAATTATGTATGACTTTTTGTACGATTATATTAAACCTAAATACGGAGATAAGGCTGTCTTGCTCTACACCGATACTGACTCGTTAATCTTACAAATTACAACCGACAATTTAGCTTTATACGTTTCTTCAGCGCACGAATATTACTTAAATGATCTTTGATCTTCTCTTCAACTACCTTCGTCATAGGTTCGAGAACAACTGACAGTTTCGAAACAGAGCCTAATTCTAAATAGATCCGTTGTGAACGGACTCTGTTAAACAGACCCTATTGAACGGGCCCTATTGCCCTGAACAGACCTGTTGAACAGCCCTGTTTAACAGACCCTGTTGAATTAATCTGTTGTAAACAAAAACGTTTGAGCTACGTGGGGAATAAATAAAAGCTGGCTTGTTGAAAAATTTTAATATTTATTAAGGTAAAAGACTATAAATATATCGATACAACACTTTGGCATTTCTAACACTACAAACATTAATATCTAAAATATGATATTTACAACCATCAACATCTCCCTTCTCCAATTTTGGTACACCAATGTTGTCTTCTAAGTTTATAATGTTTTAACTAAAAATTCCTCTTTAACACGTCCTTTAACGTAAATAATGTCTGCGTCTATCAGATTGTTGGAGATGATATTATGTAGCTCCTTGTAATCGGTATCACCATAATTATAAAGGATACCATGATGATTTCCAAATAGATATTTGACTTGTTTCTTGCAAGCCTTACTTAAGGTGTCGAATGGTTTAACTGGTTTAAAAAAGTAACTTTTCATACTATTCCCATCGTAAATAGCCAATTCTTTGGCGCAAAATTCAGGTATGTTAAATCCTTGAATATCGACTACAACGAACTTCATT